>JAVJGJ010000047.1:101790229-101823528 GCA_035590215.1 Microhierax caerulescens
TCGGGAGGTGAGGCTGGCAAATGCACAATAATTTGGACATTTAGATAGTAAACTCTTAAGAAGCTGCTGTATTACAACTACTAAAATTAAAAAGGTAAAATTAGAAGCAGCCAGGTGTGCCCATCTCATTCGAAAGCCATAATGAATCCCAAAGGACAGAGAAGTCCTCCGTGGGACTGCAAAAGCATGTGCCTCTGAGATATGGCTGCCCCCCTGGACCCATCCCAACGTGGTGCAGCTCTCGTCTGCCACACAGCAGAGATCTGCCGTGTTCAACAGTTCATTTACCTTGCTAGAAAAACAATTCAGTTCAGCAAACTCCCAAATTCACTCGATGCAGCTGCTCTCAACCCCCTTGTTACAGTTTAATGAAACGTGCTGACTGAGCTGTTTCATAGTAAACATTAGTTATAGCAGAACTCTCCTCCCAAATTGAGTCTTCTCGGAGCAAGATGATTCTCCAGCGCCATAGCACTGACACAGAATCAACCATAACTCACAAATAATAAAACACCATCTGAGGGCACAGAGGTTAGTGCCATCAGCAGCTCCCTACGGAATAATAAATCATTTGAACAAAGCTTACCCTTTTTTGAGAACTTCAGGCTGAAATCACTGTATATGCAGGATCCCAGTGTATGAAGACTGTGCCTTCAGCTCCTTCATTTAACCTTGCTTCACAAATGAGTGAGCCCCTAACAGGCCGCGCTTTCCGGATGAAAGTAAGAAAGATACCTCAAAAGCACTGGCAATTTATCTTAGAGGAAGTTTAAACCTTTGGGCTACCAGCTTGCCAACCATCTGATAAGCCATATGGATTAACGGTGAAATGCACTGTGCACCGAAGTTCAGTGGGAAACACTATGGGAAAAGGCAGTGAAATTCAATGGAATATTGTTCTTGTGACCATCGATAGGTCCAGGCCTTTGACCAACACACAGGTTACGCTACTTCTGTCACTGATTAAAATATGAAAAATACTGAGCATCATTCAAATTAAATTCACTTTCAACTCTATTGAATGTATTTTCAATAATGTGGCAATGCGTCACCTTCAGAAACACTGCAGCTTCTATAATCTAGTGTTTCTGTGGAGTCCTAGCGCCCCTAGAAGTGAAATTTTCCCTATGAGAAAACACTGGGAATGTAACTCTTAAGGTTGCTACTCAGAGTAGAAACATTTTGCTTAACAAAATGTACCCATTCCAGTGGGGAGAAAAAAAAAAAAAAAAAAAAAGACAAAAGCAAGCAGTATACTTACTAAATCCACACAACATATGTTCTACATCATCTAGCAAAAAAAAATCGTGACTCTTGGTCCCAAATGTTTTTTCTAAGGGAATACTGTGAATGGTCACTTGCAACCAGTTTACTCTGACTGTTTAAGCTTCAGACATTATAAATAATACGCTATTTTGATGTACAGCTCTTTTCTGAGTCTCGGTGCATCATGCTCAGTAAACATTTTTATAATTTCCTGAATTCTTAGTACTTAAATTAATAGAAAATAAAAATTCAATTATTATTACTTGTTTTGAACTGAAATAATGTTCTTTGCAATGAACAACACGGGTTGAAGATGAAAAAAGGCTGTTAGATCACTGCTCTGTTTTTGTGTCAACACCTGAAAGTCCCTCCTGTGAATTTTAAGAATTTTGGCTCATTTGATGCCCCAGACAGTGACCTTTCCATGATTCATTTCAAACACATCTCCCTCTTAATATATTACCAATTTCTGCAAGTTATTCAAGTTATGCTTTCCTCATTTTACCTTCAGATCCTTATTTATATTGTTAGCACCACTAAAACCATCTCCTCCTTTCCATAGATGCCCTTTGCATACCTACACTGTGTTATAAGCTACTGTTGTCTATCACCTTAATGCCCTTTCCTTTCAGCTCAAGTTTAAGACATCTGTGACTGAAGTTGATACAATTCAAGTACAACTGATATTGTGTGAAGGGCTGAAACACTGCTTAGCAGAAACTAGTCGTTCTTCCATATAATTTATCATGTTGTTGTTTTCTATTGAGGATCCAGCCTGTTCAAGGATTTCAGGACTTCTTGCTATGCTTACACACACTTGTAGCATGTGGAGACATGACCACAGGACTGCTTCCCAGCTCTTGGCAGAGAAGAGCTGTGGAAGCACCACCTCTGGGAGATACTTCTTGCTTTTCACATGATCACAGTTTGGCAAAAAAACCCTCACCTCTCTAAGATCCTCAAACTTGTCTTGGATTACAGGGGCCCCACTGAGCTTGTCTGCACCACTGATGATTGAGATTCATTACTTCTCTGGGAAGCTATATTCATAATTTCTCTCAGAATCACCTGAGTCTACTTTAAACACAGGCAGGACAATAAAAACAAGTTTCATTCTAATAAGGCAAAGAGATATATTCTTGATTACAAAACAGAAAACACATCTACAAAAGAGAAACATCAAGAAAATACAGATGACAGACCTGACATTTAGAGTACTTTTGTTTCCCACCTTCTATTTAGTTTGTCAGTTGTAGGTGTGGCAGGATGTTTCAAAACTTGTGTTATTTTCAGCTCTTTTTACCTATTCTCTGTTCCTTATTTCTACTTCCCTGCCTGTTAAATAAAGAGCCTCTTTCAGCTAAATCTTATATAAATCACAAATGATCTGATACAAACCAAATAAAACCAAAACAACCTTTCCTCCCCAAAACCTGCCCTGTTATTTGTGGCATCAGCACAATTTCACATGAACATGAGTGAACACACACTTTTCTCCTCTTAACACTCCAAGTTTTTAGGGGAGTGATCTACTAGTAGCAAGCAAAATGAGTTCACAATCTTGGTTCATCTCTAGAGATATATGAACAAAAATTTCTGGGAGTATGACTAAAGGTGAGCCTTTTGGGGAAGGATATGCTCCAGACCACTAACTATATGCCAGTTTTATGCCTTTCAGTTTCTATTCACTATTGCAAAATGAAAAAGTTCACTTTATATGCAGTGCATGGCTATCACTAAATAACAAACATTCTTTGGAAAAGGTAGCTTTAAACTACATTCTCACTGTCCTTCAAATTACCTCTAGGCAGCACTTGTAGAAATCACAAAACAGAACTGCAGCGATCATATGTAAGAAAGTACATGAGAAACAAGCCTCTAAACATTCTAGTTCACAGACATGTGAAGCCAGCTGCAAATTAATTATATGAATGACATTTGTCTGAAGATGAAACAAAGCTATATTAGTTACGGCTCTTCTGGATGATACTGTTTGCTTTGCTGAACCATCAGTGTTGCTTTGTGTTGCTTTACATTTTTATCACCACAATCAGGGAGCTCAGTCCTTCTCTGAAAGGGAATCTGGGCTAATGTTGCTTTGCGTCAGTAGCTGATACCTCAAAGAGAGGCAAGGAGTCCTCAACAAAAGCACTTGTTCATTTGTGCAAGTGTCATATGAAGGTAAAATTTAACACAGAATAAAAGCTATGTACATGCTGGGCTCGTATGAATAGCTGCTTGAACTGAAAATGGAATTCCCTCCACCTGTGTTTATTCTCCTTTTACGTCCCTTTTCTGCCTACACCAGGCAGTGGCTTTGAAGGTAGGCACAGCTGTACATAAAGGCAAATGAAAAGCCACTACCAACAAATGGTAGGAAAGTAAAGCTGAGTTCAGAAGAGAAGGGGAAACACTACAGAATGGGATTTTATAAACTCTGTTCATTCAAAAATACCATCTAACCACAGCTATGGTCAAACACAGACTGTGGAACCCATGCTGAGGCAGCTGATTATAAAAAGCCTTTCTGACACGATGACTGATCAGCCCAATTCTTACAAGAGTCTGTGGGAATTCAAGATAGCCCCAAAAGGGAAAAGATCACATCTCTCTTTGTTTACTATACCAGGTGTTTGGACTATACTGTCAAATCAAGAATTTTTCCACCCTGCTGTTGCATCTGAAAATATTTCCTTATAGAAGTGCTAAATCTATTTTTTTTTCAAGATATTTGTCTAAATAATATTTAGTGGCAGTGAATTCTGCGCATTGATTATATGCTTCATCAAAAGTTTATTGTTCCTTGTTGACTGCTTGGAATCTGGTGCTTTTCAGTTGCACTGAGTGGCCCTTTTTTAACTCAAATTATGTATCAGGCAAATAGGAGCTGCCTTTCAAGAGGCTGATTGGGAAGGAAGGTGCAGGAGGAGTTACTTGGTTTGTATAAATCTCTAGAGAGCTTATGCTCTCCTTTCCAACCAGAATAATTTATCCTTAAATGGATCTCCTGCCCCAGACAGCTCCATAGTGTTAATCACTTGCATTTGCCCTGGACCCTGGCTGAGTAAATGGACAAGGATGACCTTAGTTTCAGCCTGAACTAAGCTAATTTCATTTGCAATGTGTTCAGTCCTATATTTTCCATACCAACAGTAAGTGAAAGTCAGTCAATAAATATAATAAAAGCTTTAAGATTAACACTCGATAACATGAGAGGCACAAGACTGCAAAGAAACTTTGCTCCTGTAACTCCCCTGGGATCTTGCAACATCCTATCAGAATAACAGAGTGCTTTTTGAACAAGCATCTGAACATCAAGGGAATGCGATGATGTTTCAGCTCCATGTAGCTGTAGTATGTGCAAATAGAATTGCAGATTAAACAGGAAAAAAACAACCCTATCTAACAAAGCAGTTATTCTGCTGAGGCCTTTAGGTGACATTTTAAGCCACCAGTGACCATGGAGTATCCAAAGGAAATAAAAGATAAAAACCTTATAACAAGCTTGTTGTTCCATTGAAGGGTTCTGAAGATATCATCAAGCTCCACTGGCAACAAAAAGAACTAACAAAGTGAAAGATAAGACTGATGTACCTGCACAACAAGCCTGTTATTCCTTCCAGAGATTTCTGGCGATACTATGAACCAGGAAAGCTGAATTAGGGTGGTTTGCAGTTTCAACAGAAACCCACATTATGTCAATGCAGTTCTTCCACCTGACTGCATTTTTAATACAGAGGTAGCTGGAATAATTAAACAATTTTTTAAAGTGGTTTCTTTCTGCTTATTTGTTTAAAAAGTGCAATGGAGACCTTATTTTGTAAGTTGCCTATTATGTTCCTAAATTAGAAACTGAAAGCTGAGTGAACTGTCTGCAAGCGTGAAGAACAATTAAGCAGCGCAGTTGAGCTAGCAGTTTTAGTAAAAAACCTGGCTTCTACTCCACTATCCCATTGGTTTGGGCCTCAAAGCTTTAAGATGAAACACAGCTATGATAAGGCAGTTCCAAAAGAGTGGGGAAAAAACCTGGAATTAGCTCTCTGCCAATGAGGACTAACAAAGGCTGTCTCGATCTGTTAGATGAAACTGGAACCCAACCGGTAACTGAAATGGATTCTAACAGCAGGGAGGGGAGAGAAGCCTGGACCAAGAAAGTGCAGAACAGAAGATTTCCTTCAGGAATGAGCAGCAGAGGAGAAAGAATATAGGAAATCTAGTTCCCAGTGAAGATGTGAATTATTGCTGCTGACAGCCGAACGTGGAAGTGCCGCAGTAAAAGGGAGCCGAGCAACAGGGACTGAAAGCAGTGATCAGACTGCTCAGTTTTTATTTTTCTAAAGGTTTTTATATTATATCCAATCAGGCATCCATCACAACTTTATTAAACCATGAAACAGATGTCAGATCAATGGCTGTATTGGAAACATTTTGAATGACAGGCTGATGATGGAACAATTCCAGCCTCCATACATTATTAAACACATACTAATGCTGGTCTTTCAACACTACCCTTACAGGCTCAATCTATTCTCCCTCTACGGTACCTTTTTTAATAGCAGACCTAATTGTAGATGACTATTACATAGGAAGAACAAGACATACTGTAATACATAGTAATACACTAGTAAACAACAGAAAAAATTCAAGGTTAAAACCGATTGTCTGTCTTCACATTATGCCTCCTGGCATTAAGCTTTCATTTTAATACAATTGTAGGAGCTAAGGCTGGGTTGTCAGCCTTAATCAGAATATTCAGACTTAACCGCCTTTTTGCTGTAATCCTGACATAATTTAAGATTAGGTTTTCTTTACATATTTGCCCACAGCCAGCGCACCCATGTAAATGCCTTCTGCTCTTTTTGAGAGAAGAGGTATGTATGAAAAAATACAGATAAATATGGCAGAAATCGCCCCTCTGACAGATTCTCTGCTTAACTCCAGATTTTAGGCAGACTGGGGAGGCAATCAGAGCAGCACATTTGCCTCTCAGTTCATCAGTAATGTAAACTGTATTTTCACCAGCAGAAATCAATTTGATTTTCATAAAGAGAGAAAGAAATTATGTTCTTGGTGGATGAAGCACAAAGCACAGTAACTGGGAGGTGCAACTGCTGTACAAAATTCTCTCACAGTACGGGAACATAAGGTTGAGTTGCCGCAAACTGCAGACCATTACCTTCTCTCTTCCCCCAGTGCCCTATGGCACCCTTTGGCCCGGAATATTTGCTCCAGCTGTATGTTTTCATGAGATGGGCAGTGAAATCAAGTAAAGATGGATTTGTAGCTTTTCACTTGGCCTGGCATCTTGATAGCTTTAGTGCAGCCTCCTGATTAAGGGCTGCTTAGTATAGCAGAGACGTCTGATTTTATACAGACAATTCAATAATGGATAAGAAATAGGAATGTTAGAAAAGATAATAAAATCAAATATGTGTTCTTTGCGGCTTTGGAGAGAAAGAAAGCTTCTTGTTCTTACTGATGGCAAATGGTTTCCTAAACAAAATTCTTTGTGCTTTTTGGGGCCAGTAACCGAAGGCTTCCCATAGCACAAAGGGAAGGCAGCTGGCTGCAAGTGGGTCTGTAGGAAAAATGTTCTGTTTTGGCTGCTGAATTGGATGCTCCCAGCTGGAAGCGAGCAGCCCTGCAGCATTTAGCCAGAAATGCCCCCCCGTGCGGGTGACTAAACAATCAAGTGCAGGCAGGGATGGAGGCAGCTGCCCTTCAGATTCTCATGGGTTTTAACATGTGCTTCAGGGCTGAGAGATCAAAACTCAAATCCAAATTTTGGTGTTGAGGCAGGAATTGGCAGAGGCTGCTCTTACCCAGGCAATCACCGCACCAAAGGGCTAAGGAGTGCTCTTCTGTGAAGGGTCTCTCCTCTGCAACAGCTCCAGCCTGAGCCTGCGCGGAGTATTTTAATCTTTCAGAGAGCATCAAAAGGCAGAGTAATTCCCACAAGATATGAGGCATACATAGGCCCCTGTGCTATTTCTCTAGCTTACTCACTAGAGAATAGATTTTCTGTTGTAGCAATGTCTTAGAAACCCAGCATTCATCCCAAATCAGGCAAGTCTGGAAGAGAGCTTGAAGTCAACTCTTACCTAAGTGACCACAGAGGCCTGTTGTTGCTGAAAAATATGTAATATTACTTCACAAAATGGTCTGTCTAAGGAAGTGAACATATGAAAAACTTTCAATGAAAACCGCTTTGCATACTGCAAGCTTTTAAATTAAATTGTGACAGAGTTGCAGACAACACTGAGCAGAATTGTTTGTGACTTTGTGGCTTCTTTGCTTAAAAAAATCTGGCTGGTTTCTTGAAAGATAGCTAGCTGGTGGCTCTTTGTGGCACCCTGTTGCACAGTTTTAAGGATAAAATTAAAAAATATGTTCATAACAAAAATGTGTAGCTTATGTCTTATATCTCCCATAAAATTTAGTCCTCCTGAGGTACTCACAGTAGCATGGTTTGGATTTGGCTCAATTCGTCATGGCTTTATGCTCTCAGTGCTCCTCTCTCTGGACTGAAATTCAGACTTAAGACTAAACGAAGTAAAAATATCTCTAAATAAATCATATCTCTAAATGGGTTGGCCATTTTCCCCACATTCTGTTACATTTTCTGTAACAGAACATGTTAGGAAGATTCGATTTTGAGTCAGGATGGATACATCGAACAAAACTGCTACTGGCAGCCTAAATCCTGAAGTTCTCTCTTTAATTCATGACAGGAGGAATTCCCGATGACCTCCATGATTATCCTGCTTGCCTGAGGACTTTAACTGACTATGGTGCTGATGGTGTTTTTACCAAAGAGAAAACTGGTATGTGATAAAACAGGGTGTCATTTGAGATTTATGAAAAGCCTATGGATATTGTAACACCCATCAATCATTTACTCTTTCTTGCTTTTTAAGTTTTCTGCAAATGAGTTAGGAGTTTTAAAGATAGTAAACATAAACCTATACTGTATACCGCTGAATGTATTTCAAGAAGTTATCAGGGAATGCTGTGACCTTGAAAGATAAGACTGAGTAAAGAGCTAGAAAAAGGAACAAAAGATTTTCTTTCAGTTACAGTAAAATAAATTCAGGATCTTATTATCATCCGCTAGATCACCTACTGCCTTTTAGAGTCCTTCCCCTGCCTCCCCAGATGGATTTGTTACGATGAACCTTGCAATAGTGGTTTTGAGTTGGACGAGAACATTACCTGGGAATTTTCTTGTTTGCATTACAATTTTGAGAAAACAAGCACAGAGGACAATGTCTGTAAGAGTCATGGAAATGAAAATGACAGACAGAAGGAAAAGTTCATAGGAGCTGCCCAGCAGCACAGCTAGCATTCATTTTCAATTTCCCTGTCTTAATTTTTAAACACAATTGTGAATTACAGTAATTCCACAAGTAGAAATTCTCACTAGTCCTAGTATTTCCTTCAATTTCATGTCTTCAGAGCGGAAAAATGCTGATATTAACTTTGAGATATAATTCCTACTTATTTTGATTGTTGAATGAAACATTTAAAATGACAGGAATAAACAACAAACCATCATATTTACGTTTCATCAGAAATAAATACAGAAGTCTCAGATCTCAACAGAGTTTTTTTTAAAGAAGGGGGAAAGACACTGGAGTTAGAATTAAATTCAACAGATAAGAAAAAAGGAGAGGAAGAGGATCAGGAAGAGGAAGAGAAGACTCAATACAGTGTGTTAAATAACTTTGTACAGATGTAACTTTATTCAGTACCTTATTCAAACAAAGAAAGAAACAAATTGGAAAACTGTGTCCCTACAGATTAGTATCAAGTACCAGAGTGCTGAAATAGACAAAAATGTTGTAAGTGCATAATAGATCTTTTAGGTAATTATTACCTAGAGAGCATGTGTGCTAAGATAAAATTGTAATGATTACGCTTGCATGTTCATAAAAATATTCATATCCATGCAGTGTCCACATACATATCAAACCACCATACATTGTGTGTAGGCTGTTGTATTTTAGGAACTTTTCAGAGAGTTTCAGTAATTTTCGTTATGAGTATATTTTGCCTTTCTCTGACTCTGTGGGAGTTAATTGAGACCGATTTACACAGCTTAGAGAGAAAATAATTGTTGAACTATGCATGTTTAAATATAATATACTGGAAAGACAGCTGACCTTGACCCAAAATAACATCTGTGAGCCTGGAGCAAACTATGTATGGCTGGCTGCTGTGATTTAGAAGCAAGTAATGGATTCCACCATAAAGCCAGAATTCCCATTTTCCAGTGGTATAAAACTTTCTAGATTGACAAGCAAACAATTTCTGATTAAAACCCAAACTGAGAGAGGAGTACTTCCATATCTGCCTGAGAATTAGTAGAGACAATTCCTGCTAAGTACAGAGCAGGTTTTGGTGACCTACTGTTCTACTATCCATACTACTTTGTAATTTCTGTTCTATAATACCTAAAGCTGACTGTATGATGGTTTTAGAAACATATCTGTACATACATGTTCGTGTGACATAGTGATATAAGGATATGTTTATGTAGTGCATCACGTTAGGGTCATGATGAAAGACACTATGATATGTGTGCCCAGACCAGGCCAGACACCTCTGGACACAAAGAAAAAACAAAGTAAACCATGGCAATATTAAACTGAAAAAAAGTTGAAGCACTGAAAAAACAAAAGCAAAAAATTACTTGGAGAAACCCAGTAAGCAATAAATGTTTTGCAATATAGAAAGTAAGCAGTATAATCTATGATCTTACCGTTCCTGTTGTGCCCAAGGAAAGGTGGTTCATCTGTTGGGTCAGAGGGCCCATCATGCTTGCTGGCTGCATTGACATCGTATGGTCCATTGTTGGTGTTATCACAGCACCCTAGAAACACACGTTATTTACAGTTCAACATTTCACTTAAAAAAAACCCACAAAAAAACCAAACAGCCTTCTCTAAATGAGTGAACCTGGCTGAAAACTTGACATGAATCTTAAAAGAGACTAATATATCTGTCAGAGGAAATATGTTTTGTTCCTATTGACAACCAAGCTCCACACACACATTATTTGTACTACTAATGAGGCCATTTTATGTCAGTTCCAATTAAGCGTTATTTTTTACTTCATTGCTTCTGACAAACAAATGCATATGTTCTTTCTACGATGAACGCTACTGTACATTGCAAAATGCCTGTCATTTCTATTTCTCCATATCCTATATAGAACAATCTTACAGACAGAACACATATGTTCCCAATTTTCTCTGACTTCTAGAACCTTCAGTCTCTGAGATCTTCAACATATTATGATAATTATCCTGGATTTTTCCAGTCTCAATTAAGAACCCTTACTCATGACATTTTATAGCTGATTAAGTAAAAGTAGCTATTGACAGCTAGTTTGGTAGTGACACCCATTTAAAACACATACACAGTGCTTAAAAGCTTTTTTCTTCTCTGCATGAAAAACAAAGGCATTAACAGCAAACAGCACGTGAATTAAAGCAAGAAGAAGACTTTGAACAGAAAGGAAACAAAAGACACGCCAGAGGAGCTTTGGAGAAAGCTTCTTTGCCTTCGTATTCCTTAGTTTTTGCTCTCCCGCTCCCCAAGGTCCCATGTTGGTAACCTCATGCCTTAGTGGTGTTGATTCTCTTCAGTTCTATGGAGCAAAATGCTATTTCCTGTGTTGGTTGGATAAAGTCAGTCAAAAACAGAGTGGTCTGCTCTTTTTCTTGCAGACAGTGAATTACGAAGGTATTTCTTCATATTTCTTCATATGAAATAATAGCTCTACTTTGTGCATATGTATGTTTGTGTGCATAAATATTAAATTTGCACAATCAATCACAACATCTGCTACAAAGCATGGAAAATGTGGATGAATGCATTTGTTTAAAAAAAAAGGGGAAACTGACTTTTTCCATTGAGATTACTGACAACATCCACCCATAAACAGGAATTTAAAATAAACTAGTTCCAAAACCCACACCACAGCCCGTTCTTTAGTGTCTGTCTCACATTTATGTAGCGCTATATGACTGCATTGCCAAAGATCTGCCTAGAAGCAAAAGATTTTGATTTTTCAGTTGCAAATAAAAAATAAAGAAAAATAAAAAAAGCTGGGGAAGTACCAATTCAATTTTTTCTCACCTTCCAGCATATTTTGTCTATGCACATCCTATCTGAGAGGCACAAATTCTGCAGTCTCTGTGAATTCATTACTTGCATGCAATGGTAAAGAGGAGATAGGTTCAGCTTGGCCACTCCTTTTTGTAATACCCGCAGCACATAAAAACATACAAACTCCTTTTATGTCGCACTGTGGATTATGCTTGTTGCACTGACAACAGTCCCTACAGAAGTTTGGCAAATTACAGAAACTAGCCTCCACAGACTCAGACTGTCGCGATCCCAAATAAATACTTATAAAACGAGCCGATCAGTTTGCAAGTATCAAACCTGCAACACTTGCAAACACTTTTGGCTCTTTCTTGGCTATATTCATTTGCACTGGTTTACATAGATTTACACATTGATTAACTCATTCTACTGACCTGCCACAGTGCTAACCTCCTTCTTGTTGCTAAGGGTCCTTACAAATCAAGATAGTCACAAGCTTTTACCACAAAATTTCTTTCAGCATAGTAGACTTAATAGCCTATTCAAAAAACCCTTCTTTCTTCCTTACGTGACATTCTTCTCTTTCATGCTGGCTCCTCTCTTTTAGCTAAAAAAAATAATCTACTCTGTTGCTGAAAGAGTCTGAAAGCAAATCTCGGGGGCTTATTCAGCCCATTTGGCAGTCCTTGCACAGCAGATTCAGTGCAGGAGTCTGAAGTAGCACCATGCCCAAGGAAAATTAGGTTCTTGCTGTATGTTCAAAATCAGTGACCTGGGATACCATGCAGCCAGGCAAGGTCTTGGGGTTTGGACATTCACAGAACCTTTTTGATATGGTAAGGGATCATAAACTTTATGCTCAGAATGATTCACACCACAAACCAGCATTTTTACCGTACCAAACCCTAAATACTCAAACTAAATTTGTCAACTGATAAACAGTTCTCAGTTTCCTCTACAAGCAGCCTTCTCCTTTGGCTTAGAGATGGAGAATTGCCTCAGGGCCTTCTGTGACAGACAAGGTGAGCTCCCACTTGTGATATGTGATGGGGTAAGCAGAAAGTCACACCCACAGCTTCATGCAGCCCCACACTGCTGGCAGTAGTGGCTGCAATTAATTGAGGATGTCCCAAAGCCTTAACATACCAAGCTTTCTTTGCAAGGATGTTTACTGCAAAGGTGCAGTTGGAGGAACTTGCTGTGACTACAGATGTGACAGACTGATAGCTATTCCTGTGTATAAATTCAGGAACCTGGAAATGAAGAAGGGGCAGGGGTGAAGGAAGTCTTATGATTTAGTGTAGCAAACACAAGTGCCAGCCACAGAGTGGAAAAATCTGATAGCAAATGTCTTTCAGTAAATAAGTAAGCAAGACAGGTTTTGCAAATAAACTATTAAAAAACCCCATGGAGTGGAGAGAAAATATATCAAGGACAAAAAACCTGCTCAGCGACAGTAAATGCTATTTTTAAATAGAAAATGCATATATTCTAGTCCCTAAACATATCCTGTTTAATACATTAGGAAAAGAATTTAGGAAAATGAATCAAGTATTTGCAGCTTTCCTAAGGCAGCTTAACATGTTTGAAGCTGACAGTTACCTAGAGCAGCGAATTACATGCATTTGCCAGACCATTAATTCACCAGTTTTCAGAATCCTCTTGTGATCACGTAGGGAAAAAATTATACCTAATTAAGGAAATATCGTTTGGTTGTTAGGGCAACATCCAGTCTCCAGACCATAATGCTTTTCATAATACATGCTGTCAAGTCCATTCATATTCAACTTATTTAGCTGTAGAAGACAACAATGTCCTGCATCAGATGTTGCCATCATATTACAAGTAATTTGATTCTTTTCAGCCTGTAATAGGTAGTTGCTGATAAACATCCACTTGGCGACTGGCAAGGGCTACAGCAAACATATTTTTCACCTTCATCTGTTTGGATATCTGATTTTACTGAATTTGTAAACTGTATAGAGAGACATCTTCGCATGGCATAACACTACTGAAGGCCCAGCTTAGCTGAAAAAACCTGTAGAAGAAATTATGATTAGGTTTTTGCCACTGTCTTTGCCAAAACAAGTAGTTGGCCTGCCAATTATTTAGGTCTGCCCTGTTGCCTCAGTATGATTAATTTTTATAGAATTCCTGCAAGAAACTGGTTACTATAATGACTTTCAAATTTGGCAAGTTATTCTTGGCATATGACTTGTCATACAACTCTGTTGATGCTATAGTGGCTTTAAAAGAAATTAAAATTAACAGGGCAAAAGGTAAGGAATCAATGATTCAGAAGCAAATGCACAATTTTTGCAACACTGCAATAAACCCAAGATGGTTTTACAGACTTTAATTCCTCTTCACTTTATTTGAAAGACCTTGCTGTTTTATAATGCTCTAAGCTATATGGACAGAATTTTCATATAAGAAAGTGACTATATTTATTTCAGAATATTTTCTAGTCTACCACTTGCAAAGAAAGAATCCTCACTTGATCAGCTACAAACACTGTGCACTCCCTGTACAGCAACAAACTGAAATCACAGGAAGGACACTAAATACAGCCTATTTATTATATTAAGTAAACTATCTTTAAGTACTTGCCAATACCAACAGGCATCAGCAGAAATAAAGTTTATGTGGGTGCAATGACATATGCCACCTTACATGCCTTGAAGGGTGGGAAAGTGACATCAGAAATAAAAAGTGTATTAGGGGGATTTAGGAACAGAGAGTTCACTAGTTGAGAGATGCACTTGGGGGGCAGTGAGAGGAAGGTTTAGTTAGTCCAACCTTTCTTGACTAATGAACTGTATTAAAGGCTTCTGCTTTATTCCAGTGTTCTCATACTGATATTGGACTTAAGGCACAAATACCAGCTGAATAAATAGTTTTTAAAGCTTACAGTAAGCATCTGCTTATTTTACAGTTTACTTTTTCTTTATTTAGGGAATTTTAACAAGTTAAGCATACTTACACATTCTACCTAAATACCGGCCAATGTAAAACCAATGAACATTACAGCAACAAAGTTACTTTTCAAATTTGTTTATGGACAGTGCAGTCATAAGCACCAGGTCATTCCATCTGAAAAGTTATTACAATACTACGAGGTGAATGTCTTTGAGAACATATTGTTTCTTGAGGTTTTATGAAACTAAGTGACAAGATGACTTCCCTTACACTTACCAGACAGTCGTGTCTATCAAGAACTAATATGAAAAAACCCAAGACTCACACTATTTTTTGCAGATAAGTGTACTCTCTGCATACTGAATAAATGATGACCATATTTCTATTGATTTACTGTTCTGTCTAGATTGATTTGTCTCATCCCCTTTTGCTGCATCTTACAGGCAGCAGAGAAAATAGGGTCCCCTTGTCAGAGTAGCGTGCCCGGTGAAGTGCCCTGAACTGGCTGTTAAGTGGCCAAACTTTCCTGACTATAGTAGTATGAGTAAAGGTAGCTGTGAAATCCTCTCCACCCTCTGTCATCAACTCTGCTGCGAATACTTGTTGATATACCATAAAAAACGATTGTATTTCAAAACCAAAGAAAACTTATTTTCCTTTTCTCAGCAAAAAGTTACGAATTGTCTTGGCATTTACTAGGTAATTAGAGATTAAATAATGATTTGAGTGTGGTGAAGAAGATCAGCAAAAATCACTAACAACATATATTCTGCAAATCTTAGGATTTAGTTTCATTTCACTACATTGTTGAATTTAAAAGCTTACTAAAATTGGGGTAAAGTGAGCAGGAAGCCCAAACCCTGCACTAAATTAAGCAGCTTTAACTATGGAGTGGGAAAACCATGATACAGACCTTCACTGTGGCAAGTACTAAATGACAACTTTGTATTGTAATATTTCTAATATTGGGCATAAATTCAAATTCTTATCTGGCATCACCTTTATACCTTAGTTGAATCTCCTTGGAGCAATGGACCCATTTGCTTTCCCCTTCTTGGTTTTTTTTTTTCCCTGTTACGTTTGTGAACTTCTTTTGTCAGCTGAATGTAGCATAGGTCCAAGAGAGTAACTACCCAAAAGCAACTGCTCTTAAAGGATTAAGAATCCAAATATAGTGCGGTAAATAAAGAACAAAGGTGACCCTTGTGTATGCAGCACCTTTCTACAACAGCCAAGGGTTTGGATAATTTCTTTCCCCCCCTTCTTGACTTTATGTCCTGTCTCCTAGTATGAAATACAGCATTTGATAACACACAGATACTAGCCTACAAATATAAATACAGATTAAACAGATATAGAAATGGGAACATCAAGAGATAAAGAAAATGCAGTTGATGCAATAGAAAGGGTTTTATGTCAGTAACTGTGTGTACAAATAGAGCAATATCTGCAACTATATTGGTACAGGTTAATAAATGTATTACATCAGGGAGTACCACTGTGATATTATGTCAGTAGTTTATGCTCCTACCAGAGTTGAAAAAAGTTTCATAGCATATCACTGCCTATTAATCTAAAATTACTGGAAAAAAAAACAACAAACCCAAACAGAAAGAGATTGCATTTCTGTTGTAAACAAAAAGATGCCTGTGTCAGTCAGTGCCTAAAGTGTCCTCTGTATGGTGACTTAAACCTCTGCACCCAAAATAAGAGCTCAAGAGAAAGGCCATTGAACAAAAGGACAGTATTTATGAAGGGAAGATATACCTGGATTGCTACAGGGACTCTAAAGCACAGTTTGAGAGTCCTGCACTGTATCTTTGTCCTTGCTGTCTGCACATGCAGGCTGGACCACAAGTCTATGTGCTCTCTCTAGGCTGGCTGCGAAAGAAACAGTAGTTTTCATACCTTTCTCAAACTTGTTCCAGGAATAAAATAAAATTACTGGTGCCTGAATAAATGGGAGTAGTTTTGCTGGGGCCTGCTAATAGGAAGTAGCCCACAGCAGTTAGGGAATAACCTGTCGCAGTGGGGCATTCATTCCAGCAAGTGCTGGAGCAGGCAGAGAGGCCATGGACAGCTCTTGCTCCCTCTTCTGACATATTCTAAAGGAGAACAAGAAATAATATTTCTTTTGTTTTCTTCCTACCTTTCAGTTTATAAGTGCATTTGGCTGTATGCCAGCTTTGTATATCCAATCCACGTAACAGTGCTTTTGCTCTGTCAAGAACAGCCATCACTAACAAAAGCATCCTCACAATGCTCGCATAAGGCTTAGCATCCTCAGAAGACAAAGAGGAAACACAGAGGTGGTGATTTGCCCAGGACATACTGGAGCATACAGAAGAAATCTTCTCTGGCTCTTCCCGCCTTCAGATTTCACAAAAAATACCCAAAGGTCTTTTCATTCCATGTCAAAATAAGCACAGATTTCAAAACCTTGACACTACTGGTGAACTGCACAGAACTCTTGATCTATACCTAATTAGTATGTGACGCGTGCTGAAGTGTCATGCTTGCCAATTCCATTCTGGTTATGTTCTTACACATATTTTCTGATGTAGACTAATTCCTTCATCCACTGTCTCCAAGTGGCAGATGTGCTGTCCTAATAAATAGGAATCAGGAGTCTTTTCCTGTGGACTCGTTTTTCTTAGCATTGGAACGGAGTATCATCTACTAAAGCTAACTCCAAATAATATTTCCTCTCCAAACGGTTCTGCTGTCTTCCCTCCTTCATGCCTATAACCAGGCGTGAAAACTGACTTGATGGCACATCCTAGTTCTAACAAGATGCAAAATGGAAATTATTAAACAGCACAATGAAAATATGAGTCAGTACTAGTGTTTAGCCTAAATTTTCACTTCCTTGCCTTACTGAGTTCAAATGAAACTTTTAAAAAAGGATGCCCAATTTGCATCCTCAACAGTCTGATCTTACATACATACATACATATATATATATATATATATATACACATTTATAATTGCATATGGGAAGAGAAATGATATTGTCATTTCTATTACACCCACTCAGGCCAGACTGTTTTTTCAACATGTGGGTAATTTTTTTTCATGTTTGAAACTGTTGGTACAGGATTTATTATGACAAAAGTAACTAAAAGCAAAGGTTTTAAAACTCCTCATCTATGAGGAACATTTAAGAAATGATGACTAAGAGCTGCTGTTATTGGCTGAAAACACTTACTTTATTTTACTCAGGAAAATAGGCTCAAAATAAAAGAGAAGTGCCTAACAGCAAGGTTTGTCTCCAGAGCTTGTGCTTGGATGTAGAGGAGCAGAGCAGGTTGATGGCATCAGAGCACATGGTAGGGACCTTGGCTCTCCCTGGGTCTCAGGCCTTCCAGACAAGGTGAGGCAGCCCTGCTTGTCTATGTGTCCCCATGAAGTCATGACAACAGACATTTGATCAGACCAAATGTCTGAGACATGGATGATCTCTGCTTTTTGGGCCAGATTTAGTACACAGGTCATTTGCCAGGCACATAGAGTGGGTAACTGGGTTTGAGGAGGAAATGTCTGTGACATTTCTTCTCCATGCACTTCTAGCCTCAACACCACAAGGGCCAGTGACAGGACAGCAGCTGTGATCTGTAACAGATGTGCTGTGTTTCATTTCCTGCCCCAAACCAGGAGGGACTCACGCTGGGCGAGCTGCAATGTAGCGGCTGGGCTGGAAGAAAAGATTCACTCATTAGAAGGACAAACACTGACACTGGGAGACATCAGAAATGCTGAGGAACTGGCTACCAAGAAGAAAAAAGAAAAAAGAAAAAAAAAAACCAACAGAAAAGCTGGCAGGCGATATAACCCTATGTATCCACCAGAGGTAAGATGACAAAATGACATCCTACAGAACCACAGCCAGTGCAAAATACTATGGCTGAGCCTGGTGTTAACTCCACAACACTAGGAAGACCTAACCACAACCAGACTTAGATGGCAATACCTGAAATACCATCAGCTTTCAGAAAAATGAGGTGATATCACTGAATGAAGCACTAAGGAGACACACTGAGGTGCCAGGGTGGCAGAGTGCTCCTCTGTGAGATCCCTAATCCTTGAGAGGGCAATGGGAAGAACGGTCAAGGGATGGGTAGAAATCAGGATGCCTCCCTGCAACTCCCAAGATCAGATAGGCTCTTGCAAGCCAGAATTTATTAGTGATAGTCAATACAAGTGAAAATGCTTCACACAGCTGCTCATGGACTGCACGGTGGCCCTTGCAATGTCAAGCCAAAGGTAACTCTTGCCCACCAGAGCCAACTCCTCAGCTAGGCTCAAATCTGAGCTGCACCCTCAGGGGGCTGCCGTGCAATCCAGGTATCCAGCTGTGTCGGGCGGGGAGAGAGCCACTTTGAAATGCTGAGGCTCAGGTTGCTGCGTCACTCTGTCACTCTCGAATTCAGCTACAAAACCAACATCCATCCTCCATAAGAACACACTGCAGAGCACTGTCATCTGCTGCCTATGTCTAAACTACTTTTTGTGCAGGTCCTGCACAAATGAAGATAAAGGTATGGAGGGTGAGAAAATTATGTCCTTTCCTTCCTCACCCTGTTTGACAAATTTAAAAGTTTTGGATGGCTGATGAGGGGCAGTAATATCCACATAGTCCTCTCAGGAATCCTTATCCTATCTATTAGAAAAAAACAGCAGAAGATGCTAGAAATGAAACCCTGAGTAGATAAGCATGTGTTTCTAATGATATCTTCTGTCAGTAATAGATTTTAGACTCAAAGTGGACAGACAGGGGAAATCCTGTACTATGCCACAGTTCACATTATGTATCAATTCAGTTCTAGATCACAGCAGTTCATTCTGACCTTGAAATCTAGAAATGTGTCCTTATTAGAGAGGACAAATACAGAAATCTTTCTCTCTGTCATGTTCTGTTAGATTTGTAATCTGTTATGTTAAACAAAGTCGTTCTCACACAGTAACGGAAAGAAAAATATTCCAACCCTGCCTTTCCTCTCATTTAAAACCACAAGTTTTCACAGCCTAAAAGCCCAGCCCCAGATCCCAAACCGCATTTCATTTTCTGGACTTGCAGCCCCTCAGGGGAGGCTATGGGGGCAAATCACTCTGTTCTGTTCTGGGATTTGTCCTTTGACTGGTTAATGCTGGCTACCTGGCAGTGCCAGCTTTGTGACGGACCTCAAAACCAAGACTGAGGTACAGATTTCCGATAATGCCTCTCACCTAGTTACACATATAATATATACACAAATAATTCTGTCACTAGAAGTAATGTGAGCCTATGCCTCACTTGTGCCTTTAGCTGTTTTTTCTGATTCTAGACAGACCAATTGCTGCTTGGGCTTGACTCTGTACAAGCCAACTGCCACCAGCACGGGGCTTTTGCTGCACCTGGACGACTCCACCATTCCTGGATGATGCCCTCAGTGACACCTGTGCAGTTCCGCATCGTTTTGAACAACTGAAACTAAGGCACAATGTGGAGAAACTGCAGGTGCAAAAATGCTCTTACCTAAAAAACCTGTCCCTGGTGCACAAGACCACCAGAAGCCAGTAAAGCCGCCAGCAGCAAGCACACAGGGCACGTACTTCACATGTAAATGAAATCAAATTCAAGCCCTCTGTTTTGTGTCAACAGTCAGAAAATAGGAGTATATAGAGGGTGAACACATTTTATAACTAAAAATATGATATTTTAAGTTCCTGTTTACCTTAAGGTACTTGCAGTGAAACCAGCCTGTGTATAACAATAAATGCTTGACATTTATAAGCCTCCCTTCTACCAAAGACCTCTAAGTGCTTTACAAACAGAGTGATAAATAGAGGACTCGGAAGCTGGTCTGTTATCAGTGTTCTGGTATGGGTATGGATCTAAAGCTGCAATTTCCCAAGTCCATGAGCATTCAGACTAGGAGTACAGCCTGGGTAATCAGCATTGCAGGCCTGAGGAGAACAAGTGGTTTCCATCACACACTGCAGTCCAAATTAATCAAGAAAAGAAAACATTTTACCTCTTGATTCGTGCTGAGCAAATTTGAAGTACATAATAGAAAATGGCTAGCTTAAGTCTACTTTGCTCCACGCTTTATCATTTTTTAAAAAATGACGAAAATATTGAGGAAGAACACTTTAAAATTGACCCTTGTGAGTAAAACTGCATTGTGCAAGTGGTCTGGCTAGTCTAAAAAAGTAGTCATGAAAAGTTCAAGGAGGTGTAGTTTTTGGCTATTATTAAGCTAAAAAGAAAAAAAAAAAAAAAGAATAACCGACCCAGCAAGGATTACTTACTTTCTTTTTAATATATCTGTACTGATTAGCAACGACTAAATTGATAGATTTCCCCGTTTTTTTTGTTCAGATAAAGTCACTCTTGGGCTGAGATCTTCCTTATAAAGTTGCAGCCTGGAGCACATTTTTACAGCTGAGTTATTATCCTTAAAATATGAGTTCATACTGGAAATGCTGGCAGCCCTCTTAACCATTGTATAGCAGTGAGCACAGCTGTAACGTGTTAAATATGTTGAAAGTACATGAGGGGAACAGAGTGGCTCAGAAGACTGGTAATAGAATAGGGAGTCTCAGTGCTGGGTCACCAGGTTTGGTCATTGCTGGGACTGGAAGTCATTATCAAGCTACAGCTGTTCAGTTATGTCCAGGCATCAGCTACCCACAGAGAAACTCTACATCACAAAAATACATTACCGCAACTGGTGAAGTCCAACAGCCTTCTCAAAGATTGCAAAAGGTGGGGGGATGCATCCCCACAGCTGCGTGCAGGTTAGCTCCAAAGCGAAGAGCCCTGATGGCGCAGAGGGGAGAGGCTTGCACGGTCACTGCCCTGCCCGCTGCCCGCTCTGTGCGGGGCGTTCATCACCAGCCCATCACTACTGCCTTTCCAGGGCACTCTATTTTATCAGAAAGTTGTTAGCCACCGAAGAATGATCCCAAAAGACTCCATTTTCCAAACCAGTGAACGGACCACACCAATCCCATCACACTACCGGCTTCAGGGGCATTCTGGTGATACTGGTTAAACGAAGGCAGAAAGCAGGTAGCAAAGTACTTTTTCAGTTCCCCCCTTAAAGTAATGCCTAGAATGATCAAATACTTCATCATTACCACTCCCTACATTGATGGCAACCTCTTGCTATTTGCACCAAATTATAATCCATTTCAACCTACCCCCAAACAGCAGTCAATTTTTATCTTTACACTTACCCAACAGAAGTCAGTTCTTCAAGCTGCAAGGCAGCTGAACAGGAACTGCCTACCACCAAATAGTGCCCTGAAAATGTTCAGACAATGCAAAGCAGCTCTGCTGCCAGAGGAGGATAAGCTGGTGACCCACTGCCACCACATGTACCAGCACGAGTCTTCGACCCAAACTGGATGATCAGCCTTCTGGGAAGCACAGATAGGGCAGCTGAGTCTACCATGAGTTCAGGGAGACATCTTTCCTATAAGGTAAGAAGATCTTTATGCTTTGGAGGAATAAATCATAGCAAAAGCTAGAGAAAAAGCAGGCCAGCTGGACAGTATACACATACTGCTGAGATGAACAGTAAATTATTTGGAAAAACCACTTTGAGGGAGAACATCCTGTGAATTCAGGTCACACTTGGCACATAATAGTGACCAAAGAATGAAAAAATTGGAGCTGTCAAAATGCAATGTTTCCACCATACTTCAAAATGACACATCATTTCAGAATTTGTCTAAATTTGAAGGGAAAAAAAGCTTAAAATTAGTTCAATAACCCAGAAATGAAAACAGAAAGATTACAGATACATTGCCTTTGTTCTTCTTCTCACCCTCTCCACAGGTTCTCTCCTGGAGTTGAGCCAAAATAACATTTTCAGAACTTTTTCCATGTCACTACTCTGTCCCTCTGCACATTTTCACTTCAAGACAAGTTTTGGAGTTATTTGATTCTGCCCACAAAGCCAAATTTTATTATTCACAGAGTCCTATATATGTAATAGTCTTGTCAGTCCTAGCAAAGGCAAAGGGTAGCCTCAGAGGAAAAGGAAACAAGAAACATCTAAAGAAGATAAACAGGAATGAGCTGATAGGCAAATGGACAGTACGCCCATCTTTTCTTGAGAGCTGTGTGGACAGAAAAAGAGCACTCTAATTACTTCCAGTGTCGGGGACTCAAGGGCTGGACTCTGCAACACTGCATGCTTGTGAATCTTCATTCCATGTGAACCCCCTTCCTCTAAAAACCAAACAAACCCTTGTTTTGCCTTTGATGTCAAAAGACACAGCATAATTAACAGCAGATGTTCTGATAAACTCCAGTAGAGACCAACCTCTTGGCAGTCGTATTTCTGTTCTGCAGTGGCTTTTCCAAGCACGAAGAAAATCCATTAGTGGGACTCAAAAGTACATGACATGGTTTTCTGGTAGTATTTCTTGTGGTATTTTCTGGTACAGTTTCTACTATCGAGGAACTGCAGTATCATGAAAGACCCTGTTTGGTGGTGTTTCAGCCCTGTGTCACTGCAAATGATTATAATTGCAGGAAAACAATGCAGAAATGCACAAGCTTGAGGCATAAAACCAGAACTAGATGAGGACAAATTTTTAGCAGAAGCTGTTTACAGTTTCAATGATTAAAACCTCCATAACCCAACAATCACAGTAATATACAGATCTTAGTTTAGTGAACTTGAAAAATTTGGCCTGAGATCCTTAACCCACTAAAATCGATCAGAGTTTTGTCACCAACTTGAATGCTACCAGGATTCCACATTTGTTTAACCCTCAGGGGCAGATGCCAAACTACATTACTGTGCAGGTATCCAATAGATTATTATACCACAGACAGATTGTCATTAATTAATTATCCCAAACAGAGAAGATTTTGTTCCTGTTTTCAGATTTCAGATTGTAATTCAGAGATCTTTGGTTTTTTAATGACCCAATTTTAAATTTTGTGTTGTTTTTATTTTCTGCAGTACTTGCCATACAGGCAAGTACTTGTTTAATCAAGAAACAAAACCTTATTTTACAGCAAGACAGTCATCTTGTCTAGAAGCTGAAGTAATTAATAGATAAAGACAACAAACCTCAGAACAGGAAGGCAGCAAGTCTAATAACAACTTCCAGGATGAAACCATGTAATAAATACTTGTTATGCACACTGAGAACAATCCTTAGGCTGAATTGTTGCCATAAATTATTCATATGGAAGTTTTGGACAGTAAACAAATTTATGAAGATAATTATCTCTTTGCAATTCATGAACAAAAGTAGGGGAGGGGTCAATCCCCAGAATAAATTGCAACGTATAAATCCACGAGCTGTAGGCATAAAGTCCCGATGCAGAGATTTGCTGCAGAAATTGTAAAATAATCCCTGTGCGTTTTCTCTTTCCAGAAAGACAGCTTTGAAGAGCAAATGCAGAGCCAAATAATTTAGCATGTACTCATCCGCTGTTCTTGACCACAGCAGTATTAGGAATCAAAGCCCTTGGACTAGAATGGGTGAATCAAACCAGAACCGTGCACAGCATTAGCCCTGGTCTGCTTAAAACTAACAGCAAGCAAGCGTGAAACCTTTGTCAATACAGACCGCAAGGGGCTGTTGCAAGTTTGGGGAACCTTGATGTACATTTTTGTTTGATGTACCAAACTGCTTTTCCTCAATTTAGGATCCACACCGAGTGACTAGGTGGTTTAATAAGCTGAATGAATTTCACAATAGCGAAGTTTACTTCCAGTACATTTATTTAATGGTTGAGTCAACTGATGAAAGGGAAATAAAAATCTGATGAGGAGAAAAAAAATTAGTCTAGAGTCTAGACTCCCCTAGGACAATTTCTTGTGCTTTGTAACCTCTGTACTGACAGACAACATATTTGCTTTCTAGCTAATTACCAACAAGACTAAAATTTTACATCTTTGATGTGTATGAGATCAAAGAATATTAGGAAATAAAAGTAAGATTAACATAATTGTCTTGTACAGCTCTAATAAACTATGACTACACACACAATCAGACACCCTGCTCATCAGGAAAGCATGAACTAGAATCAACTGAATTAAACAAGATTCTTGTTTAACTTTGTTTCCTCAGCAGCTTCTCACCTCTCCTGACACCCAGCACTGGATCACAGATGCAAAGCCAGGAAAGATGCCCTCTCCCAATGGCCCACCTGACACCCTGAGACCCACAGAAGGTCCAGTTTCAGCTGTTGAGCCTTTAAAAAAACGTAGCTGCCTTGTGCAGTCACAGTAGGCCATCAGCAAGGGAATAACTAAAGGATCTCCAGGTCCAGTACCACATATCCTTACTACTTACTTGATCTAAATTACTAACTTCTGTATCTTTCTTTCACTTCTATTGTCTACCTTACATGCACACACAGACGGGGCACTGAACCTCTTTGGACGCATGCCTTGGTAGTGAAGTCTTTTCCTATTATGCATATAGGATACAGTTCACATTGTCAATGCTGTGTGCAGTTAGTATGCTCACTTTAGGGGAAAAAAGAAAGGAAGAAAGGAACCAGTGCTTTGGTAGATACCGGCATCTAATTCATCCTTATCATGGCTAAAATACAGTGTTAGGAGTACTGTATATTCTTTAAGCCGTCTACGAAAATACTGCCCTGTAACAACCAATAAACATCTGGCTTTGACTGATTCATACTCAACCTTTATACACACAGCATGTTTGTTCACTCCAGAAATATCTAGTATTCCTGCTTCCTCATCAGCTCAACTGTGAGAAGAAAACCCAAAGGCAGCCAAAAGTAACTGCCTTGTAAGAGTGAAATGGGGTGGGAATGTCTGGACCACTTCTGCTCATTAAGGTGACGTGAAAGGTCTACTTCTGGCTAGGAGCTGTGAGCTACTCCCCAGAGCAAAACAATTTTGAAGGTTTTATTTGTCATCAGGTGGCAGTGACAATGAAAAACACCTATTGCACTTCAAGACAGCTGGTAAAAGAACAGTGTGGGGAACGACCGATAGAATAACAGTTACTGTACCAGTGCAGCTTCTAAGTTTTTACAGCTACTCAGCTGGAATTACACCATTGAATTAAAAGTGGTTTAGGGTATAAACAACATTTGGTACAGAAGGGCTCTTTCCCTCCCTGTTGCCACATCAGGAATCAGAGTAATGAAATTTGTGAAAAAAGGCCTTTCGCTTGATTGATTTTAGGTATTTTTACTGTGTAGTTTTGCTTTAGTTCACACAAGGGCAAGCCTGAAACTGTTTCCTTGCTGACAACTGCCTCATTCAGCACCCTTGCAAGCAACTCCCAGCAAATCGCAGTCTTCAAAGGCACGTTGTTTTTGTTTGTTCTCATTGTAACAGATGTTTTGTATCATGTACTTCAACCAACTAATTCATCTACAGAGGACCGCCTACTCTGGCTGGTGTGCATCCAGCTGTGGAAATAGCTCAAGTGTCATCTGTGGCCACTTTCATTCCATTCTTCTGATCTCACAGGATCTCAGTGACCGCATCCAAGCCCATAAAAAATAAACAGACCTGAGAACATCCTTTTAAAAAATTTCCAGAGGAGGAGTAATGCTACTCCAGGCAGGAAGCCTTTCTGGAAAGAATGTAACTGATGCTGAAGGAAGATTCACTACGCTCTGGAAGTCTCCTCCAAAACACGCTGCTTTTACCGTATGAACTACCCAGTCAATATTAAGAGGCACTGGAGCAATGTCATGTGTGATTTTGATGGAGCTGAGAGCTTCTGACTAACTCGGTGCCATATCAATTAGCCCAAGCACCAGGCAATCAATCACCACTTCTCTGTACTGAGCTCCCATTAGAAGCTGCAACTACTGTGAGGCTAGCTCATTTCAACACACTGAGCACTTTTATATACTGTGGCTCTACTGTAATATATTTCTGAAGTAGAAACAAAATCAATCTGAATTGCTCTGGAGTGGAAGCATATCCCATTAATAGCTGTGCACCAAGATTAAAATGTATTAGTGGATAAAAAAATAGTCTGCGTCTGTAAGAAGTCAATTACTGCTTTCTTAAAAGTGACCAAGTAAAACATCTAATACTAATAAAGAATAGACTTTCTGAAGATGCCTTTAAAATCAGCTGGGATCACTTCATCACAAGTCCAAACATGCCTGGGATGGTGCAACCACTCCTTGATTAGCTTCCTTAGAAGAAGGAGCAACAAGTTGCCTTCTGAATTTGTTGAGAAGTCGAGCACAGTTTCCCACAGGAAATAAGTAGTTCCTGATAAGATGCTGATCATACACTTCAATATCAGATCCACTGCATTTGCTAATTACTTTCAAACCACTTAGTCGAGTCACCCATTAAGAGGAAATGATTCAATTGCAGATCCACTGAACTGAGAAACTAGGTGACCAAAACTCCTTGTGGAGATTGAATTATCCACCTGTAGAAGAGGGCTCACAATATGTCAAACTAAGCAGTTAATTTCGGTTTCAAGAAGCAACTATGGCTGTATTTAATTAGACAGTTTGGCAGGATTTTTAATATTGTATATCATCAATTATTGGAATATTTCAGAAACATTTCAAAAGCCTATGAAAACCTTCAGGAAAATTAAAGACTTTTATCAATCATCAGAACAGATTCATCACCTTTAGGCAGTTGTATTCCAAGTCCCTTAACTGTGCAGAGAAAATATTAAAACTTGATGGCAACTATCCTATATTTTAGAGATGATGATTCATTCATCTTTTCACTTCTGATCAGGCATATTTGCTATAAACTTGTAATTTGGGTACACCTATGGGTCAGCTGCTTCAAGGTCTAAGCAGATCACTGCAGAAGCCTGAACAGCTCGCTGCAGCTCATGACATTCACTGTAGTTGCAACAGAACAGACTTGCTCAGAGAGAAGCTAACTTCACATTAGTGTGCACTGACTTCACAGCAACTAATTAAATGATGATATCCAGGGTAAAAATGGGTGCCTGACAGAATACTCTTTTGGGATTTTAAGTCATTGTCTGCTGCATATTCTAAGCTTCTGCTGATTCTGCTGTTGCTTGGTTTGGGCTTCCACTTTGAAGCATGTCATAATGATAGATAGCCTTCTCTGAAATAGAGAAAATACCTCTCTGAGGGAAACCACCACATTTGAGCAAAACTATTGTCCTTTAGCATATATAACATACAAAAGCAATGCCTGTGATGCGCCTACAACTTACACTGGATATTGGAATTATTAACTTCAAAGAGTTCCATCACTTGTATTTTATCCACAAGAATTTTACCAACACAAAAGAGTTAACACAACCTTTTCTTCTGTGAAAAGAATAAATATGGCATAATACCTGGTTACATATTGTCCCAGCTTGGCCAAGAAGATGAAAGGAAAGAGCAAGGCATAATCTCACACTTTACTTGACACAACAGCACTCACAGCATGCTCCTACTTACTCCTTTACTTGTCTGTTGAACAAAACGATGAACAGCGGCTCAGAGAGGATTCGAATACATTGCATATTGGGAAGGCAAGCAAATACCATCACAGATTGTGGCTAACCACATTAGCCCACACTCTCAAAGCCATGACCTGTATCACACTGATTTTTATCTGGAAGACAGATTTGAATGGCATGTAAAACTTGAGGAAGAATGACAAATTAACAGAGCTGAACATCCAACCTCTATGCGAGGAAGTTCTCTTAGATTATGGTACTCAAAACTTCTCAAGCACTATTCCAAAATCTTTACATGAGCTCACCTGGCTTACAGCACAAACACTTCCAATCTATTTTTTTTTTTTTCCTGCATGGATGGCAGCTACATACATTCATCTATTTATATTATCCCTGTGGAAACATCTGTGGTTACTACCCACCGAAGTACAAAGCCCAGAATATCAAAGATGTGCACATCACCTGTGTGTTCCCAGCAAAAGGTTTCTCAGTGTTATAGCCAAAGCTGAACTTTGTCACCCAGAGAAGAACAAATGGTCTGGCTTTGGTACCTTGGAAAGTGAAGGCAAAACAAAGGAAAGAGCAAAACTGGTATGGAGGTCCTGGGAGCTACTCCAGGAAAGTCACACCTGCCTTTACCATGAACACTGGCATGGACTGAAGGCAAGTTTGCTGTTGTGAACCTAAATCTGAGCACTGAGCACAAATTCTCTCTTGGCAGCAGCAAAAGTTCCAAGTCTACCTTTCAAAGACCATTTTCATCACATCACCCTGCCCTAAGTGACTGCCAAAAATGGGCCTCTACTTACCTCCTGTTAAAAACAACATGCCCGAGGGTGTTGGACACCTGTGAAGATTTAAGCTGAAATGTTATGAAACTGGATATCAAGTGGAAGTTGAACTGGGTGTAACTGTCTGTAGAAGGCAGTATGAAACCAGGGGAATTGCACAGGTTTTCCCTTCAAATTCTTGTTATACCTGTGCTGTTCCTGGGGGAACACGTGGCCTGTCACAGCTTTCACTGTCATGATGAGTGGCTTTGCTTGCCGAACTTGGAGCAGGAGTTAGTGAGGGAGCTAATACAGCTTTGCTACTTCCACAAACACGAATTAGGGAGAAAGGGTGTTGCATCTACCTATCAGATACATTTAAACTGCTGCTGAAAAATGTCCAACCCCTCCTATCCCTGAAGTAAGACCTGTGACAAGGAAATGCTCATTGCATTAAACACTTAATCCCCATTTAAAATAAGTACACCTAGAGCAACCCTCTCCTTTCAACAGAAATGACATGGCCTGCCAGCAGGAAGAAATGCCAGCAGCGGAGTGCATACAGCCAGGCTTTTCCTGAAACACCACTGGTGCTCCTGGCCCACTGGAACCCAGGGTCAGTCGGGAGCAGTTGTGGCTGGACCAGCTTTGCAGCAGCAGGTCTCTCCACCTACCTGCCAACATGCCTCTAGCCTCAACCCCATCAGATGCAGGACATCTGTGAATGTAACGCCCACCGTTTTGGCTAGAAGCAGGCAACAGACTAGTAATTTCCAAAACTGCAAGCAGGAGTTTTTTATTGATCCCACTAAAGAGGAAGGCTATCAAGCTGGGAGCCGACACAGACTCACATCCTGTGTGGATTGGGCAAAGAGGGTGTGCATAATGATTTACAGATTGCCGTACTGTAAAGTACAAAGGCTGTTTGACAGCAGCCTCTTTGCTGTGTGAATCATATGCAATCCTCTTGTCCCACCACGGAGATCAGTAGCAGGGTGTCAACCGTGTGACCCTCAGCTCGGAGCTGAAGAAGTCATCCAAGCTGTCCTGGCCCAAGCCCTGGCTGAGGACTCTGCACATTTTTATTCACCGTGAGTTATACAGCTTTTTAGGAGGCAGAAGTAGACGTCTGATAATGAGGAACCCAATTGTCTTCCTGCTTTGAGATACGTTTGTGGTTAGCAGCGTGTAGAGAAAAGGTAACTTCCACTCCATTTCTCACTCCGGAAAGCACAGAGGTGAAGGGCTACACCTGGGATTTGGGATGGATGTTAGAGACGGGGCCCTCCTGGGCAATAAGGCCTGCAGCGACATTACAAAACCTCCCAGGTAACCTATTTAAAAGCCATGCACTGGGAAGGCTGTTGAGCAGACATCTTTCAACTGGGTACGCTCAAGGCTGTAGACAATAATAAGAAATAAGAAATAACAAACTGCATTTACATCATGGTTAGAAGAAGTGAAATTTCCACCTTCCTTATAACAATAGGCCATTTGATAAGAAAACCTACCCTGCTGGAAGTGCATCTCTCCTTGGCAGGTAGCTTAAAAAACAACCATTCAGTGGTTTCACTAAATAACAACCGGGCACTCCTTCACAATGCTTCAGCCTTTGTTTATCTGTCACTGTGTTACACAACTCTTTCTTCATCAATCCACTAAGAAACAGCCAAAGAGCATTCAGTGTTTATACTGCGTATTTCACTACTTGTTTTTGCAGTCATGGAAGAAAGAGGTTGAACCCATGCTCTCAACAATGTTGCAGATGCTACTGATTTGTAACAAGAAGCTTTTTGGAACACACTGTTGAATGCATGGACCTAGAAAGGATTTATTCCTAACTCACACCAGTTTGAGAGAAACACAAGGCCCCAGTGTTACAACCTGAAAACTGTAATTAAGCAATCACTCCAGTGGGACTGAAATCAGTTTAGGAAAAATACACAGTTTTATCTTTATCCATACTACAAAGCTTAGGTCAATAATACATTCTTTATGAAGACTTTTGACCTAAAAATTAAGTGTTTTATTTAATAGAGTAAAAAACAAATAGCAAATACTGTTAGACCAGACTACATTCAACAACAAGCTATTACTTATGAGATCTTGGACATTTCTAACTTTCAGGACATCAGATCAGTGTACATTTATATGTTGATATAACCCCCCCCACACACCTGTTAGCACAGTCTCTGCAAAAATAATTTAAAAATAATTATTAAGATGCTGTACCAGTTACAGGTGAGGGTGCGTTAATTAGTCAGCCACTTAGACACCTCTAAGTATATCAGGAATGAACACAGAAGGGAAAAATAAAAGACAAAAAACCTCCATCCAGAGGCCAGAAATAAGATTTGCTAACAGTCTGAGACTATGCAAATGATATTCAAACACTTAACAAAAGGTTTCTTATGTAGATAAATGAAAAACAAGGACAGAACCCAGAGCTGGGTTCCCCATGCAGTAAGGCTGGGGTGCATGTTAAAGGTACTTCAGAAGTAGCCCCAACAGCATGAGGATACTGCCTCAATTTCCCACATGAGCCCTCAGACAGCAGAGGCAGCTCTCTGAGAATAAGAGCTTGGGCAGAGGACTGAATACAGTCAAAGGAGATGGAAACCCCCAGAAAGGTCACTGAACTCGAGGTGCAGGTGCAAGTGAAATAAGGAACCAGGACTGGGTCATCTCCACTGCAGAGCAATGGAAGAGCTGGCAGATGTAAGCACAGGTACAGTGCCCAGGACTAAAGGATATTAATAAAGACAGAACATAGATAAACAAAATACAGACCTAGCTAACCTAATTTTATTAAAATAAAATGACCTATTTTCTAGACAAAGGACATGCAGCAGATCAAAGCTCTGAAGGTCAATGAAGTATTTCAGGCAGTGCTACACCAGAAATTACTAAACCTTGTGGATGATAAAGAATTAACTGATGAGGAAATGGCAACAGGCCGTACTGAAGGACAAGCTACACTGCTTCAGTGGGAGGATCACTAAAATCTCCATGAGGATTGCTCTCATCCAATATTTTTCATAAGGCCCTTGAATCATAAGATCTGGGGAAATTATGAAGTTGTGAGACACATTCAGTAATGTGGCAAACTGAACTACCATACAGGAAGGATGGGATTAAACAGAGCAAGGTGCAAATTCATTAAGACAATTAGGCTATTATGTGTTTTCCTTTATAATGTATGAGCATTTGCTGGAAACCTGGAAAAAGGAGAAAACCTAGGTCTATCAGTGAATTATATGATAACTACATTACTAAGGTCGTGCACAAAGGAAAAAAAGATATTATTTTACAATGTAGCAAAGTACTCCCAGCAAAGAGAAGGAAGTATTAATACTATTGTACAAAAGGTTGGAATACTGTGAGCATCGGCTGTCCCAGAAAAATGAACTCAAAGTGGAATAGATCCAAAGAATGGCCACTGCTGCAGCCAGATGTGCAAAATCTCTAAGGTACTGCAAATGCATAGTGATGTTGACATACTTTGCCTAGAAAATGAAGACACAGGTAACATTTTTGTCTACAAATTAATGTGGTAAACATCAGAAGGCAGAAGAGTTACTGAAGGCAGGGGAGAATGATTGACCACGAACAGCTGGATGTGCAATGCACAGAAGTACCTCTAGGGTAGAAATTAAAAATGCAGTGCTAAAACTCAGAGCAAAGGTGTTCTGAAACAAGCCTCCTTACAGGATTACCAAGAGGCAAAACATCAGGTTTTGTAAGGGTTTATATAGCCTGGCTCCTGGATACAACAGGAATCCTGCATCTTATAAACTGGTCACTGAGTCCTTAGAGTACATTATTACAATTTTTACACTACTCCTTCACCAGATAAATCATGATGTAATTATAAATAAAATAGAGATTAGCTATTCTCTCCTACTTATGTAAATTAGCCTTTGAATACACTTGCATAACATAATGATAACTTATGGAAGAACTTTTGTTCTAAGGATTAGGAAAGTGCCAGAGTTTCCTTCATCAACTTACTGCTGCAGACATGACTCTCTTTTCATTCTCACTGTTTCACACCTATGCAATTCAATTTTCTTCAGTGATGTTAACTATTAATTTATACTAGTGAAAATCAGATCTAATATTTTCCTTTGTAGACAGGACATGCTTATTCTAATACTTAACAGCAAACCCCTAAACACTAACAGTGTCGTTATGAGGCTGTGTTTAGAGGTATCAGTCAAGACATGCCCTTAGAATCATAGAATTGCTTAAACTGGAAGACCTTTCAGATGGAGTCCAACAATTAAACTGATACTGCCAAAACCATCATTAAACCAGGTCCCTGAGCGCAACATCTACACATCTTTTAAATGGCTCCAGGGATGGTGACTCAACCACTCCCCTGGGCAGTCTCTTCCAGTGCCTGGCAAGCCTTTCGGTGAAAATTTTTTTCCGAACATCCAATCCAAACCTCCCCTGGCACAACTCAAGCCCATTTCCTCTTGCCATGTCGCTTGTTATGTGGGAGAAGACACTGACCCCCACTTCCCTACAACCTCCTTTCAGGTAGCTGTAGGGAGCATGGAGCTCTTCCTTGAGCCTCCTTTTTTCCAGGTTAAGCAACCACAGTTCTCCCAGCTGTGTCATCTGCAAACTTCGAGGGTGTGCTCAATCCACTCGTCCAGATCATCGATAAAGATAGTGAACAGGTCTGGCCCCAGCACTGATCCCTGGGGAACACCACTTGTGTCGGGCTGCCACCTGGATTTAACTCCACTCACCACCATTCTGCGGGCTCAGCCAACCAGACAGTTTTTACCCAGCGTAGAGTACACCCATCCCCAC
>JAVJGJ010000047.1:101823759-101835972 GCA_035590215.1 Microhierax caerulescens
TCACCTTCCCCTGCACCGAGGGTCAGGCTGACAGAGCTGTAGTTCCCCGGATCCTCTTTCTGGCCCTTGTAGATGGGGTGTCACGTTGGCTAACTACACGTTAGCCAGAACTGCTGAGAGATAATTGAAAGTGGCTGGGTGAGCACTTCTGCCAGCTCCTTTATACCCTTGGGTGGATCCCATCTGGCCCAATTGACTTGTGTGTGTTCCACCATACTTTTCACAAATATTTAGTAAAAGCTATTTAGTGGTATGACAATTTTATAATCTAAATAGATTGGGGTTAAAAAAAAAAAAAAAAAAAAAGACAAATGAGAAACTGAGGCTAAGAAGAAAGATTTTTTCTCCAAGGTCACGCAACTGATCAGTGGCAGAAGAAAAAGTATCTGCCACTAAGTGCTCAAAGCCTATGTGCATCCTTTGAAACTAATGTGAGGAAAGGCAGGCTCAGTTAAAAAATGAGCTCCAGCAAGGATGAATAAAACTATACATTAAATTTATAGCTGAATAATTATACATTATTTCCATTTGGAATCTGCTTCCAATAACAGCTGAATCCCCTGGGACAAACCGCCATATCAATACCATATTTTTAAAAATAATAATACAATAATTAGTTTTGCAGTCTACACCTTGATTCATACATAACCCTCTTCCTACTCAGTCAACAGCCTAAAACTTGATCCTTCACTAGCAGGAATTCACATTTATAACTTAGCTTGTGCCAGTCTTTCTAATTGTTACTTTGGAGTTATCATAGTTACAGTGCTGCCCGGGCATTACCCTAGTTGTGTAACAAGCTGCTCCTCAATCACGCTCTTCTGGGTTCATAGGACTGCTCCCTTCTCCAATGCTTCCCAGTGCCTCACCTGGAATGGAAACGCTGATTTTCTGCAGTGCACAGATGGGGTTTGGGAAAACAAAAGGAGATCCAGGTCTCTTTCTGCTGAAGAACTGTCCTGCAGCAACATCCCCTATCCTTAACTGCACTGTGGAAGTGAGGACCACATCTTCATCTGAAGGGACCACCACTGTGTCCAGCAGGCACCCACAGCAGATTATTCCCATTTTTTTCACCAGCTAGCGTGAAACCTCTGTGTTCCCAGAGCACAGAGCTTATTTGAAGATTTTTGCTGCCTATGGCAGATGAAAATTGTTGCCTTTCCTTTCCACCCTCACAGAACTTGCACGTTCAGCAATTGCACTGCGTGACCATCTGTGTTGCAAGCAGGCTTGTGTCCCGCTTTACTACATGCATATCATCTGATTTGCTTAAGCCAGTGTAGCAGCGCTCTCACTGCAGAGATTGAGTATTAGCACCAACAGCAAGACAACGGACATTACCAGGCAAAAAATAAGAGGTGGTCCATGATGGAGGACAAATTTGAGAGGGTTGTAATATACACATATCACATGACTCTCTAGTTCACAGCACACATACGTATGTGTAACCATAATGCAATACACATGGCAAAATATTTGACGGTGAGCTAAACTGAGAAATCATCTGAGAAATCACATGCTTACCTAATTCACCACTCTGCTGGGATCATTATTTTCTGCGCACTCATTAATCTAACTCTTGGCCTATAATTAACACCATGTGATTACGCAGTCCATTGCTCTTTCCTGATCCTATCACCTTCTGCCTACTTATTAATCTACCACCTGGACAATAACTAACTTGACCAGTGCTCAACAAATGAGAAATTTTTGCTCAAAATGGCAAACATGACATATGAACCTTACAGCTCGTGTTCAGGTTTTTGATTTAGTGTAATTTAAAAACTTGACATAAATGCAAATCTACGTTCAATCAGAGGTGTTACATATATTATATGAAATAAATAAAGTAGTAGTGATTTTCAGTCTTCGTTGATGTACATGAAGTTGGAAAAGTTAAAACAGACTGCAGGCTTTGCACAAAATTAGAGATTGATTTTTTTAAAAAATGCACTACATCTTCCCACAGAAGGTACTCTAATGTCTATTGATTAATAACTATATTTTAAAAAAATAACCCCCATTTGATAAAACTTACTGCTTTTAAACAGCTGTTGTGTTAAGATTTTTCTTGACAATGAAGGTTGATGGTTAAGGTTGCATCTTTTCTGTTAAAAAGAAATCAATATTCCATAACCTCAACCAGAATTTCCTGGCTTCAAAGTCTCTAGGGTACTTTTTAAATTTAGTGTCAGCATTCTTCTTTTCCAAATATCTGTTCCATTTACGTTTATAGATTTGCATGAAATGTATATATGTTTTTTCCAGTAACGTAAATGTCTTTAAAAAAAACTTAGAATGATGATTTATCCATTTAGTATTCACACATTCTGTAGAATTTTGAAAAAAGAAAAAAATTCACTAGAACTCTTAAGCCTTTTTAGGATAAAACAGCAAAGCACAAGTTCCTCACATGCAAGGGCTTGTCTACTGGAAACACCTGTCCATGTTTTCTAAGTGAATCACAAAAAATGTCCAGTTTCACTAGGAGGCTCTAGCAGTGTCAAAAGGGGTTGGAAAGCTAACTTGTGTATCTCTTTTTCTGCCATTCATAGTAATTGATATTCATTTCTACAACAGCAGAACAAATGACTGCAGCAATACTTGGACACAATTCCAGGAGATCTGTATAATCAAACGCACGATCCCCTACGCCTGAATATGGGATGTAACTTGGGTGAATCATGTACATGTGTCTCCTCTTCGAGGCCTGAGCTGGTTGAGCTTGGGCACTGCTCCTCTGCCCTGGGTGTTCTCCTCAACGTAACAGCACCTGGCACTAAAGAGGGTTGGTAAGCGCGTGCTCAGCTGAGTCTGAAATTACCCATTTAGTAGCACTGAGGCAACACCTATGTATGGTGGGCGGCAGAAATGACCTCGTGCGAGCCTGCCTGTCCCAAAGGAACGCTGCCAATTACTGTCATGATTATCAGAGTTATGGAATTGGCAGTCCGTGATTTTCTGCCTCGGGAAACACCGGAATTAAAATTGTTGAGCAGAACTTTGGCATTGGTATTTGGTTAGTTATTTCAACTTCTAAACTCTTTAGCCTTAAAAGTTCAAGTAAGTTCATGTTCAAAGGATCTCTTAAAAAAGACACAGCTAGAAGTTAAAAGACTAGCTAGAGATTCCAATTTCTAAGGGATTATTTCCTGTTTACTTTTCATACCAGCTAGCCGAACTCTCCCATTTCGTCTCGGAGTCAGGACTCAGCTGTCTGCAGAGGACATACTTTGTTCCCTTACACTCCAACAGGCAATGCAAGATGGACTCCTGGCTCTATTTGCTAAAGAGGTACAACAACAAACGGGAGGCAGAGAAATCTGCCTTGGGAGAGGGCCACTGAACAGAGTACAAGGAACTTCTTTGTTCGAGGGCATAGGAATTAAAACACTGAAACTGCTGTGGTATTTTGGGTATTATCCAAAACAACAGCGTTGCTAGTGAGAAAATGAAAACTGATATATTTCAGTTGGACAGTTTGTACTTTTTATGCTACATTCATGCACAACAATCAAAAGGCAAGAATTTGGAGTCCTTACTCGGCCTCACTTCTTACCAGAGCAGGGGTTTGACACTGCTTATGAAACAAGAAACGTTTTTGTTGTTGATTTTGAAGACAGACAGATTACATTCAGCCATGGGCCAGAGGAAGGAAGACAGAAAAAATTAATAAGGGCATTTGTTAAGACGTCGACCTTTCTAAAAGGGCTGTAAGGGCTTGAGAAATGTCCAGAAGAGAAGTTTTCCCCAACACACTTTATCATTATCAATAGTAGGTTTTTCATATGCTGCTCTGCTTGCACAGTTCATGCTGCCACTGGCATATTCATTCTCCAGCTATTATGCAGAAACTATTCCAGACAGACTGACAAGAACATCTATCTGTGCGTACCCAGTGACTACTTACGGTCACACCGTTTTACTTGCAAATAAAAGAGGGTAAGCATAAAACCACATACAGTATTAGGGCAGAGCATTTCTGTTGGTTCACTAAAAAAAAAAAAATTGCCTTTAGAGAGGAAGACTACATGTATTATTTGTAATAAAGATTCATATCAAACAAGTTTTATACAAATGTCATCGTTAATAAAAGTGAAGATCATCTGTATGTGAATTGACTTTAAACAACATGTTTTTCAAAGTTTCCCCTGAACCACCAGACAGCCTTCAGGGACTACAGGAAAAACACACTAATATGGCTAATGTTATAAATCCCCAGAATAACTCTTATCCCATTTATGTTTTTATTCTGTCATCGCTATCCATCTATCCTTATCCTGAGGCTGTAATGAAATACAAGACTTGTTTCAAGTAGGGATGAGTGAGCACTGTACTTTGAAAGCTATAGTTAACTAAACGGAGCTCAGACTGCCATCAGTGCATTAAATGTTATGCCGATATAAATCCAAACCTATACTGCCATAACTCCTCTGGAGCTCGTCTTCCATTACAGCTACTGAGAGGGACCAGTGCATGTGGCAAAGCAACAGAACTGGCAAATCTCAGGTATTCTTACTCAGATACAGTGCAGCCAATACAGTCAAAAACTGGTGAAGGTTACATTTACAAAGGGTACATTTTTCAAAAGTGTCTAAGTCACACATGAGCCTCAAGGCAAATTTTTCATCAGGTTCATGTGACTCAGGAATCCTGTTTTCCAAAACCCTGAAGGTTGTGCAAGCACAAAGATGTGAGAGGTTTTCACATGACCCTACTATGCCAGCAGAAGACTATTTTGAAATAATACTTATTCTGAAATAGCAATATTACCTAAACCTATCTGATATTAATTTTCCATGGCTCTATGTATAAAGCTAGCAAAAATCACCAATGACAAAAAATAAAAACCCTTTGAGAACTGTATTTGCAGTTGCTCATTGGCATCAACCTATGATATCAATGTTAAAAGTTACATGGAAAATCACAAGTAAATTATGATATACCTGCAGAGTCCTTGACTGCCTCTGATTTTCTCCCATTAGGAAAAAAAAAAAACAAACTTTTTTTTCTCATAAATCTGCATTTTGGTTGTCATCTGCTTTTAAGGAGATCACAAAAGTAAGAGAACAAACAAGGCTGGGGAATGGGAAGCAGTCTACACAAGTATTTTCCAGTTAATATACATGTTACTGTTATTTGTTAGGATCAGACGATTAGCTGGTTGTAGTTACAAAGCTGCAAAAGGAACCAGAGATACAATCTTTTGCTATCTTTTTAATCCACCAAGTAAATGGATGTGGAATGCACACATTGGAAAACTGTGGCTGAAGTCAGTATATAAAGGGAAATGAATGAGCAGTGTGTCAGGCAGACCAACCTACTGCAGGGGCTACCACTGACAAAAGAGCATGGAATTTAAATGAGTGGGCAGGCAGGTGGCAAGGAAGGTGAGATGGGCAGGCAGAGAAGAGGCAGGCAGACACAGGGTGGTAGCACCCTGTGGCACAGCTCTTCCCTCCCGTCAGCAAGCTTGCCAGCCTGGGAGAAAACGGTCCTGTCTGTGCGCAGCATGCTGAAGGGAAAACCTCCTTTGTCTGCTACACAGCAGTCCTGCCTATTTCTCTGTCATGAGGGACACTACGCGGTGTTAGATTATACATAAATATCAAGTAGGACTTTCTGTTGGAAGCGAAAAGCTAATCATCCAGTAACATGATTTAGTGGATACTTACAATCAAAATATAGAATTAACCACCAGCATCTGAGCAATTCAAACTGTTCTTTCTGTATGAGTTCATCTCTACTCACACAGAATAATAGAGGCTTAACAAGATGTTCTCCTTCCTGGGGCAAGGGAACGTAGTATTTATCTGCACTGGTTTCCAGTGGGACATCATGTGTCACAATCAATCATCTCATAAAGTATTACAAAGTGGTGGCAATTTAGATAATAACATGGCAAACTAAGTTACAAGAAGAAACAAAAAGCTAACCAATTTTGAAAGTTCCCTGTTCACAGGACTTTAAGCTTACGGGGTTACCAATACCCATGTCTTAAATTCTGCCAACTTTATCATACTCTTTTCTTCATTTTTTTTTTTAAACTACGGAGGTGCCTAGAATAGATTCTATACTCAGGCATGAAACTACAGCAACTTACAATGGACAGATTCTTCTTTTCAAAACAGGCCATTAACTCTGATGCCTTTTGAGTCCTCTGTGCAGTAATTCTCTGACAATTTTTCAGACGTTTCTAATAAAGAATTCTTCTCTGAATGAAACCTGGGGAATGGCAGTTCTGCATTTTTGCTTTTATACTTCTTCAGCACTAAACACCTCATGTCCATTTATTTAAGAGAATAATCTTGGAAAACATAAGTGAAAAATCTTTCTGTGAAGAGACTGGGTTTGCTACAGACAACACACAGACACATGGGGGTAACCCGCAATGACACTAGAACTGAAACGTTACACCACTGATCCACTGTCCTTCTGCTTTTCCATCTACAAGCACACATCCTTTCATTGATACTACTCTCTGGCTGGCAATGAACATAAATTTAATTTGCCATATTGAAGGTGCCACTCACTATAAAAGTTATTTTTCTCTTCACAGCACTTTACTAAGGGGTAAATAAATCCAATTACCACAGAAAAATACCTCTTCTAGTACTGAAAAAAAATGCTTTGCTGAGCACCGTCAAATTAAACGCAAACACACGTTTGCGTTATATACAAAAAATGGGACTGGTAAAGTCCTTAGGTTTTCCTTTTAGAAAAGGGATACTTCTGCAAGGATCAGAGATCCTTTGGCTTCCACAAGTCTGATAACTCATCATATACACACCCCTAAGATTACCTGTGGTCTGCAATTAAATACAAATATTAGAATACAGGAGTGATTTTAACTGTGAGTTTGTTTGACTCAGCTTGTCTCCCTACAAGGACCACAGCCAGTAGCTTTACTCCATTGAGATGGGAACTTCCACCAGGGTCTGGAAAGAGATGCAGCACCACAGTGGTTGGGATTGGGCTCCCAGGAGACAGTCAGTCCCCTGCTACGGTCACTGCGTGGTGGGAGAAAACTGAAGAACTTGTCTCCAAAGACTTGAGGTGTGTGGAAGTGGGCTTCAAACTGGGATGAGAGTCCTGTGCTACTGAATGGGTATGTAGTGTAATTTTATCCGTGTTGTTGTATAGCTAAGTCCCACCAGAGGTTATGCCATTATGAAGTCAAAATATTTGAACACAAAAGTGAATAATGAACAATTCTAAATTATATACCTTCATTTTAATTTTACCCTCCTCGTATAAATCAATGTACTGATGCTTATGTGGAGTACACATTTGAATTTTGATTGATGACACTGTGATGTGGAACCATACCTGAGAAATTGATCAAAGGTAGGAAACAAAACTAAAGCAATCTGTACACAGTGGGATTCAGTTTGTTGTTTCCTTCTAGTATATTGCTAATATTTAGGCAAAATGTATCCAACCTCTCCAATGAGGTAAACAAAAAATCATCTGCACTGCTTCTAATGAATGTCAGTACAAGTGTAATGCAGCTTTAAGTAGTAGTTATGAATTGATGAAAGATGACATTTTACTTAAGGGGAAAAAAAAAAGACACTTGACTGGTCAAATCATAAAGCAGATTCAGATTTGGCAGAGACTCTGTAAGACAGCTGTGCTTTACCTTTTTCCAGTATTTGAAATGCATTACTGGAGCACTGAGGATCCTTTAAAGTATATACAACTACAAAGGACTTTTCTGATGGACAAGCATATAAGGGGGGGTAAAGTGTTGATCCTGGCAATTCAAAGTATGCAGGAATGCAGTTATCTTGCAGTCCCTGAAGCAAAGCTTCAGAAGCAACACTTTCAGAGACTGTTATTCTCTTACAATCAATACAATTAGCTAACATATAGCCCATCCTCCCCTTTTCACTAAATCAAATGGTGCTCATAAAAGAAGCACTCTTTACAGCCCAGGGACTCTGGTCAAAGGGAGCAGCTGGCTGCTCTTACACGACCTAGGACTTTAAATCGGCTGACAAGCAGAGCAAGGCTACAATGTAGGCACTTTTAGCTGGACAGAAGCAAGTATCCACTTACTGTTGGTTGCATAACATATGGTGGATGAGGCATCCATGAAGTACTCTGGACCTGTATATCAAATACTTTTAATTAGCACAGAAAACTTTAAAACAGAAACCAAAGATTTACTTGAAAATATTCTTTCTATTACAACTATGGTGCTAATTTCGGGAAAAGAATTATGTAACTGAACACAAAATTTATTTATGCTTCATGGAGCTACTGACAAAGGGAAAAGGTTTCAAATTTCATTTGATAATGTTTTCTACCAAAGCGGGATTGCACCACTTCTGTGACCCACACCATTTTATCTCATAAAGCAATCTTCAATATTCCATATTGTCCTATTTTTACATTTGTATTGTTTGCTTTCAGCCATCAATACAGTCGTGAACATGTCATCCAACCGACAGTGCAGGAGACAAAAAATGTTCAAAGTTTATTTTCAAAAATACCCCTATGAACTTTCGATGGTATAACATTTTCAGAGATCCCAGAATTATTTATTCCATTTTCAGTAAGAACTGCTGATCTAATTAAGAGTTTTTGAAGCTTATTCTAATTGAAAGCTTCCATGGCAAAGCTGGCTTAAGAAGTCTCTGTCCTTCAGGATCAGCTCTTACCATGGGCATCGTGGGGTCCGTTCTCACCAGCCTCACCAAAGTCTGTCTTTGTTGTTCTGCCTTAACTGACGAGTAACGTATTCCAATTTTACTAACAATTAAATGCATTGTAGAGTGCTTGCCCATTTGTAGTGGCACCTCTGATATCATAGCTCCTTCTTGCTAAGCGTGAATGGCCCACATGCTACCATAGCTTAAGACTCGTGTATCCCAGTTTCCTTTTGCATCAGCCTGGGCACCACAACACACAGGAAGTACACAACAAACACAGCTGTGCTACAGCCATCGGTGGGCACCTCACTGGCCACCCCCAAGCTCACAGAGATGGGCATGTGGCATCTCAGACTGAACATGAGCGGGAATGACCAGGAGAAAGCTACAAGGTCCCGATTCTCCAACATGCCCTGTGATTTCATTCTTGAAACAAGTGGTGAGAATTAATTGCATAATTGCCTGCTTCAACACTTCTTTAAGTCTATCAAAGTAGTTTTTTTGTTGAAAAGCAGGTTCAGTGACACATATTTAGAACAACAACATGCAAACACACCTCTACTACAAAAATTGCTGTTGTGAATACCCACTAGTTAAAATATATTTGTGCTGCCACAGCTTGCATTACTCCCACTCTTGCACCCTTGCAGTTCTTCCTCTGTGCCAGGGCAAATGCCTTTGGGCTTACACTGCAAGCTCTCTACGGGGAATGATATGGGTCAGAAAAATAAAACCCAATGCTTTTGGTGCAAACGTGTCAAATGCAAACCATGAACTGATGCAATGGTTCAGGTCAGGATGGAAAAAGGGAGCAATTGAACTGTGGAGCAGTGATGGCAGTAAGTGGCTGGGTGGCCTGAATTCAGTGGCACAAATAAGAGTGAGGAGACATGACTCTTAAACCAGCTTTGCTACTAAGAAAAGTGCATGTGAGCTGCACTTCTATGTCTCTGGCACTGACGTTTCCTTGGTGGTGCCGTTTACTGTAATTTACTGAATTTCTATCACCAAAACAACTGGTGGCAAGTGTTACATCGCCATTTACAATTAAATAACACAAAAGTCAAAGAAAATTACAAGGATCATTTATCTTTGAATATCAATTTTAAAACACATTTAAGTGTAAACATAACTCCGCAGAATTACCTGTAAGCAGTAGCATACCATATCACACACACACACCCCCCACACCCCGAAAACAACAAAACAACCTTAACATTAAGAACAATGTGTAAGAGCAATGGGAACCACCGTGCAGCTTTGCAAGTTTGGGTAGCTTATCTCAGGACTGGAAGAACACTGAGGCTATAGGACAGAAATCACTGAAATGGGAAAATATATAACCAATGACCAGCTTCAGAGTGAAGTGATATGTTCCCAGAGAACGGCTAATAATAAAACTATACAATCTGGTTTTGACTTCCATCTCAGAAAGCCAGAGCATGGCAATAATTTCCCAGTGGAGATCTGTGAGGGATATGCTGAAAAGAGAAATTCTGAACAACAAAGTGTGTGGGAGACTAAAGAAGGATGTGAGGACAGTTATCTTCATGTAACTTGCTTTGTCAGGGATTATTGGATAACAATCAGTGCTTTTAAAGGCTGCTGTTACTCAAACAAATACAGCTGGGGTCAAAAGGACAAAATACCATGCAGTCAACATACATTATAAAAAAACACATTTAAAAAACTTGTTGGCTAATGAAGGGAAGTCAAAATGACAAAACATTTCAGTAAGAATGATAAGCTTCTGCTGTTGTCAGCTGGAAATGAAGCACATGCTGTTTACTAGCGAAGCTGACTGAAACAAAAATTCTGGTGGTTGTCACTGCTAGTGTGAAGAATGAAGGAAATGGTTAAAACCCTACATCAAATGACACCTGAATGCTACTAGAAAACCTTTTTTTAAAAGTGTGACTCAAGAGCCAAGCACTCGCATTTTTCTGTGGTATAGACTTTGCCTTCATCCACATCCAAAACGTAATTAACTGGGAAACACAGTAGACAAGCGCAAATCTGACGTACCTGATATGTAGAGACAGGGGAAGCAGCAATGAATGGTGTGATTGATGTCTGTGGAATCATGCGGTTTGTCGGAATACTGTACGGTGAGGAATAAAATCTGCAAATAAAGAACAAAAGCAAGATTTTTTGAACTTTTCAACTGCTCGGCTCTGACTAACTAATTCACTACCTCCCAGGCAAAACCAAAAGAGTCTACGCAGGTAATTATGTCCATCTATTTCCAAAACCACAATAAAGAAGATGTGATGGCTCCACTGAACAGATCTTGAAAATGGAAAGGAGGAGGAATATTTACACAAAGCATATTTTTTTCACTTCAACTAGCACAAATACAGAACTTCACAATACAAGAAGTAATTATGTGAAATGCAAAGGCAGCTGATTTTCCAGAGTGCTAGCTAGTGAAAGGAAACTTCTTATGCGATATCGAAGACAATATTACTGATTTCGTTTTTACATGCAGTGCTGTTTTCTTTTCAGATCTTAATGTTTCAATGCTGAGAATAACACGTTCCATATACACCAGGGATTATGAGTCTAAATGCCCCAGGCAGCACTGAAAATCTCAGACTTAGTTGTTTTTATTTCCTCTGTTGCATGCTATGAACAAAAGTTGCACTATCTCTTGCTTGATGGTAATAAATGTTGTATTGCTTTTTCCCTGTGAGTTAATGATTATTGATAAAATTATCACTTGGGAAATACTGCTACTGGTGGATTGTGTAAGTACTTAATACGAATGTGCTTGTAAAGATTTTTGCATTTGCCCTTTTTTCAGTTTTAACTCTAAGTTAGAAAAATAAAATTGCTTAAGAAAGAATGTTTGTGGTCTTACAGCTGTCAAAATGCTCATATTTTGGACTCCAGGAGAAAGAAACACTCCTGTGTAGTGTTCTCTTGTCCAATTTAAACCCCATGCAGATAGTCCTCATACAGCATGCACCAATCTTGGGAGTAACAGAAGATTTTGCACATATGCTCTCTCTGTAACAGTGAAGTGGATTACACACCTTGTCTTTTTATGCTGTTTTTCTCCCCACGCTGAGGCAATCAACAGTAGCTTTCCATGAGAGCCATGCAACAAAAAAATCACTACTGATGTTTAAACAAGTGCTCTGTTTCCTGATCGTGCTGGCATCCTGGATTTACTACTAATCAGTCTAGTTCAGACTGGATGCATCCATACTGGATGCAAGCTGAAATAACCACCAACTTCATCCAACCAACAGCACTGGAAAAACAGGCTGCCGTCTTTGAAGGTTGGGTGGAAACATTTGAAGTTAGAGGGGAGAGGGAGGCAGAGAAGCAATCATTTGTTCTCTCTATTCCAAATAAGATTTTAAAATGCCAAAAACAGCAGGTGGCGTCTGAGTGATTTTTTGTTTTAATAGAAATATATTGCTATTTTAGGAACATTTATCTGCCCTTACAATGCTCACACAGAGACTATTTTAAAACTGTGCCTTTGCCCAATTTCATATATATCCTATTATAAGAACTTAGAGGCATTTCTATCCCACTGCTTGTA
>JAVJGJ010000047.1:101836027-101849235 GCA_035590215.1 Microhierax caerulescens
GCCAGGTTCATCTATGGCATTAACATGATGCATATGCTGTCTAAGTCCTGTCCCAGGGGCCTTCTCCCTGATCAAGGTTAACCAGACATCATCTGGGCTGTGCTGTTGATAAGTGGATGCACCAAGTAATGTTCTGTGTGGCGAATGAAAACAGTCAATGGCAGACTGACAGAATTTACTCTACGGGTAAAAAGTATAATGCATAGAAATACATATAAACCTCTTAAACTGAAGGGCCGTATAAAACCAAAACTCCGTTGAGAAAACAACACTCTCTTTTTTCACCCATTCTGTTCTCATTCGATCCATCAGCCTGGCGCTGGTGCTGCGCTCATACTCATATCGCGTAAAAACTGCCTGGACAAAGACAAGTGCAGGGGAGAAACAACTTTCCATTTGGAAGTAGTGCTGACTCTTTGGAATAAACTCTCCAATAAATCCCAGCAAATACTACCAAATTTACAGAAAATGTGTGCTAAGCCCAGAACTTGACAGACAGCTAACCATTTCAGTTTCAGCTTAGAGATGCAGTTATTTGAATAGTACATAAGCTTGTAGAATATACACTCTGGTAATGTGAAAAATACAACCCTTCCAACACCCCTGCCAATACCATTTATCTGCCGCAGTTTGGAACGCTCTCAAATAAGCATCAAATAAAACATACTATCCGGACACTCAGCTACGTTGTCGAAATTCACTCATCAGAGCATCAAAGAAGAGAAAGGAAGGAAATCCGATGTAGCAAATAACAACGTGAGAAAATCCAGTTCATATATTTCAATTTTAATAATAATAAAACAAGTTCAGCAATCTGAGTCACCCTGAAAGGCTGTAGGTCAAACATTTTGCAATTAGGAATCCCTCACACCCAGACACAAAGGCTTGTCTTCCTGCCACAGTGTCCCTTGTGCCAAAAGGGATCTAAAAAAAGTATGTGGGTATCTCTGCTATGCGTGAAGTACAGTGGTATGGGGAAGATATGGTGTCCTTGCTAAGGACAGACTCAAGCAGAGCCTCCCCAAGGTGTGGGGTGCTCAACCTACCACAGTGCTGGAGCTATGCACCGCCTAGGTGCACAGAGGGCTCAATGTGCTCTCACCTATGGGACAGGCAAACATCTCTCCAAATTCCCTTAAATATAAATAGACCAATATCCTAACATGTAATTGGCATAAGTGACATGCTGGGGACCTAATAAAAGACAGGAGGAGCAAAAAATGCAAGAGTGGCCTGTTCTGGTGTAAACCCTACAGCATCCCAACAAGATCTGCAGCTGCTGACCCTGCCGTATTTGATCTTAGGCTTTCCCCCTTTTTTGTTTTTCTTTAGGCTCAAGTGAGAGGTGAAATGAGGTGGAAGATGCATGTTGTAAACCTGTCCAAGGGAATACAGGATTCTCAGTCATCTGAATACGTACATCACAAAGAGGAGTGAAAAGAGAGAATGATACAGCTTTGACTCCTTTTAGATATATTCAATTATTTCCCCAAGTTTTGTGGCATTAAAATGTACATTCTCCGGTATGGTACTTTGAGAGCTGTAGGCTTTGTGCTAGTTGACCTGTGGGCTCTAAGGAGAGCTCTCCAAAAGGCTCAGTTGCATCTTCTGCAAATGCACTTTGCATCCTTATATTGGTCTGTGCAGTTTTTTGCAGGCATGAGCCAGTGTCCCTGCTCCTCAGCTGCAACTGAATGCTAGAAGCAAAAGTACAGAAAGGCAGGTGGCAGGGGTGAGGCAAAATGGACATTACCCTTGTACTAAAAATAGACTTTTTCAGCATGTCCAGATTCCATAAGCACAGGAAAAACTCATCACTGGGAGGCAAAAAGATGTTCCTGGATGCTAAACCCTGAAGAAGGGTTTAGAAAGGGGTCAGAAGAAAATGTTTTTAAGAGATGATAAAAAGAACCACGTTCCCAGTACATCATCAGGCACGCACAGGCAATGCTTTAAGAACAGTTTCTGTTGCTTAACAGACAAAGCACATACTCCTAAATCAACCTTCCCTCTGCATTTGGGGACTGCATTATCTGTAGCGTCTGGTCGCTATTTCCCTGCCAAGAAGTAGGGAAAAAAAAATCCATATGGTTCCCATCCTATGGGGGAACGTGCAAGCTTCCTCACAGAATCTGCACAAGAGCAAGATCCTATTTGCACTGCAATAAACACCATTTGCTCATGCCTCATGCCTGCGGGCAGTACTGAAAAAGTTAGATTCATAAATAGTATCCTGGGGCTCACATAATGTAAGAGTATTACCAAGCGTTATCAAGGCAGCAATTTTCTGTTGCAATAAGCCACACAGTCAGATGTTTGAGATGAAAAAGACCTATCTGAATATTGAGCCCACTGGCCAGCAAATGCACAGTATAGTCCCCCAGATATCAGATATTAAACTGATACAGTACATCGCAATCTTAGTCAAATGGCCAGGAGGACTCAAGCCTTAGGACGATTTTAAATGAGCATCCTTACAGTGCAAGTACAAGAGCCCTTTTCTGTTCTTTGTATGAGTGCATTAAACCACTAAAAAAAATATTAATACCACAAATTGAAAAATCAATAGCATATTACAACAGGCACACTACTCCCCAGAATAAAACCTGAGCACCTTTGTAAATGCAATTCAGAAAAGGCTGATTATAAAACAAAAAAGACACAGAGATATTGGCGGGGGAAAAGAGCTTACCTACCGAAGCGTGTGGTTACCACGTCTTCAGTAACTCATACTGCAATGCTATGGTGCACTACAGGCTGGATTCTCCACTTCATTATACCATTTTTACACTGGTGTAACTCCACCGGATGCTCAAACAGAGTTACACGGGCATAAAAACAATATAATGAAATGGAGAATCAAGCTTTACAATGTAATAGACTCAGAAGAAAATTATCTATTCCTTTGTGGGGAAAAAAAATCTTAGCTATTTCTAGTGAAAGCCTCTCTCTCACTCACTTTTGTTTTATTCCTGCTATAGATTTTCAAGGCAAATATGCAGTTACACAGTAATAAAAGTGATAATACTACACCATGAGCACTGAGAACCCACCTTTTCAACTGAACAACATACAAGAGTCCAGATTCTTCTCTGAGGTGTGCGTGTGGTTATGCCCTGACCCAAAACCTAATATAATCCACACCTCTTAAGGAATTGTGAATTTTAAATACCACCCTGTGACACCTGCCGACACATGCCTCTCTAGTAGGCTTCCACCCTCCATACAATCCTGTGCAGCCTTAGCAACTTACATGCACCAAAATGCATCAACCCTATAAAGGACCCTACAGACGTCAGCATGTGCAGTCAATCTCTCTTTTTATTTTATTGGTAATTCATACCTCACCTGAATCTCCACCTTGGCTTGGGTAGCTTTACATTTCCCGCCTCCAGCCTCAGTTCACTAAGCTCCACACTGGTGGGCATCCAAAGGAGTGAGTGACTCGTGCTTATCACAGCACATCAACAAGTCCTGAGCTGTGTGCAGGGTCAACAGCTGCTTAACCTGACTGCGGCACCAAACAGGCCTGCTACAAGGAAGCTTGTTTTACAGACCTCTGGGTGACACTGTCCCATGTAAATGCTAGTGGCTTGGTCCACCTTACTGCCAAAGTATTATGGAGGAGTTTACTTGCAGGGCAGGTACAGGCACACCATCAACACAACCGGGCTGCAAGCTGCAGCTGTGTGCTCACTTCCAGACTGTCCTTACTGTGAGGAAGAGCAATGTGTTTGCTTAACTCCCCTTCACTGACAATGAAGTGAACTTCATCATGCTTAAGAGTATTTAACGCTTTCACCATGGCCACATACCTGCCATGATACCCGTGTCTGGTGTCAGTGAAGAACAAATTGTATTTGCACATTTTACAAGCAAAGCACTGAGGTGCTCCCAGACTTAGCTAAAACAAAACCCACGAGACAGACTTCTGTTGCACTTGCAAGAAAAGAGGCTTATGGAAAACAGTAAAAATGTAGAACTACAGGGTATGTAGAGACTATGATGTGAATGCCTGGGGAGCTAAAAAGAAACTGTGCAACCAAAGGGTCCCGGTGATCCCCAGGTAAGATGCAACCAAAGGAAGGAACAACAGTTGTGTAACTCTTGGTGGACAAATCGATTTTTCCGCATAATAATAGCTTCTCCTTACGATACTGCATACAATCAAGATCTCACCAGAAGAGCATTTTGAATGAGATGATTTTGTTTTGATGGAACTGAAAATATTTTGACACTCCAGAAAGAAGAGATATGTCAAAGCGGTAATTAATTGTCACTCGTAGAGAGATATCCAGTGCTGTAGTTTATTTCGTGCTTTACAAATAAAAGAACATTTTAAAAAATGGAGAGCTGAAATTCTACACTGGGAACTATTTCTTTTCCCAATGATCGGTGACAGTAAGTTCAAACAACTGAGTGACCAAACCACCTGAGCAGCCTGAACACCTGAGCAGTACAGGTACTCTTTGATACAAGTGATGTCTGATTCTGAGATAAATTTTATAATTTAAAAAGAATATATTCTTAAGGTAAAACCATATTAATGTCAAAGGATCGTTCAAATTAGTTTCTAAATGTTCATGCAACTGACGTGCAGGAATTCTACTGAAATAAAAGCCGCTTGTCTGGATGAAACACTGGTGGACTATGAACTAATGGTGGCTTTATTTATAGCCTATAGCGTGTAACCAGCTGAAAAGCATGACGATAGAGAAGAAAGACTTGTTTGGGAGGTCAGAATAGGGAAACAGAGCCAGAGGACTCTGAAATCACAGCCACAGTGTGAAAACCCTCTTTTTCCTGAGTTGCTCTGATTTGGTCATTTCCTTCACAACATGGGAATATCACGAGTCCTGCAAAGCTACTGCTTGTAAAGGACAATTAAGCAAAATATACTATTATCATTGTGGGTTTTTTGGTTTTTTTTGTTTTTTTTTAAGTACTGGGAATGTTAGTTTTTTCCTAAACGTTTCAACTAGCAGTGCCTGAACAAATACTTAACAAATAAACCCATTCTTGTCTGTATCAATACATTCTCCCCTTTAGCTGGAGAACACAGACAGAAGTATGCACAGAGTTTGATAATCATATCAAACATCTCCTCTCTGATCAAAGAGTGACTGTCAAAGAGTTCATGGCTGAACCTCCTGCTTCTCTTCAAATTGTTGTTTGCCTATCTGAAAGGATAGCTAGATTTTAAGGCTCTGTTTTTCCAGCTCATGGAATAACTGGAAATGTAATCAGGCAGGTAAATAATAAGATGATGTAATTTCTTCGTTACATCTGAAAAATGTTACAATTCCTTGAGTCTGCAAACGGTAGTTGAGAAATGAAGAGTGTTGCTCAGAATTTTACCCATAAATCCCATCTGCTTACACACCAATTTAAGGCTTTCTCCTGATCTGGCATTTCTATTCAGACAATGCCATGGAAGCCAGCCAGCCTGCAGAGAGAACCCCAGATGAAGTAACAGCTATATTATCCAAAATACGCTGGAATCTTCAATGATTATTTTAACAAAAGCAAAGTCAGTAAAGGGAAACTTCATTGGTTTCCACTTCATGACAGAGAGAGATTAAAAAAAAAAAATCCACTACCATTTGCCAAATAGAGATGGAAACTATTAGGAAAAACAACTTCCCATTCAAATGGGTATTACAAACAAGAGGGCATAAAAACAAAAGGGAAACTAAGAGAAGAAATTGACAATATAACGTTACATGCTTCAGACAAAATATGACTGAGTGAATTTGCTTCTGAATAAGTTTTACCACAGAAAGAGAAAACAGAAGATGGCATTCAAAATAATTTTTAAAAAGGCGTAAGAAAACATGCATTCCTTACCCATTCTGTATAGCAGCTGTTGGATCGTAAGTCAAAGCCATGCCAGCCTGCACATAGTTAGGGAAGAAAAACAGATTTTTACTATTACTGCAGGGAAAAAAAAAAAAAAAAAAAAAAAAAAAAGACATTAAACATATTCTAAGCCAGTATGAATAAAAACTGAATGCAACTTAGATGGAAATCTACATTCTCCAGGGAAGCTCAGATGGCCCAAAGCAGCATGGACAGATTGGCTACCTTCCCTGCCAGAGAGCTTCCTGAGAAAAATATCTGTCCAGTACGCTGGTTGTCATCTCTCCATAAATTTTATGGCAAATGGTGGTTTTGTTGCACCAGTGTCAATTAATAACTCCTCTGGGATCAATGCATTTACATCCAATTGCTCACTATAACATGAGAGGGCCAAATCCTGCTGTTGCCTGTGAGACAGGTAGCTCATAAATACTCTACAGCCAACTTCACGAGAGCTTCTCGGGAAGGAGCCTCATCTTTCCTACAAAGGCCACACCCTGCGGGACCCCAGTCTACCATTTCCTTGGGCTGTCACCCTTACTTACAGTTAATTCATTACCACGAGACGAGAAACAAAAGCAGAAGGGCTGTGAAGCAGAAGAGACAAAAGAAAAAAAAAAAAAAAGTGCTTGAGCTTTTGAACAAGGCTTCTAAAATACTTCAGAGGTCTGGAGAGCAAAAGAATTTGTTAATGGGCTACACAGAGCCTTTCAACTGCTGTTCACCACCAAGCAGATGGTGACCTGTGTGAAAGGACTTGGCAGTGTCAGAACAGCGTCCAGTTAACAACCATCACCACCGCCACCATTCCAGACATAGCCACAGCTACTGCAGGAAAGGCAGGGAGAGAGCAGGGCTGGAGACTGAATTCCCTACTCCACCTTAAGCTTCAGGACAGCAGCTGGGCCTGTGCGGGAAGGACCAGCTTTTTCCCCAGTGTTTACTTGAATATGTGGAGCTGACAATCTCTCCTCCTACATACTGCATTTGTTTTGACTTTTAGTCTTCCTTTCCCCCCTCCCCCCCTCTTTGTGAAAATCTTGCCAATGTAAGACACTACCAGGAGATGGGAAGACATCTTCCTTTGTGTGGGGTTAGAAGCAGAGAGGACCTCATTAGCCAAGGTACTGCCACCTCTTTGGGAGCTGCTGAAAAATGGCCATGGCACCATCCCACCCCAAGGCACTGTATTTCTCTCCGTTTGCCATACAGACCATATGCTCGTTGCCTGAGATATGAGACAGCAGCATTTGCTTCAAGGACAGGTGCTCTACCAAGCATGCAGCAGGGTCTGTGCTCCTGGTGGGAGCTTTTAATGCCCCTGGACCCATCTACCGAAGTACTTTTGAATAATGGCATCTGTCCCCTTCCAGATGGCTGCTCAGACAGGTCAGGAAAGCATTTGGGCTTGGCCAGCTCCCACGCAGGCAGGTGAGCAGCCAGGGTAAATGCTCTGGTGACGAGCAGGCAGAGAGCAGGCAGCACTACTGGAAGAGCCAGGTTAGCCCGGCAGCTGCATGCTGGTTTAAGAGGAGATGGTCCAAGTTCCCAGAGTCCAAAAATAATTTCTGATCTGAAAGGGTAGGTTTCACACTACCTTATGTAGCTAAAAAAAAATATATATTTTCGTGTCATTATTAAATTTGCATATTATTATCATTATTTTAAGCAGACACTAGGGCAAATGCTTTGCTTATGCTTATTGAAAATGCCGTTGTTTTAAATAAAATATGTACTATCTCCCAATCAAAGGATAATTCAGGAGACTAAGGCCAAGAACACACGGCTACTTTTTTAAAATGCATTCATTTCATACAAAGAACAATAAAAATGGCTAATTCTGCAAGTTTAAAACGTCAAAGAATCAACTATAAGATGACCCCAACCAATGCTAATTTTGATGTAAAAATTATTTAGCCTAGAAAATCATGAGGGATTATATACTTGTTTTTGTATTCTTACGTTTAATACATTCTCAGCATATCATACTGTTTGGTAATGTTGCATAAATTACTAATAGAAATGTATACAGTTCATCCCAAAAGAAAGCCAATAAAACTTTAATATTATAAACATTTTTTTGTCTGGAATAGATTTTAGAGAAAAAAATCCTCTCTTATTTTCCTTTCTCTTTTCAGCACTTGTAAAATTTGTTATTGCTCTCTTTTTATATCCCTGTGCTGGTAAAGAAAACTCAAATAGTATGTACAAGCCCTAGAGGGACAGAAAAATTAGTTCTAACAATTTTAAAAAATAACTTAAAATATTCTCTATAAATCAAGGTGTTGACATTTTAACATCTCATCACACGTCTAGTCAAGACTAAAGAAAAAAAAACACCCTTATAATTCCTTGGGAAAGGAGAGATCCAAGCTTTCTAAATAAGGGAGTTCCTAGGTTATAGCTGCCTGGCTCAGAGCTCACTGCATCCCACAGCTCGCATTAATGTGACCTGGAGACAAAGTGGCAACAAGGGAAGGAGGGCTGGGAGAAAAGGGGAAAACAAACAGTTGCTCTTATTTTAGTTTCTTTGACATAAATAAGAATGAGGGTGCAGAAAGGATGAATTGCAGCAGCTTTTTTACTGAAGCCCTAACAATGCTCAATGTCCACAAGACGTGCAAACACACATTTACGCTGCCTTTGGTTACCTGGCTTACGGATATTTGAGCACATGGTTCTGCACAGGTCCTCAGCGCCCTCCAACCTCACCGCACCTCTGACCTGTGTGGGGGCACATGCAGACAAACTGCACACGCTCCATTCTCTATATATTAGCATCACGTCCATTCCTGATCATTGGTACTAGGAATAAGTGACACTGTTGTGGGCCTGCCAAGTACAAAATATGAAAGGCTTGACACTCATCTCCTTCTCTGTGCTCCACACCCACACTGCACGGTGACAGATTATCAGAATCTGTTCAAGAACTTCAGCAGTGACCACTATAAATATCACTATCACACTTGCCAGTAAATGGAAAGTTTCACATTAGACAAATACCACACAGCATGCGGCAATATGTACATATGGTATACCACCTACAGTTTGCCCAGTAATATTGCTAATATCCCCCATTGCTGAATAGTATTAAACAGCTGCTATTTCAAATAGCTGCTAACAGAGGACTATTTACCTCTTTTTCATCAAGTTGTGTAATTCCTCCCTACAAAATTATGCTGGCTGGAAGCCCAGGAGAGGCAACAGTTAGCCTGGACCAGTGAACGATTTATGGTCTGAAGCATCCTCATTCATTAGGAATAAAAACTGATGAGCAATAATAACACTGGAAAATTGTCTGTACTTTCTTCCATAGCACACAAACAGGGATTCCAAAAATACCAAATCCAGAATATTAGGGTTGCCCTTAGACTTCCATGTGACAGAGGTCCAGCTTACTCTGTCAAAACCAGAACTGAATATAGCTATCTCTGTGTATAATACAGCATTAACTATACCAAGGCACTGGCTGATGCCTCTGCAGCAGTCCTCTGTTGTGCTGAAGAGCATTTTCTCCCAGGTCTTTTCACCTACTGTCTTCCTGATGTTTCAGTGGAAGGACAGGGCCTTATTCCTCCTTCTGATAGTGACATTTCCAGATTAAATGCCACCTGAGAAAGTAGCACTGATGAATGCTGCTTTAAGAAAATATTTGTCAGATAATTCTTCTACGATGGAACAAATGAACCACAGAATTTTTAGGCCACTCAGCCAGATAATGGACATACACTCAGCTACTGAATGAAAATCTTGCACTTCAACACTTCAACATACAATCCCTTAAAGTAATAATAATAATACTAGTACTAATAAAAAAGGATAGCTGCTATCAGTCCCACTCATAATAATAAAGACCATTCTCAATGATTACTCAACTGGTCTGTTCAGAATGTCATGTGACAGAGAAATAACACCATCTCATTTGAAATACTGATTTTTTTTAAAGAATATTTAAACCATATGTGTCTACTTATTGTTTATTTTTACTGAAGTGTCTGAACTTAAGACAAGGGAATGAAGATTTTTGTTATTTTGTTCCTGCAGTTTTCTAATTATTGACATTGGTGAAGAAAGATTCTAGTAACAAGAGACCCTATCCACACCTTTCTTTAAATTTCAGGTCTTCAATAAAGTGCAGGGAATATCAGAAAGCCTCTGGAAGGCTAGGATTCCCCCAGTAAGTTTGAAGGCCTTTGTTCAACCCTTTAATGTGCAAAATTTTCCATAGGCAAAGACAAGGTGTTCTGTTTCTGGTGTGTCATGTCCCCCCCCCCCGTTTATGATTTGAACACAAATGAGCACATTTGCTTCATTAAAAAGCCTCTTAGACCATCATTTGCATAGCTTATGCAAATTGGATTTGTAAATCTCACAAAGAAATGATTAAGTTGTGGAATGATTATAAAAAACCAAATTATCTCATCTTCAATATCAGGTGAAATAAGGCGGGTTTATTTCTCTTCCAAATCTCTGCGAAGCCTCACGAGAACCTTTATCAGTCCAGTATCTGTCTTCCAGCAACCACAAATACCTATAAATGACCAAATTTTAGGTTGCCTGATATCTTCTGTGCTGCTGGGAAGCAGCTCTCATGAACACCTTCATCAATACATCACCACCGACTTGCAGCAAACACATTTTTCCCTCACTGTGTGCAAAAATTCACCAGAATATTGACCCACTAGACAGATACCCCATGCCTGTTCCTCAGAGGGGAATCCTCCACATCATGCCCTCGGACCTGCTCTGGCCAGCCTATGCCTAGTGCTGGAGCACCGGCGCAAAGCCAGGCTGCTGTCACTGCAGGATTTCTTATTGTGCAGGAGGCCACAGTCCCATTGGGAAAAACTGGAGAGGCCTACAAATTGCAAAGTGGTGAAATCCACTGATACGGTAGGTTTTACATGGATAAGGCTCTCTAGGTTTCTCCTCCTTAAGGTGAGATTTGGAAAACCAATGTTGCACCCTGGGGCTCAAGGGATTTCTATGGTGAACCAATGTGGGAGTTAAACCAGAAGATAAGCCTCTCTTCCTCATCGCCTCGGAGTCATCCCCCCATCCTTCCATGCTGGAGGACTGCCATCCCAGGGGAATGCACGTGCTCCTGGCTGCTACAGTGGAATCAACTGAAATCTCAACACTGAAATTCTTGGAGTTGTTTTGTTACCACCACTAATATCTGCCAGGCATCACAGCACAGGATCTCTTGTGCCCTGACAGCAGACAGTCTAACTGAAACACCTTGTTTCAGGGGGAAGTGAGAGGAGGGGAAGAAACCAACAACCCAGATTAGATTCATTTTAAATACTGATTTAACAAAATAAGCTCAGTCACCAGTACAGTTAGCTTGGCAGATTTCCTTCCTTTGATTATTTACACAGTTCTGTCAGAAATATTCAACATTGTTAGAAAAAATTCTGAATGTAGTTCTGAATAAAAAACAACTTTCCTTTTGAGAGAAAGAGAAATCCTGAATGTTAATGTGACACCTGTTAAACATATAGGTGCATATGAAAGAAATGAAGCATTTCCCAGTGATGTGTGCTCCTTTAGGAAGTTCTAAGAAAAAAGTGGTTGTAGAGAGAAAAATATGTAATATTGAGGTCAAACTTGGGAAATGATTCATGAACCTCAGAAGGTCAGAGGTTGAGCTGATAAACACAATGACAAGTTCAGATACCCAAATGAATGACAAGAAACCCTTTTTGTCCTACAGAATGGGACTGGAAGTCTGATCAACACAGCTTCTGTTCTTGGGGTTGAGTCACTTTGTTCCCAGTTCAATTTACCTGACAAATTTAAAGATAAGTGCTGGAGTTTACAAAAGTTAAAAGGGAAAAGAGGATAATACTCTCCTTACAGGGACATACATAATAAAACAGAATTATTCTGTGTACACAGCCAGCTCATAAATTTAACCTTGCCATCTTCAGGTCCATGAACCATCTGCTTTTGGGGATCTGGCACACCCGTTTTGCCATCAGTCTGATCCAGTGTTAAATCAGCTGTGGATTACAGTCACATCTGCACGCTAAGTGTGTGTGTTACAGTGAGCTGGGAAGACTTCCAGGGATGGCTTGCAGTGCTAATGAAAATGACAACCCATGAAGTATCTCTTGGAGGTATAGCAGTGTACAAAAAGATATGCCCTTTTTCCCTATCTCCAACATCTGTTTGTTGTGCAAAAGAAAACACTGTTGTAGCAGGAGTTTGGAGGAAAACCCAACTGCAAGAAAATTTCTGGGGCAAATGGCATGATATCTTTCACCATAGAAGGAAATCCAAAGGCAAAATGAAAAATAAGAAAACTAATCTCAGAGATAAGGTACAGTCCTGATTCTATTTAACCAAACCATGGCCCTGTTTATGAGTAAAAATGGTCACTTTTAAAATCCTGATTTCAGGTACCAGTGATTGCATATAGGTCATTATTTTAAAACACTTCTCTCTGTTTTATAAGCTCAAAATTCAACCATTTTAACTGGTCTCTGATATTTGTGCCACTTAGGCATCTTTCCAAAACACTGCCCACAATGACAGCATCTTGTGCCATGAGGAAGTTTTAACTTGTTGCTCTGTATCTTTTCACTTATTATCAGTTACCTTTTGCCCTTCTACTTTCTCCCTCTGTGCTGAACCTTCAGGTTCAATTCCTCTCTTTGCTAAACTAAGCTTTTGCTGAAAATAAGCATGCAAAATACTGACCAATGTCTAACTCACTCACATGCTAAATACACAGTAAATGTCTTTGTGCAAGGTTTGCATATGAGGGTACTACTGCATGTCTGGCCAGGCTTGGAAATTGTCTCCCACAGAAAAGAAAACATTATTTGTCTAGGTATAAAATGCATCAGCCCTGGACACTGAGGATTATGAAACACAACTAAGTAGTAACTATCTCCTTGGAACCATAAAAATACAACTATGTCTGAGTTATAAATGGGCCTGGCACAGATCTACTTATCATTTCTAAATGCCTGCTGTTGGTACAGAAAGGACGACCACCACCAGCATCAACTGGTTCAGCCCTGCACTGGTACTGACTTCACAAAAAATTGGGAAGTCTCTCAAATTACCTATTGTATGTTTTTCTCCTTAAATCACTGTTTGCATTAGACAAAATTGTAATGAGTAGCAGATAAAAAGAGAAACTGTTAACAAAAGCAACATTCCCAAACTACTAGGTCATCTTATTTTTTTAAGAAAGAATTAAAAACATGTTTAATTCTTCAAACATTTCACCAACTGATCTTGAAAGAAAATAAAGGACAAAAGGGGAAAGGAGGAAGGGAAGGGAAGGGAAGGGAAGGGAAGGGACGGGAAGGGAAGGGAAGGGAAGGGACGGGACG
>JAVJGJ010000047.1:101849335-101890571 GCA_035590215.1 Microhierax caerulescens
GAAGGGAAGGGAAGGGAAGGGAAGGGAAGGGAAGGGAAGGGAAGGGAAGGGAAGGAAACAGAGGTTAATTTCTTGGCTATTTAGAAACAAAAAAAAGTAACCAAAATTATAGAAGTAAGAAAGCAACCAACAGAAGAATTATTGGTGGCAATTCTTAAATATCATTGTAGACATCAGACATACTTCAATGACAAGGGGGTCACATTCAGTGGTGCATGTCGCTGTTGTGATATATACAGCAATACTGTAATGGTTATAGTGTCTTGCAAAAAGACTACACAAATATTTAAAAGGTCCAAGTTTCACAGAAACTTGCAAATGAAGTTAACAAAGTTTTCAAAATACTGTGACTGTAAAAACCCCCAACTTAATCAGGTTGGGCTGACCATATATAGAAAGGCTACCATTTCTAGAACTGTAAACAATAATAAGCTTTGGGCTGATGCACAGCAATTTTGTTTGTTTTCACTTTGTGAGATTTCTCTCTGCCAGATAAATTGCAAATAACCACTCCCTTGAATACACATATCAAAATATTTCTGAATAACCAAAATGAAGTTAGTAAACCTGAAATAAAAGATCATGTTGTAAAATTTAAGTTGCAGTTTTTAACCCAGTCTGATCTCAATTTGTAACTACTGTTGATTCCCCAGATATATTTTCAGCTAATGGTATTCTTTTTTGAGATATGTCACTCACCTCTGGACTTGTCAACTGGAATTTAGAGGTAAATTAAAATAAATATTTTACAGTCAGAATTTAAATCTGATTACCCTCTACCACCATCTGAAAAAGATCTTGTCAGGGAGTTTCAAACCAGATTGCTGAATGAAATCAGTGCGACTCAGGAAAAACTAGCCTCAAAAAAAGTAAGTGGACTTTGTGCAGCATTAGGTCAGAATTTCACTGCAAATATTTCCAGCATTTGCAGGTTTCACTGTACATTTATTGCACCTGTATGCTAGATACCTAATTTGACAGCCTTTTACAAAGCCATCAGTAATCTAAGCTCTTGGCTCCTTAGTCCAGAAGTGGTCAGCCATCACAAATCCTCAGTTAAATGCCTCAGTAAATCTGCTGAGTATTTCCTGAGGCTTCAAACAAAAGTGGAAGAGTAAGGACAGAAAGTGCCATTCAAGGTCAGGAATTCTTTCCTGGTTACAACTGGCCAAGTAACCAAATACCAAAGAAAGACCTGAAAAGCCCTAGAGACATTCAGTGTATTGCTAGAGACCTGACTTCAAAAGGTAAGCCAATTTAAGAGCTAACTAAAATAGTTCTACATGGTTGTGACGTAATCTACAACAATGTATGATAGGAATAAGATTTTCTATTACATTCTGCAGTATGGCCTGAGAACTTTACCCAAAAGAAGTAATCTTCTCTTATAAAAATCCCCAGAAGCTCTCCATAAAAGAGCGTGAAACCTCCAAGAACAGCATGGCCAGAGAGGTAACACTGTGGCAAATGTGCTCCTCCCCACTAGATCGCCTGCCATGGCAGAGTCCTGGGCACAGCTGCCTGTCCCTACTTTGCACGCTCAGATCTGAGGCCAGTGACAGAACTGTTAGTGGCGCTTCCCTGGGATCAGCCCTTCTGAGCAATAATCCTCACGCATGCTCAGTGTTAATGCTGGTTAAACCTCGGAAGTTTTAGAAATGCCCTTCACGTAAGCCTTCAAGAATGCAAAGGCTTATCTGAACAACAGCCAAAATACACCTTGGTCTAGATACCACAGGATTTGGCCAGGGTGGAAATACTGAGGAAGTAATCTCCTGGTCACTGCTTCAATGCTTTCCTTTGGGGAAGAAACAAAGAAAAAGCAGAGGCACAAGGAATATGCTCAGATCCCATTTGTAATCAGAACTATGATAATTGTCATATATCAATTATTTCTCACTACTCACGGCCTGTTCTTTTTTAAAGAAATTAAAGTTGACAGGAGTAATTGGAGGAAGGTTGCCCAAGTGCTGCTACACAGAAAGCAACTGAACGGTGTATCATGCTTAGAGTAAGATCACTAAAGGACAAAGGTTAGAAAAACCCTACTGCATATAGAATATAGGAGTAATTACACAGAGGATTTTACATTGGAAATAAAATTGCAACAGTGGGGAAGAAATGCAATGAATGAATGACCCTAAAAGAGAACATGAATTCCTGTCTTTGATGCTTGTGCAGCAAGATATCAACCAGATATTAGTAAACAGAGAAAATCTAAGAAAATCTAAGAAAACAGAACGCATTCCTAGTCTGAAATATTTCTGAGTTTGGATCTTTACAATCTTTCCACATTTGTAGATTATACCATGACAACAGCTCTGTAGTTGTTTGTGAACAATAAGGAATGATGGCTTCCAGCACTAAAAACTAGTTCTTAAATGTTGATACTATAAACACAGCAACCACACCCTGCCTCTAGGTCACAGGGATATTCACTGTGTTTAATATGAGCCATTCCACTAGCAGCAAATGGACTACGTGCAATGTAATAAGCTGATGCCCTGAGGCCATAGGCATAATGGTGCCTTGCTGGCTTTAACTTTATAGTCTCTTGTTTATTGATTTGAACTGAAGGAAGTATAGAACAGTGGAGATAATAACTGTGATGGCATTTGCTATTTAAATAGGGATTTAGAAGTCTTTAAAATATGGACTGTTGACCTTACTGAGGGTTCATTATTGTCTCCTATATATATACCTTTGTTTTTCAACCTCTGTATACAATGACCTGAGTCTACTGCTGAAGCACTTCTTGTGCACTTGTTCCTCAGTACATCCTTAACATGACAAACCATAATGACTCCTAAGAAGCTGTCTCCATATTTTGAGACATATGACACAATAGACTCCAACGAACCTTTCGACACTTCTGCAATCTCTTGTAGCAAATGTGGTTGTCACACTGGCACTTTCAGCCCACAAAGCTAAAAATATTTTGGAGCACTACTGTTGGAATGGTTGTGTACCACAACCATCTTGATTTCTATCAACAACCTATCTAACCACAAAATTTCTATCCTTTCAAGAGGCCTTTCTGTTTGTTTCAGGAGCTCACCAATCATGCTAGAGTATATGTGTCATAAACTAATGGTCCAAAAAGTATCAGCTAGCAAAATCAAGTATTTAGAAAAAAGCAGAAACCCTCTAGAAAAATGTAACTTAGAGATACAAATTGCTTTCTTGTCTATTTGCTTTGTAAAACTGAAGTAAATATAGGAAAACCCACAAACAAAACCAACCAAACAAAAAATCCAAACAAAAACAACAACAAAAGAGAAAAAAATCCCCACAAACTTGTATTCTAGTGGGTCATAACTGAGCAACATACTTTTTTTTTTTCCTTGAAGTCTGAATCACAAACACAAAGACTAGGTGTTCAGGATAGAAATATTTGTAAGTCCTTCAGCCTTCGTAGCTATAATCATGCATAAGAATGTACTATGACCAGATCTACCTCATTTATTCAAGTGTCTTTATCCTACAGTAACAGTCAAGAAGAGTAAACAAGCTCCTGAAGAGTCAAGTAAATTCCTTCCTTATTTCATCCACATTTGGAATCACTTCATGTACACGTACACAGAAAGGAAACTCCAGTAACAGACTATTTGTAGCAGAGCAGAAAGCAACCATTAGATACTTGTACACATGATGGACCTGAGGCTACTATAAACTTTTTGTGTGTTGGACACAATGAAGAGCCCAGCTCAAGCGAAGCATTTGGAAAACTTTTACAAGGCCATACATTTGGATGTGCCAGCGCATCTCTCCCTTTTGTAAGAACCCACCTAATCCCTGATGATGTTTTATCAACAGGAACTATACGGAGGAAATAAAACTGCTGAGTTGCTTAAGTGTAAACTGACTGGGGTATATAAAAGGTATACCACGGGTGCTGATGGCACACCAGTAAGAGAATACTGGGCTCAGGTCCGGCTGCAGAGTTCTTGTGGTGGTGCAAGTCTGCGCACAGTTCCACAACTCCACACCAAGCTCTGAAATTCTCCTTTCCTGTAACTACATGCTCCACACGTTATTATAAGCCTCCCTCTCCCCCTGCTGCTTACATACCTTTTTCTGTGTGAAACTATTGTATTTTGTGTGCAATCTGATTTCTTCGTAGGCCTGAAAGGTAGACCTCCAGGTTTGCAGCTGACTTCTGCCATACCCCAGGAAAATAATTGCCGTGTGGCACTTACCTCTCCTTCTCTGGGCCACGGCCTTCCATTCTGTGTGTATTTGCTTTGATTCTGGCGCTTCTTTTGCCCTCCATCAGCAAATTTGCACAGCAAAGGCTCAGTGGGGGCTGTGAAGACAAGAAACCCAGTCTATATTAGCATCCTCCCCAATGAAAGTGATTATACCAGCAACAGTAGTGCTTTGTAATACTGATCTTTTGAAGTAAAATCTTGCCTTCTGCAGATATTTTTTGCCTCTTTTAGCCTTGACTCCACTGGCAGCTGTTCTTATTAACTAAGCTTCAAAAAATATATACTGGCAGCCCTTAAAAGAATTTAGAAAATATTGTTGAAAAAATAATCAGCCTACGCAGAATGTTAAGTTGCTGTAGTGGAATAGTAGAGTCAGGCATTAGTTCCAGCTAAGTTAGACACGTATTCATGACAAGCATTAGTGCAAGGATAAACACTGCTTTACTAAAGCAGCTTTCTGTTTTTATTGTAAAAACTTTGCAAGAATCTGTTTAAGGAGTAAGTTTTCTCACTATTTCTGTGTTTCTCAGCACCCAATCCTTTACAATAAACAGAATGAAACAGACAGTTTTGCCAAGCACAGCCCAATTAGCTTTCTTTTCCTCTTAACTCCTCTTTTAAGCAAGCTGGCAGCTGAGGAACCCCCTTTCCTCTCCAACTGAGATCTCATGTGTGTGAATACAGTAGTTGGGGGAGGGGTGGGGGGCAGAGCTCGGGGAAGAAAGGATATTCCCAGAGTTGAACACCCCAAAAGGCAGCTCACAATAGGGACCCCTAGTGAAGAAATCACCACACGTCAAATGGGTACAACAGGAAGAGAACTTTGTGTCTTGGGATCTTTTCCCACCTGCTCAGCTTTTAACAGCCTCCTAAAATATTTTTTAGCCAGAACTGTAATTAGCTTGCTGGTGGGAGCTTGCTTTTGCTGCCTCCTTCTTAAGAGAGGGGCCAAACTCTACTCATACCACAGGCATATGGGAGGATTGTCTATTGTCTACAACAACAGAGAAGTAAACTAATACTGGCTTGGCTGAAAGAAATCTAAAAATGATGTGTCACATCTGAATCTTTTCAGGAATTTTTGGGTTCCCAGGCATGACAACTAGAGGATAGAATTAATGAACCAGGGGTTTCCATGGAAAAAAGCAAGAAAACTGTTTTTTCCTCCTCATTTCCTGTTTCTGGGAGGCTTGAAATGTCGAAAGAAGTGCAGGGACACGAAAGAACTGTTGCAGTAAGGGGGTTAGTCAAGTTGCTGACTTTCATATTTGTAATAAAAATTATGATTTGGTTAAAGGCTAAGATAAATTCACATAATATTAAAAAAAGCTCACCTCCCCCAAACTCTTAGTTACAGCCAGCTCAAAAAGGGTCAGAAAGTGTGGTAAGAACTGTGATCACTTGAAAACTGCAACCAAGGAGCAATGCACATAAAGGATCTCACATCAAAAACACGATTTCTCATTGGGACAGCATCACTTTGGCTACTTCTGAAGTTTTAACAGCTTTGTTTTTTCATTACCATTTTACCAGGCTAGTAATTTCCAAGGTCACTAGAAACTGAACTGCAGGGAACAATCCATTATTGGCAGAAAGCTCGACTGTGTGACCCCAGAGGTCATTCTCCACCTCTGACTTTGATTATTGTATCAGATTTTGGTAAAAGCAATGCTCAGCCAACCATTTTAAATTTTAAATAATGAACATTTAAAAGCATCCAAGTGGCTATGGAGGTTCTTTCTGCAAATGGAGAGATTTTACAGAGATGATTGCCCTGCACTTTCACCAGTTTTACTCCACAGCACGCTGCTGCATGATTTCAGAGTGGTTACTTACAATTCACTTTGATGTGACTGTGAGGGAGGAGCAGGTGCTAAGCCAGCATTAGAGAGAGACCTATTAAACACCACATCTGAAGCTTCAAAAGCTTTTTGTTTTAAGCACTGAACAACTATCAAACCACACACAACACCATTAGGAGGAGCACGTAAAAATGATCCGCACATTGGATATTTACACATGCCAAGATAATTTGCTAGTGTACACATATGGTATTAGCCCATATACTATGATGTGGCTGAGCAAGCTAGGAAGTCATATGGTTTACTACATGTCCTCTCTCTATATTAGTCAACCACAAATAGGAAGCTGTTGCCATTTCTGGAATACCCAATATCCAGTATTACCATCTGACAACCTCTTATTTGTTAACTTGGGGCTTCCTAGAGTTGACTGAGATTGAACAGAACTGCTGAACAACCTTATCCCCCCATCTAGAAAAAATGTGAAAAACATTGTACAAACTTTTCAGGAGGTAGGGAAGAAGATGGAAAAGGACAATGGTACCACGGCCTTCACAAGTAAGTTTCTGCACAGGAGGTTATATTCCTCTACAGCAAACTGAGGGGAACTCTGGGGAAAAAGTTGATCTGTGTTGATCAGCATTAACATAAGCAAAAAGATCAAAAGAAAATATTCTGACAGGAAGACAGAGTCCAGATAAGATGGCTTTGGGGGGTGGGTTGTTTGTTTGTTGGTTTGTATTTTTTTTTAAACGCAGGCATATAGCTTATTATTATTACATCCAGCAAGACAGAAAATTATCTTATTAGCTCTGAAGTGGCGTAGGTCTTAATGGTTTACAACTGGAAACAACTATGGTAACCAACCTCGAAATATAAAGAAATCAAATTAATCTCTCTTCCTTCAGGATATAAGGTAAAGTGTAACAAGAGTCTTAGGAGTTTAAACATGCTGATCTAAGTACATAGAAGAACTTAAATATCTGGTTTACTTCAGCCCTCTTGAAATCCCTTCTAAGAAAGGTTCTCTAGGCTTTGCAAGATCAGACATGAATAGTTGACATTAGTACTATCATTCTTACTAATCAAATACGTAACAACAGAAGATACTGGAAAGAGCATATCCTATTCCACTATATCAGCAAAACTATCACTAAGTAGAATTCTTTTTTAATGGTTTCATGAAATGTCAGAACTGCTTTAAAAATTATTAATGAATTTACATCAGACCAGAAATAAATCACAATTAGGTCCTATGGTTATCAATTAAAAAAGAAAATATTTAGGAACTATTCAAACAATACTAACATTACATGAATGACATCAAGACACTGCAGCAGAAGTGGGATATTTTATCCCCAAACACTTCAAAATGGGAGGAAAGAAAAAATTGACTCTTTTAAACATTTTCTGCTTTAATTCTCTTCCATTTCTGACAGACTCTTTTCAATTTATGGACTGAATTTTTACTTTTCTCCTTTTCCTCTGTATGACCACAATTACTGGATGAAAAAAAAAAAAAAAAAAAAAAAAGCAGCAGCCTATGTTCCTGCCTCTGCTCTCACCTTTTGTACTGCTGACATAATAGAAAATGTAATTTAGATATCTGTAGATGTTCATATTTTGAACTGATAAGCACATCTTTTTGTATGGTTCCTGACATCTTCAAAATTTTGAGCATGTGTGGTATTTTGAAGCATATCTAGAAAATGTACTGTTGGTATTTTCCTGTCAGAAAAGTGAGAATTGATTCATTTGAGACAAATTTCAGGCTATTCCATCCTGATAAACCCTTCAAGATAGAAGGCACTGCTCTTTCTTTGCCTTCTACCTGACAGTAACAAACACAAATACCAAGAATAAATAACAGCTTTAGCCTGAACAAGGTTCATTAAGCCATAACCCATTTTTCAAGAAGATTTAAATGCTTGCTGTAGTTCCAATCCAAAGCCTGCTCTAGTTAAGACATAAATAGCCGTGAACTTGGCTTTTGGTCCTGAGAAGGAAGTGGGATCAAATTGATAGTGCTTCTAAACAGCATTTGCCAAGATATTCAGGGCTGCTTTAGAAGAGGGCAGTAGCTGCTGGTGTTCCAATTCTGTTCCCATGGAAGTCAATGGCTAAAGCCCTATCTCTCTTCAATCAGGCCCTGAATTTAGTCTAAGGGTTCAGTGGAGGTGCAAGTGAGAGACTGGTTTTATGTCAATCAAGCCTGTCGATATTGTTGAGTTCCCTTAGGAGATCAGCTTCTCATGCTCCGCTACTTTAGATGGACAGATTGTGTGGACAGACTGTGCAGACAGAGAGCGCTGAACTGCCAAAAGGCTGTTACTATCACCAAAAGCAACACTGGTATTTAAAATAGGACAAAACCTTTAGATGGAAGAAGATGGGGAGAGCAGTACCCCTTCTCAAATCTGGCAGCCTCTTTGAAATGTTCCTTCTCTGGAAAGCAACTTCAATTAAACTGGAGAATTCAACAAAAAAAGCAAACTTCTAACTAGTTCTGAATACATAATATCCTTATTCTTTCATTGATCGGAAGAAAGATACACTTGAGCTTCTACATATGCAAAAATGTATATATTCATGAGCATGTGCTTCATAAAGGAAGATGAAAGCTGTCATTTGCATTCAGTGAATCTTCTTCATTATTTCAGGCACTCTGAAACTTTTCCTATCTTGAGAGTTACTGAAAAAAGCTTGTCCTCCACTACTTCCAATTCAGACATATAGCATCGTCTGTCCAGCAATGGCAAGAACTACATATAAAAAAAAGTAATAACAAGAACATATTCATGTATTTTAACTGCTTTCACTATGAATATTTTTTAAGACAGAATATTTTTCAGGAATGCCAGGAGGAGTTTAATCTCTTCTTCTCATCTTGTGCAAAAATGAAAGTAACATTTTCAGTAGATAGCCTAGCAACAATTGCATTGTGAAAATTCATGTGGGTCTTTAAACACCTTCATTTTGTTAATGTGAAGAAAAACGATGAGAAAGTCATTGGTATATCAATGAACGGCTAGTGCACAGTCAATGATCTTTTTCAAAGTATGTTTTTATGAGAAAGCTGGATTAATTTATTTTTCAGCCTTGGCAAACCCTCCTCCACAATAAAAAACGGAGCAGAGCCATAATAGAGTTCACAATTACAGCAAGCAACCAAACTGATCAAGCTTTGATAGCTATTTTTCTTCTTAACTCCCTTTCAAATTATTTTGATAACATTTTCATGTACAAATCACACAGGATACCTGCTTGAAACATCCATGCAAGAACCAACCCCTTTGTCTGCCACAGATCAATCATTTTCAGTCTTTAAGAAAAACTTAATCCTACAGTAACAAAAAAGCCACTTTGTAAGCAGACCTGTTTACTCATGCAGTATTTCAAAGGGAGACATGAGACAAAAAACTCTAGAAGCAAGGCAGGACAAAGCAAGTTCAAGTTTTGATTCCATACCTGGGCTCAGAATGATGTACCCAGGAGGACTACAGTCTTTACAGAACCATCAGTTTATTTACAAAATAAAATTTGCTGTTGTAAGCTTTAAAACTTCAAAAGTTTCAGGACCCCGTCGACAGAGTGAATCTTGGCCCTAGTGAGTCCACTGGCTTCTAGGAAAGTTCTGTCACATGGTACTTATCCATCCCAAAATCACAAATACACAAAACTCAAACTTCAAGGAAGATCAGAAAACACAACCATAGCTATTCTGCTCTTGGGAAACGAAGGTGAAGAATTACAAAAAATGGTAGATGACACAAAAGGACATGTAATGACAACGTGTTACCCGAGTAAGGAATCCATAAGTAATGAAGCAAATAAACACATCATCCTGTCCCACATGGAGTTCCTGACTTGCTGAAGGACAGAGTAATACATTTTGTCCCAGAAGCCCACAATACTGGATGTGACATCACAGGACAGACCCTAACATATCTACATAGAAGTATCATGAAAACACACTATTACATGTCCAAATGATTCCTTGCTGCTCAGTGTTTCTGCAAGAGCCAGTGCTTTTACAAAGGTCAAGCAATATATAGCATACCTGTCCAGTAGGTTCACAGTTAAATTTGACTACATGACATTCAGTGGACTTGTACAGCTGATTATGAAAGCGAAACAATGAGTGAACACTGCATTTTAATTTCTACAACACACCACTTTCACAACAGTTATAGATATTGGGGAAACAGCTTTACATAACAGAAAAGTACCCTAAAGCAACAATTAAGAAGTGAACATCTCTTTGGCTAGGGAAAAAAAAAAAAAAAAGTGACTTTTGATAAACTGTATTATACCTTAAGTAATTCTATTTTATCTCTTTGTCTTAAGAAATGGGAAGCAATCCTTTCATCTTTCTGTATAATAATTATTTCTAAAGAGCAAGAATATATTAGAAAAGGAAAAAAATCCCAGAGGAGAAATAGTGCATCAAGCATAAAGTTAGTGTTTCTATTCTGTAAGAAGGAAATTACTTGGAGCAGGTAGAACAACTAACCACATGTATACGCTGGAGAAACAGCATGCCAACTGTGAAGTGTGGTCCAGATCTTGTTGCAATCGATGCAAACTCTCCAGTTACTACCTAGAAAAGTTATACTTGATCATCTTGTTGGAAAAGCCCCCATATAAAGATTCATCAGAGCAGATCAGAAACTAGTCTCCTTTCTATGAGAAACTGCAACATTAACTTTACACTTTGCTTTCGTTTAAAAATCTATTTTTGTTTTTAAATTTTCAAGAGAAGAGCAGATAGAGCGTGCCTCATCCAGGCCATTAAAAAGCTGCATTCCAATGTTGCTGATAAGGAGAAACTGTTATAACTCAATGCATGATTTTACAGAGATAACATATAGAACAGATGTTTCAATATGGTATTGTAACTTAAATAAACTCAATCAAAATAGCAAAGCTAAAATGCAGTATTAGAACAGTGCTGAAACGTTGTAATACGACGGTGTATTTTTATTTTAACAAAGTCAGTTTCTTAACCAACTCTAGCACTGGTTCTGTTGGAAAGCATGAATGGATGAGGAGTAAATCCAGAACAGAATTAAGTTCATTAATTAGCTTCATTAACTAATAACTAAATAAGATGCTCCACTTGGATGTTGGATTCTGCCTGTACTTTAAACAAAAGGCCTGAATCACAGCTTACAGAAGTTAGAGATCCTCAGGGAATCCAAAGCAACTCTACAGAAGTCAAATTTAAATTTGAGGTAATTGTGAGCAAGAGCAGAGACAGGCCGGTGAATTTTGCTGGAGAAAGCAGCTTCCTCAAACTTGATGTTATCACAAAGTTCTGCCCTATTGGAGGCCCTTGGTGTAAAACTAAGAAATATCAAGTTCATCCTTGGCACCCAGCGCTATGACAGCTCTTCACAACCTTTAACTACTGAATGAAAAGGAAGTGGGGTCACAGAGGAGTGATTTGTTTTGCAGTATTTAAATTTCTCTAAGTGCCTTTACAGAGAAAGAGGAGGTTCCTTCCCTGAACGACTGGGCAACCAAACCAACTAAGTATGTGCAACCATTTGCAGAAATCATTTAATGTACCTATGTGTTTTCCATGACTTTCAGACAGGACCCAAAACCACCTGAAATTTGGGGCACATTTTAACACTAGCTAATTACAAAACATAGAATTTGGCTGGGTTAATACCTCCTCCAAAAAACCACTCTGATAGGCTCCCTTGGATTCCTGCCTCACTGGAAAAGCCATGTGCCAAAAAATAGAGACGGTATCACATTTTGAAGAGGAGTACTGGTTACAAGGAACTGAAAGCACTTCACATATTATCTGTGAGATAGATAATAAACAAATATTGTAACGAGTAGATGGCTTTCTTTGTTAAATAAGAAAAGCCTCACACATGCTCAATCAGCATCGTGAAAAAGCAAATACTTAAGAAACTAACCCACCTTTCCATGTTTGAAGACTTTTTGTCCAGGCTTCCCCGAACTTCTCTCATGCCAGAGTAACTGGGCAAGTTAGTAGTAACTAAACAACCAAGACACTGAAGGAAGAAGAGCCTACACAACTCTTCTGGAAACTATGCAAGTAATTAGCAAAACGAAGATATGATAACGCAATGGTTTCCTACAAAGAGTTTCTCTCTGTTGAGAATGGATGACAAGTGTGAACAGCTTTCAAAGAACAACAACAAAATATATTTTTTCTGGTTTTGTATAGATTTTGCAAATGCTAATTACTGTCTGGGATTCTGACTTCTATGATTTAAAAAGAAAAAAAAAAGAAAAAAATAGGGGTTGCTTTTAACGTTTTTATGCCATTGGCTCACTGCTTCAGAGCTCACTAGACTACACGTGTTTGGGCAGGAGTTGATTTCTCCAAGTGAAATGAAAAAAAAAGTCAAAAAATAACCCTGAAAACATTCTAAAACATTTTGTTGTTTTTCCACTGTGAATTCCTAGACCATGACTTGCCACAAACGCACACGCTTCTGCCATGTGTGACGAGGAACTAGGAAGGATCAAGTGAACAATGTCCAACACAAGATCCAGTGAAGTTAATGGGAACACTTTCAATACCTTCAATGGGTTGCGGCACAGGCTCCTAGCCCGCGAATTGAACTGGAAGTAAATATGACAGCAGTTACGCTGGAGTCTCTCTTATGAATTTTATTTTCTCTCCCAGCATTTATATTTTCAGTGGCACCACTCGAAAATTACAGGTGCTACTGTTTTATTGGGTCTTTAAACTTAAAGCTGCAATCCCTTCATATCAGTAACAACATGTAAAGAAAGTCATGTTATGTATAACATTGTCTGTTATAAAGACAGACAAGTGCTAGTCTGCCATTAGGAAGCAGTTTTCAGCAAGAGAACACAGAGTGAGGTTCTGCTGTCTGACTGTGTTGTTCCTTACCTCAGAGAAGCATTAAAGCCAAAAGTTCTTGCATTGCAGCAGTGACCTAGAGGAGAGTTCTGAGTTGTATCATGTTTTTAAACAAGTAGCACCTGACTTTAGTGCGTTTACTTCGTACTGGTGTACCACTTGAATGCTCCCCCTCCAACGTTCACCAGCTGAGCATACGATCCCAGGACTCCAATCTACTTGTAGAAGTCGACTGGAAAAAACTCATTCGTCCTCTAAATGTGAACCCAAAAGCACTCTCTAAATCCCCCTCTGAGACTGCCCTGGGAGCTTTTAGGAAGATCGTACTTCATATACCTTTTTGCCCTCTCCCATAATCTCAGAAGTTATTTTGTTTGGATGAAAATGGAGATCTTGTATTTCTTACTGTTCAATTATTAAGGAACAGCAACAGAGTCAGCTTCATTGGAAAGGCTCAGCGATTTTTAAATGATCTCATGTACCGTAATTTATAATGGAAAATCAGGTACAAATAGTGTGAGATGCTTTCTAGTTCCCCTCTAATGGAAATAAAATGAATCCCTGGTAATGGGTGACCCTACTTGCTTCTGTGGTCACCCATTTTACTTTTTAGTGTTCTCTTTAGTAGTCTCAGGAGAAAAGAGCAAATGCAAAGCTTTTATCTGAAGCTTCTTCTCAAAACAATAGCTTTGTGCTTCTGCTGTAAAATCTATTTTTACTATTCTCATAAACAAATATTATTGATCACAGAGACTTTGCTATTATCCCACTAAGAAAAACTTACTTGCACTGACAGTCCAGAGACAAGATGATTGGAATTTATGCACTACAATGAATTATTTCTGGCTCTGCTAATACAAGGTTATTTCATGTAGCGGTTTAAGTATTTCTTTATTATTTAGTATTGAATTTATTTATTTTGAATTTAATTTTATTAAATAATTTATTACTTTATATTTATTTATTTATTTAGGTAAACCAGAACATTACCATCACAGCATTCCTTGTCTGTGTGACACTGCTAGAACTAAAACTAGAGAAGAAACAATTCTTTTCAAACATACATTTTCAATATACACAATTTGTAACCTGGTCAAATGTCTTATGTCAACACAATGATTCTTTCCACCAGCATAATGATAATTGCTGTACACAGACATGTATTTTTGACTAATTAAGGTTGAGTGTTGGCATTCATGGCTCACATTCCAACACATGTATACCATTAACGTCCAGAAGAGCTTATGCAACTCAGTGTTGAACTACATGAGGAAAAATGCTTCAAATATGACCATTAACTTATTTAATTTAGACTTATATCTTTAAATACTACTTTTTGTTTAATGATTGTGGGAAAAGACACATCTGTTGTGCCTTTGTGAATGGTCACTGCAATAAAAAAAATGATCATATATGTAGTGCTAACATTATTTGCAGCTCTACCCATAGCCTCCTGAGGATTAGCAGCAGAAAATTCTTACAATAAGAAAAAAGATTTGGTTTGGGTAAAGATGCCCTCTGTATGGGCGAAGCTGTAACATTACCTTCCTGATATCAGAGCTGAAACAGCATATTCCTAAAAGCACTGATTACTGCAGATGCATGAGAAATTCCTGTGCAAATGAAAAAATAAACCCAATTTTAACTAGCTATCAATCTGTTCAGCAGTTCTAAAATGTTCGGAAATATTCAGATTTTTTTCTCAGACTGCCTTATGAAAATCCTTTTATTTAAATCAGTTCTAATTAACACATATTCCAATGACGACCACTGGGTGCAGCAGCAAAAACTCCAACCACTTATAATCTAAAACATATCTGAGCAATATAATTTTGCCATTACTGTGAGAAAGAAGGAAAAGCTGAAGGGAAAATTATTTTTATTGTTATTGCTCTTTTTTCATTTTATTCTTCAGCATTCACTGGAAGACATAATGTGCATGCCCTAAAATGAGCAAGTCTGCTAGAAGCTAGCACACAGCTTTGCCAGTTTCCTCACTTAAATGCAGGAGCACCTTTAAAAAGTGCATGTGACCCTGTCTGTGTCAGAACCACGGCTGGGTACAGGTTATGCAGCAGAAAGCATTTACAAGGCTGTGAATGACTGATTCTTAAAGGCAGGAATTCATTTCGCTGTGGTAGAGAATATCCAAATCACGCTAAACACCTTGGACAGGATAATTACTGCGTACAACAAAACCTTGCTGCATGCTCTGCCATCTTCTCCTGTAAGCAGGCCCAGAGGGAAGGAGGGAATACTTTGAGACCAACACATAAGTAAGGACACTGGTACCCCTTCCCTTCTCCTCCCCAGCAGAAGGGGCAAGCAGCAGCTCAGAACACGGACCGCTGACTACAGGACACACCAAAATCCTTCACAGCTCCAGCTCAGTAGCACTGGCTGCTCCTGATGGCAACTTCCAAGCCCCGCGCCTGCAAGACGGGCTTTTCTGGGTGCTACTGAAGCGAACATCACTGTTCCTCTCACCAAGTGCCTGTAGGTAGGGAGCACAGGTAATGCTGGCATGTACTAGCCAGGAAAGCAAGGAAGGGCCCTGGAGAAAGGGTTGCTTAGTGGCTCCCACCTCCTTGAAGGGCAAGATGGCGGCAAGCCCCTGAAGCATACCACCACTCCTGCCAGGACAGGGAGGCTTTGCACCAGCTTAAAGTAAGTCTGCCTTCAAAGCACCACTGTACCTGTGATTTCCATGACAAAAAAATGCACAGTGGGTTCACTGGGAATTTTCCAGTAAGTCACCTATTGATGATGATACTTTATCCAAGGGAAAGACAAAAAAGTGAAATTATAATCTTCTCCCAAGACAGGGGAAGATCTTACTCATACTTCTTAGGTCTTTTCAAAATGCGCTGATGACACCAACACTAAATCTAATGTGTTATGACATAAGGAAAATTCTAACCCTTGCAGCTTAAAAATCCTTTATTAGCATCTGAGACAATATCCTAGAATATTAAATAGGTAACACTAAACTCCTCTGAAATCATCAGTTGCAGAGCTCTCAGCTGAGGGCAGACAAGGAAGCAAACTTACGTATCAGAGACTGAGTGATAGCCTAATCTTCTTTAAGTCTGTGCAATTCATATCTTAGAGGTTATATGAAGGTCATGCTAGATCCTGCTTTGCAAAGGGTCCAACAATGACAAAAAAAGATTAATTCAATGCTAAGATTGGCAAAGTAAAATTCAGTTCTCTTTCAGTTAAAAATACTGGAATAAGAACAGGAGTGAGACAAGCACAAGGAAGAACAGATGAAAAAGGAAAACAAAAACCAAAAAAAAAGGTATAGAAATAGATGAAGAAAAACACCTTAAGAAAATGAAGGCAAAAACAAGAAGAGAAGGGAGATTCTGAATTGCCCTTGAAAATATTTTAGCTTCACATAAGAGCAAACACAACCTGTTCTTCTGCATTTCTGGATGACAACAGAGGTCTTCACAGGCACATAGACTACAGTGAGAAAACAATGTAACTGAAAAAGCAAATAACTGGGCTAAATGTCACTGCCTATAGCAAACAGAATGACAGACATTTATATAAATTGTGGTTTTCTCTGAAAACAGAGACTAAAGACCTGTTCTTGCACTGCGAGGACTGTGGATGGTCTCACAGTAATTGTATGGCATCAAAACATGAATGGAACTGGGAAGACTGCAGTGTCTCCTCTACACAAAAATACTAAGGCTCTGTTATCAAAGTATCAAAGTCAGTTCAAAAGCTTATCTCAAAACTCTATAGATGATCCAACACCTACATGCCATGGGAGACAGAATTAGTGATGACGACATGAATGATGAAAAAGCAAGGACCTCTCTTCCAGCTAAATTAGATTATGAGAGACAATAAAAGTCTCTAACACCCAAATCCAACCATTCTGTAAGGTTCTGTTCCCATTTGGATGGGATCCTTCCTTGGTCTACAGGCATGTGGATGCAGCCACGGTGGCATTATGAGTCTGTGTGCCACTCTCTACAAAGCATGATTACAACCAAACAGCACTATCAGAGTCTGGCCTGACAAAAGTCATCTCCAGCTGATGTGAAGCAGCAATTTTCTTCAGAGCAAATGATTTCATGAATCAGCCAGCAGGGAGTGACAACATTCTGCTGCAAGTGACTAAGTGTGTGACCTCTGCGTTGCAATTTCCACAAGCTTAATAAGAGTCCATTGCAAACGTGATCACATTTTTCACTCTGCTGTTAACCGAGATGCTAATCTGGCTCTCACTTTCTTTTTTTTTTTTTTTTCTTTTCTTTTCTTTTTCCAGCTTTATTGCTTACAATGTAGTATTTCCCCAGAGACAGAGAACAAAGTCTACTCCGTGTTGCTAATAAAACTTGAAGACAGCACAGTACAGTAAGAATTAAAGGGCAACAACTTTTCTACTTTGAGCAATGTGGCAGGCCTAGCAGAGTCCTCGTGGCTTTCTCCTGCCATGAGAAGGCCAGCTCCGTATTGAACTTTGCAACCTGGTGAGAGACAGACAGACTGAAGTGAGAGTGAGAAAACCTTTTCCAGAACACTTTCTGGTACAGATCCAGAGATGGAAGAAAAATCCTACCCTCCTGAAGATGGTCAGAAGAGGTACAATTGAGTTTAAATGAAGGGTAAGGTAAAGTCTGAGTAACAAAAGCATGAATCTACCCAAATTTTTAAATGTTCTCAAAATACTTCAGCTAGGATCTGCACACAAATTAAACCTCCAGATAATGAGCCACAACGCACTGATGTTAGTATTAATGCTACAAGATTAACACAACTGTAGAATGCTGTACTGCCTTATAAGACTTGATTGTAACTCTGAAACATGGTAGAAAATGGTTTGTTTACACCTTTAATAGCAGTGTTGGGGAGAGGAATAATGGAAACCTAGATTTTATTCAGCATCAGGATTCTAGATGATAGTTGATCCTAAAAGGAGCCATAACAAATGGTTAAAAATGCTGCCACTGTTATTCCTATACAGTACAGTTCCACTCCTTGGGTTGTTACCAGCAGCAAGGACAAAGCATCAGGCTCTAAACCTCCCAACTGAGAAGGACACATTTCTCATACTGGAGATAAGATAACCAGTGATACCAAGACTCTTTTCCAAGGGCGGAGGAAGCTTTATTGAATAGGCCAGCATGGACTTGCTGGTGGACCAGGAGATGAAAAATCTGAGATTTCTTTGTCTCCACTGCTGTCTGAGATGCCCAGAGAACTGGACTACTTGGACATATAATTATATGTCCATATAATTAATGTGCATCTGTCAAGTTGTGCATTCAGTGGGACAGTCACATGAGATTTCCTCAAAACTTACTGGTCGGCAACATGGTACGTGCCCAGATTTTTTAACTAGCCTGAACAGAAATACAAACACATGTGACATCAAATGCAAACACGGTGACCCAGGGTTCAGCCAAGCCTGTTTACACCAGACTACTTTAGCCCCTGGATAAGCAAAGATGAAAGTGCATTTGGGCAAAAGTTCTTGCTTTTAGGGTGCCTTTGTGTCAAGCCAGAATAACTTTGCATGTTTGCTCCAGGAAGACTTGCTTTACAATACTGGGAAAAAACCCCACAGTTATTTGACATGGTCAGCTTACACCAAACTAGCTTGCTTTTATTATCAGTTTTTACTGAGTTTACATAGCATATAAAATGAACACAGAGTTATTCCAAGTTTAATCCTGTATTTCTTATTCTTGCTTTATAATTCCATTCTAAGAGAGTCTTCTCATACTAACTGAACTATTCATATTTACATTTTGCAACACGTACTAGCCTTGCAGGATTAGGGTACGAGCACGCTTATGTAGTTCTCAAGCTGTGTCATGCCACGCTCCTTCAAGGTAACTTCTGCTGCCACTTTTTATATACTTAATAAGGGGTTTTTTACAGTGCTTATCACAGGCTTTGTTTGCAAACACCTCACAAACACTAATTAATTCGTTCTCCCAGTAGGTAGTGAAGTATTTTCTTTGTTTCACAAAGAGATGAGCTGCAGCATGGAGAAAATGCAAGTTGTCCAGTGTCACACAGTCACCAAGTACAGATTTCCTGAGTTCTTGTGCAGTATTTATTCACAAGCTAACCCCTCTCAAAGAGCTTTGCCTAGGTGCCCTATTTTCTCAGCCTCATTTCCCACTTCATGCTATTTCAGGGAAGATCTCTTTCACTAATCCAAGTTTGCAATGCCACTCACTAAAATGCTTCATCAGAAGACAGCTTGATCTACAGTGCTCATGAAAATTGAGCTTGTAATCATCATAAGGACTGGATGCCATTATAGGTTTACGTATGTACATTACTCTGTGTGTGTTTGTGTCTCTGCACCTAACATATTTACATACACACATCAATGTATGTGCATATTATTAGGTATATGTGGAAAGTTAGCAAATATATAACATCAGAATAGTCAAAGTGCAGTTTTATCTGAAGCTTCAAACAAACCTGTATTATTTACTGTAATTCCACGCTCACACTCCTATATCCCTAGAGGGCAATGTCACCTAATAGGTTGTGCTCATGTCCCTGTCATCTTCACATAAAGCCAAAGATGATGCTATTGCACAAACAGAAATAAGTCTGTACTTCGTAAAATATAATTTAGCTAAATATAGACTTGTCCCTGTTTACTTTCACAAAGTTCTGCAGCCTGATTTCAAGAACAGCAAAGTACAAAGATTATCCAAAATTTACCTACCTTCACAAACCTCTGGGATTTTCCTACCATGTCCCCGTGTCGAACAGTCTCAGGCACTAGGTAAAGAGACAGTTCAAGACACTGAGGCCTTGGAGAATAGCATGCAGAAATTTGATTGCCTGCACAAGAGGAACTTGAAGGAAAAACATAACGGTCATTTTCTTCCCTGCATTTACTGCTTTGCTGCTTTGCAATTAATATTCTTTTTTGTAAAGCCATGTTTCCTGTTGGCAAGGTCCATATCCACCCCCAGGTCTCAGTCCACATTTACGCTCAGCATTGTTCAGCTTGCATACTATGGCTCTGACAACGCTGGTGAATGCGATTTCAGTGGTCTCCTCTCCTTTGTGTATGAAGTGAAACCTCTCACTCCAACAACAATGTGCTACCTCTGAACAGAAAACAGTGTTTGGGGAGCAAAGTTTTCCAGCAAAGCTGCTGACAGTATGACCGCAAGGGAAGCTGTGACTCTTCAACATCTTCTAAAATCAGAATAACGCCATGTATTTGCTTTATTGATGGACTTGGCAGCCTGGATTTTGACTCTGAAATATAAAAATGTAGGCTTCTGTTGTTTGCTTCCTTTTTGTTTTAAATGATTGATAATTATTTCACAAATGTCTTCCCCTGACATTTGATTTGCTAGATAATACATAAACATACAGTTTCTAATGGGTTTTCCGGCCTTTTAACCTAATTTCTTTTCTCATTACTTTTCATTTCATTTCCAATTCTGATATAAAATCTATTTTCCAGATTTTTTTTGTGTGATCTGAAGCTCCTTCAGTTTAATAATGTACAGAATGATATTTTAAAACAACAAAGCCAAGATCAATGATAGCAGAGGTGAAATCAACCTATTTTTTTAACTTTTCTCTTTCATGTTGAGCTGCTGAACACACACGCCCTCCAACGCGGTTCCAAAATTACGTTGGAGACTAATAATGATTTTGTGCATGTGAATCTTTAAAAAACCCTGCCATATGACAACAGTTGAGCAAGGACAAGCCAAGACATAAGCATAAGAATACATATATTTTTCTGTCAAATACTGTCTGGTATTGTTACTCTATTGCAAGGATTTATTAGCTAATTAACCATTAGGCAGATCATGGAGATAATCATTAAGAAATGAAAATTACACCTGTTAATTTTTTATAACACAGAGAGAGGAAATAACGGCTAGAACTTGAGGGACATATATGAGTGTGCATAGAAAAATGAAAAAAATCTCAATGTTAAGAGAAGTGAAGTACTGAGCAAGTATTCCAGTACATTCACTAATTTCAACGGCAGCAACTAACAAAGTTCAGTAATTTAATTTCCATAATAGCATTTTCACTCTTTTGATCAAAGCAGGCTGTAGTAGCAATTGTTCTGAGTGTATCTTTGGGATTGTATTCATTTACTCAATTTCTTCTGCTTGAAGAATTAAACTGCTTTTTTTGGTCTTCCTCAGCTAGTATAAATCTGGTCAAGTCAGTGGGACCATGTAATTGTTGGTCTTATGGCAGTACATGTCCATCCACTACTCCATTCATAAATGCATGAAAATGCAGGTCAGCTTTCTAAAGAAAACAACTTAAAAGTTTAAGGGGTGATTGCCCTTTTTCCATTGACAGAATCTTTCATGACTAAGAGTGACACACTTTTTTTTTTTTTTCCAGTGAAGATTCTCAACAAGCTATTTGTATACCATCATTCTTTACACAAAGGCCCACTGAGATTTCCTAGCACTACACTAAACAAATTAAGCACCTTTTGGTATTGCTACGTTTTTCAAAGCACTGCTCCCATGCTCTAAGGCTCTGAACAGGAGTCTTCTGAAAGAGAACTCTAAAGAGAACACATCCAATTTGCTATACAACCTATTTTTTCTGTTCTAAAAATATCTTATTTTTTGAAGGATAACGCAATAATGATCTTCAAGCAACAATACCTGTATTGTAAAACTGCAATTTATTAAGATGTCCTTTCCAGTGTAGCCTAAAGCACTAACCTGACGTGCTAACAGACAGGTTTCTATTTAAACAGAAAAGAAAAAAAGAGAAGTCCTTAAGAAACAGCCCCTAAAAAACATGTTTTTGACTTCCCTCCTTGAATTCCACTGACAAAAGTAATGAGTGAGGTGACAGGAAACCTGATATTAATTCTGCAAGTTCTAACTAGATGTGCAGGAGATCTAAGCCCAAGGAATAGAGCTCGAATGCAGAGCAAATAGGCAATTATTCTGAGCAGAAGAATTCTGTGCCTGATGATGACTTGCCTGTCTCCATTCTCTGGTATCGGTTCTACAGAGACTGTAATCTTCTATGTTGATGCCTATATTCAATCTTAATGCCTGATATTGAGTGATGGGCAGCTGTAGGGATCCTTGCGAGATTCATCGTTAATGGGTTTAACTCAATTGGTGTGTCTGCCCAGGATATTTCATAAATATATAACCTTAGCTATGTGATCGGAATAATTACTTAGAACCACGCAGAGTGCTCATCTCAACGCAGCACTTTTTGTTCTACAACTGTTGCCACTTTCTGCTTTACTTTAGCCACTCACCTTTTAAAAATAATGAACGCTGGTAAGAGGCTATGGAATGATTTCCCCCCTTTTGCATGCACACACGTGTACTCACACAGTTCCTGCCTTTGCAATCTGAGATTCTGAAGGAATTCACCTCTCAAAAAGCAAATTTTTGCCACATGCTGGGATGGCTACAGTTCTCCTCTACGGTCTGTATGGACTGTTCTATACTGATGCAAGTTATACCAGAAAAACAAAACTGCCATCGAAAAGAAAACTAAAGATTTTGCATAAAAAAATCTTGAGGAAAAAAAAAAACTGCTGCAAATGTGTTTTTCATGTAGCTTAAAATTTATCCAGCTGGGTTTTTTTCAATTATTAATCTTCTGCCTCTTGGTCCTGTCTTTTCCAAATCCAACATCTGCTACCTTTGTTAGCATATGACGTGCAGGAGATTTATTTGTCCGTAAGGCCTCTCCGTACATAATGCAATTGCTATGGTTTCTGACCTATCTGAACACTATCATTCACAGCAAACTGCATTCATTTATATAAATGGACTTTCATGACAAGAATCTCAATGACCCACCATCGAAACATTCTTGGCATTTGCTTCTCTTGCATTATTGTAATAAACAAAAAAGAGGAAAATGACATAGGGTCCACCCCAGGGGAGGGTGTTCCAATTTAGTGTGCCAGGCATCTGACATGATTCAGGCATGGTGACACCATGCATGGCTCCTTCCTCTAAACCTACCTTCTGTTTTTCAGCATTCTTCCCAGTCACTTCAAAATAAAGCAGACATACTGAATAAAATATATGTTCAGGTGTACAGGACTGTCAGATGATGCAAAGCGTTCCCACTCAGTCTATACCGCAGAGTCCCATGGGTATGTTAAGTTTGCTAATAGCAACCGTGCTGAAAAATCACTGCAATGCAATCTTCATTTCCAATCCCATCACAACACGTGGCTAAAAATTATTTTCTGGAAGCTGGATCTCATCAGATCTTTAGATAAGAATTTATATGGCATTTCTAAAGATTAATATGAACATGTGAACATTGGCCCCGGGAGCTAAATAAGGCCAGGCTGACAACTGAGAAGTCAGTAAAGTTAAACAAGGAAAATCATACTAATTCAGTATTATGTTTTTTAATATTCTATTTTATATATTATATATAGATATATAAGTATATATAAATATATACTATTTTAATTTATTTGTTTTTAATACTCATGCCTAGTTAATTCCCTTCAATTAGTAATTGTTGAAAATTTATTTTGAATTCTAAAAATCATACTACAAAGTAATTTAACAATTGTTATTACCACTTAAGTCTTTCAGATGTGCGATTATGCAAATCCACCAAGCACAATTCTGACTATATTTTCTTTATGTGGTTTAAAACACGGTTAGAAGAATGAATTTACATAATAGTACCTGCCACTCGACTTACAATTTGTATTTCAAAAATAAAGTGTGTTTAAGGCAACTATTCCTCATCTCAAATAGCTGCCATTTCAATTTTTTCCTCCTTGCTTGGTAGGGATGCAAATACCGGACTGAAAATAATCAAGTAATTAAGAATACAATTTAGGATATTTGCCAGTACTGGTCTCATTTCCAAAGCACATGCTCTCTACAATGTGCATACTTCATTTTAGATACAGCCAGAACATATATGCAGAGCTGGATACAATAAAATTTCCCATTTTGGGGAGTACCATGAAATGCGTACGTTTTACAAAACTCAAAGCATAAACCCCAAAATTAAAATATCCATCTTAATACTCTCTGCTGACTCCTTCTTCCAGTTCTCCTGAGTGAGGTATTTGAAGCTTCTGGGCTCTTCAGTATTTTATCACACAGCAAGTTAACAAAATGGTCCTTTAGCCTTACAGCCTTGTTCTTTAGCACACTTCATATCAGCTTTCACTTGGTAATCTCCTTCTGATCCAATTGCCTACCAATCCGTTTTTCCCTATTGCACTAAATGACTCTGTATTTGGTGACATCTTATTTTCCATTTCTTGATTACCTACTTGGTTGACTTGCATCTAACAGCACTCAGTAAATCAAAAGTAAGAATCTTGACTAAAAATATCTTCATGTTTCAATAACCCTATGATTCCACTCATACAATAACACAAAGAAAAACAACAACAAAAAATCCTGAAGGCATAAATGGACCATTATATTCCTATAATACTGTGGCATACTGGGCTGAACATCCCATCATCACCCTCACCATTATTATGGGTCTGAATTACTGGAACAAAGGGACTCTATTTTAATAGGTTCCCTACAAGCAACAAATAAAGTGTTTGCTATTGATGAAACTAGAAGCAACAGAAACATAAGACAATATTTGACACTGTTCTTTATGCACAAATAATGTAACTCATAAATTTTCTGGTTGTAGACAAAGACTTCACAAAGAGAGTGTTAAGGATGAACCAGGAGAAGAACTGCAATGGGGACATAAAGATGCTTCCACATCCTAGATACATATCACACAGAAAAAGAAAAATAATGCACATTTTACCGAAGAGATGGACCAAGAGAAAAAGGTGTTACAGCTCAAATGAAAGTTAGCTCAAACTCACGTTCATGACCATTGAAATATCTGAGGTTTCATTGCCTGATCACAATGCAGGAACTTTTTGAAACTTTCATTCAGGAGAGAAATGAAATCCCATCACTTTGGACAGAAAACCATATACCTTGGAATAAATAAAATATTGTACTTTTGTCTGGTTCTTGTTTTCAAATTTTGTGTCCTTGTTCTCTTTATTTCAACTTAAAAGTTTCTTTCTCAATTTTAAATGGGAAAAAATCAGCACTTCTTTTAGAGGTTGCCAACTTTTTCTGATTTCTTAACAGGTGCCCTCGTCTAGAGATATCTAACTTTGACTCCAACTTCTGCTTCGAGTGACAAAATGAAAATTAGGTCGAAGAAGCTGAACTGTTGCTCTTGACACTTCCTTTGCAAATCCCTTCTCTTACCATTTTCACCTAAGACGTTTCTTCTAGTTATTCTCAGTGTTTTCATTAAAGCATTTCATTTTTTATGTATCTGATATATAGTGCTTTAGAGTTTTGTGGATATGAAAACACTGAAATTGTGTTTTAACCCACCATATAAAACAAACAAAACCCCCCCTTAAGTTATCTAACATTTCACAAAATGGTTTTTCCATTTTTTGGCACTTTGGAACTAACTACAACATTAAACTTGAACAAAGAACAATCTGTTATTTCCCATGTTTCTCTGGAAACAATAAAAGCAAAGTACTGCACACACATTCAAGGACTTAAATCCCATGTCCATATACCCAAACACCACCAATATTCAGAATGAGTCAACAGCCAACTTCTACTTGTGTCTCATCTGTATAGTAAGAATCACAGACACAAAAAAAGACTCAACAGGTGATTATTCAAGTACTACTGAAAGTAGAAGTGGTGGAAGCAGTGCATGTGTATTGCCTTGGAAAAGACCAAGATAATATCTATGCCACAAAAGGTACACAATCTAAATTAAGAGAGACGATGAAATGAGAAATGCATACAGCCTTTGAATAGCACATTTGCACATAAATGAATTGAAAATAACCATATTCCATATAAACATTTCTTGCTCTCTTTTTGTTAACTCCTCTAAATTGACACATTTTAGCACATTGCAATATGACAGCTAAATTTGCAGAGATATTTACACCAAGAAATTTTACCTAGGGGTTTATTTCTGCTTGCAGCATGTATTTGGGAACTGTGAGAGAACAATGAGGCTGAGCTAGATCTAGATTTCTCCGAATACCATACGTTTAATGTATTGGTTTACCTGTTAGTAGTACAAAAACCAGTTTCTTTAAACATGCTTTTTTAGAGCTAGCTAAAAAAGATAGCTGTTCTTTTGCATTTTAAGCCAAGGTGCTAAATACTTTTCTGGTTTTCTACTTCAATGAATAAAACTTGCATATGTAATAACAACTCTGGATATTCCTTACTGTTTATTCCACCTTCTGTAAGTGCGCTAACTCAGTACTTACGGATTTGATACTGGTAAAAGGCACTACCTACAGTATGACATCTGTTGAATCAATCACTATTACCACAGCGGTACATTACAACTCAGTCCAAGGTTTTTGTGTTCACTGCGCAAAGTAAATAATGTTTATTGCTGAAAAACTACCAAACTCAAGCCAAGCATGCTGTGTTATCGCATATTTTATTATAACTTGTGATACTAGACTATGCTCAGCACGCTCATCTGCACACTGGCTTTCTGAGGGAGGAGATGGGGGAGTCTCATCCCTCTGCCAAAAATGAACTGTAAGAGGGAGTCATTACAGCTAAGTCCATAATAAAAGACTGCACTGTGCCATCCACTGTTCAAGTAATTTCTCTTATGCTACTGCATTCAGTATTTAGCCTTAACATCGAACAGGTTACTTTTCTCTCTCACTGGCAGGTCAGCACCTTTCCAAACCATTTTTTAAGAGGCTTGGCAAAATCAGTGCTGCTGTCGCCCTTGATCTGTGCAATCAGAGCCATATTTTTGTTGAAGTGAAATATCCTTAGACCACCAGCCCAACATTTACTGTAGGTACAATCAAAGCTTTGCTTTCTATGAAGTAGTGTACACAGGGGAGGTTTGTCAGGATGATTTCTCCAAGCAGCACCTAATGCTAGAGAGCTGATGGCTACCTGCTTCTGCTGGAGTCTGAATAAACCAAACAACTAAGCAGGTTTCACTGGGACAACTGTTACGTTTTGCACCTATAGTATCATGTTGCCTATGAAGTTTATATACACACTAGTTGGTTGAAAACCCCGCTTAGGGTAGGTGCCCTCTCTCCAGGGGCAGGGAAAATGCAGCAGAAGGAATGAAGCATATGCAGAGCAAGTGGTGGAACCACACCAAGCATGAAGATGCCCTTTGACATCAGCTTTATGGTTACTAACCAAGACCCCCTTATGGGACTGAACTTCGACTTTTGTGGAGGATTTGTTTCACCTTAAAACAGACATACATGGGCATTACAACCCTCTATATGTGAGCTAGACCTCCTGAGATTCCTCTATAAATAAGAGCTAAAAGAGCACACTTGTGACTTGGGACATATAGCCATCTTAAGGACAAGATGAAACACAGATTGAAAATGCCTATTTCCTTCCGTTCACTGTGAGAGAAAACCAGGTGATGTATTGGGATGTGAACTTCTACATTCAGCTTCTGGTGACTGAATTCAGTCTCTTGAGCCTGAAAGCTAGAATTGCTGCTCACAGAGGTGCTTACTGAAATGGAGTAAGATGCAATCTTTTCTCATTTTTCTGGCTGTCAGCACTATAAAGACAACAATATACTTAATATACTCATCATGTTAAAAATAGGTCAAAAAGAAAAAAAAAAGGGACAGTTAAACCATAAAATCAGCTAAGAAAGTTAGCAACAGCATTTTACATATGGAAGTTAGTGGTTTTGATTAAGAAAATACGAGTCTGTTGGCTGCTTGCTGATGCCATGCCAGGAGTTATGTCATTGATTTATATCAATGCAAAGGACACCTTATGCTGCCAGTATTAGGTCAAGTGGCCCTACCGTAAAGAGAATTAATTTTCCAAAGCCAAAAGAAAAATGAACATTGATATAATACATAAACTGTATGTGTGCAGGTGTGCATCTGTGTGTTGGTGAGAGAGCATGTATGTATGTGTATTGGCTCTAATATCAAATGAAGCTGCTTATGCACAAGGACATTCTCTTCTTCTTTTGGGTTATGTTATATTAATTTATCCTTTAGCTTAACAGGTCTTATTTCTGACACCGTGATGGATGAAGATGAATAGGAGTTCAGGGAAGAATTCCTTTCAGCCTTTTTTGTTGTGTGCAATAAAAAAAGGGGAATCTAATTACAAAGAGTTTGACCAAGACTCCAGTGCCTCTCTCTTTTTAACTTGCCTGTGGAAACTGTCCTCATCATATAGATGAGTGAAAGACAAAACAATGTCAGAAATCACCATCGCTCAATTTTCTCTACCTACAGAACACATTCATATTTGATTCACATCCCAGGCCCTGTTCTTCTTCAGAACAGTCATTCCTTTTCTTCTCTTAGCCATTCACTTATTCTTATATCACATCAGTCCAGCACGGCAGATACTTTCATTAAGAATGCTGAGAAATAGAGATGACTTCTGGTCTAGACTGGAATTTGGAAAGAAACTCAATTTAAAATCAAAATGAATGTAAATGTCTCTGGATATGGCACTGCTGAAAGAAGCACCGTTGAAGCTCTCAATTTGTTCCACCAAGAACTTTCAGGCTAATATATATTAATCTACTTTTGGTAGTTGCAATTCAAGTTTGATTTGTTTCTCCTAGAAGCAACTTACGTTTAAATGCCAAAGCTGTAGGCATATGAAGGCTTAGGTTGACTTAACCACTGCAAAGCAAAATATACAGAGATTAAAAGAAGCCAACAGCCTGCAAAGAGTCTGTTTAGAAAAGTACCCACATGATAGCATTAAGATGGGATAAAAAAAAACCACAACAAACTTCTAAAACTTCTGAACAGGTTTTTAGAACCAGCAGGCCCGATCCTGCAACCAATTACATTCAGCATAAGAGCTGAGAGGAACAAAAGTGAAGAGACCTGTTTGAAAGCTGTCTTCACATGCTCTTGATGCATTCACAAACCTACTCTAACCCTTCTTTGAATTAAAGGAGATGCTGGAGAGGAAGTTGCAGCAAGAATTTCAGCTGCAGTGGGCAAAAGTTGTGAACCAACAGCTCTCCCCCATGGAGGGCACTTTTTTCTCCCTATTTCCACAAAATTTGAACTAGGAAAGATAGCAGTGCCCATTGGGACTCTTCTGCCATGATGGGGATCTCTGGCATTCAGCTGGAAGAGGAGGCAAGGGGAGGTGGAAGGAGATGGTTAGGCACTACAAGCACTGCTAATAAGCACTGTATGCAGAACACCCAGCCAAAGAGTGGTCCTCAGGCAAAGGGCTAAGCGGGGAGGTGGAAGGAGATGGTTAGGCACTACAAGCACTGCTAATAAGCACTGTATGCAGAACACCCAGCCAAAGAGTGGTCCTCAGGCAAAGGGCTAAGCTGGCTTTTTTGAAGTTTGACTTTGGATGCCTTTTACAGTGACATAAGAGGACTGGTACACCTTTGCTGTTAACAAGGGAACCTCAAATCTACTTATCTTATCCAGGGTTTCCTTATCTTCATGTAGCTGCCTTTCACAACAGTGGCCATTGATCTCATGGTAGTTCACAAATCTGTGCACAACCGCCAGCAAGGTGTTAATAGGAAAAAGCGTCATATTTCTAAGTGGTCTATTTTTGCTTCTGTCATATTTTTTTTTTTTCTGGAAAAGCTAGAAATCCTATTAAAATAATTTGGCTGGCTTTCACTCTCTTTACTAATTAGACTGGCTACCAAGTGACTTCTTGGTAGCTGAGAAATACCTGTCTTCCAGATTTTACTAGTAACACCAATTAACACAGCAAGAAATAGAAATATTTCTACCATGCAAGTGATCATTGCAAGGCAACCACACTCTGTTGATCAGGGTGAATAATGACACCAAATACCTGTGCAAGTTTCTACTCTCCAGCACAGGAAAAGAGAATAGGAAAAATGTATTTTTAACCTTTTCCAAGACAGAACAGCTAAGTTCTCAGTTAAAAAAAAATAAAATATCCCTAAACTCTATTTGTCAGAATGTGAAAATGCATGTGAGATATAATGTCTATTAACTTCTATTTAGTGTCTTCCTCACACCAGGGAACTTTATAATAAGAAGCAGCTGAGGAGAAATCAATGTTGGCCTCCATAGATGTTCTGTATTCATAGGGATGGCTCTTCTGATTGATTTGTTGGCAACATGAGATAAAACCAATTTAAATTTTTTTTTAAAAGAAAAACTAATGAGAGCTGAAGTTTATATGAGAGGAGTGGGAGACTAACACCAAAACAAGGAAAAGACCCCTAACAGCTCCTCTGACCTTGCTTTATTAATGTTTTTTGTACATGGACAAGGACAATGGAAGGAGAATGGTTTCTTCCCTACATTTGATCCCCCAAGGTAAAATAATCAGGTCGAAACATTTCAGGCAGTATACAGTATGAAAGGAACTATTTGGCTGAAATAACAGCAGAGCCATTTATTCTTCTGCAGTTTAGAAACTATACAGCCCTTTTCTTATTTCTTTATGCTTATAATAATGTCTCCCTACACTCCCTACTGCTGCTCCCTAATCCTCCAAGCTTCCACATAGCACTACTGGGACAATGCAAAAGTACACAGTAGCTGCAGTCAATCTAGCACCTCATACTACCTGCAGAATGTACTCCCCTCCAAAAGAAATACTTCTTATAGCTACTAAAAGACATATAGAATGTCCTTTTCATCTTCCACATAGAATTTTATACACTGCACTATATACATATATGCTTCATAGCCACAGATACCTTTCTCAGCAATTGTCAGACAGGGAGCCTACACCTGAAGGCAGCAGAGGGGGACCTGGAGAATTCAGAGCTACAGACAAATGAAGCCTGAAAATGGTATGAAACATAAATTACACTGTACATAAATTCAGCTCAGTGCCACTCTCCATGTAAGAAGCTAACTGCATGTTCTTGGTGGGCAATCTCCTGATGCATATTTTCTTTCCAATCAGTGTTGTGCATCTCTTATCTGCACCACAGGTCTCTGCTGTATATCCTGATGGTGCCTACTGCACAGAAATCCTGTTGAGATCAATGAACTTCTATGCATAGAAGGGGCTGGGAATGAGCAACAGAGATCCCTGAGGTAGATAAGTCTTAAAAATCAAGTTCAAGGAAGGTGAGTTTGCCCTGCGTGACTACTAGAAGATTTATTTCAGGCTTTATACAATTCACTGAAAGCCAAAGACAGGTCGGGTTTTACTTGTTATTGCTTTTCAAAGGAACACTGAATTAATTGTATTTAGAGGCAGATCATGCAGCTCTGCTACACTGGCCAACAAAGAGCAGCATCTATTGCCATCCAGCACAGATACAGAGTCAGCATATAGATGCACTGAGGTGTAAAAGTTCCAAACTGAGTGGGAGTCTGGAGCCTAATGTATAGCTGTGCACTTAGTCTGAAGTGCTTTTGGCAGAAAATAATCAAGACATAACACTTAGGCTTAACAGCAGAGTACTTACTCTTGTCTTTTGTCTCCTGGTGGTGGTTAAGTGGCAGAACAAAGCTGGTTATAATGCAAAGTGCTTTCATCCATGCAGGATTAGGCCCCTCTCTTCCTCACGATTTCCATTTGTGTGCTTTCCAGGATCAAGTGTATTTTCCCAACACATGACAGAATTATCGGGGAAACTGAGCTCTCATAAGGGTTCATACCTTGTCACCGCTGAGCCTGTCCTAGTATTTCGTACTGACTTCCCTGGATCACAGCTGCTACGGAACACAGCAAACTGTGAAGGACGCCAAGATTAGGCCATCGGCTGATAACACCACCAGAACACAGAGTAGAAAGTTTGCCTTAAAGATTATCTGTTTATGTGATTCACTTTGTCTCAAAGCTCTGCAGTTAGAGAAGTGTTTTTCTTCATCTGAGTTAGTACATTCCAGTGTAACATCACAGTCTGTGCAGCTCACCCCCTGTAACTCACCACTATAATCAAAATGTTAACATGAATGACCCAGAAAGCATGCAATCACTCAGCATCGACACAAAACTACCTCTGTCAGGCCACATGAGCTTACAAGGTACAAAAGAGCTTTTTGCTGTGAAGGACAGATATTCCAGCAAATATACTCTGCTAAACCTCCGCCAAGAAAAGTTAAAGCTCATCATACAGCTCTGATCATACAATTATTCCCATACTAAAAAATAATATGCCTTTATATTTCATGCTCTGCAGTGTGTTTCCACATAATATTAGTCTATTCCACTGGAGTGTACATCCACTCAGCCCTATTTTTTTTTCTTAGTTTTATGATTTAGCATATCCCTTGTATTTTTAAGTTAACAATTTATATTTTTTTTAAGCTAATCTTCTCCCTCCAGAATTCCGAATCACCGCCTGTTTTGATCCTGATGAAGTATGCCAGCTGCCATCCACTACAGGGCCTTCTCTGTTACCAGTTCAGTTTCACCACAGGGACACCAGTTTGCAACTGTTTCAGCAGTCCACTAAATCCCAAGAGTAATCGCATGTTACTGCTGAAACATAGAAAATGTATCAGCCAAACAATGCACATAAATGCATCTATACAGGTACTTCCAAGAACATGTTTAACTGAGTGTAAGGCTTGTGCTATAATTCTATCCCATCCAGGTTACTAGCACAGCAACCAGCACTTTGTTATTTGAGCATGTAGCGCATGAAACGTGGAAACCTGGCACCTACAGCAGAAGATGGCAGGGGCCACTTCTTTGTGTCACAATCTGGAGTATTAGGAAATATTTCAAGAAAAATTTCAAGCTTCAAATCCTTCGTCGATCATTTGCATAGCAACCCGCATCATTGTAAGCAGAGCAGAGACAGCTTTCCCCACTCATGGATGCCCACCTTGGATGATGTATGCCCACAAGCTGTTACGGAGGATACAAGAGGGGGTTGTATCTCCCATAAGTGTGAACTTCCCACCCTCCATGGAGAGTGTGAAGCCATTAGTCTTAGTAAGTCAGCCAACTTACCTGAGGATACATCTGGTCATGACTGCTAGGCAAACCTTGGGAGTTCAAATGCCAACTTTGGTGGTGCAATTTATTTACACATAGATGGTAAAAAACCAGCTTGAAAATGTAATATGAAACAATAAATCATAAACCCAGATACAGCTGTCTGCCATGAATAAAAACACCTCAATAAAAATCAGTGAAATACATTTTAAAGAGAAATATTCCAAAAAGCATAGGACCCAACCACTTACACTAAAATCTGTTCCTGCTAACCCCAAGATTTATCCTCTAGTTTGAGTATTTTGAGTACATTACAATACCGATTAGATATTAGGAGGATTACAAACATTTGTTCTGCTCTCAAAATTAAGGCCCAGGTTTAGAAACCTGGTGATCTGGGTTCTGTTCTGTTTACGTCCCAGAGGGTCATGTTGGAAGGTTTTCACGCTGACTACACAGCAATTGCCTCTGCAATTCAGTGGGCAAAATTTAGGGGCTTCGGTTCCCCATGCATTTCACAGAGAGAGCCTTTGGGAGGCCAAGTCAAGTGATCTGAGTGGGATGCTGAGTTCAAAAGGTATTGAGCACTCCTACCCATCACCTCACTATGATGTTTTCCTTATATACGGAAACTGAAGGAAGCTAAAATAATTGGTATTTGAAAAACATTACCTTGAATACTGCTGACAGAAAACAGATTCCTTAATCTGTTAAGAGGATCTTACACGAGAGAAGATAACATCTCTGTGCTGGTTCTAAACACAACAGGTTCACATCCACAGGCACAAGGGAGGAAAGAGGCAGCTACCATTGTTCTTTGCCACTCTGTGGCACCATCAGCCACTGAACTCTCCCAAGCCCTGTCCCCAGTAATGGGCCAGATTTTCATACAGCTCCACCTCACAAGATCACCTACACAATGACTAGGTTTTTAAGTGTTCTGTCCCTTCTAACGCCCATGTTGACATTTAAGATTGTACGCTTTAATGATCTGAAATGTTGGATATTTATGTTTGTGCTCAGATGAAACCTGAACTCTGAACAAAGCATGCCTCAAATCTTCAGCAAGCATCACAGCAGCTCAAACCATTAAAATCCACTTGCCATTGCTCACCTAGAAGAAGAGGAAATCCTTTGTAGAAAGCTAAACCATAATTTCTTTACATACTATGAACAAGATCTTCAGGGATTTAGTGAGAGAGGCATGTGTGCATTTTGTTTTACTCTCTCTGCCAACCTTCCCCTCGAAACACAAAACCAGGTCTAAAGGATGACTAAATAAGTAATGGAATGAAGCATAATGTGACATCATACTGAAAGATAAGAGGACAAATGCAAGTATTTAAACCTTTCTTCTAGCTTGTGATAGATAAAGCCAGCACTATTATGTAGAATAGTCCTCATGTTACTTTAAATACCCTGTACATCTCCCATAAAGCTTTTGTGTAAAATTCTTCCCTGCATATGTAGAAATGAATCATATCACATTATAGCTGGCTATGCATTCTTCCCTGAGCACACTATGTTTTAAATTGCAAAATCCATTTTTATTTTCTTTTTCATTTGTCACCTCACCACTGGAAGGAAGGTTTCCTGGAGCGTATTCCATTGCATGTCTGACAATATCAAGTCTGCCTTCGATACATTAGTATAAAAAATTGAGGATAAATGATTACATTTACATGAGGTCAATGAACAAGTACAGGAGACAGAAAGCAATTCATTGTATCCTCTGCTACAGACCTCTAGACTTCTTGATGAGAATACAGATATAATAAATAAGCAGTGAGAAGGGAAATAATTCATTTGTTAGTACTCTGATAATTTTCAGATAATTTCATGAATATTTGGATTAAAAAAAAAAACTGATATGAATATATCTTTTTTTGTTACCTGCCATCTCATAATACAACATGCCACACAGTGCCAGCCTCTCTTTGTCCTTAGTGTAAGTCAGCCACCTGGAGATGAAGCACTGATGGATTTTATCTCCGAGGCATTTTCCTCCTTAATTCTGCATTACTACATCATCCAATCAATGTATACATTCACAACATGCTAACACAATAAAGCTTTAAAACTGGTGCAAGCATAGTATAATGCTTTATGTCACACATGCTTGAAAAAAAGAGGAAGAAAGAAGAAAATACTTGTAAAACATGTATAAAGCAGAAAAGTTGAGCATCCTCTGCAGGGTTAAAACACTCTTCAGGATACTAAGGGAGAATCTGTAAATATTTAACATTGCTACAAGCAGAGGGATTAACAGAGTAGAGCTCTGTGATCAATACTTACAGCATCATGTATTATTTCCAACGGGCATGAACAGCAAAATGCTATTTATTGACTGAAGTATACTACACATCACTGAAGTTTAATACAAGGGGACACGAAATTGTCTCCAGATCAGGAGTAAGCCACTGACCTGACCATAGTCTAAGGAGCCATTTCTTGCACTGCAGTAGCACTTGATGGTTCCCAGACTTATTTTTCTGGGAGCTTTCCAAACCAAAGAGAAATCCAGTCTCTGACATCAAGAGATTAAGTATTAGATAATTTAAGATTAAAGTAAATAAAGGTGGTGCAACAGAACAAATGGAAGTATCAGTAGTGAGAGGGTAAAAAGCACAAAATCACTTGGCTTCATAGACTAGGTGTTCAATTGGCAGTTCTGAATAAGAAACATATTTGGTGTATTTTTCTAGTTTATAAATATATAAGAAGGATTTTTGGTAGCTTCTGGCCCAATTTCAGTTTATGCAGTGCCACGCAAGCCAAAAAAGAACAGCAAAGGGGAACGCAGCTGCCAGCCAGAAGTTAGTGCTTGTTGCCGCAAATCAGAACCCCCCCGCTCAGACTGATACCGAGTCCACCCCAGACAACGCTCTCTACCCGATGCATAAAAAGGAAGTTCAAGAAAGCAAACTGTAGACATCTGTGAAATAAACGGCCTGTAAGAAAACATTATTTGCCTTGTCACTCCGAGTCTCTTAAGATATATTGCAAGATTCTCACTCGTTAATCTCACTGGAATACATATGAAATTACCTAGCACTAGGGAAAAATCAACCTGTGAACCTAACTCTGCTCTTATAAATTTCACAAGCTTCCGGTAGCTAAAATGCATTGAAACAAATGGTATGGCTCCCACCCTTCATGCAAAACCCTGCTGTACATTTGACTGCAAAGGAAGAGAACAAGGAATTTCCCATCAGCCATTCCTATGCCGAGACCTTATTGAAGACAAATTGGTGCAGTCCACTGTCCTCAAAGTCTGCTCCCAATCTCCACCTTTTCTGTTGTTGTAACATGCAATGTTTGTTTTATTTACATAAAAACTTCGGCTAGGTAATACAACAGATAAGAACCCGTAACAATACAAGTGCCCTTGTATTGCCTCTAACGCCCAGCAACCTGTACACCTGTACAGGGGCAACACAGACAACGGATTTAGAGTCCAAGTGAATCTCTTTTTCTTGCAACGTTGGACACAGATGAATTAATCCCATGATTGTCTGCACCTGAAAATTGTGCTTCTCTGCTACGGAAGGGACCAAACTCTCACTGAAGTGCAAGGGGAGGCCTTCCAGTGCGCAGAGCTCAGCTGCCTCCAGACCCACAGCCTGCCAGGGCTGAGCTCATTTCCCATAGTTCATAACCTAGATTTGACAGTGCTGCTCACTGCTGAACCCAAACCTATGCTGCTTATTTGGAACTAGGTAATCTGGATAAAATGAAATAACTTCTGCTCAGAAGGGAACTCTCAATTTTCCCTTCACAGTTGCACTTTCTGTTAGTCAATTTCAAGGAAGCCAACGTGACTGAACATACCTGACCTAATCTTTTTAAAGGGCTAATATATGGTTTTCAATCTCTTCCTCGTTGACTGACATTGTATCATATCCAGGAAGCAAAGTGGAGCTTCCTATGTAAACACCTAATAAACTTTTCCAGAAAGTGTATTCCAACTCCTATTACTAAGAGGGAAAAAACTTAGTCAAGTAAACAATCTCCATGCATTTCAATCTTCTATTTCACTTATCATATAACTCTCATGAGGTTTCTAAGCGACATGTGTCAAAACCTAAATGAAAAGTCCAAAGAAACTACACAGACACAACCATGTACCTTGGATAAAATGTCATTTATTCCTTAAAAATTATTCTTGAAGAGAATTCCTTAAATTACCATTTTATGGGTTTTTCCTTTTCAAATAGGGCCTTCCTTTTCCTCTCAAAGCATTTTGAGTTTTCTTCTGCAGTTATAAACTTTTCTTATATTTAACATTAATAATCACACATAATCCTAAACCCCTATGAGGGATTACAGAGAACAAATTTCAGCAGTCACTGAAATAAGAAGCCACCGACTTTGAAAGGTTTCCACCTCAAGCTACCAGACTGACTTGTTTTCTACAGCTGGTTTAAGAAATATAAACAACTCCACAATGCTAAAATAAATGAAACCAAGCCAAACACTGTTATTCTTGAAAGTATTGATAGAGGAAAAGAAATCACAAACTGAAAAAGTTTGAAAATCACCACCCTTTCTAGCACTGCAACTAGCCTATAAGAATTCTTCAGGGCATCTGAGCAAATGATGGATGTTCTCTTGGCCAATAACAGGACTAATGCACAGAACACATTGTATATATGAATTATGGGAAGTGTTGAGAAGAGGATGTATGCCCTTAAAGGGGAACAAAGATATTAAGGATACAAGAAAATATCCTGGAGGAAATTTCTAATGGTGCTGAAGAGATGACTCGTACTTAGATACGTTCAGAGAGACAGATGACAGTGTATGCTGACGTGGGTGGTTAAAGGCAGACCGCAAGTATACATTCAACACATAAAAAACTAAGAAAAAAAGAAACCCAGTCACATTAATGAACCTCTTTGCCATAAACCCCTTTCCCACCTTTCCTCCTTTTTAATGCAAACTGTATACATAAATGTGTGTAAGGAATTTTAATGAGATGTACACTTTAAATGTATTAAAATGAATTATGCAGGAAAGCAGCAGGAGAGCAACAGATGTACAGATTCAAGGGTGACATGCTTAGTTTCACTTGATGAATGTTTGTTTTGTTGTTTTGAAAAATTAATGTAATGAAATATTTAAAGTGAACGAGAAACTTTAAAATTGACTTGGGGGATGGATTACTTCCTTACAGGGACAGGGTTTTATTAAAGAAAACATGCTGCTAGCATCTGAATCAGGACTCTATGAACAACCATTATACTACTCCAGACATTTTAGGAATGTCTTACAGACAGTGTGTTCCCAAGCCATGGTATAACACCTCTAATGGACCACAAGGCCAGAGAACAGGCTTCAGAGCAAACTTACAGGATGGTGTTTCTAATTAAAAAGGTGGTGATACTATAATCTTCAAAAATTTCTGAAGGCTGACAGAAAACCAAGGCTGTCCTTTGGTCCCCCAAAATTCTGGAACACTGCTTTCACCTGTTCCAAATAGAGGCAGTAATAATTCTAGAAACACCATTAATCATCTTCCTTCCAGGTACTTACCAAATGAAGGAATTAGAAAATTATGAGAATCCTTCCATCTCATATTTCTGTTCTTAAAAGTGTCTGGTTTCCTACCTAGAGCATGATTTTCTGAGGTTTCTTTTAAGCAGTGGAATTTTGGGTGATAGTTACCTTTGAAAACTAACTGAAGGTATTTAAATTTAGGCATCTAAATCAAAAAGACATCTGAAAACCAAACACGAGATTCCCTGCCTAGGCTCCTCACCTTTCATTGGCATGAGCATACATCCGTATGCTTGATTCCCCACTGCAGTCTGCACAGCACATACAGGAGAAGCAAGTATTAAGCCTCTGATTCTGCAGCCTGAGGTCAAACCCCAGAATGGTAAATAACAGTGAGGTTGTAATGCCCAATGGAAAGTGATTGTGAATGAAGCAACAAACAGGAATTATTAACCTTGCCCACAGTGCCTCAGGGAATCAGAAAATTGTTATTACTTTCGAAGAGTAAGAACGTTCTTGAGAATATCCAGTCTCTCCTCCATGAGAAAATTGTTTGTGAGGCAAGTAAAGAAGAACAGAGGACGTTATGATGACATAACTTGCATGCCGAGCCTTTGAAATGATAGCTTCGTGAGAAAGAACATGAAACAGAAGGATTCTTTGATTTTTCCTTTAAAAAAACCCAACAAAAAACACAAAACCCTCACATTGTCCAGTACTATACTCTTTACCATTTAGAATGGATGGTAGCCAAGAAATGCAAACTAACCACATATGAATGATACAGCTGCAAGGTTGCTCTGCAAAAACAAAAGAATGTTTTGTGGCCTAATAATGTTCCCTGACTCTAATCCATCCATGAACAGATCACTACTGATAACAGCAGCAGCAATGAAAAACCTTCTGGGTAAAAACGTCTAAATTGCATAATACATGGAAATTGTATGATTTTTATAACAATTTAACCTCAAGTCTTATCTTTCTATCTAAAAGACACCCTCCCTCCCCAGTATCTTGATCCCATATATACAGGGTCCACAAGCAGAACACATTTTCATAGTGGACTTTACCAAAGTATATTTTAGTTTCATTAAAATACAGTTAAACAACAGTGTGCAATTAGCTGTTTATTGGCAAACAGGCAGTCCAGATTAGTTCAGCTCTGCTTTGCTGAACTGTGTTCAACTGCTCAGAGCATTCAAATGTTGTGTTACGAGATTTCATCAGACACCCCTGGGTCAGCACTGTGGCACAAAAAATGGGATGCCCAATGCCCACTGCTCTCCACATTTTGGCTGCTGCTTTTTAAAAGCTGCCCCTGCTCTTTACAGAAACTGTTTACAAGTATATCAAAGGTCAGGATAGCTTCACATATACATGGCTTGCATAAACCACATCTTTATCTAGGCTGCTCCCTCCCTCTCCTTTTTTAGCATGGAAAATTCAGAATTAACTGTAGTGGCTTTGCTTTCGCCTCACTTCAGTCATAATGCCTAAAAAATCAAGAGTGATGGTATTTCACACTGTATTAACCACATGCAGCCTAACTTCGTGGTGTAACTTCCCACCAGCACACATGAAGCCACCCTGTCCCTGCACGGCTGAGCTGGCATCTACATGCTGATGGCACAAGATACATCTGACTGAATTGCCATTTAAAACTGAAACTCCTGATCGAGCCAGAAAAAGCCTTGATCCTGGGTAATGTTTCAAGTGAGCTGTTCCCCTTCCCGAAGCAGACAGATCTCAGATCTGAAATACCATGCACAATTACCCTAGAGTCCTTGACTCTGAATCTCCGAATAACTCCCAGCATTATGCACGCTCCCCTCTTCCACCGACAACTTTCAGGACTTGATTTTAGTGAAGTACAATATTTCTCCTTCATAAGTACTGCCTAAAATGAGAGCTATGACTTAAAATGGGGGAGAGAAAAACAACCGAGAGAAACCCACAACAAACATTCCTACAAATTAAACAGAATGCAAACTATTAGGAAACAAACAGTAAGAATGAGTCATTATGCAGGCCATCTTAATATTTCCAGGCTGCTTTTTGTTCAATCCATGTTTGGGACTTCTTCTCTAATTAGGACAAAATCTCCCTCTTTGTGATAGTCAAGCATACAGACATTGGTATTTGGAACCAGGTTTGTACTGTGATTCAATATTCTACAGTGTATTACAATTGCTGTAAGAAATAAATAGCTGTATTTCCACATACTGCTATATCACTCTTCTAAATCAAAATCCCATGTAGTATCACTTATCTTCAAATACCTAAATTTAGTATTAAAACATTAAACTCTCCTGCTGTCTCAGACCTGCTAGATAGACCACAGCCTGTTGGTTAGGACTGGCAGCTGCCAAGTCTCCTTGGCACTACAGGGATGAGGAGGTCGGAGAGTTGTGAGCCAGCAGCAGGGGTCTATGCTTCTAGAGGACTCAGGAATTAAGGCAGGGAGGTGGCTCATGATATCAAGAAGCCAGTTTGTTGTGACGGCCACATGCACACCTCCCATCACAATGGCCATCAGAGTAGCCTTCTGATGCTCCACATCACCAAGGAGACCTGGAGCAAGCAGGATCCAGACAAGCACAGGCTGCTGTCCTTTAGGTTGTGTGCCAAAGAGGCACTTCGCTGAGCCATGGAATGGATCATTCAGCTTGACAAGGAAAGGCAACAAATTAAGGAGAAGAACATCTGCGATGACATCTTCGGCACATGAGTCACCAACAGTGCTTGTAAATGATGAAGGGACAGACCCCATTCAGACAGAGCTGAACCCATGGTGGTGGGCCCACTGGCATTCCCTAGAAGTGTGTGTTCGCACTGTCACTGTGCCCAGGCAAGGGGCTGGTCATTCATGTGATGAATGTATTAAGCTCACTGTGCAACACTAGTGATCGCTAGTGCTGG
>JAVJGJ010000047.1:101897293-101919665 GCA_035590215.1 Microhierax caerulescens
TTTTGACCAAAAAAAAAAAAAAAAAAAAAAAAATCAAATACAATGTTAGCCTGCTGGTTTCCCAGTGCTTTTACAGTGAATTGCTTTCCTCTGTTGTGCAGTACCATTTGAGGAGGAGGAGAGGGAGGGACGCACTTCAATTACACAAGAGGCTCCTGGTATTCAAAATATATGGAAACTGCTGTTGTGATACCACTCATTTTTTTTTTTTTTTTTGCTTTGCTTGGATGAATCACAAAGGGAAAAATCTTCACGTGCTACTTCAGACACCTCATGCCACTTGACACTCTTGGGGGAGAGCCTGCAGAAGAGTCCTCAGTGCTTCTCTAGTGGCAGAGGAAGGTTTCCTTTTGGAGGGAGGGAGGGAAAGTGGCAGAAAGGTACGACCAGGAAGGAAGGACCGGTCCCATGTCCTCCTTTCTTATTATATATGCCTTCCCTCTGTCACTACCTTCACTTTTTCCCTACACAGTCCTTCCTAAAGGCATCAGCACCAAATTACTCCCAAAACACTTAAGGATACATCAAGCGCCTGCAGGCTGACTTCTGTTCACAAAAGCACTCAGAAGTCTGGATACATATCCACTCTTTCAAGCCACCTAATTCTTCACAAGCTCTGCCAGTAAAAATGCATTTGGAGAAACCCCTCCATACCAGCCCTGATGAAGCAAACCTACCCGAGAGCCTCTGTGAGGCTGTCTGCTGCCCAAGCGTGCTTGAGGGCAGCAGCCGGTGTGTCCCCACTGAGCCCTGCAGGAAGCACATCACCTGGACGCTCACTGATTTACAATGCTGTTCCAAAATGTGTGGAAAATCCATGTTCCAATTTTATTGGGACAACTCAAAAGTCCAGTCCGAGAGGCTTCCACTTCTGGCTGAAATATGGATGCCCAAAGGAGTGTGTCAAAAAGTACCTCTTTGTACATTGCTAAGCTTCAATAAAACTTTTCTTTCCAGGCTAGCTGGCACTTACAGGGCAAAGGTTCAGATTGAAACTTCTGACTTCCCTAAACTTTGAATTTTAAAAAAAACTAATGTGAAAGCAAGTGGAAAAGTGTGAGGGAGGGAGGAAGGAGGAGGAAATAAGAGTATTTCTATGAAAGGGCTGAAAGGGACATAATTTTCCTCAGTTAAAAAAAAAAATAATGTAAACCACTTGCTGGATATTATTGAGCACAACATGCTATCAGCTCAAGCGGTTAGTCTGTGCTCAGCTAGATTGATACCCTTGCTCAAGTTAGCTTTTTAAATGAGTTTTAAACTGGCTGGCTCAGGTGTGACAACACTACACTGCCGCAGTAGGGCCTGCAAAGCAGATACACTCCATCATATAAAGTGTCCTGAAGGGACAAATAAAGTAATGCAGGAGAGGAAGAAACAGGAGTCGTGCCACTGCTGGCCACAGTTGATGCAAAAGGAGAATTCCTCCCTGAAATCTGAATCATGTACAAATGACTTTACAATGTTCCACATTGTTTCATGCTCTGATTTGCATGTTTTTATTTGTTTGTTTTGAACTGCCAGCCCTTTAGACCTAAACAATCTGAAATTCAAGCTGTGAATCTTTCTGGCTCATAAATTTTGCCTGCCACAACACCTGCACAACTCGTCTGTCTCGTCTTGGATTTTACAAGTGCATCCAAGGAGCAACACTGTCCCTGGACCAGAAACTTGTCGACATTTCTCCTGCTGATGTATGGGGCACGACAGAATTCAGTGCACACGCTCTCAGCTGTGTGGGTTACGCAGCAGTAACATACAGAAGAGACCTTTTGTTCCTAAGCAAATATATCTGTCATTGCATATAAAGGGAAAGGACTTGCTGAATTAGAAGATTTACATAGTTATTTTTCACAGCAAAAATGCACTTTGAGTTAAAAGAAAAAATGTATATATTAAAATTAGTTTAGATAAACGGTGACATGGTTCATTACCAGTAGCTGCTACAAATGAGAAAAGAACGCAATTCGCCATTTCTGCTGCAGCCTTCTGGAAACCTTAGGAAAGATATGACAGGTGATACCGCAACCGAAAGAAACAAGGAATGATCTTTCCTCATTTATATGCCATATTGTTCTCTAACTTCAATCTTATAAACCAAGTGAAAGATCTTAATCCAAACTGCAGTAATGCTGTTTTATATACCATGACCTGAATTACTGTAAAACCACAAACAAACTGATCTTATACATTTTTTATCACTTCTACTTACAAAGTAATAATAATAATAAAAAAAACCCACTATGATTTTTTTCATTAATTATGCAGCTGGATTAGAAAAGTCAGTATTTCTTAATGTGGTTATTTAAAATACAAAATGATATGTTTCTTTTCCTAGGAACTTACAGACCAGTACAAGCTGAAGTAAAATGAGGAAATACATAGCACATCAGAACTTTGAGACTGCCCCCATCACCAACATTTTTATGTATTTCTGGAAAAACAGGCCTTAGACAATTGCAGCACTTTGCCTTCTATCACACAAATTCCCTGATGAGCACAGACTATGTGATTCAGCACTGACAGACACCTCATTTCTGAAATACAAATTAGCTCAAGTCATGTTCCTCCAAGAAATAAGTGTCTATCATCTAGTGGGGTTTACTGGGTAAACATCTAAGTTTGTATCCTCCTAACCAAAGGAAGTCTTTGCCTGAGCTATGTGGAAATGATATAAAGCCTTGTGTAAATAGGAGATATTTTTTTTAAGTTAAATTATCTCTTGCCTTTAAAGAATACACAGTCTTCAAAATCCAGGAAATCTAGGAAGATTGGAATGGATCTTTGCAGCAAGACATGGAAACGTGTGCTATGAAACCAGAAGCATCTACACAAATGTCAACACAGCAAGGACAAATGAAGGTTACAGAAACAAGTCTGGAGAAATTAAAAAAAAAGGAGTTAAAGGCAACCTGTCTTGTTCAGAGATACAAAATGACACACTTCACATTTGAAATTCTCAAGAATGCTGTGAAGCAACACAAATATCATCTGACTTTTAAAAGCTGTCTTTGAAAGGAAGGAGACAGTCCAAGAAACACTATTTCAGCTGAAGTCACAATCTATTGAAGATCTATGGCTGAAGAGTGGGTACAGGCTGGATTAACTGTAAGTGCTATTTGACCGAGTCCCAGAAGGAGAGCAAAGCCAGGAGCCTCTGCTGGCGCTGTGCGACAGCCACGGCTCTAAAAGGGAGAGCAGAACATGGAGCACTGGCCACACCACAGAACCCTGCACCGGCCACCAAACAAAACCACAGAGACCTACCCAGGGAACTGCTTTCTAAGCAAAACATTCTCTGCTAAATCAGTACCCTTTTTGTAATTTCTTGGTTAGAGAGTCCATATTCATGACTGTCTCCTGCAAAGTCTGTGTGATCTTAACCATTATGTGATGTCTGAAAAATGAAACTCTGTTTCCCTAGGGAGACTCTCTTCTGCCAGCCACGCATACCACTGCGGCACCTCTCAACGTCGCACATGACCCAGGCTATAGGTCCACAGAGCCTATTCTGCACTGAGCAGTTTGTCAGAGAAACCTGAGCTGGGGACTGCCACCAGCACATAGCTGAGGATGTGGGAAGCACCTGGGGTCCAAAGCAGGAGTTACAGTGGCTTCATGGTCACCACCAGGATTCAGGCAGGACAATAATAGAGGGGATTAAAGATTTTGTCTGTCAAAGATGAAGACTGGGAACTGACAGAAGTTAAAAGGATGTTTAGAGGGTTTGAGATGTAAATTTCTGCTAACAATGAGCTGAGCATGTGCATTCATGGAGCACAGAAAGCACAAGATAACAGCAATTCCATAAAAAATGACAGCCAAGAATTGGAAACAAGATAAAGAAATAGAAAATTTGTTAAACAGTTATTTTTTACAAAGGTCTTTACATGGATCATATTTTCTGATACATCAGGGAAGGATTTATATACTGCAGTCAGCAGATAACAATGGAAATATTTACAAAACTGAATTCTTAGAAGGTAGACAACATAAAAGATTCAGATAACATTAACATCATATGTTAAAGGAACTGAAGATACAAGTGAGGGAATTTGGGTTTTTTGAATAAAGATAATTTCTGAGGATAACAATATGTAAAAGATAAACCCCTTCTTATAGTAGCTCCACTGAGTATTACCAGTAGCAAACCTAGCCGAATGCCCTTTATTCTGCTTCAGTTCTCTGTAGCACTCAACAAATGTTTTAAGCTAACTAAAACCCAATGCCTAGCTTCTACTTTTGGCTGCTGTTTTGTCTTCTTTAAAATGTCAGAAACATATACATATATACAGAGAATGAAATAGAAAGACAAGGATATTTATGGTAATGTATTACTTACCTTCCTAAAGTGAGGTAAACTCCCCAAGAATGTAATTTTGAAAGAGTTTTCCAGTGTTTTATGCATATAAATGATGAGACAAATAAATAAAAATAAAAGATAAACCACCAAACTAAGAGGAAGGGTCTAAAAAGTTTTCAAACAAAACATTTTAAGTTTATTCATTCAGAAAAGCAATTTACAGCATCACTAATCAGCAGGTACCGTTTGCTCATCCACTAAGAGGAAAAGAAAAATAGCAGAAAATGTTGCTACTATCCACTGCACAGTTAAGTCTCAACTGGAATACTGTTTTCTCATGACCGTTTTAGCCACAATGTCCTAGAAAACATGTTGCTCTAAATACATTATGCCATGTTCTAAGTCTACTTCTCTGAAGCACAGATTAAGTATTTGGATTTACTCTCTGTGGCTGGAGAATCTAATAGATAAGGGAAGTATTTAAAGTAAGGATAGAGGCAGAAAATAGCCATTCATTCTGGTGAAATGACTTTGTAAAAAAGCCAGTGCCTGGGACCTTTTTTAAGAGAAAAATGCACGACCAATAGTGATCAGAGCAAGATACGAGGTATTTGCAAATACATCTGTATTGTTGCAGATAATGTCTTTCTGTTTAAGAGTTTCTGCTCTAGCAAAAGTCAGTCCCAAAATGCCACAGTCACTTGTTATTTGTGGGTTTCTAAACATACACAAGAACAGTAGTTCCTTCTTCTTTCTTTTTGTCACGTCTTTTTAACCTGGCATTAAAATTAGCAATGAAAGCCACACAGAGCTACTACAAAAGATCAAGATTCTCAACCATGCATTGGAGCATTCATGAGTCTCATTTTTGTAAATTTTTCCTTGAGATGGGAATTGACCAATATCCTCCGACAACCAAAAGTATTTACAAAGCAAATGAAATTTAGGAAGTACTATAATGACTAGAATAGGCTGTGAGGGAGCATAATGGACGCATCAACAGGGGATAATTACTGCAAATGAAGCATGTTCCTGTGACATTCCAGAGACAAAAGTAAGAACTCGTTAAGTCTTTGCATTTATTCAAAAAGAGAAAATTAAGTTTTTTAAAGACATTCAAGGATACTGGGAGATGAACAAAAACTCTATGCAAAGACTGTACCCTAAGCCTGCCCATCCAAAGATAAATCAATTTGTTACTGACGGAAAAGCTAGGAACTTTTTCTTGAATACAGTGATTGCAAAATATGATAGATTAGCAGGTTTTCATATGAAATATGCTATTCACCAAGAAAAAGAGATGCAGCACTGAAAAACTGAGGGCAAGCTACCTTGCTACCTTCATCATTAGTGGTGCCCTTCACATCTTGAAGGAGACATACAGTGCTGCAGTCTGATGCATTCATTTGCTGACTTCTCTCTTAGAGTGGCAATACGGGGTCTGTACAATTAGTTTCATGTGGGGCTGCACTCTCTATGGGAAGAGAACATACCCAGTAGGTCCTGGTCAATTTATCTCAGAAAAGCAGTGCTAATAAAGGGAAAACAAAAAGAAACACAAAACCCCACTAAAAAATAATCACTCAAAGCTACTCAGAATATTTATGAAGTTCACATGGAAACTGCCAAGCACTGAGAGTTTATAGGTTTCTGGAGACAACTGTACTTTCTCAGTTTGGAAGAAATGCAAAGATATTAACTAATTATTTATGGGACAACCAATTATTTTGTACTGCATATCTAAGACTGAATATCATGAAATGCTTATTAGTTGAGCAAACAGTACAGTGCAGCAATTTGCTTTGGAATGGAACGATGCCAAGGCATTGGACTAAGAAGCACCCATAATGAGAATAGTTCACTAACACAGACACGATACTGCTAAATTTACCTAGGCATTACACATCTGACCAGTGACATGTTTCAAGTGCCAGAAAATAACCTTTACATTGTCACTGGATTGAAGTGGTGGTGTGGAGCTGCAAGTTCTCAGCTCTACAACTTTTAAAAGACAACAGACAGTAGTTGAAGTTAGAAAGTCAATCAAGGAATGATGCATTTTTGCCTTGGGAGCATATGGAATACAGAACCTCCAGAGCGCCCTGTGTGCACTCCTTTCCTTGCACATGTAACACTGCTTTAATCTTTCCTGCCATATTGCTGGCCTGTGTCAGCTTAGATATGTGACTCCTGGCTGGGCTCACGTGTCCAGGAATAACAGTGACTGTCCTGTTCTATCTTATTTTCAACAACAACCAAAAAAAAAAACAACAAACATTTGATGAAATTTACATCTCATTTGCCAAGGAAACACTAGTTGGGAAAGAGATCTGTATTCAAAATTACGGTCTGAGATAACTCTTTGGGAGGATATAACTAAGTCATGGTCCACGGTTTATTCATTGTGAAAGCCAGAGCTATGATTGCCCAGCCTTTCTGAGGGGCTGTTCAGCAGCATGTGAAAGCTACCTGCTCCAGTCCTTCTTCTATTGTGACTTGGTAACCAGGCACAACCTCCCCACAAGACGTGAACATTTTATCCTACTGACATGGTGTTCTCACACACATACACATCTCAGGGAACATCACTGGGAAAAACAGCATGGATGGAAATTAGCTGCCAAAACGGTTTGTCTGGTCCATAATCCCACTGCTCGGGAACCAGGGTAGTACAAAACAGCCTGCAGCCAGGCTGATTTCTTTCTCAGTGGGCCTCAATTAGCCGGCAAGCCTGAACATCAGAGCTTGGGTGAGAGGAGGTGCGGACAAAAATGTAAAACCCTCTCAGTTCACTGCTACGCCTGAAAGAAATCCAGCTGAAAACCCTAAATCAATTTAGTTTAACCCTAAAAGGATTGATTAATTTTCTCTCACAGTAAGATCATGTCTTTGAGCTGTAGAGGTTAATAACAGACAGCATTGCATACTTCCACTAATATTATCTGGTTCCTCATTTTTAATGGAAATCCATAAAGAGGTTACAGCAATACCTAGAGATGTTTTTCTTTCTATGTCAATTACTAACATGATGTAAGGATAATTTTCAGACTCTGATTGTGATTTTCCAAGTGCACTAGGAGACTTGATTTTCCTTCCTTCTCCATTCAGGAAGATAAGCAACTTCCAGGAGGAGGATAATGCAAGATGCTTCTACCTTTGCTTAGAGCTTTAATTACAGGTTCATGGCACAGATGGACAAACAGAATAGAAGTCTAACATGAATCAAGTCAAGAAGAAGAAACTAGAACTGCATGTTTTTTGCACTAGATCAAAGGTAAATGAGTATGAGTAGCCAGTATCACTTGAACTGACCCAGCTGCTCAAGTGATCATGTTTGCCCTCTGGCTTCTTAAGAAAAAGAGGAATGAATACAAAAAAATATTTCAAATATGGATTTGAAGAGTGCCCTACTCTAATAATGAAGCAGAAATATTCTCTTTTATGTGGTCAAATACCCTACGATATTTTCTAATTATCTGTGTTTGGAGCTACAAACTCTGTCTTCCAAAAATGGAGGACAAAATGGGATTTTACAGATACCTAGTGCATAGTTGAGTGAGTTCAGTTACCGGTTCAGTGCCTTTGCCCCTAGCTGCATTATGCTTTATCTGCATCTGAATGGTACTCGGGTAAATGAAAACTCTAAACTAGTCACTTCCCAGCTCATTCTTGCAACTAAATGCCATCTGATCACAACAACCATGAGAGAAACATAGACAATTTTCCCACACGGACACCTTCAAGAAAGTAAGAGCTGATTCATGTCCTTTCATTGAGAAAGCAGAAAAGGTTATAACCATTAAAATCCAATTTCAGTGTATCTCTTGGAACAACAATAGGTAATCATGCTATCTTATCAAGACTCTTGTTCTGATGATCCACATTTTTCATGTTGAATATCCAGTATATTCCTGGCTAATAAAAAATATGGTAATAATGAAAAAAATATTTTAAACTTCTAGCTTTCATTCTTTACAGTGTAGTCTTTTTTGTCTCAAGCAAGCACTGTGAGAATATTCTGCTTTATTTCTGTCTCAGATGATGGGTCCTGTCTGAGACAACCAGGAACGTGACCATGGAGCACACGGGGTTATAATGATAAAGCTGCACCTCTCATTCCTTGCTATTCACAGTCTTTCCATTGGGTGTTGCTATGATATTAAACAGATTACTTCTGGGGCTCAATGTACGCGTATAGAAAGGCATGCCAAAAGTTTAAGGTGTCTGCTTACGTTGCTTTGCCCATTGTTCTACGCAGCCTGTGTCTGCTGTACTTCACAAAGTTGGTGGCGTGCTTCATTAGTTGGTGTTGAGAAAAATCGTCAGTGACTACTTTTGAAAAAGAAATTCCATAAAATGGAGTCTTGCAGCTTGTACCAAAAGTTATATACTCTTTCAGGAAGGTGATCTGACTAAAATTTGTATGTACCTTGCAGCATTCAATTACTGTATACAATAGCTGTGCAGATGACCCTCTTTTAATTAAGAGTATTTAGTGCATCTTCTCCGTAAAGAATCAGGCAATGAATAAGGAAGAAATTCAATGAACATAACCAGAAAATGAAATAGTTTAATGGAAGTTAAAAAGAAAAAGAAAAAAAGAGATAACTTAGGATGCAGTTCTTGCAAGGATTTCCTGCTCATTGAACATAGCTCTTCAGGTAATTTGAGGGAGAAATTCTGGCAGATTTGTGGGCCAGAGAGGTCTTAACAAGCACTAAGAATCAGGCAACTGATCACTAAACTTTGCACATAGGTGATAGTTGAAGATTTCAAAAGGAAGATACTGGCTAGAACTTAGCTTTTGGTGGGGCACAGACACACCAATGAATGTATTCTACAGGGATCTTCAGAAAATTGCAAGGTTTCATTAAGTTATGGCAAGTACAAATGGTATAAAATCACCTCATATTTGAAATACCCTATCAGATACTGCTTTTAATACTTGTAATAACAGTAACTAGTAACACTAACTAGTAACTGTGAAGAATACAAAGTTACTACAACCTGAAATCCCGGCTATTTTATCACCTGTAATGCAGTTGCTGATCTAGTCATATTCCCAGTTTGTTAGAAAAGCACCAGCATTTACTTAAGTGGCCTTTGCTCTGATTTGAAAAACCCCACACACAATACGTGTATTTAAATAGAAAAAAACCACAGTAAGATACCAAGATTTTTATACGTACTTAAATTTACTGCTGTCAGGCATAAATGCTTGAATCATACAACCTGGGCAAGGAAGAAGTTGCTATGGGTCATAAAGGATAGGCTTCAACCAAGAAAGTCGTATGCCCTCTTAGCAAGGCCAATAATATAAGCCACTCTCACCACAGATTCTAGCATTTCTGTATTCTAAAGTCTTCAGTGAATTTTAAGTTTCATAATGATGGCTACGCTTACCTGGTAGACCGGGTGGGGTTTTCAGATATTTGCCATTAAAATGTTGAATTACTACTTCACATTTTTCTGTAGACTCCATTCTGGAAAAGAGAAGAGAGTGGGATGGGGGTAGAGGCAATACGTGTTACTAGAATGTTATGGAAGTGCCCAGTCAGCAAAACCCAAAAGCAAAAGGATTAAAAAAGGACAAGCACAGATGCTGAGAGAAAACTTCAAAGCCGCTCTTGCCGATTTCTGCAGAGAAACTGTTTGAGCTCATTACAGTATGGTGTGGCTGGTGAGAAGGACCTGCCACCCTCAAAGCCTGCAGCTGCGCTCCCGGCTGTGTGTGAGCTGCAGCAGTGTCAATGAACAGTCCCCTTTTGGCTCCGGGGGATCACCCTGAACAAGGACATTCTTTATGCTCTCACGTGCTGCTTGGAAAGGCAAAGGACATGTGTCTAGATGCCTTATGCACTCAAAATAACTTCAAATGGCATGGAAAAAAACCAAACCACCAGCGTTTTGAGAAGAACACAAGAGGATTAAGCATCCATTATTAAGGATTACAATGTTAAAAAAAATAACCTGCAAAGACAGACAGTATAGCAAAACCACAGACAACGCACATATGCCTATTACAACATAAAGCCAAATTTTGGGTGAAGATAGTAATTTACATGTAATACTGGTAGGTGAAATACCTTACTGTTCATCTCATATGACCTCAAGGTAACCTTCAGCGCTGAGACATGAAAGCATTAACAATGAACTGGTACATATATTTTTTGAAGGAACTGTAAAGAATACAAAGGTACTAGTCAAATCCCAAACCACGGTTATACCACCTCTGGGAATTCACCGTTCTTTCAGGTCTTTGTAAATTGAGGGTACACTAGTCCAGAGAACAGTTGACTTGGCTGCAGAGTGGGTACAGAAATTTCAAAGACAGGAAAGAGAGAAATGGAAAGCTAATAAGCAAGCAAAAAGAAAAATAACACTGCTTTTGTTTTTCTTAGAAGAATTGTGTTCAAAACCCATGTTCAGTGCTCCTTCAATACACCAGTGCCTACCTCCAGGTACTCTCCACAAAATAACTCCATGGACATAAATATTGCTTACTTCTCACCAGTTTAAATATTTTCAAAATTAATTTATCCACCAACCTTCCTGTCACATCGTTTTGGGGAAAGAGTGGCTTACTTAGAGCAGCAGTTTGTCTCCCAGGGTACAATTTTGCCAGCGTTCAAAGGACCACCCCACCACCACTGAAAAAAAAAAAACAACCAAAACCCTACCATCCTGATTGCCTGATTAATTCTCTGAGCAAGTGAAAGTCTTTTGTCATGTTTGTTTCAGGTAGAATCATTAAAAATTGTCCCTTCCAGGTTGTATCGCTGCATACCATGTGGGCTGGGCCATTTCTACAAGCACAAAGACAGCAACTTAGATTGTTCACTTCGGCTTCATTCAGATTTAACTAAGCGAATGTCTGCACTGAGCCTTTAGAGACTCTTGTCTCTGAAAGAATAAATGCAATAAAAGTCTGTTTTCTGTAGCTGCAGGCACTTGGTGTCAAACCACGTTATGTTGCACCACACAGCAGTGACAATTTCATTTTAATACATGGGGGTACACTTTAACAAGCCAAAGCAGTCCCTGCAAAGAATGCAATATATAAGCTGCCAAGTGAAAGAGACTCCGCGCACTTCATGCATTTTATGTGGGAAGAGAATAAAAGTGAAACCCACAGTGTTCTGGGATAAAAAGGCCATCATTCGAATAGCACTCTGAAAAAAGAATGTGCACATTTTCTTCTCAAGTTTCACAATTAACGGCTCTCAAATGCCATTGCTAGCTATCTGTAATCTGGCACACGCTTCGCTTGAAACCGACGCTGGCATTATCGACTCAGTTTGAAAAGGCAGCACAATAGACAAAGCCATCTACACATGTTCCCTTCAGATGTGTTGCTGAGTAACAACTGCATCTATCCCTCAACTTCCTTACCTGAATCCCTGTCTGCTTTCTGCAACGTGTGCCGGGGGGGTAGACCTTCCTCCCGGATGCACCAAGGCTGGTCAGGCAGCCACTAACTTACCAGGATGGCATCTGTCCCAGGGCTACCTAAGTATGAATTACAATTTACACCTGCCCACAATACCTGTTTTTTAGAAATAGCTCTTTCAAATTGTGTTATTCTGGATGATTAGATTGCTGATTGACTGGGAAGAATGAGGGGTATAGAGCAATGGATATATTACTAAAGTCTGATACTCGCCATCACAAGACCCCAGGTTTAGTTTACTTAGAACTCTGATCAACGTCAACAGCTTGGGTGGCAACGTCTATGGCAGGCACCTGCCCGTGAGCCGAACCGATCTGCACACATCTGTTCAGGCATTTCTTACTTGCTTCAGCCACAAAGTCTAGCGAGTGATACACGGGAAGAGGCCCAATAAAAAGATACTTTTTGTAGGTCCACACTAATAAATTCTACCTATTTTTTCTTCATAAAGCTATGACACTCCTCTATTGTAGAATGTCTTTGGAAACCCAGGGGAGACGGACAAAATATGCTTTTTGTCATGAATTTATTCTCTCATCTGAGACAGAAATATTTCAAAATGTTGAGACTGGGTTTAATAGAAATATCATTAACAAGAATGTTACATGGTAAAAGTTAGCCTCCAGGGGACAGGTTTTCTACAAAAGAATGTAATTGAAGCACAGGTAAACTTGAGGGAAGAACACTTTTAAATCCCCTTTTTTTAATGCTGCTTTTTTTTTCATAATTGATAGACCAAAAATGTGGAAGATGATAATATTCTGGAGAAAAGACAAAGATCTCAGATGCTTCAAAACCTCCTGAAAGATAGATACTCAGCTCTCCTGCTGGAAAGGGGAGAGCATCAGCTGCACATGGTAATAGGAATTTGCTTCTGATCAGATCATTCAGGAAGTATCATTTTCAAATTTCTATGTTTTTGGTGCCGGTCCTAAGAGGATCTTAGATAATTCTTCACATTTAAAAGTAATTTGGAGACAACAATAATGCATCTGAGTATTATTCTGAATCAGGAAATGCAGTGCAGAAAAAAAATATCAAAGCTATAGGCCAGGTTCTTATGATATTTTAAAAGGTACAGATAATGATCTAAACTAAAAAAACCAACAAAACTATGATAATTCATTTTTACCTGTGTCAATACATCTCCAGGTTCTGGAAACTAAGTTGTAAAGTTCCCAAACACATTATGAGTAACTAGACTATCTATATTCTATTCAATTGGAAAGGAAGTGAATTAAAAAAAAAAACAACATCTGAAAAGGAAGACTGTTTGTACGAATTTTTTTTTTTAACCAGTTTACAAATTTAAGGTATTCCAATACAATTAGTAAAAGAACAAATAAATTAGGCTTGCTTAAGCAAGTATCACAACCAAATAATGTGATGTTCACATATTACTACTAAATATTTATTTGAGATTATTTTAAAAATGTGTATTACTCTCTCTACAGACCATAATGGCTCTAAAGTAGTTATTATGTGTTGTTATAAGTAATAGGGAACCTTTACCATGAAAAAAAGGAAAAGGAATTTTTTTTACAAGCTCTTACACATGCTTATTATAAAGATTGATGCAATGTCAAGAAACAACTTAATAAAATTTATATACAGGGAATAACATGATGATTATATAATTATTACATGAGAAATATTCAGTACCATGTAATTACCTGTTAGTGGTAAAATGTGGGTTTGGTTTACATATACTCTATAGTCACTTTGCTTAATAATAGTAAGGCAAATGAGAATCAGGACTATATTTTTTTTTATATCCAGAGTAAATATTTAAAGATTAAATTGTTACTACCAAATTTATGTTACAATCAACATACAAATATTGTTGTTTTCTTATATTTATGAAAGCAGGAATAATAAATCTCGAGGGGCAATATTTCTTTATTATTTAAGGCACCTTGCAAAGATGACAGTAGGTAGGTAGTAGCAGTATTATACAGTGGAGGTGTCCAAAGACCTGAGGCCATAGTTAGAATATACACTGGAGAACTCAATTTCTTTAGCATATCAAAAAGATGAACAGAGGGGCACTCTGATAACAGTGCGTAAGTACCTTTGCAGGGAAAATAAACTAGGTGCTAAGTAGTTCTTTAACCTTGCTAGAAAGTTGTGACAAGAACCAGATAAATTTGAAAGAGAAATTAGGCAGAAACATTTAACTGCAAAAAAGATGATCCACTGGCACACATTAGATAGAAAAGAGGTGGCTTTTTTTTTTCTCATTGTCATCTTCAAATCACTTCTGAAAGCTGTATTTTAGTAAAAGACAAGTATTATCTCACTATTAGGTAACTGGGAGTACTTCAACTGCCTGTGACATAAAAGTGGCCAGGGAAAATGATCTTCAGGTCTTAAACACTCTAAAGCTACAAGACAGGTTCGATTACTATGAGGTTTCTTAGCACCTCCTTAGGTCCTACTCTTCATCCTTCTATGGCAACATGTTCGCTAATTAATTTATTTAGCTAATTTAATCCCAGGCATTCCAAGACCCTGATATAGCTGCAGCCGGTATTTTCTTCTCTCCTGTAAATGACTTTGGTATCTTACATCCCCAGCTTTTCAGCTGGTAAGAGATTGCTTCAAGATGTTTGTGCTTTTTGGTTTGAATCCATTTTCTGCTGGAAAAATTGCTCCCTCTGTCATTTACAGCCCAGGAAGAGATATTAATTTTGACAAGTTCTCCTCATCATTCATAAATTATCTTTTCCCAAGCTGTCTTTCCTGTATATTCTTCATGTTCAGTCCTGTTTGCATAAACAACAGGGGGTTGTTTACTACCACAGATGAATATAAAAAATCTGTAGAAACCACTCCAGTGAGGACAGGATAGGCTCCTCTTCTCTGGGCATATGGTCCACACTATACCTTGCAGCATGATCCATTATGCCAAGGTGACCGGTTTTAGCTGCCTGAGTATCTCTGCAAGAGCTACAATGCTCTCCGCAAAGAAACCTCTTTCAGAAGAAGTTTCAGAAGAAATAGAATATAACTAAATGACATCTACGTTATCCTGAAAACCCCTGAAAGATACACAGCTTCCTTTAAGGAAAAGAACATACAAATTAATGTCTTGGCTCTCTCATTTTGCTTCGGTGGAAACTGGAGCGCATTCTACTGAAAATCCATACAAAACTTTTAAAACAGAATAATGATCCAGTGGAAGCTCAAAATCTTGTTTCCCATTTTCTGTTGCTCCCTTTCAGTTGCTGAGTTGAATATGATTTCCAAAGACTAAATTTAAGACATGTAAAATGCAGACAAGCGGGAGCTAAGTTTAACAAAAAACACATGCAGAGAAAAGCATTCCATTGGAAGGTCTTCCAGAAGAACAAGGTAGGGAAAAGACAAGGATGAAGCTGAAACTGCCAACAACAAAGTGGGTCAATGCCTCACTACAGAACCCCCGTCTCCGTCACAAAGGAAGCACCTCCTCGATATTTCCTTTTGTTCTGAGATTATAGACAGCTAATTGAGAATATCTTGACTTGGGTCGTTTGCTGGGAACAGCATTATAACATTCTTTTATGACAGTTTGTGTTGGACAAATTTTCTCACGTTACTGGAAAAGAACAGTATGAATACAGTCATTTCCACCTAGACCCAGGCTGATTTATGCTACTGTCTTCACAGTCTCAGGTTAGGTATTATACTGGTGCCCGCCAGCAGAGCAATACTTGACTGTCTGACTGTCAGCATTTCCATCATAAATTTCTGTTTTCAGAGGCTTATGACTTCGTTGTAAAATGTCGCTTGGGGGGTGAATCTTGCAAGGTCGTTTTAAGTTACAAGACAGCAAACAAAATAAAAAAGTTAGTGGTTTCCAACTTTTTCTTTGCCCTTCATCATTTAAAAGAACCTATAAAACGCTTGCTCTGCTGTTTGGCTGACTGTGGTACACGTATGCATGGCATTACTATTACTATCTCCATAGGGAGGATACTTAAATAATATTTGAATGACATCTTACTGTGGGGTTATAAAATGCAATTTTGATTTCACTGATTCATGATATCAGGAAATTCTTCCCCAAAGTATATCCCAATGACTCCTTGCCCCCCTTTCAACATCCCAAGGAGTTCTTCAATTAAACTCACAGTACCTTGGACTCTGAGTTTTGATTATAAAAATAGCTCAGCCAAATTACCTGATGGCTCCTAACTTTCCTTGATCCTCCTTCTCCACCTTTAAGGGCTTCATAGCCATTTTCATGTTATGCAGTCCCACTGATATTTGTCCCAGGATCCTGCCCCACTTGTCCCTCTCTGGAGCTTGCTTCTCCCTGAAAGTGCAGCTCCATGCCTGGCAATTTTCTTAGGGATGCACTGACTCTACGAAAATTCAGTCCAGGTTGCAATGCCAGATGGAAATGGGAGGTTCTGGGAGATATGTTCTTCCCCAGACCTCCTCAGCACCTTGCAGTGATGCTGTGAGCCCCTTCCAGGGAGGCCTTCCAATGGAAATTTATCACCACTGGCACTGGAATATTTTACAGATATCACTCAAAGTCTTTGAGGCATGTTTGGGACTTCCAGTTTCATCTGAGATACCCAATTATAAAGCAATTTCCTGGGTAGGATGTAGGATGTGACAGATCATTCTTCTGTCTGAAAGTAGGAATGATCCTCATAATATCTAAGCCTGCACTACTGTCCCTGATGATGGATTTGTTCAAGCTAAATTTATAGCACCTTTTCAACTGCCTTCAATTAAACCCTTGAATAAGGAAGAACAAAGCATTTCCCCTCTTCATAAATGCATCCTTAAACTGCCTGGATGTTCTTTATCCCTAGATACTGCTGACACCTCTCTGCCCCAAAGTAGCATCATCACTGATCCTCAGAAATCTCCCTCTAAATATACACCCTTCCAAAATTTCAATTTGCAATTTTAATTGCAAAATTTTGCACTGTTGCTTTGAATCCACTAAGACTGTGTTATTTCTTTATCTTCTCCTGCCTTAACATCTGGAATTCACCCTTTATGGGCCTGTGGAAAGCCTGGTCTTCCAGCACATACAGTTACCTCTTTTTAAGTGATAGCACATCTTTGGGATGAAATGTTTCTCTCCATATTCTTAGTACCTTCTCCTATCCAGTAATTCCAGGCTCCCTCAAAGACCTTCCCACTTACTCACACCACCATCAACATTCGTCATGGCCTGTTTGCAAAATTCAAAATGTAAGACATCAGCTGTAAAATTTTATGTTGAAAAAAGTCTTAGAATCCAGTTTCTCTGATTTTTTTTTTTCCTTTGCTTTTTTTTAGGATGAAGGACTATGCTTTTCTTCTAATCTATGAGGAATGCACTCACACTCTTTAAATGAAAGATCAGATGTTGAAGTCATTACATGACTCCCAGCAACAGGGATTTAAGAGAAACACCTACATTTTAAGTCTTGTGATGAAACCCTGTGTGAGGACAGCACTGCACCCTCTTTCAACATGCAATCTTGTGACAGTCTGAAGTCAAGGCTTCTTATCCGCACCATCTCCTCTTCCCAGTTCCTTACTTCTAGTAATTCTTCCTGCTCCTCCTCCTCCTAATTTCTCTCTTTGCTGTAAGATAGGCTGTTGTGTCCAGCCCCAGCTCCTGCTGGGATTTCTGTCAGCAGAAACCCATGCCACCAAATGACAACAGCAGCAGGAGCTCTGCAGAGGGCCAGCTCCCATGGGGAGCCTGGAGGCAGGCAGCATGGCTTTGAAGTACAAAGCACTGGCCAGTGGCAAGGCAGAGGTGGGCAGACAGAGGTTATGGCAATTCCCTTTCAACTCGATGAACTCTGTGAAGCCACAGCCAGAGTCTAAAGCTTCCCTTCCTTGGCCCTTGCTCGTAACTCTTCTCCCCAGAATCTCCCCTGGAACATACCTAGGCACAGTTGAGTTCAAGCCACAGAGAAATGCTCTAGAACATTTTGGAAAAATCTGTCCAGTTGCTTTTGAGGGATGCAAAAGAGAGGAAATACTTAACAAAGAGTAAAAAAAAAAAAAAAAAAAAATCTTTAAAAAGAGACCTAGCTTTATAAGTGCATACCTTAAAGAAGGCTGAACTCTAATGTGGCCAGACATCATTCAAGATAATTTTGACCCAAGAACATTTGATGTTACCCAGGTTATAAATGAGTAGTCACCTGCAGTACTACAAAACTGCTAATCATGCACATTTAGGAAAAAAAAATATCTAACAATAGCTGTCTACCATAAGTCTTTACTTCCAATTGGTTTGAATATACTTGAGACAGACTATTCATGTAATTGGGCAGAACCAAAAAAGTTATTTTTAATCATCATAGCAGTTAGTTAATAACTTTGAAAAATCAAATTGCTGGATGCTGCATAATTGCAGCAAAGTTAACTTTTTCTCCTGTGCTCCTGTGGCTGTTAAGAGCTATGCTAAGCAGCGTGGCACATTCCACAAGCAGGCAAGACACACTGCGATAAAAGGCCCCAAGTCAGAAGTACATTAACCAGGAGCACCACACGGGTTGCTGACTTGAACTTCTCAAATCTTACCCGGACTGAAGTACAGCTCCACCCTATACCTGCACCATATTTATAGCCGCTCAGCTGGTGCTCACACTGTAGGTACACTAGAATGAAACCTTCGTTGGCTACAAGCAAAGCTAAACAAATTAATCTACTTGCCTTGGCATGCAGGAAAAAGATACTAAAGAGCACTTTATTAAAAAAAAAAAGGTCAAGTGGTCATGTGACCAGATCTTGTATTGATAATTCTGCAAGGACAAGAGTCAGCATTCAACTGCAGTTCTAAATTCCTGGATTAACTCTGGCCTTATTCCAGTCAACAGCAGATCTGCTGTATACTTTGATGGAACAAATGTTTTACCCCTCTGTTATTTGCATGGTGAATTGCACAACCTTCATGTAAGATCACTAAAGGTTTCTTTAAATATTTTACATAATTAAATACATTTCCACAGAGTCAATTTTTAAAAAAAGTAAGTTTAACCACGAGTTATACTTAACTATATTTAGTGAGCTAGAAAAAAAATTATGCTATTATCTGCAAGAATGCGTAAAGAACAGTGTGTCATCTTTCAGCATAAATGTTTTGCCTTTTTACATTTGAATTCAGATAATATTATCTTAACATTCTTCACACACGATGATCTTTCAAATAAAGGACAGAGGTAACACTATAATGTCACTTATCTTGCAAGCTGCCTTTTTATCATACAGTACCCCATTTCACTCAGTGGTGTTATGACACTACCAGAAGTGCCATGACATACCAAGATATGGTGTATTTCAAAGAATTTGCAAGATGATTAAGTCATTTTGCCTCCTCTACAAAACACAATGTAATGAATATTCTGTAGAAACAATGATTTGGGCTTTTCTCCCCTTTTCTTTTGAAGCAGATGACTGATTTACAGCACAATTGCAAATTTCTCTTATTTTCTTTTTCAATACCTTTCTATATATAGCTCTCTATTCCTCGGCTTCTCAAAAGATAACTATTTCATTTAAAAATGGTTCAAGTTGAAGAGAATATATGGAAATATTCCCTGAGAGTAAACATGGAGATTTGTCTATCTGTACTGACAATGAAGTACATGGTGATAATATGTTGCCCATTCCATCTAAAATATCTGACCACTCCAACAGGACCTTTCTTAAGCTATTTTCACAAGCTTGAGTCTCCTGCAGCTTTCAAGGAAGCCACATTTCATCAGTTACAGGTCCTCCCCTTTGCTCGTCCAACTGCTAAATTTACTTTTTCCTGTTGCAAAATCTTTGCAAAACATTTAAACAGTTTCTTCAGCAACTGTGTGCTTTTGACTGTAGGACATTTATTATTATCCAAGCTTGATGCTGCATGGATAGCTCACTATTCCTAGCGATTTTTATTTACAGAGACACACAGACAACGAACTATGTTTTAAAGCAATGAAATGAACATCCTTCTGCACTGGTATTCTTCAGCTTGGTAGAAAGAACAGACACACAATCTAATAAAGGTGCTGTTCTGCATTTTCCACAGCTATGAGACTTCAGAGTTACAGAATAGACAGCATTTGCAAAGGACCAAAGCCAAAAAATCTGCATGAATCAAAAAAGAGTAAAAGTTTCACCTGGCAAAGCCGACTCCTCTGCTGACTCCATTAGCATCTCTTAATATTCTGGTGGAAATGACATGTCCAAAGGGTTTCAGCATATTCTCCAGTTCCTGCTCATCCATGGAAACGGGTAAATTTGAGATGTATAGATTTGTGGGATCTTGCTCTTGTTGCTATGACAAAATAAGAGAAATATCCTCAGTTAGGTTTAGGACAATGGTACAGCTTATGCCTCATACAACAAAGACTACTCAAAATAGGGCCAAACCAAGAAATTATAGCTACATTAGAAGCAAAGCTGGGTAATCTGTTCATGACAACAACATATTTGCCAAATTTCTGCAAACTCTCATGCATTTGCTTAATTCTGTGCATGATTGCTCTTATTGAACTCAGTGACACTACTAATTTATAAAAAATTACTCTCATGCACAAGCATTCTTGATTTTGTGTCCTAATTTAGCAAACAGATTGTGAAGAAAACACGATTTCCACAAATGTGCTCACTGTTAACATAAATAAAGAAAACTCAACACATGTTTTAAGCAGATGTGCTTTCCAGCCTGCAGACTTCCCATTCAACCTGTTCATCATGAACAAGGTTGGTTGAAAGCACAGAACACTTTCCATAGTATCTTCCCCCGCCCCCCCCATCAGGAACATCTTGATTGATAATGTGCAAAAAGACCTAACTGGGCTGGGGGGGGAGTTCTGTAGTTCGATTTAAGGTCTTGGTGAGATAGGTCACATGTTAATTGTCAGGCTAAATTAAAATATCTTATAAAATAAAGCCTGTAGTATGAATAATTGAGAAAACAAATTTGAAGACAGCTTTTCACATTCTATTTCAGAATTTTATGCTACACTTTCCATTTTGGCAACCATTCCAACTTGGATTCTTGCTTGCCAAACTACTGCAAAGAAATATCAGAGGCATCTATGTAAAATAAGTGTATTAAAGCTGTAAATAAAAATACTGTATACAGACAACCAAGCCCTAATTACATTAAATCAATTTAGTCAATCCCTTGCAAATTTTTAAGGCTCTGGTTCCATTTTCATTGATACAAGCTTGACATAATTATCTGATCACCTGTCAGTACAAGCCTGATTGGGATCAGGCATAACCACGTCATTTTAGCTAATGGTTAATAACCAAAAATATAAGATACAATCTTTATGCTGTGCAGTAAGCCAGACAATATCTTACCTTACAAAGTCTTCTGACACAGATTTTTGGATTCTTTTTCATTACATATTTTAATGGGCAGAATTAATTTGTACTTGTTCAGCACTGAGTTGACAGCTGTATTACTGTCATTTGCTATGAGGTGTCCTAAAACCAAACAATCTTGCAGCAGCAGCAGCACAACCTTACCCTGAAGAAAATGCACACAGTCCTGCAGCCCTGCCCTGGCTTAACTCAGCTAGTTTAAGATTATATTCCATTAAAAGTAGCGCAGATGTATCTTGTCAAACACAAAGACTCATGCGTCTTATTTCTAGAAGATGTATGAAGACTAGACAGAACCAAAATGTCCGCTCTGTCACTGCCTTGCACGTTCAAGGCCTCAAAAATGGAAGCAGAAATCGTTCCAAGCTGTGATTCACACACACCATCTTTGCAGGGTCAAGAATGACGAAGCAAAGTCTAGCATGCCTAAATACCACAACCAGAAGCCAAAGAAAGTTTTCAGCTTCCCTTACCCCAGGCTCAATGGAAAATTCAGCCCTTTTGGATGCAAAGAAAAGCTGCAAAAGGATACACCAAAGGGTCCAAAATCAGGAGGCGTATAATGCTGCTTTACTGCATAGTTTGGATTCTGACCTAAGAGCTGTGAACACTTGACTTTAGACATACTGCTCAATGCCCGTTGCATTCTAGCTTTGCATCTCCAGACTTGTCACACCATGAAACAACACATTACCATGCAGTTTGAATTCCCCACTATTTTACAAAAAAGAAAGAGAAGAACAAAGTGGCCATGTTTCCAAGTTGTTGTCCATAAAAATATACCCAGTTATTACCACGCCTTATAGTAAGGGGGAGAGGAGAGGAAAACCACACACACGAGTGGTGAACTTACTGCAAATTGAACTGAAGATACAAACACTAAATCTAGAAGAACATTCTTTCCCTTTCCAGTCATCTTTCCCTGCTGTCAACTTCCTTTCTCTAATGTCTATTTACATTCACACGGATTCAAAAGCTAGTTCCTCTCCAATAACTGAAAGATACTAGTGAGGGGCCAGAACTGGTACAGTATTGGCAACGCAAGGAAAATCATGCAAACAGTCCTGGAGGGAAGGTAGGCAAGAAAAGAGAGGAGTACGAGGAAAGCGCTTCTAGCTTTGGGAAATACAAACAAAACCCAGAAACATTTTCTTTCTCCTTTATTTTGTTCCACATTTTTCCCCTTTTCTGCGTGCAAACTATTTAAGTTTTATTGCTTCTTACTTGGGGGGGGGGGGGGGGGGGGGGGGGGGGGGGGGGGGGGGGGGGGGGGGGGGGGGGGGGGG
>JAVJGJ010000047.1:101926077-101954206 GCA_035590215.1 Microhierax caerulescens
TCACCTTCCCCTGCACCGAGGGTCAGGCTGACAGAGCTGTAGTTCCCCGGATCCTCTTTCTGGCCCTTGTAGATGGGTGTCACGTTGGCTAACTGCCCGTTAGCCAGAACTGCTGAGAGATAATTGAAAGTGGCTGGGTGAGCACTTCTGCCAGCTCCTTTATACCCTTGGGCAGATCCCATTTGGTTCCATAGGCTTGTGTGGGTCTAAGTAGTGTAACAGGTGCCTAAGCATTTCCCCTTGGACTCTGGGGGCTTCATTCTGCTCCCTATTCATGTCTTCCAGCAAAGTGGGTTAGTACCTGGAGAACAAAAGGTCTTACTATAAACACTGAGGCAAAGGCAGCATTAAGTACTTCAGCCTTTTTCCTCATCCTCATTCCGCATGCAGTAAAGGAAGGAGATTCTCCTTAGACATCCTTTTGTTGCTATTTTATTTATAGAAACATTTTTATTTATTTATTTTTTTAATGGCAGTAGCCAGATTAATTTCTAGTTGGGCTTTGGCCCTTCTGATTTTCTCCCTGTATAACCTCACAACATCCTTGTAGTCCTCCTGAATTGCCTGCCCCATCTTCCAAACGTCAAGAACTCTCCTTTTTTTCCTGAGTTCCAGCCAAAGCTCTGTTCAGCCAGGCCAGTCTTCTTTCCCACCAGCTTGTCTTTCAGCACATGAGACAGCCTGCTCTTGTACCTTTAACATTGCCTTCCTGAAGAACGTTCAGTCTTCCTGAACATCTTTGCCCTTCAGGACTGCCACCCAAGAGACCCTGCCAACCAGGCTCCTAAGCAGGCCAAAGTCAGTCCTCTGGAAGTCCAAGGTAGCAGTTCTGCTAACCCTGCTCCTTACTTCTCTGAGAATTTCAAACTACCATTTTGTGATCACTATGTACAAGACAGCCTCCAACCATCGCACCACCCACAAGCCCTTTCTGTTCACAAACAAGAGGTCCATCAGCATGCCTGCCTTAGTTGGCTCACTCACTGGCTGTGTCAGGAAGGTATCTTCCACACACTCCAGGAACTTTCTAGACTTTTTCCTCTCTGCTGTACTGTATTTGCAGCAGACATCTGGTAAGCTAAGTCCCCTGTGAGAATAAGGGCTAGCAATTGTGGGACTTCTCCCAGATGCTTACAGAATATCTCATCTGCCTCTTCATCCTGGTTGGGTGGTCTATAACAGACTCCAACCATAATATCTGCCTTCTTGGCCTTACCCCAATCTTACCCATAAACACTCAACCCTATCATCACCATCATTAAGCTCCAGATGATCAAAACAATCCCTATACATACAGGGTTACCCCCCTGCCTCTCCTTCCTTGGTTATTTCTTCTGAAGAATTTACAACCAACCATGCAGCATCCAAGTTGTGTGAGTCATCCCGCCGTGTTTCTCTCATGGTAACTGTATCACACTTCTCTTGCTGCACAATGGCTTCCAACTCCTCCTGTTTGTCGCCCATGCTGTGTGCACTGGTGTGCATTCACTTCAGTTGGGCTATTTATCCCACCACCTTTTTGGAGGTAGAAGCCCTGATTCCGATGTGACCATTCTCAGGTGCTTCTGTGGTTTCTAACACGTGAATAACCCTTGTGTCTTCGCTGCTACATGGATCTCCATCCCCTACCTCCACTGACATGGCAGACCAAAGGACCTAGCTAACATGCTGTCCCTCAAATATTGTGCCACCTCCAGGCTTATCTCTAGTGAGCCTGGTTTTATCCCTTTCCCCCTTCAATTTTTTTTGCGGCAGGCACTCCTGGAAGCACTACCTATCTCCTCAACTAGATCATGTCTAAACACTGAAGGTTTCACAGAGCAGGTACTGAAGAGCAGAGGACATTGGGGTATTCAAAGAAGCTTATTTTGTCTTACATATCTTTCAAAGAATCTGTGTGTTGTTTGATGGCCTTTCAAAGGCTCCAGTATGTAAAGATTTAACATTTCAGGATTTAACATCTCTTTCATCCTGATACATCTACTACACAGTAGTCACTATGCCATTTTAGACCAAGTGCTGACTGCATGTTCCATAAATTATCTTTCTTCAATAGTCATCCCTACCTGACTTCTACACTATAATGGTTGACAATTTATTAGCAACGTGATTTTTTCCACGGCACTGCAGGAGATTTGGCCTCAGCATAATTATGCTGCTATTATACAGCAATAATTAAGCCCAATCCATCAAACATTATAAATATAGCTAAACTGAACTTGCAGCATGCATTTTCTGTGTAAGCTTGGTTATTAACAAGTCATGTCAAAAGCCTGTTAACAAGGACACTTTCTGAAAAAATACAGCGGTACTGCACACGAACACAGAAAACACTCGTAAGTGCTATTCTGAAGAAAAGCATATTCCCAATGATTTTCAGAAGTATTTCATTGTCATTTGCATAAGTAAAATTAAGCAGCTCTGAGCTTTATAATGACCCAAGAAAAGAACTCCTGCCAGCAGAAATATTTTGCCTGCGATCATCTAATCAGAAGAGAGAGACGTGACTCAGACACCCACCATTACAGTGCCATCACTGAAACACTTTGCAGTCACTTCTTAAACAAGGCACAGGCTAAAATTTGCTCTACCACATTTTGTCAAAAAATTGAAAACAAGCAAACTCCTAAACCCCATGACCTATAAAGAGAAAAAGAACTGAAGTATTGTAGGAAATTATTTGTCACAAATACCTGTATCAGCTCCGCAGTGGAGTATTATTTATAAGTACTGTTTTAATTAAAACTATGAACTTTAAAAAGAGTTCACAGTTTATATATGCACAGGATTTCTTCTCGCTGTTCAAACTATCAGTGCTGTGCTGTGTAAGCTGGACTCAGCTTTTTTTAATTAAGTTTGTTCACGGACAGCACAGCATTTGCTAAAGCTAAATATTGCTGGAACTGAATTGTTATTGGTCTGTCCATCGCAGAGCTGCTGCAGAACCTTCCATCATGCACTTCATCTGCCAGTGGTGATTTGATCTGCCCTTCATCTTGTGTGGCAAACACGGACTTGAGTTGCTACGGTCACCACCTTCAGAGCATTGTGCAAGATACAAGGTACCTTGTTTTATTTCCACAAAACACAATCATAACCAGGACTATCACAGACTAACATAAAAACGCATTTTTCATACTTCTGACATTACAAAGTGAGATTTTTAGAAGTCCTTACTTCTTAGTTTTCCTAGAAACAAATTTCCATGGTTTCCAACTTGCACAGTGCACTGCAGTCAAAAATGCAGCTCAACCTTGGAAAAAATCATTGTCACTCTAGTTTTGAAGGTGTTCAGTTGCCTGATATTCTCCTTCACACTGTTTTGCCAACTGCTTTGCTATTTAAATTAATATTAAGTAAGAATCATTTAATTACCTCAGATTATCTGAAGGCTGTCTATAACAGTATCTGAAAGTGCTACGTAATCTCCTGGACATGAACCCTAAATCAGAAACTCACTGATGATCTCTGGAAGCAAAAGGCTGATTTGCCAGATGAGCTGCAATCAAAGTTGAACACCTTACCCATTTATTTTGATTTGTCACCAACTGTGCCCTAGTGAACTTAAGACACAGTGTCCTATTGCACACTGGACAATACTGCATCGAGTATGTCTATTTATTTTATGCTATAGTGGGTTAAAGACATGTTGATTGACGTATATCTTCCAGGATTTTCTTACTGATACTTAGACAGGAGTCAAGTCCTTTGCCCCTGCACAGAGTCAAAGAATCTTGCAATTTAACTCCTACTATTCACATTCTCACTAAATTGTGTTATACATGATACTGTCCACAGAAAGAGTAAATTTGTGCATGTGCATGTATATACTTACACAGAGAAAGAGGTCACAAAAAAGTTTATTTCCTTTACAGAGGACATAGCATGAAATCAGGGCACAGTATAAACTTTCCATTGTCAACAATGGAGGAAAGAAAACAAATTCGAGCTAAAATGCCATATGCACTAAATCAATAAAATTAAATTAACAGCTTAAGTTAAAGTGCTCCTAGAAAAAGGTCTTAGAAACATGCACAAAACCCATCCTGTTATCATGGATGCTTGTGATTATTTGGTATTTTGGAAAGCATGATACACACAAATAGTATTTAGTAGCACCACTTAATTCAGTTCTTTAAAAAAGAGTTGCAGTGCCACTGGCACCAATTAGTTGAAACGCAATTTTTTATATGTAAAATGTTCAGTGCAAAAATGTCCAACTGTAATGTCTCAAAAAGAAAATTACAATTATTTTTGCTTTACTTAAAATCATAATATTCCCAAGCACCTGGCATCACCACAAAGACTTTCAAGATGGAACTCAAACAATATAAAACTTCATCAAGAATTCTACAGTTCTCCTTTGCATAAGCTGAAATATGGAAAGTTCTGATAATAAATCCTGAAAAGCTGGATTTATGTACAAAGCAATCGACATTCTAGAGTAAATGGTTGGCATTATTACAGATTTTCTAGATCTCACCTTTTTAGTCTACGTTTGTCAAGGTGGTGATTCAAAAGCCATGGTTTAGTGACTCCTGGAGCTGACTGGGCTGTGCTGCTTTCTTATCTCAGAGTTTCAAGCAGAATGTCTCTGTTCTCCTGACAGTAATGCTGGACCAAAAGGATTGCAAATGGTAGTGGAAAGAAATGGTTTTCTCCCTAATCTATCTCAGGATACAATAATACCACTTGCTCAGTGCAGACAGAATCTGGCATTGCGGAGGACAAACTTGGGTTCCTCAAACTGTAGATGTAAAGCATTTAGATCAACCTATGAATTAACCTCTCCTATATTATTTGTGGAGACTGTGCCAGGTTTTAGCGCAGAGGTTGCATGTTGCTCCCCAAGCTCAGAAAAGGAAGCGACGGGACTTTCTAAATGACAGAAGCGCGGGAAAGGGGAGGGCTTTGCTGTCTGATCTTCCAGTGGCCATAGGATGTCATAGTGAAGCACCAGAGGCACAAGTTACAGATGCTTTCATGCATGTGTAGCCCTACTTGGCCAGGCAGGACAGGGTATTTGCTCTGACATGGCCTGATCCTCCTCTCACTCAATTCTACAGCAAAATTTTCTGTGATCTCACTTGTCAGTATCAGGATCTGAGCTCGGAAAAGATTTTCAGAACTATATTCAGATTAATAAAGATGCAAAATCCAGTGGACACATCTCTTATGATGATTATCATGCATTTATTGTTTGCCTTTAATATTTCCTTTCAAAGCTGACAGCAAAATGAAGACAACATAGATTTGAAATGCTGTATATGCACATGGAGTTAAATTATTATCAATATTGCATCTATATGCAGATCAATAGGAACTTATGAGTCTCTATTCAGAAGCTTCTCTAGGTTGGGGCTAAGAAAACTCATATTTCTTCATGTAAAATTCAAAACCTTAGCATTTAACTGTCTACACTTGCACTGGAAAAAGACTGTAGCTATTAACGGTAGTAAATTATCAGCAGTGGGAAAGCATTAGAAGCTTTAAGAGGACTTTTTGGGACTTTATTATGCTTTTTAATATTTGACCTATTGACCCAAAGGCAAATTCAAGCAGCACACAGATCCCATGTGATTGCCTGTGAAGAAAACGGAACGCTTTCTTTTGTCATGTTTTACATTACTTCCTATAAACCATAAATGAAGTCAGAATTTTCTTGTCTGGGAATTCCTGTTGGGATAAAGGTTGAGGTCTACTTAGCCTGAGTCCATACAAACTGCTAGAGATCAGTTATTCATCTTGATGCACATGCCAGAAATGGAAACCTACTAGTCCTTGAGGATGCATCAATTTTCAGGGAGTCTGGATTCTTTTAACTACTTCAGAAACTTAAGAAAAGATCTACATAGATACCACTTAAGGAAAACAAAATCCACCATAAAACACAGCCTTGACAGTTTTATTTTGAGAAATCTGTATTTAACACAGACAAAAATACCATTCCCTTTTAAGACCAGGCACAACTCACAAAACATACACTGCAGAAATACTTATGCTTCAGATCTAAAAAGGCAACCAAGTCATGTTTCAAACGTGACAAGGGATGGTTATCGCTCAGAAGCATGACAGACACAGCAATAACCGCGCTTTCCCTGTGTGTGGAATCCCTGGTGCTGAGTCAGCAAGTCCCAGCAGACGTTAGCAGAAAGGCCTTGAAATACTCAGTTTCCATCCTTAGAGATGAAAATGAGGAAATATGATTAGTAAGTGAAGAAACTGAAACTTTATTTTATTTATAAAATAAGATATTAAAACAGAAAAAAAAAAAAAAAAAAAAAGGCAGGGTTGAATTACTGTGACCGCTGAACCCCCTTGCGCAGGAGCAGATGAGCTGCCTGTACTCTCCTCAGCACCCATCAGAGCAACCCTTGCTCCCTGTGATGAGATCATTCCTGGTAATGAAGTTGAGATTAGGGGCCAAAAAAATCCAGCACCACTGGGGAAGGAAGCATTATTTAAGGGTGTATGATGGTTTGGGTATGCAGAAAGTAAGGATCTGAGTGGCACAATGCGTTAGCTAGAGGTGTGGGGTAAGCTGGGGACAGCAGTAAACACTCCTGTAACTCTGTATTATTGGGGGGGAAATCAAGGAAAGCGCAGTACGAGAAACATGGTTCTCGCCTTGCCAGTTGAAAGCAGAGATGAGAGGGAATTTCATTGCGCTTTTCCACTTACAAAGAACATAGCCTCTGTGCAAGACGTGGGGCAGTGAACCAGAAAGCAGTCTATGAACTTTCTTACTTCCCAACACCAAGGAAAGTGTGAGTTCTTCATGAGAGTTTTCCTACAAACCTTTCATTAGCTCCTTCTGCCTTTTATATCAGCCAGAGGAGTACAGGTTTCTGAGCAGTTAATGCTGACTCAAGTTTTCCAAGCCAATGAATGCTTCCAGTTGCATATTCACACGGAAAAGACAAAGTAAGTCAACAATTTTCTGCATAGGAAGCAGAAAACTACTCTGAAATTAGAATAGGTATAGCAAGGAGAACAACATGGGCAGTTCTATCCACCTACTAAGGATTAAGACAGAAGTATAAAGCAAATTTTGTCGAGCCATGAAGAGCCATAACTGGTCTTACTGTGGAGAGAAAAAAGAATATCCCTCTGCTTAAGAAACTGATGTGAAAAGGTACCTGTGCTGTTCTTGTGGCAGAAATGAGGAGTTTTGAGAAGAAGCAGAGATGTCTTGCATTTGAAATGAAATAATGGCTGCAGTTGTCTGCAGTCAGCTGGTGAGACACAGCAGAACTGGGGTGGCTGGACAGGAGCTCTGCACCACAGGGCTATTCACAGGGCAGTGAGGACAAGCTCAAAGGGGTTGCTGCATCAAGGGTGCCTACCTGCAAAACCTCATGCAGTTCAGCTCCTTTGTAACCAAGAGACCAGGAGGCAAACCGTACAGGAATGGCACAAGATGACAGAAGAGACAAGTATAGCTGAGACTGAAAGATACTACAAGTTGAAATGCAAGACAGAGCACAAAGCTTGAACCCAAGTACACATGCCAGTTCCTGTGAGGAAGAGGGCAGGAAGAAGGAAATGCTTCAAGCCCTGTAATTCTCTTTCCTTCTGTTTCTAGAAATCTGGACTTGACCACCCTGCCCAGCACACAACGGGCTGTGACTGCTCGCATGTCAACGATTTGCTGTGTTGTACTAAGCTGGCCTGCGGGAAAATGCACTAGCGTTCCGATATTAAGTTCCCTGTGGCTTGTGCTTTGTTCTTACATCTATACAGTATTTCAGCTATGGCTAATGTATGTATACGTATATACATGTGCCTATGTGTGTATATATGCATGAGAATGATGTGTTTAAGTACCTAAGTACAGTTCTATATTACATATGTAACAAAAAAATGTATTTTACACATAAAAGTGCGTTCCAGTTTAAGCATGCTTTCAGTTTTGAAGATGTGGGTAAACAGATGTTTGCGTGTGCAGACTTCCAAGACTACAGCCAGACTTGAGACATTTGCAATTACTCATACATATGTGTGAGTGACTGTATATACGAAGGAGATATCGCCATACGTAGCCATGAAATGTGTTTAGCTGGTGGTATGCTTGCATGTGATTAAATATAACTGCATGTAATCATATTTTACATGTATTTCTATACGTGTACAAACCTTTCGTATAAAAAGGGATGGCTGTATCAATCCAATAAATGAAGGACGTTATCTTCTTTCTCACTTACAAATCATAAAAAACTAACAAACTGCTGCAGTAATAAAACTGTGAGACAAGATACACTGGCATTCCTTGAGGCTCAGACTGGAAAGGAATTACAAAGAAGGCATTCTGGATGTAGTGGATAGCTGGGAATTAAAGACAAAGGAGAATGTGCAGTAGGGTGTAGAGGGACTGGTGTGGTTCTCCCCCCAGGATGCTGAAAAGTGGACCTGGTTCTGGTGTTGGCCCTTAAATGATCTGAGTCATTTTGCTCCAGCTTTAAAATCTTTTTTACAACTAAAAAGGCAGTGTTGAAGAAAGGAACTTGAACTACTGACCACTTTAGGTTTCTGGATTACCTCTCCCAGGTGCTGTATTTGCAATGTGTTTTCAAACCAGTTTTCATGAAAAGCTAAGCTGAAGGCTTACAAGCAGAACATCTTACACTCTCAGGCATCTGATATTGCACTACTAGGGCAAAGAACTAGAAGGAGGCAGACACTTTATCATGTAAATTAGGAGGTTTTTATCAGAGGTACACTCCTCATGGCACTGTTTATCCTTGCTGATACTGGTATCACCAGTTGATGACATTAGCAGAAAATCACCCAATACTTGGGAAACAACTTCAAGCATTTTTTTGGGAGATAAACACAGTTGTTCCTAAAGGGGGTAGGACTGAAAGGTACAATGTACAACATCTTTAAGTGGATGACTATAAAATTCCAGAGTTTGTTTGCAAAGCTTTCATCATGACTAGCAGTTCCTGGTGGCTCATGGTAAAACACATACAGCTGTGGACATGTTTTTTGCAAGCCATGTAAACACTTTAAATGTAAAGGACCAAACTCGATAGTCTGCAGACCTGAGAAATTTGTGCTCAGCTCAAGTTTGTCAACAGACCAAGCTAGTGTTATGTGCATTCTGTGGCCACTTGCAACCCCTTCATCCACACTCCACACACGCACAGACGAAATACCCCTGTGTTCCAAGTAGCAAAGCTGGTTGTATCTACACAAAATCCTTTAAAAGTTCTCAGGTTTCCCAAGAGAAAAATAAATATCCACTGGATCCCACTGAGTAACATCTCAGCCTGATGTTGACTCGGTTGTGGATCCACAGATCAGTGACTGTCACAGATGGACGCCCATCCAGCTGCCTCAGGATGGGATTTGACATTCAGAGGCTTCCCAGCCTTACCCCACCAGGGAGGGGATGAGGCTGGCTCTGCTGAGAAAAGCATCAACAATGTCTGCAGCTTGTTGGCTTTTTAAGAGAAATAGTTTCAAGTTACATGACCCTATTTTTATAGATCAATCAACTTGACCTGCTGCCTAGGCTGCCTCTCACAGGTTTTTGAGATACTACACTGTTTTGAAAGAACAAGCAATTTGCAGCGAAAGTGAAAACTGAAGGAGCAGAGCATTTGCATTTACTCTGTTATTATTTTGAAGACCTAAAATAATAATATTTAAAGAGTTCAAAATAGTGATGTGTTGAGAAAATATTTTGAGAGAGACAACCAAGTCAGAAGGACATGCAGTGAAACAGGAGGTCAAACCAAAATACACAACCAGGTTCTGCCACTTGAGATACACATAGAAAACTGTGTTGCACTGTCCCAATTTTGCTGATCCATGTAAGTAAAAACTTCCCTGCTTTTCAATTCTGCTAAACCTGCCACTCATTCTATAAGCTCCAAAATTAACATGGAGAAAAAGAAATGCTATTCAGAGACAAAGCACACTTGAAACCAAGGCCCTGACTACTTTGGGACAATTAAAGTGCAGCCTGGGTATATTAATCACAGTCTTCTGGCCCGGTTCCAAGTTGGGCAATTACAATCTGCCTACCTCAAATTCTCCCCAGAGTTTCAAATGCAAGAGTTATTTGTGATTTCCTTCCTATAAAGTGTTGTTTAGTGCAGCCAGTAAAGACTGGTTTCATTCAAGTGATGGGTGAATGACCCACATTGACTATAGAAAATGTGTAAAAGCACTTTGGGATCCTTCAGGAAGAAGGACACTTATTACATGGTCATTTTACAGTGCTTTTATTATTCTAAGAGGAAGTACTCCTATCTAGATGTTTCTTCACATGCTTCTTAGTAACCAAGTAGTTCACAGTTTGGACTTGTTTTTCTAAAAATTAAATTGGGTTAGGTTATTTTTTTTGTACATTTAAGATGAGAGATTTGAAATGCAAGCACTGTATCATGGAGACAGTTTAGGAAAACATACACAACTTCTTCTACTTTGAAAACTATTCAGATAATTTTTTGAGCCAAAAAAGATTAATGATTTATTATGGGGCTCATTAATCAAAAATTGTGTGTGCATATTTTTTAAAGGACCGATTCCACTGTTCAAGTCAATTAGGTCCTCTAAAGCTATTAAATCAGGAAGGAGCCGCAATATTACCAAGACTTCCTGCAATATTGTTGAGACTTCCCTGAGTGTATTTAGAGTATAAAATAAATGCTATTATTCAGGAGATACTGAATTGCTAAGCTTCTTAAATTTGTACAATTTGGAACTTGAAGTACATTAAAATGCTGAAACTCATTAAGAGCCCTTTTCACAGCTGCAAAATCGTTGGCATTCACAGCACCGTGCAGAACAATAAAACACTCCCCGCACCTTTGAACAGGGCGACTTCCGTTCCTCCAGCTCTGCTTTAATGAACCACTGAGGCAGAACTGGTATCTAACCTCTCCGTCAACCTCCTCCATTGAAAGGGAGAAACAAAAAGCCACAACAACGCTAATATTCTGAACAGAAAGGCAAAACGTACCAGCATACTGTACGAACCCTCCCCCAACACAAAACCCTTGGCTATCGCTGCTTCTTTGTTAGAGTAGAATTCAATTTTCTCCATCAACACCAAACAAAACGCCTTCAGAGGCAGAAAACAACCCATGGTTTTCTCTCAAGCCACCCACCAAACTATGCCCAAGTAGACTTTGTTTCCTTGGGTGCCATTTTCCTGGACCCAAAGCACAGGACTTGGCATTTAGGTAGGTGTTTTCACTAAAGCCAGTTGCATACAGTCACTCTGCATGCCAAAACTGTCCTCCTGCTCTGTTCAGTGGGGGGGCAGATTTTGTACCTGCAAAGTGGCACCAGATCAAACAGCCCTAGTCCTCAGCAAACCTGTAGATGCCCCATATACATATATATATGTATGTTTTCCAGCTCAGCACTGGTCCCGATGGTCAGAAGACAGCACCTTTCCAATCTTCAGCAAAGTTACATCTTGCTCCAACTGCATCAGGGTAACCAGTGCTCAACCCTTCTCAGCTAGAAGCTGGCCACTGTGCACGCCAAGCAATTGCAAATGGCACTCAAAAAGCCTCCTCATCTTTGATCTGGTAACAGCACGTTCTGCCTCTTCCTCAGTCAGGAGGATCACAGTTACGCCTCTAATATATACAGGTCTCATCAGCCCCAGGGCAATGAAGCCCAAGCCTTATCAACGTTTAGTGGGCATCTCCAGCTGAAGTAATTGTTTCTAAGTAAACTTGCATTGGGCCACCTACCACACTCTGGTATATGAAAAACAGAAGGAAAAAAAGTCAGTAACCAACCAAAAATTAAATGTGAGTAAGAACTATGGGAACAGCGACTACTCTAGAGATTTCCCAAGATTCATCATAAGCTTGGTGCTGGACAAAACTGAAAGAAACAGTCTTGGGACTATTATTTAGCTTGTTAGATTCTATGTGCAAGCTCTATCTGTTTATTCCAAACTATTGCCCAAAGCAATGACTGGATTGCATCCCTGAGAGGGAGAAATTGCTTCCTTCCTCCTCTAAACATTTTTGAAAGGAATGGAGGAAAATGCAATGCCAAACTGGTGAAGAAGATTATGTATTTCAGAAGTGGGTTTGAAAGATTCAACAAGAGATATTCACATTAAAGATTACAGAATTAATTACAGAAAAAAGGGGGTGGGGTTCTGCGTGGGTGTTCCCGTCTACATCAAACAAACTCAAAGAAAGCAACATTATGAAGGAAGATTAGACTATGAGAAAAAAAAGGCATGTGTGATTAAAGCAAAAGATACTTTGATAGCGTACAGACTGAGGTGTTTTTGTTATGAGCAACAAAAAACACAGCTTCCAAAGCTTAGCTGAAGAGCAGTACTCAAGCCCTACGGTTCTTCACAAAACACAACACAATTGCTCTTGAAATCCAGCTATTTTGGCACATAATTCTGACTTCATATGTTCAGTTGGGAATACCCAACCCATGACAAGTGAGGAGAGCAGGAAAACCTGCCTGCTGACCAACACAGAAGCACAAACACGTGCACCCCAACACCCCACCATCATGATTACATTTCTCAACTGCTTCCCAGCCATAGAGGCTTGGAACCAGCCACTGTTGGTGTGTGACCATCAGCACTGTGGGCAAAAGGAGGCGTCTGTCTCTGTGTCAAACACTGCAAGAGATACAGCAGTGGCAAATCCCAACTCTTCCCCTGAAAACAGGCCCAGTAAGAAAAGAGCTGCACCAGTTTCAGCTGTCCAGTTGTTTGGCAGTTGGAACCAACTGATACTTGCATGGAGACAACAAAAAAGAACAAAGACACCCTCTAAACTTTTCAGCATGTAACTTTGCTAGCAGATTTTGCCATCTGATCAGGAAAACGCTACCCAGAAGAAAAAGAAACATTTTCAACAACATTTTGTCGTTTAAGGCTTCTGGATTTCCCTCCTGAAACCATCTTACTTTTGCCATCAGATCATTTCATTACAGCAAACTGGCGTGTCCAAGCTGACAGTTTTAAGACATAAATAAGAGGAGATGTGGCAAGATGTTTTCAGGGAAGGGATCACTGTGGAATTCATCCCGCTTGCCGAGTCCAACAGAGCTCAACACCTTCCACCCTCAAGTCATGCTGCAAAAGCTGTCTTTTACAGAGAACTCAGGGCTTTCCTTGTCCTGTAATCTAGAGTGATTGAACTTTTGCCATCTTGTGTTTTGCAAACACTGTAAAACAGAATCGTAGCCTTCTATGACAATCTGAAAAACAATCTTAACTTGTTTAGGCTAAGCTTTTGCTCTCCTGAAAAACTGTATAACCATGCTGACGTGCAAGCAGTACAACTAAGCATCTTCTTGAGGTGTGATCAAGTACACCTTCACAGGTATGGTACTCTTACTTATTCTAGAGAATGGGTCGGTATTTTTACACAGTAAGTACCCTTCTGGAGAGAAGATCTGGCTTGCAGAGGTTTTCCCAGGATTCTTTTAAATATACAAATTTAAACCTTCAATTGCACTCCTAATTGTTGCACTAAAAATTGCACCACTGCAGCTGCATCATACTGGGCATTTAGTGCTGAAGGCACGTGGCTGCACTTAAAGCTACTCACTAATGGCTGAACTGCACACAAATACAGAGCTATGTGCTCCTATATCTGCATGCCCACACCACGGAGGCTCAGACATGTACTATGCGCCTGGCTTCATATATCCTAGTCTGGCTCTTCAAGTAAAGGGAAGAAGACTTCCCTGATATTAGACACAATCCCTTCAAGCATATTCCTAGTTTTCAAAATTACTTTTAAGAACACTTTGAACTATTTACTTCACTCATTAATTATGCTTCGGCCATTAAAGTGGGCTGTGCTTTCCAAAAAGAAAAAAGAAAACCTGAATATTTTCCAGGTGTTGTCCAGACTACACACTGTGGAAAGAGAAAGATTTACTGAAGTTTAAGGCTCACAACAGGAATATCAATATCTCTGTGTAGGATCTGGAGTATCTGGCTAGACTGAATACTAGTGTAGGACACCAAGCCCCTCAAGCCATGCAGGAGAAGACAGCCCCTTCCTAGCTGCGCCGGGACACAGTGGCAGAAAGGAGAGTTGTGAGCAGCTACCTCATCACTTACAATTTCTCTCCAGCATGTGTGAGAGAAAATTAAGAGATGTTTTAGCTTAAGATACTGTCATAGGGTATGTCAATTATCTTTATCCAGAACTGTTATGCTTTAGCACCTGCACCTGGTGGTAAAGCCCACATGAACAGGCAAGGACGACTGCGTGGATTGCAGACCCCTGAGGACTGTGTCTGATTTTGAAAGCTTTTTCTTCACACCGCCTATGTTTAACATTTTGGAGGTGGAAATGAGAGGAAGAAGTAATTCTAAAAGACTAGAGTAAATTTAACTTTGCTACCTAAAGTCAGTCCAGGAATTTTTGGCTAAGATTTTGGGTTGTTTGCTTTCACTCCTAAGGGGGTTCCAGCTTGATCCTAGAAGCCACTTGCAGCAGCTGAAAGTGATACCGTCCTTGCAGAGCTCATCCTCATACAGGTCTCAATACTACTGCTTGCAGCCCCCTGTGGTTTTGAGCATCATTCCTTGCCAGATGACATTAAGGGGATGAGTGCAAGGGTCAGAGTGGGAAAGACTTCTAGTATGCAGAAAAGTAAATGCAACAACAGAACCTGTATTTTATAAGCAGGCGGTACACAAAAAAAACCCCAACCAACCAACAAAAGAACCCGGGGGTGGGTGTGTGTGGGGGGAGTCAATGTATTAATGGATTTCTGTTTCAGTTGTTTCAAGCATATAAATCAATGATGTCTTATTCAGTTGGACATTCTGCTAATCTAATTTACACTAGCTACTTGAAAACCTCTGCCACCAGGAGAACCAAAATTAAACTGTAAAGGAATACCTTTCCTAATCTTTCACTTTAAATACTGTATGCTTAAGTAAATCTGATAATGAAAGACTTCTTACATCTTTGATACATAGTAGCTAAAGCTTTGGTCCAACTTCACTGAAGCAGTTTGTCAATTACCCAAGTTTGAACTGATAATAATAATAATAATAAAAAAAAACCCAAACAACCAAAGAGTAAATATTAACTTGGCCAAGCAGGTTAAACACCAAATTATGTTAAATGTACATGGCTATGTACAGGCTAAAGCACAATACTTGTTTGTAAATCCCAGGATAAAAGGCTATAGAAACAATAAAAGAGTGCACATCACTAATCTCATAAGCTCCTAAAGAATACTTTTAAGGAACATTCTTAATCAACATCAGGAAAGCATGTACCAAATGCTCTTTTGAATTATTATTTAAAATGTAGCCCTCTAGTTTTGGGTTTGGGTCTTGGCCTCTTTATGCTTGTGACCATTCTATAAAGAAACTTTAATTGCCGCCCCCCACCTTTAACACTGTCAAACTTCTATAGCTATACATGCGCTACTGGATTCCCATGTTCACATCGTTTAAACCAAATTCTTTAGTTTGCCAACACAAAGAGGACCGAGTTTAGTTGAAATCGTCATATGAAACCATGTTCAAAGCCAGGAAAGATTTCTGTTCCTAGCAGGCTGAACAGAATTTGCAAGGTAGAATTTAAGCATAGTTCAACCCCCCTGGGAACTACTACGAGATCACTTTCTTTCTGAAGACACATAAATAGTTAATAGAGGAGTTAACAGTAAATGATGCTTAAAATGCGGATCTTAATTCATGAACTTTATGAGAACAATAAAATATAGTGATGGGCTTTTCTAATGGCTTCCACAGTTCAGCCATCATGTCTTAATGGGTAGGACCTCCGGCTTTATAGTGAGCATAAAAAGGCAGCACTTGCTGTTCTGGGTGAGGCTGCTGGTCCACCTAACCTGGAGACTGCACCCCTTTAATACCAGTTTTGTCATCGCAATGCAAGAGGAATAGCAGCTTTTACCAATATAACAGTTTACTCATATATAAGGGAAAATGAAAGTGCAAAATTCATCACTGCTTTACGTAGTGCATAAAAAATAGCCTAAATTAACCTATTCAGACCTGAAGTTTCTTCAGGACTGCTCTTTGTTTGCCATTAAAATGGAAGACTGGGTTAAGAACTTCCCAGGCTGTATGTATATTGTGGCACTAGTCCTGCCTGGCCCCTGTCTCACCTGGCATGGCAGCGGCACTGATATAGGAAATTCACTGTCCCCCTACTTGGAGACCCAGGACAATACCACAGCTTCTGCCCCTTGGAAGAATGACAAAATGTTTTCAGCAAAGCACATCTTTTAAATTGACATCATCCTTCCAGAACATGTCAAATACAGCCACTAAAACTGCAACCTACATATGGTCTAGATTAAAATTAACAAACAAACAAAGCAGCCCTTAAATTATGAGGCATTCCAGAAGCAAGGACCCAAAAGTACAATAATTGCTTTATACTGTACTGCTGGGAATGACAGTGGAACGGGCTGTGAGTGCAGTGCTGCAGCACACCCAGCACCACTCAAAAAAAAAATAGATCGCTCGCCATTTCCCTGTGAGCACAGTGCTGTAACGCCCGTTCCCAGGGCAAAAGGGCTGCCATGCTGTTCTCCTCCATGCTGTGCCTCGGCTGGCAGGCACCCCGAGTGCATCTGCGCCCATGGAGGACAGGAAAACATAACACAAAGAACAGAAAAAACCCGCCGTGTAACTGTGCGCAACAGGCTTCAGACCTCAGCATTGAAGAGCAAACTGCTCCAGAATGGTTTGGTATTAATGACAAAAATGAAGAAATTAAATTTGTGCAGCTTCCTACATTTAGTAAAGGAAATTATGCATTTCCCACAAAGCCTAATGCCAGCTCCACGGGGATTATATTACTATTTATTGTTTTGTTTGCTCAAATAAAACACCTGTCGAGGTCAGCTATTCAAAGAATTTTTAATATACCAGCCTTACACTATGGAGAGCAAGAAATGTTTATAGAGGCACTCCTGGTAAGATTGTTGGCTTTTTTTTCCCCCCAGGTAGGTGCATAATGATTTAATAACAGAAACAGCATGCCCACAAACCTCTGAACCTCAGATTTAAATAAAAACTAATATATTTGAAATCTGGGTATCAGTCTCCACAGCTCCTTCAGCCTTCCCCTGTTATGAAAGGAGGCGTAACCCTAGGATACGGCATCCCCCTTTTATAAAGTCCCGTCTTAAAGTGTCAGGAGTCAAGGAATTAAAAACAAAAGCGGCATAAATCGCTGTCAATCATTAAAGTCTTTGATCTGCTCTTTGCTTCAGAAGGCATTATGCCTCCTAAATGGAGGGATCAATCACAGCACACCAGACCTGCTGCTGAGCCCTCTTGTGCTGCGCTGCCCGCGCGGAGGGCAGCTCATCACAGCGCATTCCAGCTCCCCTTTCAGGCAAACCAATGGGCAAAACATGCCAGCAGGACAACAAAACAACACAACACAAATGCCTTTGTGCAGCTACATGACATGACTACTTCCCCTTTTGGCATTTTTTAGGCTTTTTTATTAAATGGCAGGTCGCTTCGGCTTGTCTTTCATGATACATCCTCACCAGGCGTTCCACCATCACCACTCCTCACTAGCAAACAGGATTATTGCTTATTTTTCAAAAAGGAAAAAATGTTTATGTTTTCATTTATTCATAGCTATATGAAATATTATGTTGGCCTGCCTCAACTTGTTTGCTGCTTTTTTACAGTAACTAAACAGGTTGGTTGAATAAAGGGGGAGAAATTTATTTACCGCTTCCTCAACTGCAAAACCTCCCTAAATGCAGCACATTTGTCTCACTATGAAGAACATACAGTAAAAAGAAAAAAAAAAAAAAAAAAAAAGAGATGAACCTTCTCCCTGAAAGGTGTGACAGTTAGTTTGGTGTAACAGGTATGTATGCTAACTCAGAAAGCCACGGTTCAATCCAGATGGGCCCTGCTGTCCTGCACAAGAAATGTCCTACAAGAAAGCTCCAGAAGAAACCAACCACAGTGCTCTGTACCTGTGCGCTAGGAGATTCAATTACACTCCAATACAGCAGGATTAGGCCCCTAATTAAAATGCTGGCTACTGATAGAGTTGCACGGATTTGATGAAAAGAAATGGATTGTAATAATAGCAAATGGGATTAACTGCTGGCCAAGAGACAGTACGAACAGAACACCTGTTTAATAGGGGTGTACTTGGCCTGTGACGAGGGTTAAATAGTTTTTCAGCCTAATTCAAACAGGTTTGTCACTTTTAGGCTGCTATTCCTCATGGGTCTCCCACGGTTGAATTCTGTTGCCCTTCCTCGGTTTGAGAAGTACTCTTTTCCGTAAACATTCCCTTTAATTTCAGATTATGGCAATCATGGGCACGATCTGGTCTTTATAAACAGGGAGTTCAAGAAAAAACAAAATGTCAAACAGAGATAAAAGTAGCATTGTACTTTTAATTATCAAAGTATTTTATTTCATTTTAAGGAACAGATTTACTGGTCTTTTCCAGCTGCCTTGCATCATCACAGCAATGAAAAGTATTGTAAACCCAGTTCAGTCAAATGGTTACAGTGAGCAGCTGCTTTACATCACTGGAGCAGCATAAAGCAGTAAGCAGTTGAACCTAAACCATACTCTTTCAAGGCACTTGTCTTTACTAAAACAGAAAAAAAGTTTTTCTTCTCCTCAGCAAGACAGCAGAGCCATCTAGTTAAGAGGAATAAAAGCTACCAGAAGAAATCTCTGCATACAGTTCTGAGGTAGAATTTGCTCACTTTGCTGTCCTTTGCCTAGTAAGAACATTTCAGTCTCATCGGTGTCACTGATGGGAGAAAAATGTTTACACTAATACACCTGATTTTCAAGCCTGAGTTTAGACAGTCCCCAATACAATGCTTCAACACAAGTTAGAAGGGCAGATTCACTGTTACTTAGGGCTTGGAACACAGAGAAATCAATACACAGAGATAAAGACGGATAAGCACTTTGGGCAGACATGAAATACAAAGGAAAATACCACTCTCAAAACCCTCTTGCTTAGCTAATGCAATGTAAGTGTAAGTGTGGTGTCTTCCACAAGGTGACTGCAATGCTATTTTCACTTGCTTTCAGTCTCACATGTATTCAAGGCTCCTTCTGTTTATGCATTGCGCTGCAGCATGATCAGCTCAGCCACTAACTACGCCCCACGCTGCTCTTTTTTCACCTAGTTACTGCTTCATTTCACAACTGGATGGAGCAATTCCTCCTGTCCGGCTAAGCTCTTAGGAACCACAACTACTTATTTAACAGGTTTGGGTTGGTTTTTTTTTTTGTTTGTTTGTTTCTAGTGAAAGACAACCTGTAACTTAGGGTGAGCATTTTCTTTTACCTCAGCGCCAGAGGGAATGGGGGAATGGCTCCTCTCACCAATGTGTGCTCCACTCCGCATGTGCATGCACACACACATGCTCACCCACTTTCAGTTGTCTTCTTTTACCCTGTCATGTTCGGAAGATAACTAAAAAAACAAATGTAGACTTCATTTCCATCTCCTATCAGTAAACAGTGATTGTTTTATCTTCATTCCTAGGGAAATGAGGCAAACATGCTGTTTGTCTGTGTTCATCATTTCTTAACATAATAGCAGCTTACTGCCAAACCCAACAGAAAGCTAAGATTTTCAAAGATCAACTATAGTTCTACATGTCTTTTGCTGTAAAGGGAGATGAGAGACCAAACGAGTTCCCTCAGCTATAAGAAAAAAAAGCATGTGTTCACATATTGTTAGACAGCAGAGTATCCATGTAGGAGAGATGCCTTACAACTGCCTTCATTGTGAAAAAGTTTCACTCAGATCTCGTGAGCTTCTGAAACACCCCCATCAATCAACTTTCCAACAGAAATCTGCAGGAAACTAAGCTTTGTTAGTTCTGGTGCTCAGGGAATGATGTGTTAACAATACCATTGCAGCTAACTGTGCAGCATCCTTTCTTGGCTCCGCTCTCTGATATGCCTGCACCATGGGTGGCTGGTTTACAGGAACATTCAGGTTGCCCGAGCTACCTCTGTATTTGCATCCCCATTGATCTGTACTGATGCTGCAAAGTGCTGAACTGCATTTACACACAGGGCTTCTGTGCATGAAATTGTTCATCCTTGCATTCCTCTCTCCAATCAACTGTGGCATGTCTTAGGTGAGGCTGGGCATGGCACACTAGCCTGGCTGATGCATCACTTCTGATGGACATCCCAGAAGTACTGTACTGGCTTCCCCATCCCGAAAGCAAATATGGAAACTTGAGCACAGACAATACTTTCTCCGAACAACAATTACTTGAGTGCCTTCTTGCAAGCCACTTCAACTCAATTACTCCAGTGAGCAGCAAGATTTAATTTTACAGCCTGGGAGCACAGTGATTCTCTAATTTAAATGTTCCTGGCAATTTCAGTCATACTACTGTTTTCATGCAGTTTTCTGTTCCCAACATCCAGTGGCAGAAACTGCAGAACCTATGTCGCTTGCCACAGTTGCACATGCTCATTGTGCTGTCACAACAACCTGGCGGCCTGGTGCCTGTGACACCAGGTCCTGGGCACATCCACAGCTCAGCTCTGCTGTCCAGCCAGATAAAACCAACACAGGGGAAGAAGGCAGAGCCCTCACTAACACACCTGCTGCTACTTCAGGAAGCCAACAGCAGTAACATCAGCATTTCATCCTCCCAATGGACCATTTTCTGGGTTCCTTATAATACAGGAACACTGGCACATTACACGCCAGAGGCTTCAGGCACAGCCCGTCATGCCAGACTGCCAGCCACTCTTCCTGCTGCTGGCATTGCCCATTCTGAACTTGCTATAGGGACGTGCACTCTCTCTTCCCCTCCCTGCACCACAAGGAAGGACTCAGCATGGTGGGGCAATGTGACAATTCACTGGCTGATAACACAGCTGTGAAGCTCTCACAGTCACAGCTGCTCTGTACTTTTGAAGGATGGTTGAAGCTTATGTCCCTAAGAAATTAGCACCCTGCGTCTGAAGGAGGACAAGTGGAGCTGCTGTCACTCATATGTTGGAAATGTGTGCACTCACAGTGACTGTGCATTACTGGGGAAAAAAAAAAAAAAGACAACCTCATTGTAGGTTTGAACTCAGGGGAAAAAGCATAGCTTTTAGACCTGTCTTTCCTTTTCCTAAATTAAAAACAAAACAAAACAAAAAACAAACCCAAACCCAAAAAAACCAAAAACCCCAAACCAAACCCAACCAACAAAAAAAGAGTAAATTTAATTTAAAACTTCAGTTTGAATACCAGTCACAAATATTTCTTATGACTATGTGGTATCCAGTTTGGAATGTTTTGATTCTTGGTTTACTAGTATTGACACCCTCACTTTCTATTTCTATGCCTGAGCAAGGTAAGGATGAGAGATGGACGTGGACAGTGCCCATTCAACATAAGCACCACTTAGAAAAGTAAGAGGCCATTTTCCTCCTTTCTCTGCCAAAATGAACAGGAATGAGATGCCCACTATGATGAAATGGGGGTAGCTGAATGCAATGCCAGTGACACCGCTGCCCTTTTGCACAGGCGCTATTTCATTCCTGTAGCTGCAGCTCCCCTTGCCACCTCGCCTGTGTGCTGCAAGGTGAGCTGGGAGAGAAGCAAGAGATGGCTATCTGGCTGCTGACCATGGGAAAGTGCAGGGATGGCTCAGCACCAAGCACAATCCTCATCCATACATCTAGGCTAGACATGGATTAACATTTCTCAAGTCTTCCTTGCCTTCCCTCCTTCTTCCACCCAATTCTTGTCTCCTAGAACACAAGCATCACTAGGAAGGTCACTTTAGAGATGCAGAGTTTCTCTCTGGCTGTTAGTATCTCAGCTGCACTTGAAGTCAGCACACACAGATAACGCTGGGTGTGAGGTAGAGCCCCGCAGACCAGCTTCTACCCAAATCCCCAGACCTATAATTAAAGTAACTGCTATGTCCAATAATTAAAGTAACTGCTATGTCCAATGAAAGAGCTTTAATTTCACAGGAATTCTTTCCTTCATGAAGGCTATGTAACAAACTCCAATGGCATGGGATTTTTTTTTTGGTCTTTCTTATTAATTATTAATTTTGAGGAACATACCCCAAATGTTTTCCACAAGTATGATCAAATACGTTATGCTGTGGAAAATGTGTTATCTGCAACTGAAAACAGTTATAGACAATGTATAAAAATGCATGACAGCAAGTCACTTCTTTCACAGGAAATAAAAAACAATAGCCTACTCCAAATGAATACACTTCCCATGAAGTTCTAGATTTACCTATAGAAAATTTTTGGTGCTGGAGAAAGTATTTACTTCCAAAAGACAACTATTCTTTGTTGATGAAAAAAATAATAGTACAAATTAAACCTACAAAAAATCGCAAGCAAAAATAAGACCCAGTGCAGGACATCAATGACATCAAGACTACTCGTTCTACCCACACCTTATGAACTTATCCTCCTGTGTGGACTCCAACGATTTTTACCCAGGAATTTTCTGGAGGGAAAACTATGCCCATAACTACTGCACATACTTGGTAAGCTCAGTTTACGAGCATCATACTCTCTATGTTCTTCACAAACAGTTGAAAGTCCACATGTAAATCCCAACACAACAAACACTGGATTTACCGTTTTGCAGAAATCATCTTGATGACACATTCATGGCTCAATGCTTTGGATTTACTGTGCGTTGTGACACAGTGTAGCATGCATGACAGTGACTCCAACCACAGCACACATCTGCACACTGTGGACGTGGCTACAGCGCACAGAGTTGCCCCAGGGATCCCTAAAGTTGGCAGTGAAAGTGGAGTTGAGTTTAACAGAGGTCCATATTCTGCCCAAATAAAAAGTCCTGAAAATCACGCCCCTCTGACAAATCTTTTAGGAAAAGAAAGGCACTTATGGGGAAAAGTGGGTCAAGTTGCTTTTATGAAACTCCCCTCAGTACCTCAGTTATCAAGGTTTGATGATTGCACGAGCAGGAGGACTGCTTGGGCAGTTACCTGTTTCCCAGGGAGGCACAGGAGCTGTCTGCAACGTGCCAATTGCAGAAAAGTAAACTCAAAACATCTGGAGCTTTGCTTTTCTTTCTTTGCAAAGAAAAAATGAGTTTAATGCTTAAGAGCCCTGGGAGAGTTGCTGTCCAAGTACACATAAAACATCCACTCCCTTCAGTGTGTGAATCAGCTGCTTGATAGAGCTGTGTGGCAACTGCGGGGCTGGGGGAGCCCTTGGGCAAAAAGGATGGAAGTACATTTTTCCCTGAGGCTGTAGTTTCAGTCCAGCTCTGCAGAGGAAGTGCTGTTGCTGCCAGACACCGTTTCAGCTATTCCTGGGAAATGATGGATGGCCTCACCCCACTCCCTAATGAAGATTTCATCAGGAAGGCCACCACTGCGATCAGCTTCTTTTTAGGGCAGCCTTAAAGCATAGGCTGAAGAAAGAAAAACAAACCCCCAAACCGACCCCACCTCCCCACGCACCTATGTGAGGACAATTTAGTGAGGCTGGAGTTTAAGAGGAGAAGTATGGGAGAGGCTGAACCTCTGTGTCACAAGTTGTGCCTGCTTTGTGGGAAGAGTACCATCGTGGCTGCTGAGCTCGCCCTCTGCCTCCTCACGCCACCACCACGTATAGACAAACCCAGCGCCAAGCTCACGCCACTTCTGAAAAAGGAGGTGCCCAGCGGCAGCAGAGGCTCCTCTGTTGCATTTACTAGTGTCTCCATTGTGGAAAGGTGAATGGGGAAGGGGAAGGGGAAAAGGGGAAGGGGGCCTCTCCTACAGGCTGAGACCTCATTTCCCCCCTCACCCCCCTCCCAGCAAGAAAGGCAATCTTTAAAGTGTAGTACTCAATGAACACTAATAAAATGCAGTGGTGGAGGAACCAAACCATGCATGTGGAATAGCGGCACTTAGGCTTCACAATGTAGTGCTGTGAATTCAGGAAGCCAGCTACTTATAACGAGAAGGATTTCTATTAAATTTTATAGCATCGTAGTGGTCAACAGGAAATGTTCCATCGGATACTCTTGCAACATTTGCTGCTGAGTGCTCCATCAAAACCTTTCTCAGGTCACCCTTCTTTCCTCCAGTGCATTTAAAACAAACTTGGCCATGGTTTATATTTTATTTGAGAGAAAGACAGTCAGGAAAAGAGGAAAGTTATACTCTTTTATATGAATGCATACATTATACCAACCTGTAAAATCATTATAAACAGAAAAATAGAAAACAAATCCCGCCCCCCCCCCCTTTTTTTTTTTAATGACATTAGCTACACTAATTGGAAGTACAAATAAAGAACTGAGAGTGTTCATCTAAACAGGAAAATAGAAATGATTCATGTTCAGTAGCCTGAATGATGTATTTAAGAAATAACATCACATAAAACATCACTGCATTTGCTGCAGTATGCAATGGTGCAATGTTTTTCTTCTCTAAATTGACCTGGTACTCCATTTTGACTTAGGGAAAAAAGATCCATCTTGCTCAGTGCTTTTGGCCATAAAATATGCTTTACATGTAGAATACATAAAAAGCTTATGTGAACCTCTGAATATTTTAGAATAGATCTGTCTCATTTGATTCACAGTCCTGCAGCCGTTGTTCACTACTCTTATACTCCCTTTTTTGACACAGACAAATACCCCAGTTCTCAGATGGAAGATGACATTCAAGTAAATCAATTTCATTACAAGTTAAACTATTCTAGTTGATTGCTTTCAATAAACAGAGTATGTGCTGTTTCCTTCTTCGTCTCCTACAGATCACTAAGGTCTACTGCTTGCTTTAGACATTGTTTACTCTTATTCATGATCTTCCAATAAAAGCACGTAACGCTCCAACTCCTCACTCCAATTCTGGTTACGGCACTTAGTGCATGGAAAGTATGCCATCACACATCAGAAATACTGTGATATGGATATATGAATTCTATTTGTATGGCCCATTAAACTAGTATTTATCTAATTCCCCATCGCCACCACCAAACGGGCCACTGTGGCTGCGGTCTGTCTATGATAGTTTAACCCATCCACCAGCTCTGACTGACATGTCTTCATCTAGCAACACCCTCTCTCCAAAAATCTTTTCAAGACTGTAGACATTCTTGAGCATCATCACAACTGTGTTTCCAACTCCCCTGTGTTATTATTGGTTCTTACAACTGCCTCCTCCAAATCTGATGGGATAGCAGACAAAAACCCCAGCATTGCTCAGAAAGGAAGTGAGGGTCCTACTGTTGCCCATAAAAATAAAGCAAAGTACAAAACTGGAGTTGTAATTTGAATGGTTACCGGCCAGATTTCTAGCATGTCTATGGCTGGTTGGGTTCCAAAGGAATGAATGGGGATTCAGGACATTTCTAATATTAACTGAAATGGGCAATGCAGTCCTACTTCATATAAAAGGATATAACATAATGAAACACAATATTAGTTTAGCCAATGAAAAAACAAAAAAGAGCAGTTCTTACATTCAACAGTCTCTTTTATTATCCAGATATAACAAGGACAGACCAAAACCTCAGCAAAACAACTACAACCAGCCACCTAAAAATTAATGTTTATTCTCTTAGCCATACTCTTTTTATCTCAAGTATTATGGTCATCTTCATCCATCTTTTGGGGAGGAATAGAAGACTAACTGTTCACCACTGTTGTGCTACCTTTTCAGTCATTGGCTACAATGTTAAAAAAGCCAAGTGCTATTTAGTTATCTCCTCTATAACAATGTTTTATAGGAGGATTTTGCCCTCCAAGATTATAGACAGAATAATGCAAGCAGACATGGTACATTTTTCTAAAGAAAAACGTCTCCCTTAAGGTAGAATAAAGCTCTAATCCTTCCACAGAGCCAGCAGCTGAGTGAGAGTGGCACCAGGCTGCCCCCATTATCATCTGAGAAGCCATGGAAACTTCTTGCTTTCAGAAGTTCAACACCATTGCTTTTAATTGACTTAAAAAAAAATAAATGCATCTGCCTTAAATTTACCCATTTGTAAGGGGGCACAAACTGGTCATCCCACCAACAGCAGGCGACCTGAACAACTTATTTGTAACACTCCTCCAGATGCAAATACGAAGTTGAAGAAGGAGCAACATCATAGATGAGGAAGGTGTGATCTGAAGAGTGCTGAGATCTGTGGACTCCAGTGCACTATCTTTACTCAGCTGCCATTGTTGTTAGCGGGGGGGAACACTACAAACAACATCGATAGTCACTGTTTCTGTGGCTCAAAGCCTAATGAAACATTATCGCTTCACTTGAATTTCCATAGCTATTGGTTATGAAGAAGCACTGTTCCAGACAAGAGCAATATTGGTACACTAGACTTCGTAACTGTGGTGCATAACTTCCGTGCGCTGTATCTGAAAGTGCTGATGCACTGTAGGCACTACCGTTAATGATTAATTTCGAGTTCAATATGAAAACTTCAGGGAAAACAAATGTGTCCTCAAGATAATTACACTCAAACACAAACCATGATTTTACTCTACACACATTCAGAATGCTGGGCTGCAGACTGTATTAATAGCATTAGCAGCCCTTTGCACATGGATGATACACTCTTTCCCGTACTACATCACTTGCCCTGGGTAAGTCAAACCCTGTGCTCAGTCAGATGTTTCAGGGTTAATACAGACCAATTAGGTGAGATTCTAAAGTCAGTCTTGTGCAAAAGGCCATCTATTGCACCAATATCTATGAACACTAAGGATGCCCACTCCCTTTAGAAAGACCACATGTGAAGAGAGGTAGCTGCTCACAGAGACATTTGTCCACATAGCCTTTGTATTTATTAATCGGCTCCTCATTTAGTGCTCCCCTCACATCTAGAGCATATGTGAGGATGTAGACTTTATCATAGATAGGGGGCAGGTCTTTTAGTAATGTGTTAGTGTCGCCAGCAATCTTACTCACTGGTTTGCTGTGTGAATAAGCTTTCCTTGTTAAAAGGCGTTCACCAAAAGGAGAGCAGAGAACAAGTACAATTAAAGATGTTTTGAAGTTTTACAGAAAGTTGGTTTTCCTCAGTAATAATATTAGGATTTTAAAGTCTGAAGTCATTCAGGGATAAAACCAAATCTTAGATCATTGAGATGTTGGATGTTTCTCTTCTTGTTCTATGGAAATAAAATTCCTCTCCTAGCTACCAGAAGGTGTATTATTATACAGTTTAGAGAAAAATCCTACTAAATTTTCACAGTGCTTATGCCTCTTCCTTAAGTATCTGCTAAAAGCCACTCTGGTGAGCTACTGCGTTTGGCCAGGTTCAGTGCAACTGCTCTTATCTTGTAGTGGACAACAGTCCAGTACAAACCTGTAATTTGCATCCTTTTTAAAGTGAAAATGACATCACAGCAGAGAGAGCACCCTCTCCTTTTCAGATCATCAGAGTGCTGTGTGCTTTCTGCTGGTATACTCAATACTTTATTTTTGTACATTTATTTTCCCTTACATATAAACACAACTTCAGGAGTAGCTGTCATGTTCTGCAGTCAGATGTATAGAGAGACATCTATAGACACAATATTCCCTTCACTGGTAGCTTGTATTATAGAACCATAGAATGGTTTGGGTTGGAACAGACCTTAAAGATCACCTAGTTCCAACCCCCCTGCCATGGACAGGGACACCTTCTACTTGACCAGGTTGCTCAAAGCCCCTTCCAGCCTGGCCTAGAACACTTCCAGGGATGGGGCATCCACAGCTTCTCTGGGAAACATGTTCCAGTGTCTCATCACCCTCACAGTGAAGAATTTCTTCCTAACATCTAATCTAAATCTACCCTCTTTCAGTTTAAAACCATTCCCCCTTGTCCTATCACTACCTGCCCTGGTAAAAAGTCACACCCCAGCCTTCTTGTAGGCCCCTGCAGGTACTGGAAGGCTCCTGTAAGGTCTCCCCAGAGCCTTCTCTTCTCCAGGCTGAACCATCCTAACTCTCTCAGCCTGTCTTGAGAGGTGCTCCAGCCCTCTGATCATCTTCATGGCCCTCCTCTGGACTTGCTCCAACAGCTCCATGTCCTTCTTATGTTGGAGGCCACAGAGCTAAATGCAGTATTCCAGGTGGGGTCTCATGAGAGTGGAGTGACTATCCAACATTTCCCATTCTGAGATCCAGTTTTCCATTGCTTATCTCTAAACCTCCAACTATC
>JAVJGJ010000047.1:101954306-101973908 GCA_035590215.1 Microhierax caerulescens
GGTGGGGTCTCATGAGAGTGGAGTAGAGGGGGAGAATCACCTCCCTCAACCTGCTGGCCACACTTCTTTTGATGCAGACCAGGGTACGGTTGGCTTTCTGGGCTGCAAGCACACATTGCTGGGTCATGTTGAGCTTCTCATCCACCAACACCCCAAGTCCTTCTCCTCAGGGCTGCTCTCAACCCATTCGCTGCCCAGCCTGTACTTGTGCTTGGGATTGCCTTGACCCAGGTGCAGAACCTTGTACTTGGCCCTGTTAAACTTCACGAGGTTCGCAAAGGCCCATCTATCCATCTACCTATCTAATCCATCCATCTATAATAATCCAGAGTATATTTGGTATGAATTATACCTTTTTAAATGATTCTGGTTGCTGTTCTTTTCGTATTTATATTAATCTAAATTTTTACCTAAATGCTATTTCATTCTTACTTATCAAATCCATTTATCAAATAATAAACTGGAAATGGTGCTCTTATACTAGTCCAATAATATAAATGCAATGCAACTAAAACTCTAATAAAAGAAAAGGAAGAAATAATAAAAGATGATGAACGGACAATGCTTTGTAGCTCACTTGGATGTTATGAGGAGCAGGTCCAACCTCGGCAAGCACCGCTTAGTTTCAGTGCATTGTAAAGCTATGTCAAGTTTGGACCTGGGGAGAAACTGAAGCTTCTATTCAATCCAATAGGCCATGTTAGAAATTTATCCTGCCTGGTCATCATCGAACTTGTAAAACATGACTGCTGGAGTGCAGTGCATAACACCTTCTAATAGCACAGTTTAAACACCAGTCAACAAAAGAGACGAGGCAGAGAAACATGAAAGAAGTATTAATGCTAAGTCAGCTCTGAAATGTCTGGAGTTCTTTAAACATCTATCCAAATCTCTTTGGACTTGGAATCAAGAAGAAAAAGTCTTGTGTGAACATAGAAATGTTTTCCTCCAATACCTATTCTCAGTCAGGCTTTAAATACCATGAAAAAAGAACAAGGATATCAAGGAAAAAAAAAAAATGTTTCAACAAAAAGAACCATATTCTTTCCTTTTCACCTCTCCTGGCTGAAATCACTCTTGTCACCCCACAGAATACTTAATTCCAATGAAATGCTTCACTTCAAAGAGTTCCTCCATTATCTTATAAAGGAAATATGAAGCAAGTATTCTCCAAGGGAGATTAAACACTAATCTAACTTGCTGCCGAAGTTTAGGGAGTGGGCTGGGGGAGAGAGCATTCGGTAAACACCAAAATCAGCCCCAAATAAAAAAAAATATATTTTTTTAAAAAACACATAAATTAAAAATCCAGTGATAAGGCAAATCAGTTTTGAATGAAAAGACACTTTACTCCTTACTGATTTCAGCAACAGGACAATTTTCTCTTAAAAATGCTGTAACTATTATTTCTCCAAGGATTTCAAAAGTGTATGCCTGGGCTTTTTCTCTAGCTAGATTACTAGCTTGTGGCCTTATTAAGAGAAAATGTCACCTATGTTACGTGACATAGGGTGGGGGTTAGTTTCATGAAGGTCTAGTCAAATTCCAGGTTTTGCAGGAAAGAGCGTGCTTGCTTTCCGTCTTTTAATCTTGGGAGAGTGTTCCCCTTTGAGGCTGAGATCCAGTAAAATTTCAGTGCTGTTGACTTCATGGAATTTATTTGATTTCAAACTTCAATATTAATAAAAATTCAGGGGAGATATCTGAAAACGGGCTTGTTGAAGTTATCTTGAGCTATATTGATGGATAGGGAAGTAATGTCCAACATATAAATAAATGTACACCGCATTTGTAAGGAACTGAAAGACTCCCATCCAAAAGATTGTTTCAGTAAGTCTTTTTCTAACTTTCTTAAGTACTAGAGGCAATAAAATTATTTCCACAATGTTTCTTCATAAAGTAAGTGTTCAAGTGAATCAGTACTTGTAAACAAGCTCTACTGAGGATTCATGCTGCCAATTTAGGATAAACTATTTTGTATATTCAACTCCATTTCTCTGGTAAAATTTCCCTAATGAAATGTAGTAAAACTCACAAACCATCAGATCAACACACACCAGCAAAATTAAACCCCTGAGAATATTCACTGCTTTATTTTTATTAGTACTGCTTTAAATATTCAAAATGTATGGGTCATAAAATTATGCTTAGGGCAACATTTTCTCATAAGTTCATTTGTTCATGTTTTAAAATAGATTTAAAAACTAAATAATTTCAACCTCAACCTTAATGCAGAGACAACCAGAAAAAGTAGGGGTGGGAGAAAATCTTAGTAACCCCCTGCTCAAGTTGTTAACTTCAGGGTATTTTAGGGCTAAAGCATGCCCTAGGCAGCAAAAGGAATGTATTTAAATGCCTGAAGCAGTTTATATAACACTTCGAATTTCTAGAGCAACCCCCACATTCCCTTCCTTACAAACACAAGATAAAATTACTTGGAATTTCCTTATATTATTACTGAATATAGGACAAACAATAATAACGCTGTCAAGGGTCAGACAAGGTGACCTCTGATTATTTTTCATGGAAAGATCACAAGACAATATAAAATCTTACCAGCCTATTAGAAAAATGGGTTTCCACATAGTTAACACACATACCCCTCGGCATACAATTTATCATGTCATTACCCTGGTCACAAAATTCACCGGGAGAAGGTCAGGTACTTTCTTGTAGGAGATGCAGCCATCCTCTGGCATGCCGACTGCCTCTCAGCACACCCACAGAGAGCAAAGCACTATCGGCAGCATCCCAGACTCCGTCCCACAGACTTACATTCTGCATATCTCATGGAGGTATCAATGGGCATCACTGCAGCCCTATGCACAGAATAAGCGATGGAAAGCCAAAATGTGATTTGAAGGGGATTTCCCCCCCCGCCCCTCCCCAACAAGCAACCCAAGACAGCCTGTGATATGATGTGGATAGCTTCAGGACATAAAGGATGCATTAACTACAGTCACTGGGAGAAGGGTGTCCTCATGTTCACCCCAAGAATCAAAAGATGCTGAGTTGCAGAGAACAGCCTTCCTTGCAACCCCTCATGAGTTTTTTGCCACATCTGAATGTAAAAGCAAGGCTGAGGAAGAGGCAGAGGATGGCAGCAGATTGTGCAGGGAGCCTGCCAGGCACTAGGGGAAAAGGAGCTGTCGCTAGCAGGATCCGCAGGTGATATGACACCTCATATTTATCCACAAGAGCTTGGAAACATCAGGGATGATATTCAGTGCCAGCTATGCAGCTCCACAAAGTGCAATCTGATTTGAGCTGCTGTCTGCCCAACTTTTGGATTAGCGTGAACTACAAGGTAGACAGGCCGGTATTGAAACCTTCTCATGAGGCAGGGACACCACAAGAAGACAGGAATATATTGCTGCAGGACTGCATGTGCCATCAGGAGAGGATGCAGAAGCTGCAGGAAAAGCCTCAATGCAGAGCCACCTTATGCACACAAACCAACTTTTGCTTCTTTCTTTCCTTCCTCCCTCCCTTCTCCCTTTCTTTCTCCTTCTCTCTCCCTCGCTCTCTTTCATCACTGTGTCCTCTAGGAATAGACATTACTTTTCACTTTCTTTTACTCTTTTCTTGCAGGCAGGAGCAGAAGCTTTCACAAGCAGAAAGTCCAAATGACAGTGACTCCTGGGTACAGACAGTGCCTGCCCAGTACCGTCAGGGTCTCCCTGTGTGAAGAAGTCAGTTGTGAATACCTAACCGTCTCTTGACTTAGTAAAAAATGTTACCACAGTGCAAATTGGCTGGAGACCCCATAGGGCAGAAGACTGCCTGGCTGAAGCCCTTCTTGGTGTTGAGACAGTCACATATCACCCACAGACAACACCAGTCAACAGCCCAATTGGCAGCATGGCTGAGTAATCTTGGGAAGGGGCTTGGATCCAGCAGTTATCAGCAGGAGAAGTTTGGAGGAAACCCCAGACCACTCCTTTGATCTTGAGTCAGTTCAGGCGTGGAGTTTTATCCTTCCATGTTACAAAGTTTTGCATCCAAAAACCTCTGCCTTGGCTCTCCCTCACAACAGGCTCTAAATGTAATCTCACAGAAAATTATTCTTAAGGACAATCTGAAAGTATACACCGGATTATCCCTATGGAGAATACAATTTTTCTAAGGAAAAGAATGAAATCCAATGCACATCACATAGTACATGGTCTTAAGAGAGACAAATGGACTCGACATGCACAGCGTATGTAGCTTCTCTTTGGTTACTTTTTCGGTTCAGATATCCCATGCCAGAAAATTATGATAAGAATCCAAACTGATTGACCATACAAAACCCACTTTATTTGACTACACAGTGAGGTAAGAAGAAATTTTTGGCTAAAAGTTTAAAAAAAATCTTAGGGAATCCAGTGAAGTCACAGAGCAGAAAGCAAGAAGTAACACCACGAGGGAGATGCAGACTATAACAACCTTTCTGTAGAAAGCTGTTAATGTTCAAAAGTGACAGGACACAAACCCACAAGTGAACATGTACAGATTGCCCCAGAAATACTGTGTGATGTTACAGCTGGTTGGAAACCATTTTTAACAAAATAAGCCATTCAGATGCAGAGGGAAATGTAACAGCCAACAAATCACCTAAATGCTTTTCATAACAGATTCTCAATAGAATATTATTTAAATATTAAGACTTATAATTGATGAAATTGCTATTATAAAATATTATGTTAGCAATAATAATTCCTGAAACCTCCTCCTTGCATTATACTGCTCTTTATTCTAATTTCAGGCAGCCTTTTTAACATGAAATGCCAACATGGTACTACACATCAATGGCCTCGAGGGTATAATTAACACTTGTTATTTACATTTATTTTTTAAAATAATTAACTAGGAGCATGTCTAATGAATGGTAATGGGGCTTAAATTGAGATACAATATGTCAACTACCTTGCCATTTAGAAGGAAACTCCCAAGCAGCTCAGGTCTGATCCGGAGGACTGGGCTGGAAGGAGAGCCTTGCAGATAACACAACTGAAGGCGTTCTCCTGTGTCCGCAGGGATAAAGTCAATGGCACAGCACGTGTTGGCTGCCTATAGGTAACTTTGAAGAAGCTGATTTTCTCATACATAGAATATCAATGAGTTAAGGTACCAGTTTTTTGTAGGCTTCAGAGATTAAATGGAGGCTTACCCATAGGTTAAGCTAAGCCCACTGTGGTCCTTTGTTACTATGCTCTCGCTGCTTTCCACTACTCAAAGGTATGTCCTCAGTTGACACAGTTTATAGGACATGGCATAAGCAGCTAGTCACGCCAGAATAAGCTTCTGACTCAGAAAGAAGCTATGCATAAAGAAAATCCTCACACAGTGATGTACTTTCAAAATGCATGACCTCATTCTTCCCCAGTCAGGCTCTCAAAGGGAAACAGACCCAAACAAAACATTTTGTGGAGTGAAACACTAAACTAGTATCTGCTAGTTCACTTCCATGAGGGAAAGGCAAATTGCAAATGCGTAATTGATGTAACAATGTTGCTGTCCACTTAACAAAGGAATAAATCCATTTTCCCAGCATCCTGGAAGATTTTGCCATCACAGTATACTTGGGGTAAAAGCAAAGAACTGACTTACAAATGCATATTCATTCAAATGTGATCACTGGTTGGGGGTGCTGGTACTAATCATGTTCATGACTTTAAAAGTATCTGACTTGCAGTGTTTCTTTAACAGACTCATATAAACAGTTTGGCTCTTACAGGTTTAGAAAAATTCCCTAGTTTTTCACGTATGGCTTCAGATGTATTTTCATAAATGATTTGCAGCTGTTTATGTGTAATACATATATATTCCATAGGATACACATAAAAAATCTCAATAGGAAGAAAAACAGAAGGTCCTTGTGTGAAGAGCAAAGCCCCTACACCACATATCTAATAACCACATGAATGAAGCTCCAGTTTGTAAATACAATATCAGAAAGAAATAGAAGGAATCTGGTATTTTTCCAACAGAGCACCCATAACCAAAAGAGTACAGTCACATGTGGGTATCACTAATTACCTTCCTTCCCCTGCCTTTAACTTCTTCCCCTAGGTCTGTCCATTTCCAGGCTATTTGTTTCTTCCTTTCAAACTCCTCCTTGCTCCCTCTCCTCCCAAGGCATTTTTTTGGTCTGTTGTGAGCTGTACTGCTAATATTTCATGCAACCTACTGAATTTAAGCAGGTCTTGTACATATTGATACTCATGAGTTGGTAGTAAAGGCAGCAATACCTAAGAAAGCTAAGCTGACACCGGCAAAAAACTACTTCATATAATTCTGCGATAAAAAATTAAAGAAATGCAAGATGAGGATTAAAGAAGTACAGGGATTTATTTATCTAGATCCACATCAAGTCGTGTGCTATATACAGGGATACAGTAGAAATGGCTCCAAGAAATTGGGTAGAAAACCATGAGTTCCTTAACACTGGTAAAGCAAACCTGCAGTCCATACAATTACTGCTTCAGATTACAGCCAGGCTACTCTTTTGGCCCAAGTGTCTATTCATCCTTCTATAGACAGAAATGTGTATGTATGTGCATCAGCTCAGCGTAAGAACAGAGGAGAAAGAATGCTCCTATTTCAATCCTAAATACTTGAAGTTTCAAAACAGCCAAATATTTTTTAGTAATTGTATAAGCAAGGGCGGTTGTTCTGAGTAAAGAATGATTGTCTTGACTATCATATATGATATACAAAAAAAGGTATCACAAATACATATATACAGCTGGGTGCATTTCTATACTGAAAGCAGGAAAACAGCAACCATAATGCATATGCTAACAGAAACTAGAAGGTGGTATTCTAGACAGAAAATGTACTGTACCTGTAATATCTGTCAGTGTGAATAATTTCTTGGCTGCTGGCTAGAATATATTCTGCAGTTCATTTTGTTTTATCACATTATTCACACTTTTTTCTGGAACAAGCAGTTCTTTTCTTATAAGACTACACTCTAGTGGAACAAATGAGCTCAAGCCTATGATTGATTCTCTAACATAGTTGAGATGCTATAGCTTTATTCACTTTTTTTTTTTTTTTTTAAATGGCTTTATTCATTTACTACCTCCAGCGTGACTCCAGAGTGTCAGCTGCTGAGAAACTGCATTGTGAAAGGTTCCCTCCACACTCAAGGAGGTGGTGGTGGGTTTTTTTAATAGTAAATTCCTTGATAAGGAGGAGGAGAAGTGCCCGATACAGACAGACTGTCTCTGCTCACCAGTTCAAAAAGTGCACTCCCAGAAATATTTTCTAAAACCTTATCAGCCTTAACATTTATCTTCAGCTCTGTTTCCCTGACAAAATGCTGTGCAAGTCTATTTGGATCAAGGCAGCAACTCCCTGTTTTATTTCCTGCTGGGGAACTGGCAGGAATGGAAAACCAGCAGTGTCCTAACCAGGGCTCCCTAAGAAGCTAAAGCCATGCTATGGATGAGAAGGTTTCACACAACATTTTGGTGTTATAGTGTCACCAAAAAAACCCCAAACAACCAACATTTTTTTTCCCAAACCCAATGTCTTTTCATTTACCTCTATAATAACCAACAAAAATAAAAGTATTTGGGGGATACAGAATTCACATAGAAGTCACCACATTGTGTCCTTGCACGACTCTCAAGGTAATGACCAGGACTATGACAGATTCCTGTTCTCTGGACTTGCCTTTTTTTTTTTTTCCCTGGTGGTAAAGGCCACTTGTTCAAACTTTTCCTGGCTATCTCAAACCCGCAACACATAGACTGAATGGCTCATGCACAGATACTTCTGCTCATTTTCAAAACCGGGCATTCAGAATAAACCTGGACAAATAACTGCATTCCCAAAACATCCTAGTAAAGCAGAGACTGCCAAAAGTCCACCAGAAATAAAAATAAAATAAAATAATAATAATAAGAAAAAAGTATCGTCTGGTAGTTTTACAACTCAAACAAGCAGTAGAAAGATTAAAGGAAAACATGGCTGTTCTTCAGGCTTAGGTACAATCTAAAATTGACCTTTGTTGCCTTTCTTTATGACCAAGGCAGGAAGGCAGGCAGCTATACTGAGTTGGGCTCCATCAACTGGAAACAGCCAGTTGTACAATATAAACGTTAAGATCTGCGTGGGTAAAATGCAATGGCAAATAAAAGTAGTGTTAGAATAAATTGTGAAAATAATATTGCACATGTGGAAAGATAATATCCACTGATACCTCTATATTATATCTATTATAATGCTTTTGCTCGTTTGTTCAAAAGAATTTGTTATTTTAAATGAAATAACTTTACACTACATAGTAGTTTATAAAAATGTAAGTCTCTAAAAGGGAGACAAGAAGTAAAAAAAAATAAATAAATGCATTAATTAAGTCAAATTTGATGTAATGAAATGACCTTTTTAAGTTCCACTTCAAAAAAGTTGAAAATCAGCTGCATAATTTATGCTGCCACAATCTTTAAAACCTCATAAGGTTGGATAAGGAACAAAATTCAAATATTTGGAACTCAACCACTGGATTTTGGACTCTTTCCTTTTCCAAAGTCTTAACTTTGTTTATCAGCAACTCTTCTGTTGTGCAAACAAAATTATAATCACACAACTAAGCAAGCAATAGATGCCTTAAATTACAGACTTTCTGTGAAGAGAACAACTGTAAAAAAGCAACATGCAACCCCAAAAACTACCAGGAGCAGAAGCAAGCTAAGAAAGCTCATGAGGTGAAGGATCTCAAGAGGAGGAAGTTTTCATTTTCTGAAAACTCTACTCCCCTACTTTTCCAATGCACAGGACACAAGAAATGAAGGGAGCAGGATTTCCCAGAGAGTGGAGAGGCAGAGAAACGCAGGAAGCAGCAGCTGGTTCTTGCTTCTGCTCACAGAAAGGCTCCTTCCTTTTAGAAAATTCCTTATCGTGTCAGATACTAATCCACTCGTGGGTAGAGCCTGAGACCACCCCTCTGCTGTAAAGCTAGTGCTCACTAGGTGCTACAGGAGTTAAAAAAAAAAAAAAAAAAAAAAAAAAAGAAGCAATAGGAAACATCACCTTTGCCTCTCTGAAAGACACAGGGGTGAGAATCACCGACTTCACAGAGTTTCCTTTAAAATTGACTTGTAAACAAACACCCTGCAGTAACGGAACAGCCTCGGAACACTGCGCCCTGCCCCTGGTGTTACGCTGTTATCTGCCGGTTTGTGCTATTACAGTTGGTAGGATTCACCTCAGGTCTGTACTAATGTGAAGCTTTTTTCTTTCTTCCAATTTCTTAAATCACTAATGTAATTTTCAGCTTAGGGGAGAACCCACGGCTCTTCTGGGCTGGCTAGAAGCCATTCACTATGTGTGGTTTGCATGTTTTCTTCATTTTGCTTCTTTTGCCATCCTTGTCAGCAGTTTCAGAAGAAAGGGAGCTCACAGCCACCAAACTACCACCCTTTCACCCCATCCTGACTGCTGCCACAGGCTCTGCAAAGCAGCGCGCCGCTGCAGTCGCATCCTTGCTCTCTGCCTGTGAAAGAGGCTGATCATTTGGCACTCTGCTGAATGTTTAATTCAACTACAACTAATCGGAAAGAAATGTGCGCTTGATCTCAGCCGCCTCCTCACAAGCAGGGACTTCTCATCTCTCCTCCTACCCCTTCAACACTGTAATTTAGAGCACAATTCTGGGTCTGTTATACGCCACTTGGAAGTTATCATTGCTCAAGCTATTCATGGATCATGAAGTATTGTTCTCTCAATTGCATTGTACGGCTCTTTGTGTGGAAATGATGGATGAAATGGGATACATATTACTTAATGATTAGACTTTTGCAAAACATGTTCAAACAGATATGCCAGGGTTGATGTTACCTTATTATCATCAATGAAACAGAGACAGCATAATAGTGCCATGTATGTATTTCTCGGCAGTAAATGCAAGTGGAATGTTTCTGTTTCAAACCCCGACAGCTCCTTAGTCTCAGTTATTTCAGTTCAGCTAAAGATGACATGCTAAAATGAGGGCATTTATTACTAAGTGGCATTAAGAAGGGGGATATTTAACCTACCATTGAAATGCTTACAGCAATGCATGGAGAAATCATCTAATGTGTGCTGGCAGTAATTTATGACATTGGAAAAAATGCTATCATCTTTTTTTTTTCCACTGTCTGTGGTCTGGCTTTGCAAACTGCAAGCCCTGAGGAGCAAGCCTGATATAATACAGCTAATGAAAATAAGTGAGCACACTGCAATATTCTTAAAGGGTTACACTGCTGAGTCTTTGACTCTTTATACTTTTTAATTTCCTTGTACAAACAGTGCACTGAAAATGGCAAAATCCATTTGGCTGGTCTGTGCTACAAATTAAATCCTTGATTAAATTTTGGCAATTACTTCTCCGGGTCTTTTTCATTTAAACATTTTTAATTCATTTGAATAAGCTTCTTAATCATGATTCTGGCAATCCATTGTATAGCAAGACAAACTCTAATACAAACTCTAATAAATACTATAATGCAGCAACAGGCAAACAGAAAGATGGATGGATGCTGAAAAGGAAGGGTTCTGGGTGGGTTTTTTTTTTCTGATTTGCTAAGTGTTGCCTATATCCATCTTTCATGAAAGTTGCATTCCAGTATTCTGTGATGGTGAAACTTATCTCATTACATGTTGACATTTCCCTTTGTGATGTCAAAAGCTAATAAAGACTCTAGGTAGGGTTTCAAACCCTTTAATAAGAGGGTGGAAAAAAGATTAAATCATCCTTAATGCACAAATCAATACTATAGTCAACCAAAGAGTACAAATTAAGAGGGAAATGTGAAGGGCTGTCACTCTTCTAGCAGGACGCTAGATGGACATTTTCAATAAAGGTGCTTGAATTTAGCTACTCAGCCTTTACTGCACAGCATTGTATTACCTATTGAAAAAGTATCCCACAACTTGAGCTGTTCTCTGGAGGTTTGGGGTTTTTTTCCACCTGTGAAGACAGACATAAGATAGCAGGCAGTAAAGCACTTCCTCAGTCAGAGAGGAAGGTTCTGAGCATGGAGAGCAGCACCATACCATTTTCTGTGCAAAAAGGATATGAAGAAAAGTAGCAGCAACTGAATGAGCATGAAGAGGGAGGACAGAATAAAAAAAAAAAAACAAGTAAACCCTTCAGGACAAACAAAACTAAGTAGAACTAATTAAATGTTAACTGTTTCCTTTTAATTACTGTGCTACCAGTTTACTGCTGGTATGATGTGTAGAAAATATTAATAAATACAGAGGCTCAAAAATTCACACAATGTTTCTCAGTGGCTTTAGGAAAGAAAGAGTTAAAGATTTACTGCAAGGCCAGCTCTTGTCAGACATGAACTATGCTAATATATAACCTGCAGCATCCCTACTCCTGTAATCTCTGGAAATGCTTAATCTCACCAAAAGAGAAAAGACAACCTCTGTGATCCTGAGAGGACAAACAAAAGGACTGCAAATGCCCTGTTTTTTTCCCCTTCCCTTTCAGCCAGAAGATACCTGTGGATGGATTTGCTTCTTTTGCATTCCAGAGGCTTGCCTTTATGTAGTTCAGAAAGGAAAAGAATTTTAAACCTGTGTATTTATTTAGGTACACTTAAGCACAATTTCACCTGTACCTTACATTATGAACTCAGTGTGAGGTAAAGACACAAAGTAGCCAGATAAACAAAAGACTGAGAAAAGAAACCATAGATTATATTAAGACTTAAGAGGGTAGATGCTAACTCTCAGCAGGCAGTAGTAAAGTTGTATCCTGCCTCTCCTGATCTCCAAAGACAAGGCGACTGAGTCTTGGGGATGTAAATCGAAAAGTGAAGGTTTGAATACAGTAGTATGCAGGGGATACAAAGAGTGGGTAAGCTCACCTGTTTGGTATAATGCAGTAGTGGATAACGATGTGTTACCCAAATGAGAAGTCTGTCAATGCCATATACCTGTGCTTATGCTCAATTTCACCAATATGTAGAGCCATTTTAAACTTCAAATGTTGGGCTACACAACTTAGTCTACAAGTTAATAAAAACATGGTTTTCTTTTTAAAGCCTCTCCTCATGTCAGAATTTCATTCTCTAGAGTGTTGTTATCAAACCTGTGTTATGATCCTGAATGAAAAGCTAATGCCTGAATAATACCACAATGAAGAGGGGAAAAAAATCCCAAATGAAGCACAAGTGGGAAAAATCCTTACAAAGATAAAAACATTCAGTATATCACAACAAATCATATTACAGCACAGGTGACAAACACGCCAGATCCATCACCAGCAAAGAAAAATAAGCTACCATGATCTATTTATATAAGCATAGTGGTAGAAAAGGAACAGGGAAAGAATAATTCACAAGGAATTTACAAGCTCTGGGCTTCTAATTTTGTAGATTATTGCCATTTTGTCTACAGATGTTGGCACAGAAAAGCTTAAAGAGCCAACTTTAATTCTGATTTCTCTTCTTGCATAAATGAGTGACTGTAAGTCTCCTGATATTATTCAATATAATCTGAAAAATAAGTTTGGCACAAGTAAAAGCAAAATGTCATGTGTAAATGCTGGTGTGCCAAATGTTGGGTCTCATATATAAGTTTAGATGATTGAAAGGGTAAGACACCAAAGTTCGAAGGTAATACCTTCAGGATCAGTATTCTATTGCAAATATATTTTATTTCTGTAGAACCACTTTAATTTAATAAAGACTGGTAGAAGATGCAAAGACATTCTCACCATGATTAGAAGCTAAGGTGCAAATTATACTTCTTGATGTACAGGGGTGTCTCTAAATGAAGAGTTGTAGCGTAAGAGAGACTTGCAGCTCACCATCCTCTATAAGTACCCAGCCAATAACAATTGGGCTCTGCTGGTGCCTATCATTTGTTGGTAAGACACTTCTTTTTCTGCACTGTCTGAATATTACCTCAGTTGTAGTGTGAAGAAAAAGGCCCTCTGGCTTAGAAAGCATGGGAAATACTGGCTACTGTATTTCTAAACTACTGGCTGATTAACTGGTGCATCAGTATATTTTTGACATCAGTTATTCCGTATTACAAAGTTGGCAGCAGGAGGGATGTATGACTTCCACAACCAAAGGCTGCAGAAAGAGGACACTACATTCACACAATTCCCTCTCTCAACTAGCCATCACCTGGCAAGCTTTTTTCACAGTTCTGTTGTTTTGGGATTTGGTGGAGTTTTTTTGTTTCTTTCTTTTTTTTTGTTGTTGTTTTTGTTTGGTTTTGTGTTTGTTTGGGGGTTTTTTTGTGTTTTTGTTTTGTTTTGTTTTGGTTTTTTGTGGCGGTGTTGTTATTTTAAAATAAAATGTTCCTATGAGCTTCAACTCCAGCACATCACAGCCTGCCAAATTCATCTGCTTATAGCCTTAGGCTGAAACATCTTTTAATACTCAGTTTCTATAAAGCCTGAGAAGGATGAATCCTAAGCCTGTGTTGTACCCGCTCCTTCCCTACCCTAGCCTGCCCAGCTGGCACCTCCTCCCCAGCCAGAGGGGCACCTTCAGGATCTGGCACTGGCAGAGACACCCTTTGTTAATAAATGTTGGGTGCAGGCTGCAGCCCGGCGTTTGTTGGGCCATTACCATGCAAGCCAGCATGTTACTCTTCTCTATTCAGTCCCTAAAGGAATCGTGTTTGACAGAAGTGAACAGCTGCTGTGTATTTAGAGATGTGAATGTATTGCATTATTTAATGAATTGTGTCATTTTAATATAATTATTACTAAAAGTCTGAACATAAGCCTATTTTTATTTATGCTTAGAAATTTTACCCAGTAAGCATTTTCAAATCCATCTGCAGCCAAAAGTGCTCTCTTTCCTTTCCAGATAGTACCAGGACTGTAGCTGCACTGCTTGCACTTGAGCCAGCTCCCCTGCATGCCACTAATATTGCTATCTTGTGTACAGTATTTCTGGGCTTTTAACAAATTACATCCATGCAAGGATTCCTGTTCCTCCTCCGTTTTTGTAAAACTATTTTATTACCCCAGTGCCTACACCTACATATTCTCTCTTACTTAATACCACGACAGTAATATCTATGCCAAAAAGTCTTGCGTATGAATTATTCCCTTGTGCAAAGCAAGTACCTCATGTGGAGGAAAGGATGAATTTCAACAACCCAATTGATGCTACCAGTATCTTCACACACTTGCAGCCTAACAGGCACCACTGCAGTTCAGCAGCTCTCACTGTCAAGCCCTCAGCACATCTCAGCTCCCACCATGTACAAGGACATGACAAGGCAGTTTTGATCCTGGCATTTGCTTTCCCTTCAGAGCAGCACCGCTAATAAACTCATGGGGTTTTTGGAACGAGAGGGAATAAAAAGGGAACACAGGTTGTGACACTTTGCTTCCTTATTACAGGAATCCAGAGCGTGACTTGACTCTGCTTACTTGCCACTTAAAATTACAGCAAGGTAAAAAAGGCTTTAAGAAGCAGTGCTCTGCCTCTAGCAGAAGATGGATACAAAATGACTGGTCACAAGACTCTGCTGACCACATGCATTTACAGGGATCTCATTTTATGCACTTACGCAATAATCTCATTTTTGAAAGTCATCTGGAATCCTCCTCTAGGGCCGGGACCCCGGGCCTGACACATGTTCTTTTTGGAAGGTGCTTGGTTTCCCAACTGTTGTTCTGCATTGCTCTAGGGCTTACAGACCCTCCAAGCACCGGACACCGCCTCATGCCTCATTCACATACCTTTATATTGCTACATTACTGGGTGGATACTGGATTACTCATTTCCATGGGTTACTGAAATATTAATCTATTACTTCATTTGCAGTAGATGTTCCTGTGGACACTAGCCAGGTTAATGCTGAATATGTTTTGCAGCATTAGACAGAAGATGCCTTTTTTTTTCTAAAATGCCTGTTGGTATCAGAAGGAAAATATATATTTCTGTATCTTTCCCTATATGCTGCACACCTCTAACATCTGAAATCCATCAAAGTCAGGAATGTTGCTAGCCTGCCTTATAAAATACCTAAAGATAAAATGTGTGTACACCGAACTAACACACACAGGGTTTTTTAAGATACTAAGTATTTGTTTAAAACAGTCAGACTGAATGATCTGCTAGCACATAGCATCCAAGTCAGTCTTAAACAGCATAGAGAAGGTATGTGCAGAAAGGTAATGCCCTGTTTCCCCCTGTTTAAGAAGTAGAGAACTTTATATGAAACTATAGACAACAGGTACAAAAAACTACACAGAATTAATTAAACTGTGGAACTCACTGCCACAGGACATTTTAAGTATGGAAAAAAGATCCAACCTGTGGAGCAATCCAACCCAAGGACCTCTTTATGTGTATGTCTGCACTTGCATACCATACCCTTACATGATGACTCAGAAGAAAGACACAAGCACATTGAAACCCTCTCGCTTCAGAGGCGTACACCCAGGCACGATGCTGTTTAACCTGTCCCTTATTACTAGTTTCCATTTGCAAATTGAAAGGGGGAGCTGTGGGCTGGAGGGATGCGGCTTGTTCCTCCCAAAGGGGTACTTAAAATCCAACCCCCTTTCTGAGCAGCCATGAGGTACAGAAAGCAGCAGAAAAATCCTGACAGGCACTCTAAATGAAAACACAGGCTGTTGTAATCCCTGTGATACAGAAAAATTCAAAGCAAAAGAAGAAGCAGCTAGTGGGGTTTCACAAGGGACTGCTCTGAGGGTTTAAAAAAAGTGGGTATACTGGAAATAGAGAGGATCCAGACAAGACTACAGAGATTCAGTTAAGACTTGCAGGGGAAGTAAGAGTAACAGAAAAGCGAGGGGAATTCATGCTAGCCAAGGGGATTAAGGGGAGTAAAAAAGGCTTTTACAAATACTTCATGTCAGGCAGAAAAAAGATGGAAGAGGTTCGCTAACAAATGAATGCTGGGGCAAAGAAAAGACAGTGACTCTAAAATGAATAAAATCGCTTCTAACAAGGGACATAAATAAGAGAAAGCTGAATAATAAAAGGAAGGACAGGAGGAAAGGCAGGTAGAGGGAAGCCTGCCTGCCGTGTGCCAGCGCTGGGGGTGCGGAGGCCAGGAGGCCTGGGGCAGCTGAGGAGCCTCGGCAGTAGGCAGCCGGCCGGCACTGTCCCCATTGCGTGGGCAGGGGGCCGGCAGGACCCTGCCAGGGCTCCCCGCTGCCGTCACACGGTGCAGCACAAGCCAGTAGCTGTGCCACCTCCTTCTGCTGGGAGTAAGGAGGGAGGGCAACAGCCCTCCTCCTCCTCCTCACCTGCCTTGGAGACCAAGGAAAGGATGGGCAGCTCCTCCCAGGATCTTGAAGAAATCGACTGCACAAAGCTCAAGAGCATGTGAAGCCAAGAATTCATAGTTTTGACTGAGAACCATGTTGCGAGGCCACTGAGTTGAGGACTGAGTGAGGACTCTCTGCCTGTAATTTCATATATGTTCATATTTCAGTGTACACAGGCTGCCCCGCTGTGAAGACATGCTGGTCCCGGTGTCCTGGTTTACAGACTGGACCCGCTGTGATACCAATACCTTTTACAGCACTTCCATCAAGAGTTTCAAACTCAACTTGCTGATCAAGCTCTGTCCTTTTTCCAAGGAAGCACAAAGCCTCAGTGGATACGAGGAGGGGCAGCAGATCTCCCCCAGTAGGCCTGGCCAATCAGTCACACTGGTGGGCACCTACAGAGGCGGATGACTTATAAGGGCTACCAGCTCAGCTAGTGGCTTCCAGATCCAAGCGAACCTTACTGCAGAACATCTGTAATACAGGTAGTGACAGATCAAAAACACCCATACGTTTTAGGCTGCTCTTCAAGATTTACCTTGTAAAATGCCTCTCTGGAAAGGATCAGACTTTCCTGATCTTTTGGGGTTTTTTTTTCAACCCCACTTGCCAAGAAGAATGCCACAAATGTGACAGAAACATATAGGCCACTTGACTGCTGTGTGCCCTTTACCATCTCTAACCCCAGGCCAAAATGGCAGCAATACAATAAGATACCAATGCCTGAAGAGCCATACGGCAATTTCTGAGAAACCTTGAGAAACGTTCTTTCAGGGATTAAGAAATTAAATAATTTAAATACATTTATGGAAGTTTTCATGACAAACATCTGACCCAACGAACTAAACATTTGTTAAATGTAAACTCTATTGTTGGAATCTCCCGCTTAGCTACATGAATTTCTCTCTGTGGAACTTTTGCAGTTCCTGAGCGTAGCCCAGACCCAAGCAGAGGAGCCTGCCTGCCGTTCCTAGCCCTCTTAGCCTCCCACAGGCCCTGTGTCTGGAAGACAGTTTGAATGGCATCTGAGTAAAGCAATGCTCCACAGAGGCAGCTCCCATCAAACACACAGCTGTTAACCCAAAGTCACCCAAAGGTTGTAAACCCAGGCAATAAGCCCCAGCTTTGCCTGCAGGGGTGGTGGGACAATGTCTCTCTTTGTGACCACTGCCTGCCAGCCAAAAAAAAGGGGGTCTTTTAACAGCTGAGGCATATTCTGCATGGGAGCTCTGGTGCAGGCCAGGAGGGCTTCTGAGCCCCACGGGGAGGCAGAGCTCACCCCTGCTCTCAGCAGGTACATCCCCCAGGATGCCAAGCCCACCTCCCTCACTGCTGCATTTACTGCTTGTTTCCTTCTAATGGTCTTCAGCTCCACACTATCAGGCAGGGAAAGACAATTTACACTGGCAAATGGAGGTGCACATAACAGATGTACCAAACGGTAGAGGTATTTCACTTGTTCTCAGTCAATTCCACTTTCAAATGCACCTGGTTTCTTTGAATTGCTCATCAGATATTATTAACTGGGTACTTCCTTCTATTTTTTCCAGTTTTCTCTTTGTTTTCCCTATCATGTCCTAGACAAACCCACTGAATTTGTACAAGGCTTTTACTCAGTTTAATACATTAAAAAAGAAGTAGGAAAGAATGGACCCCTAACACAATTTGTACCAAACCGAAAGTAGTCAGAGCTGAGCTATCACACTGTTGGAAAATAAGCAAACCCAGCCACTTACACTGTATCTTTCCCCATATATCAGTCTCTTGATAAAAGCATCTGAAACTACTTCTCCTGTTTCAGACAGGACATCAATTAAATGCACTTTAAACAAGGGTGAATATTTAAGCTTAGGATGGATTAAAACCTTGAAATCTGATTTCAAGTACGAATGAGATTGTTCTACACAATATCAAAGTATACGTGGAATAATACATGTCAAAGTCTCCAGAAATTTCCAGGCATTAAGACACAGGAGAAGCAAAATGCTGCTAAAGCAGTGACCCAGATTAATTATTCCACTGGAAACCCAGAAGCAGTCAACATTACTCTAAGATTGGACACACCAAACTATGTCAGAGAAATAAAAAGTTACCTCAAAGGCTATCCATTATTCTTTGTTAATACCCCTAACCCTCCCTTAGGTTTTTTGACGAGCTAATGACATAGGCTGCTGGGGGGAAAAAAAAAATCTACCGTGGAGAGAGAATTGGGTAAAGCCAGAAAGCACATCTCATATGGGAGTCAGAAAATCAAACCCTTTTTAAGATATTTAAACAGACTAATTTATGCACTAACTTCGCTTTTCAGAATACATTTGCTGCTGAGGCCCCAAGGATGCCTCTCACCAAACTAGAATATTATCAAACGGGAACAAGTCCTTTGCTTTCTCAAAATCCCAAACAACTCTAAGAAGAAAAGCCGAAGCTTATTTACAAGCAATGCTTGTGCACCCTCAGCCATGAGTAACAGATTTCCATTAACACTCTGAAAAAGAACATTTGATTTTTACAGACAAGCTACAGGCTGTACTTAACTCTGAATGCAGTCAGTGACCAAGCTAGATGCTTCAGTGATTAATTTTTATGTGAACCACAACTATTATGAGAATCTCTGTGTTGTTTTCTTCATTTTCTGATTTTTCACTTTCATGTATTTATGTCAGAGGCTTCAACAAAACAGATTTATAAACAGGGACTTGCATTATTACCCTTGACTCTTTCATCTTCTGAAATAATCTAACATCTAGTGTAAACTTGGACAAAACCAATATGATATACACAGTTTATCTGTTCACAATAAAATTACAGAGAATAAAAATGATTTGAAGATTATTTCATCTTTTCTTATATTTCATGTAAATTGCATTTGGCTACTATGAGTCCTTTCTACTCACACAGGGGGGAAAACCAACTACGTTTTATGGTATAATGAACACTTAGATAGCTGCAGAGAGAGGCATTCAATCGCATTTACATTTGGCAATTATTTAATGTCACCTATTAATATCCAGCTACTGTCTCCAGCAGTCCTACCTTGCAAGGTGGCTGAGCATGCTAAATGTGTTAAAAAGGAATTTCCTACTTATTTCCACCTTTGTTATACTTAACCATGGCTCCCACTGTCCCTGCGCACCTTCCCCAGCAGCAAGGCAGCTTGCCTTTAAGTGCTCCCTCAGTACAGCAAGCAGCAGATGCACCGCTCGGCTCTCAGCGCTGCTTCTCCTTGCTGCTCACATATTACAGTGCCTTACCTTACTCTTCCTGTTTGTTTTTTTTTTCTGTTACATTGTTGTTGTTTTGTGGGGTTTTAAAAATTATTATTAAGACAACAGATATTTTTT
>JAVJGJ010000047.1:101974008-102000450 GCA_035590215.1 Microhierax caerulescens
GTGCTTCTCCTTGCTGCTCACATATTACAGTGCCTTACCTTACTCTTCCTGTTTTTTTTTTTTTTCTATAATCACTACCCTATTGTTGCCTGGGCACCTGAGCTCCTTGTCTGCCTGGTGGGGGTGGGAGGGGGCTGGCATTATCATAGATTTTAACACCCTCCCAGGTTGTGGTCTTGTCTTCTCTTTCCATCTAAGGAGAGCTGGAAGATGCAAGTGCAATTTTGAGACTTGGAGACCAAAGTTCACACCATGCCACTGATGTTCCAAAGATAATTTTCTGAGAAGCAGGCATCTGTCTAGGCTGATTTCATGGCTAAATTCCAGTTTTCATAGTTTGGATGCCTGCACACCTTATGTTTGAGTACTGCTTCCCACCTGCCTTAAGCACTGTGTGTTACTGCTGTGCCTTGAAACCCTTGTGGTGTACCTGTACAAAGACTGATGCATGTCACCAACGTAGAGATTCATGTAAAACTGTGCAGAGTGATCTGAGGTCCTGCATTATTAAAGGAAGATCACAGTGTACTTTCAGAGCTTTACCATATTATTGACCCTCTTCTCTCTACTTAAGCAGCCTTTACAGTTTTCATTTCTTAACATCCCTTCCTTCACCAAATCCACAAGTTCATCAACAGCTACCTCAGAAGACCTCATCTCCCCTTAAAACAAATATACATGAAGTCATAACATGTGGTGATTAATCCCACTGTGGTTCTAAAGGGTGCAAATTTTGGCCACAGCATAAAGTCAGGAATTACTTGAAATCAATGGTTAATCTTGTAATGACCTCAGCAGGACTGTGATTTCAGCAGTACAAGACAGCTTACATAGAAAGCTTGCTACCATGTGGATCTACGTTGGAACCCTAGGGTGTTACAGAGCTTGGCAGCCAGAACAAAGATGGGCAAAAATTCTTTCAGCCACATTTGCAGATGGACTTGTAGGTATGCTGCAAATAGGTCCCAAAGACCAGAGAAAAACCCATTTCTTTCTTCCTAGTGTCATTTCATTGCTGATGGCTGTCAATGTTTTTCAACTCTTACCTCTTCTCCTTCACTCTACAAAGACTGTGCTAGCAGAATAGATTCCAGTACCTGAATCCATGAAGACCTGTGGCCCAATATCTTGGTATCTGTAAACTTACACTCATGGATAAAAGATGCTGTGCAAGCACAAAGATTGCTGGCATCTTCTCATGGGGAGAACCCAGACCAGACTGAGGGAGTCTCTCATCAGGCAGTGCAGACAGGTCACTTGATGTTGGGGCTGACACATAATGTCATCTGGCCAGCAAACAGCTCTGCATTAAAAAGTTTGGAAAAACCTTCCTTTCTATTTTATCATCTCAGTGCTAATTTTATATACCATTAGGTAAAAATTTGTAACATGACAGACAGGAGGACCTTACCTAAGGTTCTAGGTTTCTCTGAAAAATACTTACAAAATCCACCAAAAACAGCATCTCCAAATGTGCAGAAGCTTTTGTCTACATGCAATTGTATGATTAAAAAAAAATCAGCAAATTAGTAAAAATATAAACTTAAGTCTTGCCTGTGCCCATTTTCTATGTAATAGTTGTTTCTTCTGCAACACTTCTAAATAGACTCCTGAAGGTCTGATTTGGAGGACCAGAGAAGCAGAGCAGGAGACAAACAGATGAAATCGGCTCATGCCGAGAACACCTAATATCAAACAATTTCTTTTATACTTGAGCATCTTTGCACATATCAGTTATGGCAGTCTGGTATCTTACAGGGTAGAAAGTCTGAAGCCACTTAACTCCCTGATACAGGATAAATTTGCCCATTTTGAGGAAGTGTCAAGCCCCTTCCACAGAAGTGACAAAACATCCCTTGGCTTCAGCGGAGGCAGAAATCGATCCTCTGAGTTTCCTCTGAAAGCTCATAAATTGATTTGGGCCAAAAGTTGGAGAATTCCTACAAATCTACTACATACCATGAGCAGCACAGAAAATAAACTGATTTTAATTTGGCATACGAAAAAAAAACAAACCTGCAGAGAAAGGCCTGGTGTATACCAACTGCTATCCTCTCCAAATTGCAAGACACACCAGACACAAATGTTTGTGCAGCATTAGTGGCACCTTGTTTTAGCTGCAAATAACTACTCTAATGCTATCTATTGCGGTCACATCTGGTTTAGTCAAATGGTTTCAACCCATCCTGCCTGGGTGGGAATTTATTTATATACATAGGTCCTAAAAATAATTTAAATACAACAACAACAATTACACGCTGTTAGATCCGCATTCACAATTTATGTACTTCTTGGTAACTTAAATGGTATTCAGAAGAGTATTTGCTCAAATTCATTGTCAGAGACCTTATTTTAAACCTCTGCATTCTAGCTAATGCCCGTCTTTGTCCAGACTCAAAGCAATACACGTCAAGAAGAAGCTGATAGCAAACAGTTCTTTTTCCAGGCTCCAATTCCCTCTACAGCCTCCACACCAGGATATTTTGAGCCTATCTGGGCCTCATTAATTTCCTTACTTCTCTTTACCTTCCGCTCCTATTCTCCTTTCCATTTTTATTACAGACACCTCTACAGTAGCCTGTTCTTTGCTAGGCACTATCATCCCCTCTGTCTTCCACTCCACTGCGTATCACAGGCAACACAACCAAGGCAGAAGAAGAGAGCGGTGTTTCAACTTCTGAGCTAGTAAACCACGTGGCAGGTAGCAGAACTGATACTAAAGCCAGATTCATCGTTTAAAAGCCTGGACTACTATAGAGTCCAGTGAATCAAGCTGGTGCATGTGTCAACCCCGGACAACACTTCAATCCAGACCCTGTCATGGCTTCTGGGTGCCCTGTTTGATATATCCCCTCTTACTGCTAGATATTGTAAAAAGCAGCATGCGAGAGAAGCATCCAAAATTTTAACACTTTCCCAAATCTTTGTAGAAGTTCTCTAGATCTTTTTAGAAGAGGACTGGAGAATTGCTGAGGAGAGACTACTTCACCAAAGTTTTCTATACTGATAGTTTGGAGAGAGTGAGTCAGCAGCCTGCCCAGATGCAATTCTGAAGCACTGCAGACAGAAAGATCATATAGACCGCCTGAAACAGTCTTGCTGAAAAGTAAAATTGCTGAAGAGGTCACTGTGCCAGTGCAGGGGCTCTGTACCATCAGCATTGGGCCCATTTTTGTCTGAACGGCGTTAATTTGCAGTCATGGAAAGACAGCAGGTTTCCATAGATGCAAGGAAAATCTGAGATGCAGTTTGAAATGGAAAGGTTTTGAGAGATGTACGGACAGCACTACAAAGTCTCTGTACTTGTTTTAGAGTGGGGTTTGCTCCTTTTGTTTCCAGTCCCAGACAAAACCAGGAAGGAAGAAAAGTTCTCAAAGATTCAAATTTGGGTTTTAAATAAATGTCCCACTGTTTTGTGAGAACTAGTCTTTTGTGGAACCAGCATCCCTCCCTCATTTGCGGAGAAAAAAGGGAAGATTTTAAATCTTGACTAATAAAATGAATCTATGAAATACTGACCAGAGCTACTCCTCCTCAAAAGTACTACACAAAGACATCATTTTGTGTTACTGATATCTGACCAAAGGCAAAGAGGCTGAGCAATGTGCCTTCATGTCAGGAAAAATAATGCAATGCTTAGATTGTGCCAAGAGTGTGGTAGCCTACTGGGGCCAAAAGGAAGGAAAAGCAAACAATAAGCCTTTAGTTTCTCACTCCACAGCACTACTCCGAGGCTGAACATCCCAGACCTAGTCCAAGTGCTGCCTTCAGAGCCAAACAGTCTTTCTTCTGCATGGCCAAAGCAGCTCTAGCTTCCTTTGCTCAGGGCTAAATAAAAACTAAACCTAAACTAAACTAAACATGCAATACAACAAAAATAAACCAAAACAAAACTAAACTGTAAATTACAGGTTACCCTTCTTCCTCTGAATTACTAAGCACTGCTACTAAATCAATCAGAGAGGGGTTTTGCCCAAGCATCCTTGCCAGCAGTTACATCCTGGCTTGCCCCCCCAGAAGTTAAGAAGGCTTTAGCCTGATATTCCTCTTCCAAAACTCGCAGCTAGAGTGCTGCTAAGGTACTGCTGATGAAACAAACACCACCTAAATGCCCCAAAGAGAAACAAAACTCAGAAACACTGCTCTGCCACCATGTTTCTGAGCCTTCTTGCAGATTAAGCTTTGAAAAAATTAACATGTTAGGTTTTTTTTTATTAAAAAAATGAATTAAAAATATTTTTGAAATTAACCTATTTACCTCTTAAGTAAACAACTACCTTGAGACAAAGTATTTGAAACACATGTAAATATGAATATTAAACTCTTAGTATAAAAATACCTCCTGTAGATTTCAATTTTGCTTTTAGACTCCTCTTGGGAAAATTATTTTAACACAGGTGCAGATAACAGTAAGCTTAGATAAAAAACTGGTTTTCAATAGTTCAGGGATGGATTAAGGGCTAGTAATTCCTCTATAAAGCCACAACAGTAAAGATAGCCTGGGCAATTCCTGAAAGCATACGTATGCATCTTATAAATCTTGCACAAGATTAGATATTGCTTTTAAGGGTGTTAAGGACCTAACAAACGCCCACAGCTATAGCAAAAAACAAGCCAAGAAAGCAACCAAAACTTGCAGGTTTGGACACCTTTTCCTCCCATAAGAGGGTGAATTGTCTGAGAAATTCAGAATATACCATTAGCCCAAGACTTTCCAAAAAAGCACTATGGGTTAGTTTCTTATGGAATTTCTGTGCTTAGGAGTTAGGTACCTATCTTGCTTTTTAAAATCTCCCTGCAAGCCTATTTGCATATTTAGATATCTAAAATAAATTTTAAATTGTGGCCAACAGTGCCCTATTTTCTCCCATCTAGCCTCCGTAACTTAATCAGCCAACTCATCATTTTGAAAGCAAGAACAATTAAATCCTTGTATTAGAACTGGGTCCCATTAGATCTCCTTCAGCAGAACACCTTCTTAAATAAGATCTGCAGGAAAAAGACATCTGCTGGAAGAACCGGGCTGTAAATTACTATTTGAATCCTGATGGCACTTGGAAAAAAAAAAAAAAAAAAAAAGGAAAAAAAAAAAAGAACTAAAACCATTTACATTTCTGTACCTAGAGAGGTATGCTTTTTAATTAGATGGGAGAGTTGACAAAGCTTAGAATAAAAATATTTTCATGTGCTGTGCCTGCAAATATGGATCTCTGTCTTCAGTTCTAAGAAAACTATCATTTGGATGCGACTGTGTGCTAACTCTATTTATGGTGTAGTCTAACACATTCCACTAATGTGTTCCAAGAGATGGCTCCCTGGGAAAAGCCAGCATCCACACAAGCAATGAAAAAAATTGTCTGCGGAAGGCATGCCTTGCAGTGCAGTGGGAACAGACGATGAGTTTGTATGTACTGCTCCATCGTGTCTGTTTTCAGATAGCCCTGTGCTCTCTGATGGCAGTTAAATATCTCCAAAATGAGTATAACTCTAGTGCTCGACATATTAAATCAATTTGTCCTGAAGGAAGCTGTGCTAATGACAGCAACAAAAAAAAAACAAAAAAAAACCCCCCAAAAAAAAGGCTCACTCTTTGCCTAGTCTGACTTTGGAAATAAATCTGTGGCAAAGGAAACATTTGTATCTGATCCAAGTTGTTACTGAATGAGTTTGACAGATTGATAACACTTTCTCTGATGCAGTAATAAAATTTTGACACAGACATCAAGATGTCTCCTTTCCATTTTAAACAAGGATCCTGAGAGGTCCAGTATATTCAACATTCCAGACATATATTCAATTAAAACCAGCTTGGTAATAAACAATTGTAATTTTTGTCAAGTACTTCAATTAAAGAATGCTGTGGAAGGGCACCTTTTACCTCTGTACCCTGTAGCTAGCACAGAGATGCCTAGTAATGAGCCTGCATGTGAAGGTTGTGGCGGGAAGGCTAGCGGAGATACAGAAATGTCTTCAAGAGGTGTCCCGCCTACCAACCCAGCACAAGGCTGAAGCACAGTTATTCGCTGTCCTTAACAGGGCAAAACAGGGATTTCAAGTGCTGGATAAGCAACACAGATGAGTTAGAGGAGAAACGAATGTTAAGGAGATGGTTTAAGGGAGCATTATTATGCAAACTGGATCTCTAGCCATTTGGCAGGCTGGCTGCTCAGAGATGAAGGGAACCGCCTGCTCCCATGAATCTATTTAGGGTCGCACTGCACCAGCTCTCCTGTGAAGAACAACAAGGGATCAAAGCACATCCCTGAGGCTGCCACATGCAAGATGCCAAATGAGCAGAAAGGTCTCTTATGGACTTCTGAACCCTGGACATTTCCTTTTTGTCTTTTTTTTTTTGTCTTTTTTTTTTTGTCTTTTTTTTGTCTTTTTTTTTTTTGTTTGGTTGTGTTTTTTTAAATTCACAGAAGATCTCTGATATTTGGACAATCTGCTGGGAACTGCCAGATAAGTAAATGGCTGAAGAGCCACAGCAACAACCTACAAGCTCCCCTCTTGCTTGGATTCACCAGGTAATGCGAGGAGTTTGATACGCCCTGGGAGCAAAAAAAGAACAGCATGGGTGACTGACTGTCTTGTGAAATAAGGATGATTAAGTCATATCAGAATCATTGTTTGCCTTTATGATCCACATCTAGTCTTTCATCACATTCACAACACTTAATCCTTCACAGGAAATGCTCCATTTATTTTGACCACTGATGTACTCAGGACAGTCTCAAGGGTTAACATGGTTTCCATCTTTCTTCTTCCCATGCTACATTTTTATTACTGTCCCTTGGGAAAATCAGGCTTCAGCTTACCACATCTGTTTCTTGCAATCAGGTGAAGGAGCTCCCTGAGAGGAAAGGGAGCAGGAGGGAGAGCCAGGGTGCTTTCCAGCAAGGACTGGAACCCTTCCCTACCTTAAGCGTGTCTGCTGAAAGGGTGTGACATGAGCTTTGCTTGGTAGTTCACAGGGAGCTGCCAGAAAGGCTTGGCTAACAACAACAGCGCTTCCCCTAAAATACAGACTGTGTGATATTGTTACTCTACCTGAATTTGTATTAAAAATGGTATTTACGTAATACAGCTAACCAGGAGTGATAGTCATTGGTGTTAATAATTCTGTTCATATTATTTAAATGTTTAGCATATTTGAATGATCCACATTAGGAGAATAAAGAATATTTCACATTTAAGGAAAAAAAAAATTCTCCCTTCCAAATCTGTTATTCTATCTGTTATTCACAGAAGACCAGTAGAAACATGTTTGCATTGTTTTTACTGAGGTTTGTTCATTTGTCAATTTTTTAAGTCAAGGATTTCACATCTCAGAGAGATTCGGGTTCTTTAAAAGGACTTCCCAACTTCTTTTGCAGAGCTTTTGATCAGAATAAAATATTTTGCCTCACAAACACAGTATGACAGCTTTGCACTTCACATATTTTACACATTTAAAGTAATGCAATAGTAGACAACCAATGCAAAACCGACAGACTTAAAATATATAGTTTTATAAAAGAGAACTGCATAGACAGGTACATTTAGCAAAGTCATTTTCTACAAGCCTACAAGTATCAAATACCTAAATTCTTAGCTCTTTATTCATTCACCTTTGGAAGGTTTAGTTGCCAATTCATTTTCTCAATCTCTCAACTTCATAGATTTTCATTATTTGCATTTTAATATGAGCACAACCTTAATTCTAGATTCAGAATGGGTTAAGATAGCACAATAACAAAAGAAAAAAGCATGCTTAGACGTGGTAGAAGTAGCATGAAACGAACTGAAGGGAAAAAGTTGATCACAGATATGGAAAACATCAAAACACCAGGGAGAAAACTATTTGTTAGAAATTGGAAAAGAAGAAGAGAAAAAAAGCAAAAATAAATGGAGTAATCATTAACAGAAACATATTATGAAACAGAAAGGAAAGAAATTTAAGTCCTTTTAAAAGAATGAAAAATAATATCAGAAGAAACCATGGGCAGGGGACAGCCTGCAGATGAGGTTGCAGATGTAAAAATGGAGAACATGCAGCACTAGGAAGGGCACCCTCAAAAGGTCATTCTTTCCATCCAATGCATAAGTTTGACTTTGCCACATATTTCCAATACTCACAGCATTTTCTGTGGTATGTGCTGACCTTTTAGGTTTGTCTACTGTAGTATTTTCTTTTACTTCAATATTTTTCTTTAAACATTTCGAATCAATGATTTAATGTCCTGTTAAGTAAAGCTCTAGTAAAAATAAACCCACATACAGAACAAAAAGAAAAACCAAGAAAAATAAACCTTTAGAACATTTCCAGCTTTGGCTCTGGACATGGGCATAAGATGACCTCCTCTGAGCAAACTTCCAAGGCTTATCTTCCAATGCAGCATCTCTTAGGACACTAAAAGCTTAAGGATTGATGTAGCAAAGGTGTAAGCCTGTGACTGGTGTGGCACCTGTGCATTATGCTGGGAGCCAAAAGACGGATTATAATGCCAAGCCCAGACATAACAGCCTCAATCATGTGATTTAAGTTCTTTGGGCCCCTTTCTCTTCCTGTGGTCTTACAAATACTATACAGACCACAAGCCCTTTTGTCTCTCAGCATTGCCTGCTCATGCTGTAGCACTTTAGGTACACACAGACAAATAGTGTTCCACTGCTAAAAGAAGGGAAAGTGAATGTTTTCACACAGAGCAATACTATTGGTAGCACTGGTATTTATGGCCTGGCAGTAGGACTGAGCAAGCCTGACAAAAACTAATAAATGAAACTGGAATTCATGGTCTGGTTAAATAGAAATGTTTCAGTTCCAAACCAAGGTATTCCCACTTGATGGGGGAAAACAGATCAAAAGACTATAGCGACTGCATGGATAAAGTCAGCCAGTCATGTGATCACCATTTATTAATGTGAAAAAGCAAAGCGAAACAAGTTAAAAATTGGATAAAAATGCAAGGCCTTATATATCACATCAAGATTTGAAATGATAACCCCATTATCATTTTCCAGAGTTCAATGTCCACAGTTATTTCCTTGTACAGAAAGGCAGACTGATAATTCATTTACGTCAGTTAAGGTCTTTTTTTCCCTTTACTCTTTCCACAAAGCCCTTCTTGTCACTGGGAAATTCCTTAGACAGTAGCAGGCTCTCTTGTTAAGAATGAACAAGACAGAAAGTTCAACTTCTGCAAAGCACTGCTCATTCAGCAGATATTAATTTGAACATTGAAATCAAAGTGTCTGCTGACAAACAACTCAACATCCCTGGAGAAACGTAAGACCCAAAGTATAAAGCAGTGAAAGGACCTTCAGATTTGTACATACCTATGCATTGTTGCACTGTTAAGCAGGAGTTTTAAAACGGATGCTCTAAGTCTCAGCATCTCACTCATTAATTACAATTTAAATAACCAATTAAAGCAGACCTGAAAAGACAAGGAAGCCTTTCACTTCTCCTATCTCTTTTAGAGCTGAAGTTTGAAGATGCTTTTTTTCTACTTAATGAGGTTGGTTCCACAGGCCCCTATCTGCAGATTGAGGTAATCTTACTTACAAAAGTTCTTTTACGAAAAAAGCCAAGCAAAGCATGTGTATCTCATTTATCCACACAGGGAATACTCAAAACAAAGCACAAATCTCTAAAAGCAATAACAAGTCCTGTTTCTTCCAATATGCTGGTTTCATGGTCTCAAAAAGTCAATCACATAAGTAAATTGTGCACATAGGTAGCATATCCAAGAACAGAAATTTAATTTATTTGTACTTTCTCAAAGAATAGCAATGAAAGAGAATGTAATGGTAAGTAATGGTAGCACCTTCAGTTCTTAGAAGTGCCATTTCCATTACATTAAAATTAAAAAAGGACCAATGCTTTTGCAAAGCAAGCTCTTAAATACTTTGTTTTCAAACTTCGCAAATGCATTTTTGAACATCAGCTCAGATCTGGTACTCATTTGCAAGTGAAAAAAATTGGCATGAAGTTTAGCTCAATTCATCTTGCAGGGTTATTTCTTCCCATTCTCCCTTTTGGCGTGTAATGCCTCCTTGTTGACTTCTATTTAGTTACAAGCGTTTCAAAGGAGATACTGTTATCTCTTTTTAAGAAATTATTGTTGTTTTTAATTGGAGCCATTTGCCCTTCTGAAAAATCCACATCACTGATGCTAGGTCTTCTGTTTCTGACCTCCACCACCTCCCTGTCTAACTGGAATGGAAAACAACTGGCTCTTCCATTTAAATCAGCTCCTGCTGTCAGTGACAACACCCAGAGTTACACAAGTAACAGGAAAGCTGAAAAAAATGCATGACCAGTCTATACAGACTGCTGCTTCAGGAACTGTCTTCACTCATTTCAGCCTCTTTAATCCAAACAAGGTGAGAAAGATGAAAGGAATTCAGATAAAGCAGAAATCAAATTGAACTGCAACATCTGGATCCAAAGCAGTGTTCTTATGTCACTCTTGGAGGAGAGATGGGGAGTTTCAGGACAGAGCCCAGATACAATTTAAAGCTCACTGAAAGGGAAGACTACCAAAGTTCAAATATTTTACTAATCAGGTCTTTTCTAGAGATAGGAGGATACCCCATTCCTGGCCTTTCAGGTGGAGCTAATGTTCTGGCCTGGCTCAAGAATGAGCAGTCTTTCAGGCAAGTCAGGTGCATTAGTGCTCCTGCAATTAAGCAATGCTTAGGGAAGGGATCTGACTGTGCATTTTTCTTTTCTTTCTTTTTTTCTTCTTCTAATTATATTTTATTTCTGCTTTATGTACAGGTAACTTGTTCATGTACCATGATGCTGTCCAGAGGCAAACCACTGCAGTCCCATGGGGACTTAACCGAGCCACAAGGTGCTCGGTGACATCTTTCAGGGAGTTCAAACCCTCTGCTGTCGCAGGGAAAGCTGAGAAGCAAGCACTTAAGTATCTTCTGGCAGCCCTCAAGAATCCTCTTTTAAATGCCAAGTGCAGGAAAGGCACACATTTAGAATACCTTTCTTCTTCCACTGAAGTAAGAGTAAGACATATCTTGCCCACTAACATGAACAGTGAGCTGGACCACAGAAATAAATAAATAAATGACAGCACAGGGTCTTCTGCTTTAGCAAAAAATGATGAAACATTCAGGGATCAGCATTTTTCACCCCAACTATATACAGTCCAAAGTAGATATTTCAGGCTGGCAAGTTATACCTCTGAGGACAGAGTTATGAAATAATTTCTCCCCCGGCTTGACAATAAAATGTGGGGGGAGAAATGACAGGCAGGATAAATGCACCTGTCACGCAACTAGCAAATGGTAGAATCGAGCCGTAAGCACTGTCAAATAAAAACCAACAAAAGCAGAAAATCCAAAGCTCTGAACTTTTGTGACAAAACTAAATGAATTTCTTTCCCTGAATGATCCCCCCAACTCACCTTCTATACCATAGACACGTCATGTTGTTTAACATGTTGCCTGAAGATGACAATCTTTGGCTAAACACTCAGGTTTTTGGGTTTGTTCTTCTTTCCTGATTTTTTTTTTTCTAATTTCTTTACTCATTCCGCCCTTTAATTTACCACAGGACATTAGAAAGATGAAAAAAAGGGATGGAGGAACGGCAATTTTTGACAGTATTTTTAATGGCAAAGGATTATACCCCTTTTCCTCCATCTTGGGACATCCAAAATTAGAAAGTGTCTTTTGTAGTTAATGACTGATGGTGAACTGAGAAATTGTCAACAGAGGGTTATCTCACAGAGCAAAACCAAATCTGAACAGAAACATTTTATCATAATTTACAAAAACCAACCTGGCAACAAACAAAGCCAACAACATGATGCTCCTCTTGTGTCTACCATGGGCTACACTGGGCTAAGAGCTCTTCCCTAATAGCTCTGCATGTGCAGTTGCTAATGCATGGGAAATATGATTAACTGACTGAGAAAGGCCTAGAATTACTCCCATTCTGACTAGATTACTGGATAATTAGATTGGTGGCACTCTTCCCTTACTGGGCTGTCAGATTAAATCCTGCTGGTTTTCTTCAGATAACTGTCAGGTTCCAAAATAACAAACAGAGACTGAGACAAAGTGCTTTTCATGTTCAAAGGATGTAAATGCCTCTTCTGACTTCACTGGACCAGTAAGAAAAATGTCCAGTGTACTTATTATTTCATTGAAAATGTCATTAAATTTGATTAAAACATACCTAGTTGATAAACCTGGTCAGAAACATTTAATTTGACTTGATAAATGAGAATCACAAGGCTTTGAATACTCATCTCACCGATGACTTAATGGAAGGGCAAAATCGAATTATGCTTTAATGGGGGTAAAGAAGGAACATTTCAAAGCTCTGCTCACAGACACACAAGTGTCTCATTTGCATGGTCTTTCTGAGGTTCTGTTCAGTCCAAGAAAGGAGCTGGCAGGCGGGTTTGGATCTTCCACATTTGCTTAATGTGGAAAGTGAAAACTTCCTATATTCCTGAATTCCCATAACCGGTACCACGCCACATGTCGTTAAAACGGTAACCAATGATACATTTATGGTATTTGGTTCCTATATTCTCTCCTTAAAGAGCCTGACAGAGCTTGGCATACACTCTGTTAACTGACAAGAATGAAAAGTTGCATTACTAGCTCCCAAAATAGACAAATAATTTTACTATTGTCAGACCTGTAAATCTGAATCTCATGAAGATCAGCAAGTTTGGCATTTTTTCCTGAGGTTACCACTGGATGAGAAAAATCTGAAAGAGCAACGGGTGCGTGCCAAACCTGAGTCAGTACCTTTACTCAGCTGAAAACAGTGGAAAGTCTCCCATCACTGCATACAACACAGAGGAACAGCCCTTGGTGGCCCTAGCACAGGGGGTTTTGCTGCCCCATTGCAACCCTGTTCCAACAGCAAACCAGCTATCCCCACTGGGGCACCCACCAGCTGTCACAGCACCACTGAGTTTTTTCCTGGGGATTTCAAGAAGGCACAGAAGTTTACATTCTAGACATTCCAGTGTTTTTCTTTCTTACTTCAAATTATGTAATAGTGCCATATCTGAAGTCTTTCGACAGCTAGTTAATAGAGGCAAAGTTTTCTGCACATCTGGTCTCACTGGCAAATTTATGTAATGTGATGAAAAATGTATCTTTTGAAGTTTGCACAAGAAAGAGGAGATTGAAGCCAAAGAAAAGGTGGAACATCTCTGATAATGTATGTCAGAAAATCAAAAACATTTGAAGCTGTAAAGCTGTATCTGCATTTCTTTTTATTTTTTGCCTTCTAATGATTTTTTATTTTTTTTTATTTTAAAATGTAAAAGTAGTTTACATTTGTATATTATTTTCCAATGAAATGGGGAAGAGGGAGAGTTATAAACAACAGCAATGAAGTAGAGACCAGATAAGCAGCTGAAACAGTGAACTATAAATGTACAAAGCAAAAGTTAATGCTAAAGAACCAGTTACATAGCTTGTATTTACAATACTAATGTATATTTATCATACTGATATGAATAATAGTTCCAAGGATATGCAACAACAGTTAGAATAAGAAACTTAATCAAGTTAATGATATGGAGATATTTATTTAGAGAACTTTGAGAACTTAACCCCCCCCCCGGGTCTGTTCTTTATAGAAGTAGGTAATAATAATTTGTCTTTTTCACTTATATAGGCTGAAACAATGCCACCTTGGAGGGAAAATGAACTGGTTGATTTACAGTGCCCCCAGCAACATCAAACAGCAAGTTTGGATAAAGAAGTGACTGATGCTTTACGTAAGGAAAACAGCAGAGGGACTGTAAACAGGCTTCTTGAATTAGAATTTGACGAAACTGTTCAAATTAACTCTCCAATCTCACAGATTAGGACAGACGGTAAATATTGTGAGATCCTTTCTATCAAGGTGCAATAAAAGGCAATATATGCCCAGATATTTGTATTAACCCTATTTATGAATATATGCTAGCTTGTTATCTTTATGAGTCAACCATAAATGAGATTAGCAACATACTGCCTTGAAGAGACCTTGCCATATGTCTTCTGAATGCTACAGGAAAAATAAGTTCCCACAGACAACTGAAATTCCCAACAATTAGTGTCCATGTGCACATAACGGAGAACTGGTGTAAAACCTCAAATCTCCATTCACTTCAATGGAGCTGAGCTAATTTGTATCCATCAAGGGCATGATTTAACACACACCCTCACCCACTCTGATCCCAGAGCTATGATGTTTCTTACAAAACTACACATAAGAAAATGGCTGATGAGCAAGAGCCTTGCGTTTATACTTTTTGGCTGCTGGGTATAAACATGTTCTGATGACTACTCAGTGGGCTAGGATCAAAATCAATACAGAAAGGAGTCTGGAGTAATCTTTTAATAAACAATTCTTCCTCTGAGAAAAGAAAGGAGAAATGTCTTTGACTACTTGACAGAAACAAAATGGCATTTGTTTAAGGTTGCCTGGGGAATCAGAATGGTAGAAAATGACCTGCGAGAGATGGATTAATATGAAGTTAATGTTGACGTAAATACAAAACACATTATTCACCTATACTGTTTACCAGGATAGACAAATGCATATGCAGTCAAACACTCATCAAACCTCGACTAAAATTTGAAATAACACTCTGCCTTTCCTTAATTGCACTGTAACACTTCCCCCTTTGAGGCTGCTTTGATAATGCTGTTTGAAGGAAAACTTTCTTGGCAGTGGCAGCAGGGGAACTCCATTTCCCTGGGTCTCCATCCTTCAGGAGCTTGTGTGTTTTTGCTCACTGTGGTGGAGGTCTTCTCTGATGTGAACACCTGTCCAACATGAGCTGAACAGAAATCACCAACACCTTTCACAGTGCCTAACAACTATCAGATGTTAATGCATTCTGGCTAATAATTAGTGGGATTATGATTAAATCCATTAGCATAGGAATAGGAGGGGTTTAATCCTGTTCTTATGTGCGCTAGGGAGTGAGCACTCTTCAATCTGAGAGTTATCTTCCAGTCCCTTCATGAGAACTAAATGCACTAAACCAGTAACATGAATAGTGTCCACCACTTCACATGCTTTGGGAGGCCTTATTTTAACAAAAGGTTTTTCACACTGTTACATTACAAGGATCCCTAAAACCTCATTAGCAGCAATGAATCAGATCCAGTGGCAGTAATAAACTCCAGTTTAAATTAGAAACAGCTATGTTTTTCACATTCACACACATACACGACCTGTTTGCTGATAACCTAAGATGACCAATTTGTTAAAGTTTACATAACTTAAAGAGGAAAAATAATAAACAACCTCTGCATCTAGAGCAATAAACCCTTTATTCATCCTACAGCTGAACCTTTCCTCTAATCGTTACGGAAAACCAAATTAAAACAGAGCTTCATACACCTTTGCAGAAAATTGCATCCCAGGGTGAGATGTGGTAGAGCCAAAGTAGACGTGCATTTATTTGCAGTGTGTGGTCCCTGATGTGAAAAAACACACAACTTACAAGTCACTCACATTTTAAATTTTTCCAGCTTCAATGTTCACTGCAAAACATCATTGCTACGTTTATATTCAAAAGGCATGGACGGCATAGTAAGATTTCTCTTTAAAAACAGAAGGAATGCTTTTTGTTTTACAGCTAAACACCCCTCTCCTTTTATTCCACTGAGAAAACCACTACATACTGCAAACCTAAATCAAGTCAAGTTTGCTTTCCTCTACAAAAATTTCTATTTCAACATCACAACTGCTATTAACTTCAAAGGAAGCTGACAGTTCTTCAGTTAGTAAGTTAAAAGACAGCTAACTTTAAGCTGGAGTCATTGCAAATTAATTCTGCCTTACAAGGCCACATTAGGTCATTTCCTGAGCTGATGGTAATAAATAGCCCCTTCCGTAATGTAAGAACAAATCAGTATAGTGGGGCTGTCCTGATGTGAAAACAGGAGGACCAGGCTAGGCTGGAAATGGCATAGGACAGTCTGACACAGCTGTACTCAGACCTGCTTCCACTGCAACTTGAATCTGCATCTTGATGTACAACAAACGTAGGCATATGTCCAAGCTGGAGTCCAACAGTAGGGATGATCTGACAGTACCTCCTCTGCAGCTCCCCTTCTCATTTTACACTTCGGCCTGTGGATTGTAACTGCACACTTGCCAGCCACAGGACAGAGCTGGCAGATTGGAATCAAAATGGGCTGAGATCAGCAGGTTTTGTCTTACAAGCTTGATTTCTACCATGTCCTCAGCTTTGAGGGGCTCTCATTTATTAATGGATGCATAGGAAGAAATAGAGTTGGCAGGAACATGCTGCATAAACAAGCATCTTGAACTCCTGACATTTTCACTTCTTGCTGAGTAATTTGCCAGAGTGATGTGAAAACATTAGTTAACAAAGTCTAAAAATCCAGGATTTTGTCTTCCTACTAAACCATTCTAGTAGTTTTATTTCTTAGAATGCAATGACCTTCCGGCAAAATATTACCTCAAGCACTGGAAAAAAACCTGCCTAAACCTTGCACAGCCTCAAGCTTGTACCACCTTCTCTCTCCACACACAGAGATGGCAGTGAAGACACCACAACATCCAGGTACAAGGCCAGCCTCTAATGCATGACGAGCATTATCCCCTGTCTGTCATCAGCTGCTGTCTCCCACTTGAATCTCTTCAGCTGTTTGGGGCAAGGGTTGCTCTTTTCTTTTGATTTGTACCAGTGGAGTCATGGGCCCAATCCATTACTACTCGCAAATAATAAGGTCTCTACGGTGTCCAAGTTAAGGTCAGGATCAAATGACACAAGATGGTGCAGAGCCAGTTTTTCTGAAAACAGGAGCAAAACATACGGGAGTTTTGCTATTACCTTCAGTGAAGCTACTGCTTAACCCAGAGGGTCCACAGCTCATATTGCAAGCTGAATAGTAAGAAGTCTGCGCTGGTCTCCAACACCTGCATCTCATTATGGGAACACAGATTTCCCCTCTAACATTTCTGCTTTTTATCTGCTGAAACCTCCGTATCTACATTCTAAACTGGTTAAGTGAATTTCAGTGAAGAAGGGACAGATTAATTCTCATTATTACCATTAACGCTGAATTAGTACAGAAAAAGAAAAAAACCCAAAACTCAAGACTCCCTGACCACAAAATGAACTTAGGTTTAATTACAAACAAAATGGGCTTGACGGTAGGTTTTAGCACAGTTTCAATCAAAGCTACTGATAAACAATAGCCATTGTTTATGATGGGAATTAACTATTTTTTTTTTCCTTTGGACAAAAGAAGGAAACCTGAGAGCCAGGAGTACAACAGGGTATTTCCATGAACTAAATAGTATGTGTTACAGCACACAGAGTATTAGTAAGAAAAACTACACAGAGATGGTTACTCAGCCCTCTGTATTGTGTCTTAGAGGTAGCGATGAGAATGCAGGTCAGTGTCGGTAAGAACAGCTGGTAGATTATCCTGCCTTTGCTGAAACCAGAAAAGAACACCAAAGCGTGGGGCACAACCTGACAGCACAAGGTCCCACAGGGACTCCAGGCTTCTCCAACAAGATGCAGAGCTCTGGGTTCAAGGCTGTACATCCCTGATACATACATAGCAGGCTACAGCTTTAGTCTCTTGCACTGCCCCAACAATTATTCAATTATTCCTACAAGATGGGAAAGGTCTGGGTGAGAGTGAATGAGGGAGGCTTCTTTCAAGACAGACAATAATTTGATGGGGGGGCAATCACCTGGCATGTAAGAGACCCTCCTTAGATCCCCTGCTTCAAATTGACTGAAACAGGACTGAAGCCAAGCCACCAAAACATAAACGAGTTCATTAAGCTCTGAATTATTAACTGCTCTGAAAAAAAGAGATTCTTTCACTACCAGAATTCATTTTGGAAGCTCTAGGTTTTGTTGTGGGTGGTTTTTTGGTTTTTGTTGGTTTTTTTTTGTTTTGTTTTGTTTTTTCCTAAATGTATTTCTACAGCATCTGTTTTGGTTTGGGTTGGGTTTTTTTGTAAAGTCAAAATCTACCTCACTGTTTTCATCACCATATTTATCTACCAGTGCAAGTGGCAAAGCACAGTGGGGTTAGGTAGTCCAGTGAAACCCATGATGAAGGGTCCTACACAGAAATAAGAGAGAAGTAAACTAAGTTTTTAAAGTCCAGGAGGAAGAGGACAGAAATGTTGAAAACTGGTAAACAGCCTACATAAATTGAAGTTTCATTGATTCTGCATTCAGAAAATTGCACTTGGAAAGACTTCAGCAGTGCCTTGAAGTATTAGAATGTTTAGGGTCTTGATAAATGGAATTTTTTCATTAAAAATAAATTCACCTAACAGTTCAACAAAGAATACAGCAACTAGTCTTGTGCTACTGCAGATTAATATATACAATCAGCTTAAAGACAATTTTTTCACACAAGACACTGCAAAATAAATCAAGCAGGCTGAGCACCTTCTGATACACCAAAGTCAGAAATAATTGCTAATACATCGGCATATGTTAATTATCACAACACTCATATCTTTCACCTCAGAAAGTAGCCACTCATTGTCCTTTGCAACCATTTAGTCATTTCCATTGCTTTGGGTTCTTAATATTCTGGTTGTCGTATAAAATGCATTATGGCTACTACATAAATCCTTTGCAATCACAGTCAAATTTTCTGAAAATGGAAAGAAAACCAGCAATATAACCAAGTGAACCTCGAGGAGCTTGAAGTCCCAGGAGAACTGTACAGAGCAGACAATTAGTTTCTGCTTACCAGTAATGTTTTGCAGGCAAACACAGGGGAATCAAACCAAAAAATCCCTCATAAACAAGCAGAACGGATAAGAACTCTGAAAGAGGCAAATTACAAAGCACAGGAAGAAAATAAAAAACCAGAAAAAAGTATTTGAGATCATCAAAGCTTGCCCGTGTTTCACCTCTGTAAGGTCTCTCCCTTCACTTCTACCTGTGGATACATATCCTGCACTGTCGTTTTGAAAACAACATGAAAAAAAAAAAAGCGGGGTTATTTGGAATAACATCTTTCATTATTTATTTACTTGTAAGCCACAAACCGCTATGCAACGCATTTACTGAGATGGGAAAAAAAGATACTTTTTATTGCAGTCTGAGTAATTTCCTATTTTCTTCCATTACTGAATAATAATTTAACACAGTAAACAAATATACACTCATAAAAGCTTCTTAGCAGACTAAAGCTTTGAGTCATTGTTCTGGCAAAATTCACTTCTCTGAAAGCTCTTAGAAGTGCTTCACGAGCGATCTTACACAGGTAATGAACACAGAACGCTGTGTGGTTCTGGCTGGGATAGAGTTAACCTTCACAGTAGCTAGTAGGAGACTATGTTTTGGATTTGTGTTGGGAACAGTGTTAATAATACAGGGATGTTTTAGTTACTGCTAAGCAGTGCTTACACAGAGCCAAGGCCTTTTCTGCTTCTCATGCCACCCCACCAGCGAGTAGGCCGGGGGGCACAAGAAAATGGGAGGAGACACAGCTGACCCCAAGTGACCAAAGGGATAGTCCATACCATAAGCCATCATGCACAGCATATTAAGCTGGGGGGAGGAGGAGGAAGGGGTGGGGATGTTTGGAGTGATGGTGTTTGTCTTCCCAAGTACTCATTATGCATGATGGAGCCCGGCCTTGCCGGCTATGGCTGAACGCCTGCCTGCCGATGGGGAGTGGTGAATGAACTCCTTGTTTTGCTTTGCTTGCGTGTGCGGCTTTTGCTTCACCTATTAAACGGTCTTTATCTCAACCCACAAGTTTTCTCAGTTTGACTTTTTTGTTTCTCTCCCTCATCCCAATGTGGGGGAGTGAGCAACCGGCTGCATGGTGCTTAGTTGCCAGCTGGGGTTAAACCACAACAGGCAGGATGATAAGTAACATATCTTCTTGTGTTTCAGAACACTGAAAATCCCACCACAGGCTGCAGAAAGGCTGTACATTCATTAGGCCATGTTCACTTTACAGTCCTCCTCTGGCAGCTCTCAGGCTGGTAATCACGAACCTTGTCACCAGTCAAGCCCAGACCAATGCTACACGGGTCTCATCAGAAAAAAGCCCACTAATTAGCACACAGCTCTGGGAGGCAAAGTCTTGGGTCCATGGTGGGCACAGAAACGCTGGGGAATAACTGCACATGTAATGTGGGCAGTGATGACTATAAAACCACAATAAATGATTCAAAAGTACCTCCTGACTGTCTTGATTAAGCTTAACACAAACCAGTGTTCAAACCAGCTGTCTCAAGATACACCAGGGAGCGTGACCAGCTTTGAGGGGCCTGTATCTCATCTCCAGAGCAGGCACAAGTTCGCACAAGCAGGTACTGAAAGTTTAAAGATTGAGAGGAAGAATAGCAGTCAAAAAGCTTAGGTAGGAAGGGGAGAGGAGCACAAAGCTGTTTCCAGGTGCTGTTCAAGACTACACCCGGCAGAGACCACAAAAAGTCTGAAGGAATCTGGCCTCCTAAAACTTAAAGGAGAAGGCATGCACGCATACTCTTTTGTTTAGATCTGTGCTTTCGTCAGTGTTTTGGTACTCAGAGAATATTACTTGGGTTATGCAAGGTTTTTGCCGTTTATGATGATCACTGTTTATGGTGCTCCCAGAGGGCAGAGAGCTGCAGGTGCTGAGCCCAAACTAGACCTGCTGAAAAATCAACAATACATGTTCCTGCTCAGGGCATTCAAATCCAGATATGGAAAATTGCACAACCCTGTCCCAAGACAGGCAGTAACCAGGAGGCTGAAGAACAGAAAGGATACCGGGAAAACCAGGAAGCAACAGATGTCAGCCTGTGGCGCAGACCTAAAATCCTGATTTTAGATTTAGAGAACAAATATTCTTGTCCTCAATATCTATACAAACTCTCAGGTAAGGGTAGGAAGACAGTGCCCATATATCCATGCAAATGAAGTTTCAGCAGGCTTTAGGTGAAAGGGACAAACGTGGCCTAGTCTGGGCAGTTGAAGTTAGCATCCCTGGCCCAGGAGGACAGGTTACTGGATGACACTGGTAGCAATGGCTGGAGTTGCACCTAAAAACCCCTCAGAAGCAGAGCTGGGCAGCCAAGCAGTCCTGGCAGCATCCTCCATACACACACAGCTGCACCCTTGTCCGGCAGCACGCTCATTGGAGAACTGCCAAGGGCTTCTCCAATCTGCAGCAAAAGCATTATTAAAAAACAAAACAAAACAAAAAAAAAAGTGAAACAAACAAAACAGGCCAGGGAGTCAGGCACAATCCTGTCCTTCTATATGGTACCAGTGAAGGACTTTGAAGCCACAATAATGCTGCCACGAAGCAGAGCTGTTGTCCTACAGGCAGCCCCGCCGGACACACGTCTCCTCCCATGCAGCAGCACAGGAGAGGTGCAGGGGTTCCAGCCCCTGCAGGGCACTTCAGCCCTGGGGGAAGCGAGAGATGAGAAGCCACAGCAACACATGCCCACCATGGGCTCCATCAGCACCACCAGACAAGGACTAACACCCACTAGCCCTCCCACGACATTCTTTGTCCTCTACCACACAGCAGGATTTGTACAAAGAGTACCCAAGAACCTCCCTCTGAGTGATCTACTACAAATAAATAAGGTATTAATACTAATGAAGATAGTAATCTTTTTACAGCTTTGATTTATTCTAGGTTTCTTGTTGAAGGGTTAAGACATCTAGTAGGCTGAAAATGCACACATGCACTGTCACTGTGAAACCAGTGACTGAGAGGTTTGGAACCTCTCAGTTGGTTGTTTTTTTTTTTTCATTAAACATCTGGGACTGGTTATTTCTCAAATCAGCCAGAAATTTAACAAAGAGCACCCTTTCTCCTCTCCCTCAACTCTCCGCAAAGTCTTTTTCAAACCATAACAAAATTTGTTGAGCAGGTATTTTAGCATCTGGGACTCAAAGAGGCTGGGGAGGAAGGAACACACTGAGAGAGATTAGGAAGTAGAGCAGAAACAACTGCAGTTCAGAGGGAGGCGGAGGAGGTTCAGTCTGGGTTTGCACATTTCAAAGTATTTCACATTCTAAGATAGGACTGTGAAGCTCCAGATGACACGGAGGTCTACGGCAATACTCTCCACCACAGTAATTTACAGCACTGATATAAATAAAATACCATGGGAAAAACACATGTAGCAGCCAACCATTATAAAACAAGCAAATACCTGATTAATATTTTTTGTTCAATTTTTTTTTTTGTTTGTTTTTTTAATCCTGAGAACTCGAGAATTGCCGATCTTCTGTCAGGAGTGGCTCTAGAGACTTCTGAGCTATGTTTTGAAGGCCTCCTTGTTACTTTATCATCTTTTCCACTTCTTCAGCCTCCTGTCTCCCCATTTAATTATAGAGGTGTCAATGAGGTTGATTAGAGCACAGTTTTGGGGAGTCAGGGGACTGCCATGATAGCAAATCTAAGGAGAGACAGCCCATATGAGAATCTCATAAATAGCTACAATTTGCAAAAGAATTTTAGTCTACTTAAGAATGGAGGACAGAGAAAAAAGGCATCCTAACTCTGCTTACTTCTCTGCCACCGACCAGCTCAGCACCACACATGACACCCAACCATACTGCATGATCTAGCCTTTGAGTACCTGGACATACCCACCTTCACAAAACTCCTCAAATCCTTAAAATGTAAGGCACAAAAACATTACAGCAATCCCCTAGTAAACGTATGCTAAATCCCACTGTGCGCCTCCAGCCCATGAGTCTGCAACCCTAGTTAACATGAGCACTTAGCACCTCAGCTCAGGCCGTACCACCCCGTGCTTTACCTGTGCGGGTCCTCAGCCCAGACCTATTCTAAGAGACACAACGGCAGGCACTACATGTATTCTACAGATATACTGAGGCAGAGTTTTGTTCCAAAGGGCCATCACGTAACTAAAACAAGTCTGCACTGTAATGAACAGATAACAACACAGGCAAAAGACAATCCAGTATTTCCTTTTAACCTTATAAAGCAATCAACTTGCTATATTAAGCTCTTTTTCTGATAACGGCTGTATGAAGTTATTTACCACATAAATTAAGGCAATTACTAGCCTTGATTCTCACTTACCCAGTGTGCAATTATTCCCGTTGCCTAATCTGCTCTCACTTGTTTCCTTCACATTTTCCAAGAGGTACAAAGTAGCCCAAGTATAAACAAGCATGAAGCTCACTAAGGTTGCATCTACATTTGCATTTCAGTGTGAATCAGGAATGTGTCTTTGATGCAAATTGCCTAATCATTCCCACTTGCCATGTGCTGGTTCATATCAAGGAGTGGCTGTGGAGCACAGGAGTTCAGGTCTTTTCAGATTAAATTTACCCAGAAGTTCAATTCAGAACTACACTTGATGTATTTCCACCACTGAGCATTTGGTATTACAGGACCTGACGAGAACTAGTGTGAAATAAAACCCTGCTGAAACGCGTGATGTAGATGTCAGCTCTGCAGTGCTATTTCTCTCATCAGAACTGCTCCCATTGGTCCACACTGCTTCTTGCTACAGACACAGCCTGAATGCTGGACTTGGGCAAAGCCTTACAGTTCTCAGCTCAGCAAACATTGCCCAGCTGAAGCCAACAGACCCATTTTCCTCTCTATTAATGTATTTAACAGGATTATGCTGATCTAAAGATGAAGCAAGTTAATGAGGAGCTCAGGATCAGAAATCATCTAGGTCCACTTGCCTCACTGCAGCATTGTTCTTAGCAGCAACGTCCAAGAAGTTACCATACAACATGTTTCAGTTCTCACTGAGTCTAGTTAAGGATAGAAAGGTTGACTGCTCGGTACTGCCCCCAGATCTGGACAAAAATGTTGAATGCTTTGGTGCATCAGTTTAAGAAAATACCACACTGACCCAGCTGCTAAAAATTTCTTCATTATTTCTGTGGGTGTACTACTTCCAGAAAAAACTTGCTCAAGTATTTATACTCTTCTGGTAGTGTGAAATTGGATTGGTTAATAATTTCCTTTTGTTTAAAAATAAAAAACTGAATGACCAAATCTGGTTTTAATAATGAGGACATAACAGTTTTCATAATGAATGTGTCCTGAAAAATACCAAAACCATGAAAAAACCCCACATTACTGTAGGTCCCAGTTTGAAATAATTGATAGCAATGTGCTTCTACTCACCATTAACCAACATCTCCTTCCTTCACGGGCATGGCAAATGTATGTGCTGCCTAGAGCAATAAAAACCACATTCGCTGGACATAAAGTAGATTTAGTATGTCCTGAACTAGTTTGTAGGACATTTAGTAGCACTTGAATTTTAGAACTCAGCTTACTTTGGTAAGGTAAATTAACATACCTGTACCTACCCTTTTACAAAGATAGCAAGTAAATACATGTTAAAGGTTGCCTACCTATCTGCTGTCTACAAGACACAAAGCATCATCATACCCTCCTGGAAAAAAACCCAACTCTTTTTGACAGGGTTTCTTGTCGAAGACTGTACAAGGACATCATAAAACAGAACAAAATTAAATACTTAGAAGAAACCTCAACCTGTCAAATCATCCTTCTGTCTGTATAGGAAGTTGCTTGTTTAAAGATGGCAGGAGCATCTCTTGCCTAATTCACCAGTTCCATGCCATAATTACATTAATGTTGTGTGGGTTTTGGCAGTTTTACTATAAAGAATTTGCACCTATTCAAACATTTTCTTTTGCTTTTGATCTATGTTGGTTCTCTTCTCTCCCCCAACTCCTATACACCTCTATTTGCCTTCGTATAATGGAATCAAGTATTTTCAAAAGTATATCCAAGAAAACATTTTCATTGCCATAAATTATGGAAAAAAAAAATATCAGTAAAGCACTCTTCCAGCAGAAAAATCAGCTTTGCCCTCCCCGTGCCACCCCCCGGAAAGGCTGAGCAACAAAGCAGGTGCACTGGGGAAAAACACATCTGCTGACTTTGTACAATGGAATGGAAAGTCCACGTTGTTTTATTACCATTTCAAGCCACTTACAAACTTCAGTGTGGAAGAAAAAAAACAACTAACAAAATCCAGATTTTTCTTGTATATTCTGTAGGAAATTCCCTTGTTAAAGCAGAGCAGTAGAGGTTGTCTCTTGTTTCTCTTCCCTTTCCTCCCTTTTTAAAGGACTGTTGTGATCTTGAAAACATAATCTGGGAAGAAACATCTGGTCTTCACTTTTTAATTACATTTCAATCATCTCAAAGGCCTTCCTGGAGGTAGACATACCTACAAGAGCTTACTGTCAAAACTATGGGAGTTATGGGGCTGCTGTATAAATGGATCAACTGTAATGGTGGATTTGGGACCAGTCTAAATAAATAAGAACATACCACATAAAACCTCCTCTTCTGAAGCAGGGACTGCACACAAGCAGATTGTGAGGTTTTGGTGCTGACAGAAGCATGGCTTTGGGCAGAGCACGGAAACCTTTGGGGGGAAGACAGGGCCAGGGATGGAAGTAGCATCCAAACTGGGCAGTGGGAGTATCCCAGCAGCCTGCCTCCCTCCAGCTGCTGCCCAAACTTTTTTGCACAGAGAGCGAGAGTAGTCCCTTTTAAACAGAAAAGCAGAGCCCTCCCTGGCCATTTCTGTTTATGTTCAAATGAAGACAGAGGGGAGACCAGCACAGCTCTGACGGCAGCAGGGCCAGGAGCCAGGCAGCCAGGAGCCGGGCAGCCGTGCAGGTGGGCTGCAGCCGCTCGCCTTGTGGCTGGTACTGGCTTCCTGAGCCTCCCCCATCCCAGGTGCTGACACTGGAGACCACGCGGGGGGAGCAGGAGAGCTGCCAAGTACAAGGTGTTATCCCGGACACTAAAACGCCTTCCTACAGCTCTGAAGCACACAGTAATGTAGATGCAAGAGGATAAGGAATTCACAATTTATTCAGGCTGTCATCCAGCAAAAGGCACTTAAGCAGGTGTATTACCAGCACAGCCACCAGCTCCATCACATACTAATGTCCAGATTCCCGACAGCAGGATCCACACCATGCCGAGGGAGCAGGGGGATCACTTTGAGAAAAGCCCTTTTCCTTTTTCTTTCTATCAATTTTCAAATTTCATGTCAACCTGGCCACAGTATCCCCTAGAGTGCAACGGTAACAGCACCAAGTAACAACCAGAGAGAAGTGCTTTTCTCTTTTTCTTTGCTAGTATTTATGCTACAGTAACTGAAGCCAAGAACAGTGTTGCTCTGCGCTATGTTCTGCACAAGCAGAAAATAAGAAACTGTCAGAAAGCAAAAAGTATCCAATTGAAAAAGCCGGAGGGAGTAACAAAGATGGTGAGAACCAATGTCACACAGCAGTCCAGCAACACAGCGTGGAACGACATACACACTACCCAAATTTGAGTCCAGTAGCCTATGTTGACTCAGCCTTGGGGGTCAGTACTAACCACTGTGTCATCCATGCCCTGGCAGTCCAGAGAGGCTGACCAATATCTGAAGTAAGAGACAAAGATATT
>JAVJGJ010000047.1:102000550-102049601 GCA_035590215.1 Microhierax caerulescens
TAAGAGACAAAGATATTGTTTCTATTATCAACATTATGTGCCATGCTTTGGAGTATTTTAAGGCAACATATCCTATGCCAGAGCCCTGAATCCTGGCAAGCATTTTACCATTTTACATTACTTAATTAAAAAATGGCAAAATAGCCCTCTCTCTCTCGAGCTCTGTGTGTATATATATATACACACATACACATGTATGTATTTAGATAGGAAATCTAAATACTAGGTACTGACAAGACAAGGTTGTTTTCCCTTATTCTTTCCTTTACCCTTGTATGAACCTAATGAGGTTCTGTAAGGAGGTTACGTCTCAAAGTACTATCAGTAACAGAGAGGTAAATAAATGTTTCATCAGCACCCCTTTTAAAGACCTTTGCTCACAGTGTCTCTTGCTGGTAAGGTCAACCTGACATAAACCAGTTCTCAGCAGGCATTGCCTAGCTTTCAAAGAAGAAACAGAACTTGAGCTCTGCAGATAATAAAGCACCTTGTGTCAAACCCAGTGCCTTGTGACTTTGGCCTTGCAGTTAAACCTCAAAGGTCTGATGTAATTCACAAGTTATCTTTGTTCATTACTGTTTTAAAACTTCTTAGTAGTGAATATAGAATGTCCTCTAAAGTAACAGAAAATCATGAAAGGCTAGAAAAATACATACAGGTAACAAAATGACAGCAGGAATTATTTTAAAAATTCCATTATCTGTCCGTACTACAGATAATTAGCAAGATGGAAACAGTCGATGCAGTTCTAAATAGCCTAAGGCATGATAAACAAAAAAGTAGTTATATCTCACACTTTGATTAGCAAACCAAAACAAACTCCAGTAATCTCAGTTGTGTTGTGTTCCCATGTGGCAAGGAATGGGTATGAGTTCTCTTGTCCAGAACAGAAGTGTGCTGACCCTGAATTCATATTCAGGGGATGGAGTTTTCCCGGCTTTTACATCTCATATTGGCTGCTGTTAGTTTATACAGCCTTTCAGTCAGATACACAAGACCATTCAGTCCTCCAAAGTCCATTTTAAAAGTAATTTTCTAAAAAAGAGCAGCTCTCATGAAATAACACCCTTGCAATGTGATCCTGCCAATATTCATATTCCCTTGCTTGACCTGTAGTGGCAAAATACTTCATGAACCTACTGCTGCTCATCTGCCACACTCGCATTTGGCAGTGATGGATACTGCTGGCAGGCAGTGCTGCTGGCCTAGTCCAGCCATAAAAGAAGGCCAGTCGGGGTGTGTATGTGGTTTCTTCAACATACTGATTAAATTCAGCAGCTCAGATGATATGTGATATTTATGGATTAGAGGCAAAGATGGGAAACATTTACTTACATTTTAAAACCGCCAAGCCTTAAATATGGGATGAGAAAACACAGAAGGAATCCCAGCTCAGAGGGCAACTTGCTTTTGAAACTGCTGCAGCCAAAGGCAGGCATGTGTTTGGACAAGATTTATTCTTATGTATTTGGGGACCGATCAAGAGTAGAGCCCTGTCACACTCCTTCCAAAAAGCTCACAAAGAAGCAGTTGAGAAGCCAAATAGCTTCATTCCCTCTTGCATTTCCTCTTCAGAAACCCTACCACACGCAGGTGATGCTCTTCGTGGCAGGATGTCAGGGAAGTTAGTTTGGCCCCAAAAGTAGGATCATACACATATTATCTATCTTACTAAGCACTTAACTAAGCACAGACACCAAAAAAAACCCAAAACAAAAAACCAAAACAACAACAAAAAAACCCAAACAAAACCCACAAAAAAGGAGTGGAGCTGAGGTCTCCTCAATATTTCTGGGAAGTGTCATTCATACTTCAGAATTAAGAACTGTTAAGAAACATAAGGGAAGAATCTTGGATGTCCTGGATATTTCAGAAGGGCAGAGTATTTGAAGGAGGCTATCGCACCACCACTGGTTCTGTAATGCCCTTTGGATTTCCAGGAAGGAAAGTTCTGTAGATAGAAAGATAAACACTCACAAAGATACACGAAACATACAGCTGAGACGGAGACACAAAGAAGCAGGTAATGCTGTAATTAGGGCAGCACCAGCAACAGTGGCATGCATATGCCTTTTCGTTACCATAACATACATACATACAGTACTTATATCCTGCACCAGGGAACCTAAGCCCCGCAAGCTTATCCTGGGTAGGACAAGCAGTATAGAATTTCTAACCTGAACGTAGCCTAGACAGGCACTGTACTTGGGCTGAACAGTAATGAGGACTAGTTACCTGCTAGCCACGGAACTTTTTGGAGGGGATGTTAGGTTACAGTACGAATGAGGGCAGCGCCTCAGAGCCACTAAGCCTCCTTGCCGTGACATGATCCAGATGCCAGCGGCTTGTTTCCACACTGCAGTACTGGGCCTCCAATCCCTCTTCCAGCAATCAACAGTGCTCCAAATGGAAACACGCTTATGGGAATTTGATTCATTAGCCTTCTGCACAAACATTTGCACATTTCCTTTGCACTCCTTCAATCTTCAAAAAGGAGCTACTGATTCTGCAAGTTGGTGGCATCTCTCTCCCACGCTAGCCCATTCAGCACAAGGCAAGTTACTCATACCTTTATATTTCCTTCTGAAATAGTCTCTGGTTTCTAAAAAGAAATGGAAATCAAAGAGATGGGATTCTTCCCTAAAGTCTCCGTGGATATTTGTTTTCTCTGGATGACTATTTTCCTACATTTCAGCAAACGGCCAGGCTGCGTGACCCTCCCCCTCGGCACCTGGGAAGCACATTGTCAACCCTGGAAGTGTTTATTCTCTGTAGATTAAACAGCATTTGCTGGATGGTGATCACAGAAAGTTGTAAAAACAGATGGACAATGATCTGTCCAGACTTCCAGAGCTCACCATGAGAAGGCTACTTACATAAAAACATTTTGCTGAAGGATCAAAGGATTTTCTTTCCCCCCCTCTACACTCAGTTACATGGGGTCTGTTATATAAACATGAGAACACAAAACAACCATCTTAAATAACGCCAAAACTCTGACTTTTGAAACTAATATTCCAAGTTAGTCTGTTAGAATTAATGGATTTGTTTTAAAAAACCCCCACACAAACCCAAACCAGTCCTATGAATGATCCTTTTACCATTTCACCAGCATCGCAAAGCCTTTCTTTTTTTCCAGCTATACTGTCACTCCTTGGTTTCAGTGGAAATAGCAAAACTATTTATTTTCACTAGAGCTCCAGATCAGACTGATTTGAAAGTCGACATCAGTGTGCTCTCTCATGCATCAACATAACCGAATAATACGCTATTTAAAAAGCATGTGAGTTCTCAACTAGGAAAAGAAACAAAGAGCATTTTTCTAGGTGGTGAGCTTGACCCTGAGCTGCGCCTCTGACAAAGCCTCTAGGTCATGCTAAATTCCAAGATGAACACGAGTTCCTAATGTAGTACTGCTCCAAGAGGCTAAAGTGATGGAAGGGGAGATAGAGGATGGGTAAGATGACGCTGTCTCTGCCTTTGGCTCTAGTGCTCACAACACAGGAACTGGGAGGTCCAACAGGAACTTGGTTGCTTCCGCACTAAGAAGTACTTGGAAAAACCAGCGAGGTTGCAGGAGAAAAAGCAAGAAGAATGATGAAAGGATCAAAAGCATTTGCTTCACAGTGTGAGATGCAAGATGATCAATTTGCTTAACTCATCAAAGAGATGGTTTAGAGGTGACTTGATCTCAGCCTATGAGTACCCATATGGGAAACAGAAATTTAATAGAGGGCTTTCCAATCTAGGAAAAAAATACTGAGATAAAACAGCTAGAACATGAAGTTTCTTCATGTTATAAAATCACTTGTTCACTTTCTGCCACTCGTCCTGATTCTATAACCATCTGGTCCTTCTTCACATACTTCATCTTGAAAACTAACCAAAGAACTAAACAGAATACAATGGTAAAGAGGAATCAAGATCTACATGAACAGAAAAAACACCAGTGATCTGAGCTGTGCACAAATAGTGTTTGTCAAGCTCTGACTTACTTCCCATCCCATGTTCATGTTTTCCTGCCTTCTATGGTTCTATTAACATCATTTAGAATATTAATTCCTCTATCCATAAACATTGTCTTCATATTTGCCTTCATGCAAACAGGTTTCTATACTACCTAGGAAGTAAAGATAAATAGTGCCTGTACTTTGTATACCAGGAAGCTGGAGCTAATGCCTAGCCTGGAGAGCAGCAGTTTTCAAACAGGGGATGGAGGATGGCCACTTCAGTGGCCCTTGAGAAGGTTATCAAGGACAAGACAACTAGCATTTCTGCTTTTACACAAAATGTGGCTTCCCATGCTTTCTGAAATTTTGGGGTAGTTTTGCAGTAGTCATGGTGTATGCATCTTTGCACAGGCACTTACCCAGAGAAGAGTTTGGGAAATTTTACTGTATGGGAATGTCATAGGGCTACTGTTCAGAAGGCAGGTGGCATGAAAAAAAAACTTTTTGCTTTTTTGCTGAAGAGAGATTTTGTATAGTTTATTAAATGGTCTGAGTAACACCAGAAACTTGCATGTGCAACTTTCAGTATAAAGCCCATTAACTTCTGAGAGTAATTGCTGTTGTGTATTTTTTTCTACTATGGTAGGTAAGCATTGGACTTCGATGGACAATTATTAAAAATAAAACATAAGGGATCTCCCAGAATAGGTTTCAATCCAGACAAGGCAGATAAAGCTTGGGAAAGGGAAAAAGCTCATGTCAAGAGCACCATATTGCCTGGCATGCAAAGTGGCAGCGTGATTGTTTGGAGCTGCATGCTTTCCTGGTCATGTCCTCAATATCACTATGCTCTATCCAGAAACCTATAAGGAAGCAGGCAATGCGCCAGCCTGTATCACAGGAGAATGCTGAACGCTTCAGCATTAAAAGCTGCTAGTGCAGTATAGCTGTACGCTGTACATATTTAATACACAAGCACCAGCACTGTGCAAGCTCTTCTGACCAAGCGTTTTGCCTTGTACTTTTTTAAAATACATTTAAAGCACTTTGTAAGAGTAATATATACAAAGAAAAGTATTTGCCATACCAGCGTGTGAAATCCCTGAGCTGACAAGCTGTGTTAAAATGCAGAGCAGAGGAACACCCCACACTTGACTCACCTAAAGAGCTCTTCACGAGCGAGTCAGATTTGGGAGCCCTTAGAAGGAGGTTAATTAAGAGCTTTCAGTTATGAAAAGTTAGGAATAAACTAGAGAGGTACAACGAGGGAGGACAGGGGACAAAGAAGTCCAGCCCTCTGCCTGCACGATCCCTGTAGGGCAGCAAGGTGTGGCGACCCCACTAGTCTCTCCGTACCCACCCTGAGCCTGCGAGCAAGCAGCCTGCCCTTGAATACACGGGGCAAGAAGGGTGGCAGTCTCTTCCTTCCCCGTCTGTACTGTCACACCAGATAAACTCATAGACTCACTGAATAAACAAAATGCACGGGGTGGAATGAGAACAGTCCTCCCTCAGAAGATTCCTCAGCTTGCACCCCATACCATGAACTGCATCTTGGTGACACAGTCATGCCCCTGAGAAAATAATAATTAGATAAACATCCTCAATGAGGAGGAGAGAGATCAACTGCTTTTTTCAGTGGTGACGTACAGAAGATGTCCTCCTGATCGGGCCAGAGCTTCACTCCTCGTGGTCCCTGCCCTGCCAGCCCCCAGTGTGAATGCCCACTCTGTGGCATGAGACTGGGGCCACTCGCTTTCTGATTGACATGTGTGTGTACACACGCTCACAAGAAACAGAGCATGAGGGAAACACAGGTGTCTGTAGCATTGCTGATGAGCAGAAGGGAAGCCGCAACCATTTAACCTATGGAAGCTGGGTAGGAGTTAAGCATGTCTCCCACCTTCCTAATGAAGGAACCAAACCAAGTCGATTCTTCTTCTCCTCCCCATCTGCCTCTGCACTTCCCTTCTCCGCTACTGAGTAATGCACAAGGTATTATACATTAGTAAAAGTATCAAATGGGGTCCTTGCCCCTCACAATCAGTGCTCTTCTTCCTCCCTGCTACAGGAAACACGAGATGTTTGGCTAACTCTCCTCTTCTAATTTATGGAAAAGAATCACAACGCTGACTAACAATTAAAAGCAAGATTAACGATTTGCCAAGAGACCTCTTTGTACTTTCAACTACCTATACAAAAGCTGCTCTTTGTTTACAGAAAACAAATAGCGTTTTGAGAGAAAACATGATGCAGTTCACAGTTTGGAAATTTTCCCCAGAAAACTACAAGCTGAATATTTTAAGCCAGCACTACGATATGCCCTGCTTTGCACAGTGTCTGTATCAGCTATACCCTAACCAGGCAAAACCTCCTCTAGCTTACTCAAACCTTAACGCTGCAATATTTTAGAGAGGGAAACCTCCATCAGAAAGTAGTAAGCATGATGTGGATAAACCATGTAGCCAATCAAGCTGCCTTAATGCTGACCACCATTTTACTAAAAATACTGCTAACTCCAGAAATAGTTATTGGAACAATTAATTGTAAAATCAAGCAAAGATTATTTATTAAATACCTTCACTCTGCCACCGAAAATATCTTTTGGGAAATTCAGCAAATACTGGAGAAAATGAGAAGAGTGTCACTGTCTGCTATTGCAATGAGGCAAAACATTTTTTCTGTTCTCAGAGTCCCTAGAAAGCATCAGTATGCTCTCTAGGTGTCAGTTGGGTTCACTGTCAGTCTTTCTGGAAGTCCTTTTTCTGTGTTGGAGTCTTCCTCTTTGTATAGCTCTGTGTGTGTGTGTGTGTGTGTGTAAGCAATACTGATAAAAAGAAAGACAAATTACTCAAAATAGGAAGTGTGGTGCAGAAAGCAGATTTATATTCAATAGAATCAATACCATAATATGCTTAATAGAGGATAGATATTTTCACTCTACACAGTATCTTGCAAAGAACCGAAAACTCTCACATCCCTCTAAAATTGGTGAGAATTACTGGCAATTAATCATATCCTGGAATTAGTCCATGACTTGGAAGAATAAGCACAGGGACAAAAGAAATACACCTAGTGACTAACAGAAAAATGTGAGTGATTTTCTAATAAAACCAAATAGCTTAACAGGGGATCATGCTTCCTGCCAACATCTCTTTTTTTTTTTTTTTTTTTTTGTGAAATCTATGAGGGGAAATCATGTCAGGGAGTCACTGCAGGTATTCTCCTTGTGACTACTTACTGTTTCCACAATAAATCTATGCATAATTTCAGTTTGCTACAAATAGATTCAGGTTACCTGCAAAATGGTGCATATATCGAACACCTGCATTTGCTTTTCAATACGTATAGTCATGGCATTTGAAGACAAATGGGTCTGAGTCTTATGCCTTTAAGCATTCCTACTATCTACCTGGGAAAAATTTTCCAGGAATTACTATTTGTGCCATGTTACTTTATGCTGGGTACCTGATGTCTTGGATAAATTTAATTTCCTCACCCTCTCTAAAATATCTTTTCCTGTTACTCCAGGTAGTTAAACTAAACACAGTCTAATACATTTTCCCTCACACAAGTTGTGGAGCAACCACAGTCTAAACACACAGGCGAGGCTCCGACCAGCTTTTGCCTACATATAATGACCTAGAAGTCACCATCCAAAACTGCAACTCAAGCTAACACAGTTTATTGGAAACCTTATATACAGTGCACTGACTGAGCTCACTGCCTGTGACTCTGTGCTCCAAGGGCAGCCGCAGTCCTTTTCGTTAGCAAGGGGGCTGTGCTTATGGGGTAACTTTGTAGGGATTTCCCCAGGAACTCATTCTGTCCATGCTCCAAGTGAACGGAAAATCAGAGAGCTACAGTTAGAAAAGAGTCGAGCTGGAGATAGAAAAGCTTGCTGAGCAGTTAATATAATTTTAAACATAGTGAAGCTCAACTTCTCCTGAACAAAAATATGATCAATTACAATACTAGAATTGCAACATATTTTAAAATAATCTGCTGAAGTAGGGCTTGAGTTTCAATTTATTGTAGAACCTGTTAAAAAGATGGAAGGCTTTCCTTACTGAGCCCATTCAGACATGTCTTGTAAATGGCTTATAATTCAGTTGCTACCAACAATAAACCATTTAAGCAGAAGATGACACTGAAGAGAGCACATGTAAAATAATGCAAATGGACAAAAAAAAGACCAGAAATTAAAATGTAACCATCATATTGCAAAAGCTGAGAAAATAGAGACAAAGTATAAAAATAGAGAATGAGATTTAATATTCAATCACAGTGCTATTTCCAAAATGCAATCTTTTCTTCCTTTTTTCCCTTCTTCTCTTCAACATTTGATGTGCCTCTCAAGTAGAGGAGCATGCAGTGATGGAGTGATTGCTGAAATGAGTATTTACACAATATTAACTGTTATTTTCAAAGATGAAATAATTAGCCTTAAAATCTGACATTTCAGAAATGACAGGACAAATACTGCTGGTTAAAAATGTTTGAATAAGGTAAAAGAATTCATGATTATTTTTATGAGTCCCAAAGTGGAGTTTGCAGAAACCACAGGTAGCTTGTAGCTGGTCCTAGAGTAAGATTTTTGGAAAACTCTGCTTCACGTGGAAGAAACAACTCTAATAAATGAAGGCAAGCTGTCTATTTAAAGAAATACTTTCCTTCATCATCGAATCAGATCCCTTGACTGAACATCGATCTTCCTTAGAGAAATGTAAACTTTCTAAACTACTTCAATAATAACTAACCTGGCTATAGATAGTAAACATGCTGAGTTATATTTTAATTATTTTTTAAATGCTGGGCATAACACCCTGGCATTACTGCAAGATATTAAGGCAGTGTTCTTACAGTCGACAGATTATAAATTGTTTAGTGGAACAAAGCATATTCTCAACTATTGCTATTTCTGTTTTCTGCAAAAGAGAGCTTTGAAGCAAAAAAAATCATAACACATGCCACATATATCTACAATTAAAGGTTCATCTGCATTCCTGTTCCACAGGACAGTGGATCATTTATATCCTAGCATCTTCAGAAAGATTAATGTTTCTTCTATAATTGCTCTCTTCTCTACGCCACAAACCTAAGGCTCTGCCACATACTGGAAAAGGGAATTTAAACAGGCAAAGGAAATGCTGCAGACGTGCAGGAATAATGGAATAAATTTCACCCGTTGGGAAGCAAGGAGCATTTCTTTTCTGGATGAGAAAAGGCCAAATTTTCAAAGAGTATTCCTATTAGGCTCTGCATCTGGACTATTACCAGCTTTTACTTGATGTGAAACAATTTATACACAAAGATCAGTACTTCTCTGTGGAAAAGAAATTTTACCGCAGAGTTCAATTACCTATATGTGTAACTATCTCCCATCATTTCTTTATGCTGGCAAACTTTTTGTGGATTACATACACAAGGAGGAATCTTACCAGGAGTGCTGTGAATTTACATAGCTTTTTATCTGTCACCTAAGGACCTGACTATTCTCTGTGCACAAAGCACTCAGTATCATTTATGCATTTAAGAATTCTGCTTAAAACAAAAAGCAAAAGTATTTCTTTTTTTTATATAAGTTTTTATATTCTTTTCAAAAGTTTCCTTTTCTTAAGTTTCTATTCCTCACTCTCAATGCTTTCTTAACCTTCTTTTATTTTCACTTATGTCTTTTATCAACTTCCCATTAAACATGTTCAGGAAACCTCTAGATAAGATGGTGACAGATCCAGGAGAAATAAAAAATGCGTAGCACCAAAGGCAAAAAAAATACATGAAACAACATGAAAATTGCAGAGCAGGCAAGCACTCTCTCTTTTTAAAGTTTCCCACAATCAGCTCTAACATACTTCCCATAAGTAATACCACCTCACAGACGGCATAGATAAGGCAAAAGCCTTATCATGTAATTAGACAAAATCTTGTAATGCCACAATGTGCACTAAATGTCTGATCTGACACCCAATAAATATGTGGGAGGCTTTCAATTTACTTCAAAGGTTTCTGGACTAACCCTGAGTGTGTGGGCTCACTAATGAGGAACCTGCCCTGTGCTGATGAGCCAGGCAGCGGATAGCTCCAACAAAATGCAATCCCTACAGCTTGGAATTGTTTACATGCTGGAAAATGGAAAACCACGGAAATAATGAACTGGTTGAGGCACAGCCCATGACACATTTGCTTTTCATGTATTCCACTAATCAAAATCTGCGACACACGATTGGAAGAATACAAGACTTAGAACTACAAAAAAACTGTGCTTAAATTTGCTGCCTAGAGTGGATTGACAGCTCATTCACAACCTTAACAGGAAAAGCCAGTGCGGATACAGTGCAGAGGGAGGCACACTTTGGGGCACGGCTGCACTGCAGCGCAGGAGAAACCCACCCATGGTCTTGAGAGTTCTCCACATGCTCATTTAACTTGCTAAGCAAATTAGATATAGACCTAACAGGAGTTCTTTTCCCAAAAGGTAACTTTAACCCTTGCACATCCACTACGCAGTATCAACATAAAGCTTCTTAAAAGCATCAAGTCTTAAAAAGATTAAGTTGAATTACAAACTTGCGATTGGTACTTTGATTTACTTTGTGCTAAAATACAGCCAGCACACAACATTGGCCTTTTACTGCTTTATGGAGTATACAATTACATGAAATACACATCAAACTCATCTAAATAGCTGGCCATTTAACTGTCTGTTTGGAGCAGTTGCACACTTTGTCATCCTGTGTGATCTAAAGCACAGAGTCAAGTCTGGCTGCTGTTTATAATTTAAGATAGGTAGCTCTGAACAACAGGGCCTTTCCCCCTCCTCCCCCCCAAGGAAGGGAAAGCTCTTAAAAGGTCAGGCACCAATGCAGTTTACTGAATAAAGCTCAAGTTTGAAGAATGTGCCTTCTAAAGTGATTTTACTACCTGGGATGTAATGAGTTTTACAGGCTCTCTTTGTTAAATTGCCCTGACAATTTCCATTTCCACTTGCTTCAATCATATTAACCAAAGCTAAAGTTCACAAGTAATAAAATATTTCAGTGTACTAAGTTGTGTCTCTAAAAACTAGATCACACGCTTGACAAACATACAGAACATAATGTTTAGCATTCCATTTCATGTTTGGCTTGGCATGTCTCGTTTAGGGCAGGACAAGATGCCCTACCACAGTATCTCATTACTCATGGAAATAAAACACGGTTACACCAAGGACTTGACAAATCCCATTAGGTATGTCAGAAGGACAAGATTGTCCAAGTGGATTCATGAACGAAGGAAAAGGGAAATCCAGGAGATGCTCCAATGAAGGGAAACATACCTAACATCATAAGACTCAAACATACAAAATCTGGGTAAATAGGTAAGAATTGAAACAGGAAATCCCTCACTGAAATGAGAAAGGGAAAAAAAAGTGAAGACAGTGGGGATAATTCTGCTTCTCCTTAGAAGATCACACACAAACCTCTGTTACTACCTTGTTGTGTACTTGCCTTTGCCTTTCTAAATCATACAGTCCTTAGTGCGTGTGATGAACCTTGCCCCATCTTTGGCAAGTGACTAACACTCCTTGGAAAGTGCTGCAATCTAAGTAACAATGACAAACAAATGCCAGCTCCCTCTTTTCCAGTGTTGAAAGAGTTCAGGAAGTTTTGTATAGTTTGCAGAATATAGGAACAAAAATTTCAGTGAATGATTACACGATGCAAATGAGGATTTGAAAGAGAGCTTGCACAAATCCAAAGCAAAAGCTTATAATGTGCAGCCCAAGAGGCTCACCCAAGCCTTCACACTTTGATTTACAAATTTTGCTTACCAAATGTTTTTCTACATTATTTTCCAAAAATGCCAAAGCTCTGACTATGCTGTAAGATGCATCAGCACTATACTAAGATTTAAACTGATTAACTGTGACTTCAATTTAAAGTACAAGTTGGTGCAACCAAAAGAAGAGATGGGCCAAGAAATGTTTTTGCTAAGATGATCCACCTTAAGTGACATGTAGCAAATGGGGATCTTGATGCATCCTACAGAAACCTACAAACTCAATGAGGGAGTCTGAGACACAGACCTTTAGAAAGCTGGTTAATGGGCTACGGAGGCTCCTTGGAGGCAAAAAGATAAGAGGAAAATCAATGCTCTCCAAACAATTCTAAAACAAAAACTTTGGAATGATGTGTTATCATCCAATCCTTCTTATAAATATTAATAATGCTGAAGTAGGTTCAGATACAGTCAATACTTAACATAAAAAAATAAGTAGTACTTAAATAAATGCCGTACTCATCACTCACTGTTCCCCCTGAGGCCCAGAACACAGTAACTGGCTTGACAGCATAGTAACCAGCTCTGATGTAAAAGATCTTTATTATATATACTTATCAGACAGCACTGACTGAAGGTGGCAGACAGTATGTGAAGGAAAGGTGAGTGCGTAGTGGGAATATGGTTCCCCAAATCCCAGGAGGAATAAAAACCTGTAGCAATCGAGGTAAATCAAAGCTGTATGAAAAGAAATGCTCATTTTTTTAGGTGCAAATAAATGCAGACACCACTATACACCACCTCTAAACAGTACTGCACGTCCTGTATTACTTCCATTGTACCAACAAATGCCTGTCTTCTCTATAATAATTATCCCTTTGATGTACATGCAGTGGAAGGGTTAAGGCATATTCATATTCAATCAACAAAACTTCATCAGGACAGCAAGATGAACAAAGATCATATCCATCGCAGGCATCTGACCTTTTCATCTCTCTCTCCCTGAATGCACACGTGTGATGCAGGCAGGCGTGCACATACACATGAGCAGAAATCGTACGTCATGTCTGAAACCAACTTCTGGCCAAGGCATTCTGGGGTTTTCTTGTACGGTAAGTATCTTACTCACTGCAAGCACTGGATTTTAATTTGTACCATCTACAGAGCTATGCACAGAGTTGTTGCTCAAGTAATGAAAGAGAACAGAAAATACATTTTTAAATAAATGCAATACCTTTTAATTGAAATCACTTATTTACTAAATTACTTTTTTTACTAATTCAGAGGATTCTGCCAGGACGTGGCCTATTCATCACAGACCACTGAGATGAAACCGTGCATATTGCAGGACTTTGCTCAAAGAACAGGTTATTGCATACCAGGCACTTTTCAGAAACTATCTACGTGCATATTTTTCTCTAAAAATACAAGCAGCAATTTGAGGTAGTTTATCCTTCAGTAGTGGAAGTATGAATCACCAATTTATTACTTTGAAATAATTTGTTGATGCATCGGAACCTTTATGGTCTTCCACAGTTGGTCCCTGATCCAATCTGTCATTCACCATCTAGAAATAAAAATCTTTACACTTAAAGTGAGTGATAGAAGTAAATAATCTTGATGATACTGTTTCAGCTTGAAAAACACAGGACTTCACAAACCGTAAAGGTCTGACAGGGCGCTGGACAGCCAGCTTTGGTTAACAAGGCTTCCTTCTTAAACTCTGCAGTCTGTAAGAAGCTATCAACCGCTAATTTGCAGCAAACAGCTTAATTGGGGGGTTTCTACTTTGTTACAACTGATTTTGGAAACTCTAAATGGGCTTAAAACCGTTGAAATATTTGCCTTAATGTATACTGCTTACACAAATCAGATGCGATCCTCTGATTCTTGAAGGAACTGCTGGACCTTTACCTCTTGATTTAGGTCCCAACATGCCTCAAATTGCACCTCCTTTCAACTCCTCATGTTTGGGAGGGACAAGGCAGCTCGTGGGTTCAGCAGGCCAAAGTGCAGATCACTGACTGTGCCTGGTAATTTGAGAGTTGCCACAAAGGCCAGACTGTTAGGTTTTGGTTCCAACCTGATGGGCCAAGCTGACCTACAGGCGTGATTCTGTTATCTCAGCTTTACCTTTGGGCTTCAAAGGCATTATTAGGCATGCAGGGCCCCGCTGACTGATACAAGAATTTTGTGCAATTGTTTAATAAGGTTTTTTCCTCTAGCTGGGACTTTAAAGTTTTTAAAGACAAATCTGAGCCTTCATTCCTAAATTCTTCCAGAATAAAATCTTGCACCATACCATTACGGGTGAAAAATAAAATAAAAAAAAAATTGTTTGGTCTTTTTTTTTTTTAACCAATTCGTTAAGTGGAGGTAGTTACATTATTTATGACCAAGCAGAGAAATATCAAAGATTTGAGGGTTTTTTTTCTGCCAAATACATACTATCCTGGATTATTTTTTTTTTTAAAAAAAAATAAATCAAAAATTAAGAACAAGTGCTAATAGAATTAAAATATCAAGAGAGATAATTTATTGATCAAAAACCTCCAATATATTATATTTCTGCTGCAAAGGAAGAAAAATAAGCACAGATGAGGCAGCAAAGTATTTCACATAGGCAGAATATCAGCTAGGGAAGCAGGATGCCAAAATCTTGAAACAATCCAGCACACCTTCCTATCAGAAGACTCTGGATTCCAGTATTGCACACTGAATACATCTGTTAACCTCGGGTCCAAAATATAGGTCTGTATTCTAAACCAGCCAACTTCAGAACCACAAACCACTGCTATGCAATCCTGAGTCATTTTATTTTTAAACATGACTAGAAGTGGCAGAGTACCAACAAGGGTGAGGGTCTTCTAAATCATCCAAACTTCCAGATTTGAGCTCCTGTGCATAAATACTGAGTTATGTCTTAAAACAACTCAACTTGGTTCCCTGAAAAATATTTGTACGTGCATCTGTCATCTGGATATTTATACTTGGGACAGCAAGATTTCACAATTATCTACAACAAATATTAGACACAAATATGTCTCTAGAGTACATCTCTCAAGAGTGCCAGTTTGAAAAGGGTAGATCATTCTCTTTAGTAAGTCATCTGCATGTTTCAAGGTTTTCCTCTACATAATATTTATGTGAACAGTAATTCTAACAACCCCTCCCCAAACAATCAAAACCATGAAAGGAGAATACCCATTTGCTTCTTACGGATCTGTAACTCAAGTCTATATTTCTCACCATTCTATCTTCATTTTAAAACTTTTTAGCAGTGAAATATCTACATAGATAATAAAAAGTTGGTGGCTTTTTTCTTTTTTTTTTTTTTTTTTTAAATAATCTTCTAGGTAATAAAAACCTGCTAACCCCATGGAATCTAATCCTCATTTCTTAAAGCACATGAGATTTTATCATGATTGAAGTAAATGTTCCTTAGAGCAAAAATACCAAGATCTAATATGTTAGAAACTCATCTACCCTCTACTGGCATTTTCTCATTTCCACCTTCCTTTGTGAAATACAGCATTTTAGAAAGCATTTAAAGTTTAGAAACACATAAATTTAACTTACTTTCTATATCTTCTATTTATCTTACTGTATTTTTGGAATTATACACAGCTAGAAATTAAGCTCTAGGACACCAGGCAACAATACCCTAACAAAACTCAAGATGCTGAGCCATTGCATTTCTGGTATTAAACAACCGCCAACCAGTTGATATAATTGCTAAAGACAAGCCAAAGAACAGGACTTTAGCTGTGAACATTTGCAGACACTTCGAGGTCATATTAAAACTTGCACTTACAAAACGTAACATCTGCCTTTGACTCTAAACCTCGTAAAGCATTCAGAGATTTAACTCTAGGAGACTTAATGAAATTTAACAGTTCACCGTGGAAAATTATGCTGTTTATACACTTGCTAAAAGTAGGAGTTTCTGCTGCAAACTCTGGGGTGTTCATCAACTGACTGAAAGGTACTAAAATACACATATTAGGCAAGGTACTGCCCAAGTAAGAGATGGTATTACAACACTGCAAAGACCCTTTCTGAAAAACTGTACAGCTCTGTTCAACGACATTCAAGACAGATGGATTGTAAGTAGACAAGGTATAGAAAAGGGCTATTGATCAGTGGAATACCACAGGAAGAACTGGTCTTCCCTAGAAGAGAGACTTTTCTTCCCTGCCTTGTGCAACATCCACCCAGCTCAGATCCAAAATTTGCAAAACTGCAACAGGATGGTGATAAGCGTGCAGGAACACCCTAAGAAGAATGTGGCATGTTTACAAGAGCAAAAGGAAGGATGCAAATGGGATATCGTTCTGCTTTACAAATGCTTCATGTGTACTGACAGAGGTAGAAAAGACTGAAGTGAAAGGGCTGCACTCACATGAGAGCAAAGGGGGATGTTACATAAGGAAAGACGTTTGTGAAAGCAAAGATCACTGTGAAAAATTCCCCAAATTTTAAGTGAAAAACTAACACAAAAGGGGTTATCAGAGAAATACCAGCAAACAGGCAATACATAGTATTTACATGTATCATTCAATGCTTGACCTGATCTATGGACCGTTAAGACCTGGTGACTTGAGAAGGATGTGTTTTGTGAGAGGTTTTCATCACAGTACAAAGCATTTCAGGTCTCAGCTACTAAAAATTCAAAAGGCCTCTCACCAAAGACATGGTAAAATCCATCTTTAGTAAAATCTAGTATAAAGGATAAGGTACTAGCTGATGCTCCCAGGAGGGAAGCGCCTAAGTTGCTACTTTTGTCAGACCGTGTCCTTTAGATATGCCTGCACCAGGCTTTCCAGATGTCTTGCGATCAAAGACAGCCAGTACAATAGTCACTTAAGAGGAGTGCAGAGAGGTACCCTGGCAACTAATCTAATTGCTGAGTGACATAAAATGTCCAGCCTCTTCAATGCCTTCCCATAAGCCAATCTGGAAATTACTTATATACTCAAAAGAAGTGAATAGCATGCAACAGTGCAATCATGCAAGATGAAACTGTTTATTTGAACTTCAAGCAATGCAAAGCAGAGTCTACACCTAACACTCCTTTTTAATATTGAAAGCCTGAGTTCCAGAAGAATTAGAAGACTGATTGTACAAAAGAGAGCCATTATGTATTTCAGCTAATCAAATTTTTATTCTGAAAGGGAAACATTTCCATTACTGTAGGCCCAGCAGCCCCAGAGAGAGGGCAAGGCAGCGAGACCTCTGTGACCCCATTACAGCCAGATTTCCACCTGGTTTGGATCTGTTCTAGCTGCTTTACCAAACCCATGATTTTACCACGTGAAAATGTGCTATACAATAAGAAGACGGTATGACGTGAATTAGGTCACGCTATTATCAGTTCTAACCTCTCACTGATGAACAGTTTTTAAGTGAGGGAAAAGATTTTTTTGGAAGCAACGATGCTGCCAAGACCCTCCCTTCACTGACTCCATATGCTGCTTTATGCTGTATTGCTATAATAAGGCAACACAGCCATATAAATTATAATCCTGGTTTTCCATAACAAGCTATAATTGGAGTAGGTGACTACTAAAATTGTTAGATAAATGGTGGGATCATAACCTTATATGCAAAATGGACAAATAAGTTATGGAAGTATCTGGGAAACCCTGAGGCTCTGTAGTACTACTTCAAGCCACAGGCACAGTTAAAGCAGACAGTAAATCACTGAATCTCATCTCAGACTTTACAATTTTGTTGTTGTTTTGGTTTTTGCTAGTTTTTGCTGACAGATGGAAAAACACCAGCTGAATGTGACCAAGATTTAATTTACTTCCAATTTCCTTCCTATTTCTACAGCACATTCCTAAAAAACACACAGTATTTTATTCCCAGGGCTTAGAAGAATTACTAGTAAATAGTCGCATTCCAACAGTACATACTATAAAAATGCCACTGTAATACTTTCTGCTACGCATGAGAATTGCATTATATGATAAAATATTCTCAAGAATATTTCTAAATGATCATCTATAAATCCATGCATACATTTATATAAATATAGTTACTTGAGTACTTATCAACTATGCATGCACATACTAAAACCCCATATGCCCATATACAGAGAGACAGAACTGTGATACTGCACTGAAACAGCATTGTGTATTAACTAAGTGGGATAGTAAAAGTGGCAAAGATACCTTTTAAGATGAGGAATTTTTTCTTCAAGGCATCTTCTCTTTCTTTACCTGTGTATCAACGGCATTTAAGAACTGCGAATGATTTAACTGCATGAAGAAATGATGTCTGAGGCACAGACTTCAGTGACAACTCTCACAAAGATACCTCCATTTGTTCTGAAGAATTCAATCTTCCCAGCACCAAACCTTAATTATCTCAACTCCAAAATTTTCTGAATTAAGAAATGAAACATTTCATACTCCCTTCCTTCACAATTTGTTTTCCTTTTTGAATCTTGATATATATATCAAAACTGCAAATGACTGACAAGTGTTTATTGAACACACTGATCCGTTACTTACTGGCATCGAGATAAGCAAAGTTATATACATTCTAACATGGGAAAAATACGCTTCCTATCAAATATTATATCCATTCTAATTCTACGTTCACCCAGGGGAGGCCCAACTTTTCCAACTACAAAAATGTACCTACAGCTGCTATCATCAAAGTTTTCATTGTTCTCCATATTTTTCAAAATCATAAAGTTATGAGGCATAGTACAGGACATAATTGTTGTACTTCCATTACTGTAGTGTAAGGGGTGTCTTTGGTACATGCAAACTTCCCAGAGGTCCCCAGGGCATACTCTTCTATAGTTTTTGGGGGGGAATTAAACAAACCTTCCTTCTGTCTTCACAGTTAGAGAAACTGACAATTTAGGGTCCCTAGGTTCTCCCATGTGCCCACCATTTCAGACTATGGCTCAAAAAAGGGTCATTTTCCTCCATGAGCACTAGGGAAAGCCGGACAGCATTAATATACATCCTTCCTAAATGAGGACTCATCTGCACAGCATGAGATCTGCTGCAGTCCTTTCCTCCTTTTAGATATGAAAGCACGTGCTGCAGCATCGCTAGCAACATCACATCCAAGCAGTGAGAGCAAGATAAAATGCACAGGGGTACTTCACTAGCCCCGGCAAAGGTAATGTCCTCAACTCTGCTAACAGAATTGGCCAGACATCGATCCACCGCTGGCTTTAGTTTCAGGCATTGTTCAGCAATATGACAGACCCAACCTGATCTAAGATTTAAGGAAAGCTGAAATCAAACAAACCCAGGATTTAAGGCAGGCATTTATAAGCCTTATTTATATACACAGGTGGGGTTTTTTGGCATGTATTTCCTTTTGACACAACATTGAAAATACGTCCTATACTTGGGGATATACTTTCTTCTCTTGCTGTTTTGTTACTCTTTTTTTAACACTTCAATTATTTCTGGGGTATATTTTTCTGAAGCTGACATTTCTTACTTAAAAAAGTTATCTTCTTATATTTGATCAGATATGTGCATTTATCCTTGTACAAAATGAGGAACACCTCACAAAATACCTGATAACAGCCAAAAGTACCCTTCCTCTGTGTGTCTGTTTTCCCATTTCCCAATATGCAGCCCTACAAAGCATTAGCAAAACTCACGTTCAGCATATTGATGTGAAACGACCCCCTAAGCTTCCTATCAGCTGTGCTCTCATATTACAACAACACTTTACCATGCTTCATGTTCATTACTTAGCAACTGCTCCTTGCTTCCGAGAACCACATCCTTATTTATGCATGCACATTTTGGCACATCTTTCTTAAAAGTGGAAAAAAATAGGGATTAAGGGAAGTTATGGCTGCATTTTATAAAATTGTGAGTGGTATGAGAAAGATTCATAGGGAAAAAGAGCCTTCTGTCTCCTCCAATGCAAGAATTAGCAAGCAAGCAATGAAATCAACTTTGCTGGTCTAGAGCAAGCAAAGGAGATGGTTCTTCAGAGAACACATAGTTAAACTGAAGAATTTCTTATGGCTGGATGTTGTGCTGCCAAAATTTTAAATGCAAAAAAAGGCAGGACAAATTCTTTAATTGGGAGGTAGTTCTACAGGAGGCTACTGAATACAAAGCTAAGACAAGCCCACACTGCAAATTGTTGGAGGTTAGGAGAGTACTCTGGGAAGGTATCCTCATGCGCTTGCCTGGTTCTTGTACTCTTCTGTTGGGAAGTGCTATAGCACACTATCAGAAAGTGAATCTGATGTCAGGGGGACCTTTGTTCTGGCCCGATATGGCCAGTTTTACATTCTTGTATCGCTTATATTTATGCTAATCACATCACAGTCTAACACAACTGCAAATAGAATTCGACCTATCAGATCATCTTAACTTCTTCTGTGCATAAATACACAAAGTCCAAAGACTAAAAATTTCAATGAGCTGACATCATGACTCAGTTTATTGCATGTATCACAAAGAGAGCCTTAATCTGATAATTTTATACAGTGAAAAATAGAGGGGGGTTTCCAGCGACAAAAATTATCATTCATTAGTGAACAAAATTGCATCTAAACCTGAATTTATTTAGATTACAGCTAAACCACTCAGACATGTTGGTTGAATGGGAGACATACATTAATAAGGAAATAACAAGCAGAATATTCACTAATACAGTAACATTTAGATATTCAGAGGGGGATGCATATGTGCACAGGGACTATCTATGCATATTACTAGTAGATTTGTGTTTACTGGCAAAATATGCACCTGTGTATTTCCAGGCTGATGAGCTGTTACACAGGCACTCACATCAACTCAGAAGAAATGATACTGAAGTTTGCACACCTGCTTTCCAAATCAAACAAAATCTGAAAGTGGCCTGATTTTCACACAAATCACATTGCTTTGTCAAGTAATGACAAAGTTCAATTTAACTTTGAAAAAGTTAAATTGAGTTCAAACTAAGTGGTACCCCAAAAAGTATGCATATATCCTCCCGCTGGTGATCATGTGAATCATCTCTTCCTCCTCCTGAGAAGAAAGCATACTAGATACAATGATTTTTTTGTTTCCCACCTTACAAGAGCATCATCCTCATGCTGAGCAACAGAAGAACATGATTAAATGATATGTCACTGAAAGAAAGGCTACGTCCATTTTCCACCACAGTAATATTTTCTAAAACCACAAGTTTTTGATCATTTCAGAGTGCACTGGGTTTTTCCTGGTGAGTAAAGATGTGCTTACTGAATTTAGAACATAGTTTGTCTCAGTCTGAGCAGCAGATTCCCAAGCTGCATAGTTGTGGTAGGGTAACTCCTCCACGGGGCATTTGGAGTTTCCTGAGTATGGAGGGAAAAAGAATTATCTGACTTCAGTGTTTTAACTCATTTGCAGGACTCAGATTTCCTGTTCTGCAAACATAAAGGGTTTGCAAAGGGTGTGTAAGAGCTTCCAAGATGTATAGCTCTGTGATTGCTAAAGATAGGGAGCCCCATTCTTCTCTCTGGCTTAAATTGCCAAAGCTCTGTGGATTTCAGCTGTATTATTACCAACTCAAATGTGTTCCAAGTCAGAGGAAAGTCAAGAACAATGTGTATTTATGAAAAAAAGCCAATTCTTGTTTGGCTGAAGTTCATAACCTGAAAAGAACCCATTAATTCCACTATTCTCCAGCCTAAAAGTTGGCTAACATCTTTCACTTACCAGCATCTGTTCTGTGGTGCAGGGCATTAGTAGCATGGAGGTGGATATATTTACTGATTATTTACATTGCAGTTTTCAAAGGCAGAGGAATGTTTTAATCTTAGATGAAGTTACAGCATGAAAAAAAATCAACTCAATCTAGAAACTAAAGCAGCACTTAAAAAGGGATGTAAAATACCATGGCAAGGTCTATTTGAGGTGATACCTAGAGAATAAACAAGACTGCATGTGCCATAAGATTTTCTAAGCTAACTTAGTGGTTAAGAAAGGTGCTGAGCTAAGATTTTTGGGAACAAAGGAACACAGCACTGACCTAATTCCTCTCCATTAACCATCAGTAAAGTCCCATTCACTTCTAGAGAGTAGAATTATGCTAAGTTAAGCACTTGTGAAATTCCCCAAGGAGATGTTTGTGTAGAAATTTGGCAGGTGTGGTACAAGCACTGCCAATGCACACCCCCTTTCATACTGACCCACGTGGTTTTTAGGAGCAATACATGCTAGTGTGAAAGGACAGATTTTAACATACACAGGATTACTTGATGATCTTCTTTCAAGGACGGCTCCAGCTAATACATTCATAGCACAGGATCATATGTCCATTTCACATTGGCTACCATATAATTCTTGGGTAGAAGCATGAAATTTTCCAGGCTAAATGAGAATATGAAATCCTTCCATTAATGTCATGTATTTTCACTATCATCCCAAGCCATCACTGTCTTTACAAAGTTGCTTGCTGTTTTAGTCTTGATTGTTGAGGAAGCTCCTAAGACACAGTCTTCTGCTACTGCAGAGTTTCTGGAATTTAAACTTGCTATAGCACATCTGTGATTTGAATCCTGAATTTAGACACAGTTTCATCTGGAAAAAAAACTTCCAGATTTGGAAAAGCACATCTTCCTAAGACTTTTGTGATAAAATCCGATAAAAGCAAATAATTTAGCATCTCTTCAGTGCTTTTACTTTGTCAGTAGTTATCCTTTAAAGAATGTAAAAATATCCTGTATTTACAAAACCTGTATTTAAGGGCCAGCTCCAGCTGAGAAACTATGATTCCTCACTATAGGAGTGAAAGACAGTTTTTGCAAAACAACCGCCCAGGTATGCAGGCAAGAGAGGATGAGCAGGGCATAGCTTTGATAAGTGGTACTATACGAAACTTGGGGCTTGTGGTATGGTTGACTTGGTAAAAGAAATCAAAGGAGAGAGACACTGGCACCTGTGATTTCCAAACCTAAATCAAGCCACCTTTCACTGCCTCCCACCTATAATTTTTCATTGTCATTTAACCCAGGACTGTTATTGATGCAGGTCAGCACTGATCAGTCAGTACGTACTGTGAATACTGTGCAGCGGGTGACAGTTAACGTTTTAGGAAGGTAAGAGGAGTGTTCACTGTGGAGCACTCTGCACATACACTCAGTTGTGCCAAATGCCTCTGACAACTGGTGGAGCATCAGCCCACGCCTGGCTGTGCAATTCATTTGGAAATGGTGTGGAAGGTGGCCAGCATCAGCACAGCACAGTTCTCAGCTTCTCCTACATTACTGAGCACACTGGGGTTTCCAGAGTCACCAACTCCTGCTCTAGCAGCAAATAAAGAAAAACTTTTATAAATAGCCTATACAAATATTTGACTTCATAGAACAGTTGGGGTGGGGTGGATATCAGATAATTAAAGAAAAAGTTAAAATTAAATCTGACAATTTCAATATTGAACTCTAAAAATCCCAGCATCCTGCTTTAGTATCTGAAGGAAAGTTAACTCAGTCAATAAGGCTGTTATCCACAAATACTGTCCAAAACCACAAACAACCAGTATCCTGAAGTTTGGTTAGCTAAAATTTGCAGACATTTCAATCATGAATTAAGAAACCACTTGCGGGGTTCAGTGTATCAGATGTTCAGTGTATAGGCCGTTGTTCGTATTTTTTAAGTATAGCATTTCTATTAAAAATTTTAATGAATTTTTGAACTGCAAAATACAGACAATTAAAATTTGCTATTAAAAATCTAGATAAAAAAAATATTAGGAAGAAGGGCTTTCACTGGAGAGTCTTTCCATTTTCTGCAGTTTCCATTTTAAGGAACAGCCATTTAGAGTATTGGTATATGACACAGGAAAAAAGGAAGTAATGTAAAAAGAAGAGAAAATGAAGCTGAAAAATGTGCAGGCAGAATGGATTTATTTGGTCAGCTGACTCATACCGGAGTAATTCCTGAAGCCAACGCAAAAGCCTGGAAAATAAATAAGATTCTTCTGTGGGATTTCCTTTTCCTTGGTCCTTGGAGAAAAACTGTCTATTTAACTCTAGAGCAACCAGCTCTCTGTTCCTCTTCAGAAGCTCTTATGCTTGGCTCTGTTGTGTAGGAAATGGCTTCCTTTTACGTTTCACCTAGATGGTGATTGCTCCCTGTATTTAAACTTCTGCATAATGGAGAGATGAGAAAAATATCACAGAAGGAGCAAGATTTAATTCTGTAATTCCCTTGTCAAACAGAACACATCTGAGCCTACTGACACAGTCCTTTTTTAGAACCATCTCTTTCAGTGTACCCCCTGGATGGCAATCACTGCAGCAGAGTAGTCAAGAAACGTTCCTTGGACTTGGACAACTACCAACACTAATTAAATATTTCTTAATGTCCACATTTCTCACACAGATGCTGAGGATGTCTAAACACATGATACACACAAAAGGAAAACGCAGAGAAGACAAGTATCATCAAATACTTTTTTTAAGTCCTTATAATGCAGTAGGAGTAACAGCAGGATTGAAAACACCTCCTTGGTGAATGTGTTTATTTCAACACTCTTGATGGGCTGCTAGATATTAAAGAACCTATTATACTCTCTCTGCAAGAACCAACCTTTGCTCGAACTTCCACTTCATGCAATCTTGCAGCAGACTAGAACTGGGAAGAAAAGATTTCAGAGAGGACCCCACAATGTCCATGAAGGTATAAACTTGTTGCTCAGTCCACTAACTTCAGGATGACACAAGTTCAGACACTCAAATTTGTTTAGACAAAAGACTTCTGTTGATTCTTCAGGTGATTTAGACTTCTCAGCATCATTAGAAGCTTACATATAAAGCAGATTAGGAAGTGTCCTCATGAGTATGTAATTCTGGGTGAAGACCTATTGCAAATCCCAAGAATAGATGTGGCTACAGATTTTATTAGAACATTGATAGGTTTTTCATGTGTACTAGCTTCCTTGCCTACTTGTCTAAGCCAACTCCCATATTAGTAAGATTTTCCTTATGAATTTTCCATGTTCTGTCTGTCACATTTTTTTCAGAAAATGCAGCAAAGGAGCAGATGGAAAACCTCAAACTAATATATGAACCATGCACACAAGCATTGTCTTTTCTGTGTCATGTTTGCGTAGTCCTTAGCACAAAGAGATAAACAATTCAATAATTCCTGTGAGATTATTCAGTGGCATATCAGTTGTGCTGGTTTTAGCAGGAAAGTAAAACCAAAAAACCACCTGGACTCTACGAGCCTGGACAAGCAGGCACTACACACATACAAACAAATCTGCACATCTGAGTTATTTCCAAAGGCAAGCAAGAAGCACATAGTAAAATAAGCCAGGCCAGCTAAGAAACCATCACTCAGCAGCTCCATGGCATTAATTCTTCTCAGTAAATGAAGTTGTTAATAAGCACCTTTAAAAATGATGGACCACTTCGATGAACTTCATTGGACATTGGACAGTGGCAGAAGCCAAAACTTCTGCTCCGGTACCTGTGTGAGGGAAATGCTAAAGAGGCAAGGTGACCACACACACACGTACAAGAGTCTCACGCAGATCTCACGTAGGGGGGAGGCTTTGAGGGCCCTTGTCCCACCAAGTGGGTAGCTGTCCATGTGCCCAGGAGACCTCACCTCCCAGCTGCCACCACTACCTCTGCAGGCACAGTACTGCTTTTCCCCTCCCTCAGCTGAATCCTCTCCAGATTACTTTACACCAGGCTGAACATCATCCAAGAGAACACAGAGAGATTCAAACACATTTATTGATGTTTTTCCCTGTGTAGGGTTATGGGGTGTATTAGACTTGACAGAACAAGTTTTCCAACAGTGATGGGACTTGAAGCATCAATCCACCAGAGTTTAACCTTCTTCCAGAGGCAGCACTCTGAAACAAAATCAGCCAAAAAGGTGTCCAACTGCTATAAAAATGAGGGAGGTGGCTGTATTTAGGCATCAATAAAATAAGTATATTTTACTCAAGTATCCACAAGATACTTCTACTAGCCAGCATGGGTGGGGGTTCACTTCTGCTTTTTGTTTTTCAAAGAAGATTCCTGGATTTCCATGAGAAAAATTATATTGTGTTAAAACTGAGAGAGAACTTTTTCCGATCAAGATTTCTCTCCAGGAAAACATCACAGACTATACCGACCCTTCAGCATACTTTCTCTCACTACTGGAGAAGGCCAGCACATAGTAAAAGCTCACTAATGCATCTTTCACCTTTATTCAAAAGCATCCACGACTGGACTGAGACTTTTGACATTTGCTGAGCACAAGTTATAGTCTTCTCCCGGGCTTCTACACAGGGCAGTTTCACTGCTCTGCAATGCAGAGCAAAAGATACAGGACACTGACAGTATTTTTTAAAGGTACAACATGTAAATGGTTTAAGTAAAATCTTCATATTTACTCTTTTTTCTTTGATTTCATTTGATAGGCACCATTCACCACTAATTAAAGCCATTCTTTAAACAAAACTGCTCTGGATAAACTTCCAGAAGTGGAGGCTAAATTCTTGTGACTTTCTTTAAACCTCTTCTGAGCCCTCATTGTTAATTCAGACACTGGCAGGTAATGTTTTCTTTCAGTCCTGATATGCAACTTGGCTTCCAACACATGCAAGAACCAACATGTTTCTCCAGATAGATTTGTTTTCCCAGGCTCCCGCCTTCTCAGCAATGTGAGGTACTTTGTGTGGAGTCATCTCAATTTCCTTTGAATCCCCATTTTTCTAAATACTTTGGGTTTTTTTCAGATAGGAAAAGTCAGTTGTATATTTATCTTGAACTATCAAACGCACTAAAAAGGACCTATCTGGGATTCTAGGCACCACAGCTAAATAATAAAAATACAGTTAGCCTTACACAAACAAATGTGTACACACTAGCCGCCCCAAAATTACGTAGTGCAAAAAATTTCTCCCGCCACAAATCCCCCAGAAAACAAACCTCAGTGGTTGGTACAACCCTTCCCAGTCTGAAAGCATCAAACTTTGCTTTTGGCCCCCAAAATATTAGACAATCCACAACACAGTATTTTAAGTGACCTTCAGTTTTAGTATTTTCACGTGTGGAAGTGCTGAAATTGTTCGTTGTTCTGAATCATGAGACTATCTTTCAATTCTATCTTTAAATCTCTGATTTTAAATCTACAGCTTTACAGATTTATGTAGTTAGCAATTTATTTCTCCCCAGAAATAGCTATTTGATATCAACCAGTAGGACAAACCATATCTCCTGTCTTTTGTTTCTTTTTCAGTTTGACTAATGTGTCAAATTGCCTATATTTTAACAAGGAGATGCAGTGTATCTGAGAAATAAAATAGCACAGTACTTAGTAGGTGTTCGTATTCTTCAGCTAGCCATCTTTTACCCATTTGAAGCAAACACTTTTTATCGCCACATGTCAACAAAAACTAAGAGCAAATAAAACAGCATAGCTTGCGTTGTGGGGCACAGTTAAACAGAAACGTGTGGATGACATCCAGTTACTTTAAGGCACAGTGAGTGTAATCCAGTAGAAGGCAAAAGAACCACATTTACCACCAAGGATTAAAATAAATAGATGAATAAATAAATATTTTGTATGACCTTGTTGAAAACCAAAGGTATAAATCAACAGCATTTCTTTAAATGGGAATCTTCAAATGTGGTGAATGTCTGTTAGTTGATTTCCCTCTGTTTTTATAATTACCTGTTTGCTTTTGCTGTTCGAGATCCTAAGCCAACATCATTACTGCAAGGCCTAAATCAGGCAATATTAAGGGGTTTTTTGTGCTTATAGGGTAAGGCATTTTTAAAGTACAAAGCAACAGCTACTTTTGCTGGCTGACACAGTCCAGAGCCCAAAGACTGTAATTACACTTTCAGAAAGGCAACAGCCAAAGCACCTGACAGTCATTGACTATCACCCCCACCTCTCCGACAGCCCCTTTGCTTGGGGACAAGGGACAATTCCAGGACCAGAGTATCGGAGCTCACTGCTCTTGCTACAACAGGTACAGCATGGCTCCTATTGCCTCTCTGAACAACAGACGCCAGTCACCTCCAGTAGCTATTCTTTCAGCAACATGCTACGCTTCCACTTACGAGCACAAACGAAAAAGACAGGAGAAGCCAAAGAGAGCCAGATGAAACAAAATTCCCTTGTGTTCAGTCAGTCACATCCTCAGAGAAGCCCACCTGGCATGTCAGAAAAGAATAAGTATTCCAAGGCTAAGGAACCAAACGAAGACAACTCTGAGGCAAAGAAAAGGCAACATTTTCACACTGTAGCCATCACAAAGGCATTTCCAACTGCTCTGCTACTCCAGCACTCTCCATATTACAGCTGTCTCCAGGAAGAAGGGCAAAAAGACAGCATCAGAGCAGAGCCCATTGCATAAGACACAGCTCTCAAGAATACAAGACAAACCATAGGAAGAATAAGGCTCTGGAGCCAAAAGACAAAAAAACCCCATTGGCATAAGCAATCCAAAACCCTAAAAAACCCCATGAAAAACAAAATTCTTGGAAATCTAACCCAGCAGCTTAGATAATCCTGTAGTAACATGGCTGCTCTTACCTTTGCCATCTGCGCCTGCACGCCATTTGCTTTGAGAGATGCTACTGCTTTCTGTGCTGCTGCTGGACTGTCAAAATCTACAAAACCGTAACCTGAAAAAGAAACAGATAAATAAATGTTTTCATTACTATTCATGTGTATGTGCATAGATTAAGATTTCACATTTATAAAGAAGGAGACCCCTTCCATTCTCTCCATCTGTCTCATAGTCTTCCAGTAGCACTGCCACCACACCTCTATTTCCCACACCCTTCCTCCTGAACCCGGTGGGGTTTAAGAAAATGCAGTGACCTGAAGCTTCAAAGTACAGGAAAATATACAGTAGAGGGGGAAAGAAGGTAGATCTTTGCCTATCTGAAGAGATAAAAGGTCCCTGGCAGCAGGAGGGCCCACGCTCATGGGGCTGTTGTGCTCTGGAGTCCTGACCCATCCCTTGCATAAGAGAAGGCAGCAGTATGGCTGTCCCTGGAATGCAAAGCTACAGCTTGCAATGGCTAATTTAATGAGAAAACACCACCCTTTCCCTGTCCCTTGAACCCATACATGGAGTAAGCTTCAGAGGAGGAGGGGAGCAGGTCTCTGCAGCAGGCTGGGGCCATCTGTGCAGGGGCAGGGAGCGCAGTCTTCCAGCAGGTGGGAGCAATTAAGGGAGAAATTGCAACCTGCACTCTACAAGTGACTGCCAGATAGCTCTAGAAGATGGTAAGATAATAAAGTCACAGCCTACTTAAACCACATCCCTTTCATCTCACCGCCCTCTCTGCTGGAACAAGGGCTAAGTTCCTACCAGGAACTGCTTCAGGGTATCATCTGAACAGCAGCTTAGTGAGGTTAGACTATAGGGACTGGCAAGGGATAATCATCTGCTTTTAAGTGGCTTTCCTACTCCCAGTATTTGTATCAGTTTAGTTTATTAATCAGCCAGTCACCTCCCATCCTTTCTTCTTCCCCCTCAATTTTTATTTCCTTTAACCAGCAAGACCTGTATGTTCAAGCAAGACCAGTGCTGTTAAGCTCATACCAGACAATCAACAACTCTCTAACTCTCTAGTTTTTCCCTAAACATACAAACGAGGGCAAAGAGGACAAGGAACAGGCTTTACATAACTTGTAAGCACTAAGCTATTTATGATCTTCAACAGCATTCAAATATTCTTGCTCATAAAGATTTCAACAGAGTTAGGAAGATTTAAAAATTTCACCGAGTACCTATTTCGGCAGCTGCATATATTTCACAATCTGTCCAGGGAAAACCCCAGCTTACATCTTATCAAGCAGTTACAGCACAGGCAGGCACATGCTGCTCAGACTAGCTGTGGACAGGGCCACGTCTTTGGCATCTCCCTGGGAAGCCATGTGGACAAACCAAACTGCCTGAAAGCTTTAATAATATTAGCACAAGCATATTTATAGTGTAGCAGCTCTTTTGCAGACATCTCCATTTACTAGGTCAATACACATCATATAGGAGGCAACCACAGATACGCTTTTTTGCCGTATCCATTTTTATTTCTTTTGCCAGCCTTTCTTCCTACTCCTGGGAGGCCTTATTGCCTTCCTCCCTGCACCAAATCTAGGTAGGTAGAAGAGCACGTGCCTGTGATCACTTTGCCACCCAAGTCATAAACAACTCTTTTATTATTTTGGTACTTATACATTATTTGATGCAGGGTTAGTCCAATGATGAAAGAATTTTGTACATGTGCACTTTTTGTTTTCTTGACTTAAGTCTCATTCACAAAGATTTAAGAAAATGAAAAGAAATAATAAAAAAGAAACAGCCAAAATTGTCAAAGAAACTGCTGACTTAAAGAGTATCGAAAAACATTATTTTGATTAAAAACTCAAGATCTGAACCTTTGTGGTTTTTTTCTTCCCTCAGTTTTCTGTGTTCTTTGGGGTTTGCATGATTTTTTTGGTAGGGCATTACTACAAATTGAGGGAAAGTCTAGAACAACTGTAAGCTCAGACAGCAGATCTAATAAACACCACCATGAAGAAGCAAACTGGAGTTTGGTCAACTTGGTGGTGGTGGTCCTGCACAGATTCCCCCATTTGATTTTTCCCTTTTTATTGCTACTGAGCATGCCATTTTGAAATCAGCTTGTTTTATACTCCATTTCGCTTTGCAGTGTTATCCGAGCTGTCTGTTCATTGGAGAGTGGCAGTGAAGCTGATGCTGTGGTGAACCAAAAAATATGCTACAAGCGAGCAAGAGTTCTGCCTGGATTTCTGCAATGCCTTTGCCCTTTGGGAGAGCAGCTTCTGGGATGAAGAAGGAGATACAGTTAGATGCAGCTTCCATCTTGCTAGAAGAAAGATCCTGAGAAGAAGCCAGAGTTGCCAAGTGGGAAACCTGAAATGCTTTGGGAAGTCATGGGATGGTTTGCATCAACACAGAGCAAATTATTTTTTAGGGTAGCAAGGTGTTATTCTCAATAGACTAAATTTCTTTTTGTTTCTCACCATGTCCATGCCCAAAAATCAGGAGGTGAAAGTGCAAAAATAAGTTTTAATATTGGGATTGAAAGCAGATAACAGAGTTAGATTTTTATGTTGATAATCAGTCTACAGTGCAGGATTTACGTATGCAGTAACAGAAGGGAAATGATTTTAAATTTAACTTTCTAGACAGCACAGTAAGTATTCAATTCTAAGTTAGTATTGCTTGTAAATGCAAACCAGAATGTGTAAGAATATTCTGGTGTTGTATTATAGAGATCAGGTATATCTAACAAATTGAACTACTGAAGATTAACATCAGTCCATAATATCCAAACCTATGAATAACTTCTCAACATTTATTCAATCGGCACAAGGGGCTACATAACAATATCAGAGATCCGGTGAGAGTGCTGAGACAAAAAAAACTTGCATCTTTAGCTGTCCATAATGCATTCTAGTATTACTACTCCCAGCCTCGCGGCAAAGCTGCTCTTTTTTTCCTTCCCTCAAGTCCATTTTCATTCCAAGTATCTTTTTCTGGCCCTCCCCCCTCCTGACACATCTCTCCACCACACACAGAACATCAGGACAAAATCACTCCATGGCTGAAAACTCGTCCAAAGAACATCAATCTGCTGCAAGGGAAGCCAAGTTCCCAGGCTGTTTCAGCATTCAAGTATCCTTACAAGAACCCTGCAATGCTATATAACAGAAAACCAGGCGTGCTGCCTTTTTGTACAGTTTATGTTCTTCCATGTCGATGTTTATAGCCTATGTTGGTGACCTACACTAAACATATTTTATTTGTTTATAATCTCACTTCATTTTCTGGGTCTTAGGTACTAACCAAGTAGCTTTTTTTGTTTGGGTTTGAAGGGATTTTGTTTATTTAGGGGTTGTTTGTTTTGTTTTATATGCCTTCCAGGGTAGGTAAAGTTTAGTCCCCACAGAAGCTAAAGCTGGGTCTTGGAACGTCCCCTCCACCTCTCCCCAGCGCATAAATGAATCCCCAAACTCCCTGTACCGAGTCCTTCCCTCCTGGCCATGCCGGGGCTGGAGCGGGCACAGGCTGTGCTCCCCTCCCCGCCGGGCTGCCGTGGCTGCCCCTGGCAGGGGCACAAGGGTGGGTTTGGCTGCTCAGGCACCCATCGCTGCCCAGATAACGATTCCCTGGCTCCTCCTGGGAAAAGGCAGCAGGCTGGCTGAAAGCATCCCTCGGCAGGGATTCAGACCAGGGTCTGCCAATCAGATGCTGCTGCTCTAAGGAAATGTCAGTGCTTCTTTCTCCTCTTTTAAAAACAAGTGCAAGCCCCAGCAGCCCCACCCCTCCGCTAGCCTCAAATTCCACAGCTGCTTCCCCCCCCCTTCTTTTTTTTTTTTTTTCCTGTGTGCACTGCCTCATAAACATTCTGGTCAATGAATTATACTTCCACCAATCTCCACCCACACACACTCCCCCCAAGTTCTTGTACAGAACACCATGAAAAACACACTTGGATTCTAAACCAGGACATTCAGACTCTCACAAGAATCCATCACCACCACAGGAAACCAAAACCAAAACTATTTCCCCTTTTTTTCATGAAGCATCCTGCCCTTTTCCTTTAAGAGCTCCAAATGCAAATAGGGATAGCTGCATTACACCCTGCTTCTTCAAGAGATGGGAACTGAATTTATCACTAACGTGAGCCCCTCAGCTCAAGTGTACTTACACTGAGGGTTACTTCAGCACTCCCGTGCTACAAGCACTCCAGGATCCCAAGGTTTTTTGTAGAATGACATATTACTAGTGTAGACACGCAAACACACACACATACAAAACCCCAAGACTAGAATATCTAGATTAACTGCTAAACCTTTCCTCTAAGAAATAAAATGCTCATAATTTCGTTTTGGCCTGGTGCCATTAGAGCTAAATAATTAAATTTAAGGAATAAACCCAGTGGTTTTGTACCTGTGGGGAAACAAAACAGCTAAGCATCAGCAAGTGCAGGTTTATAGCTAGCTGCAGTAAGTGCTACCCAAATACACTGGCAGGCACTAAACATCTCCGTCTCCTATAACCTAAATGGCTAGGGGCCTCCTGGTCTCAGTTTCTCAGTTCCATAATTAAGCTTGGCAGCAGGTTCAAATGAATTAAAACTGAATGTCACTATTTCCTCGACAAATCCCTCATCCTTGTTTTTTCTTACTTGTCAAGAGAAGACCAGCAGAACAGCAATTAGTGGTAAGCAGTGCAGTGAAAAAGAACCAAGTATACACTAATTAGGTCACTCGCCAAACACGTTGGTTTCATTGGCAGATTTAATCAATGTTTTCCTGAAATGTCTTAAATCTCCTATGCTAATTTAAAGTTTTGTTATTGTTGTTACTTTAAACACAGATGGGATGCCTGGAGATTTTCAATTGCTTTCTGCAAATCCATTTCAAAGTAACAACCCCTCATATAGTATATCATCAAAATTTAGGTGCAGGTTTTAGGAAATGGCCTCTAATTTTATGCCAACATTTTTGTGCCTGCAAATACCTATGGGTGCAATTTTGTGGATTTAAGTAATTGCAGGTGTGTAGAGCTCTTAGACATCAAACTCTGCATTGCCCTGACTGATCGGGTACTTATGAATAATGCCAAATAATTTAAGGCACTGCTTGCCACTTGCGGTTCCCACAATCATTGCGAAGCGCTGCAGCAGTGGCACACAGCAGAGGCGAGCTCCCACTGGTGCACGTGGGCTTCACAGTCCACCTTTGGGCAGCTCCACTTGTGTAGCGAAAGGAGCAAGGGCCTGGCTACCTTTTTAGAAAATCGAGGCAGCTCCTCTGCCACTGCCAAAAGCAGCATCAGTCACTAGAAGTAAATGGGAACAGAGGTTTCAGGGTATCCTGAAGTCTGCCCCCCTCAATTAGTACTTAGCAGCTGGCACACCGTGGTGCTTTTTTTTGCATGGCAGACTCTCCATCAGCAGACGTCCTTGCTGGCGCCATCAGAAAGGGAGCTGTGACAGCCCTTTCCGCACCCGCCGGGCTCTGCCGCCTTGCTGCCCTGGCCGCACACCCCCAGGTCCCCACAGCGGCTCCCTCCCTCTCCCTCCAGCTGGCACGGCTCCCTGAACGGACTCGCCCTCGACCCCATGGCCACCGAGGGGTGTGAAAGGGCAACGGGCAGCCAGCCACAGCTCTGCACCCATCCCACCTCTGTCCTGACGGCCAGGTGAAAATAAAATAAAAGGAGAAACAAAGAGCAGGAGAGTCGTGCTTTCCCAGAAGCGAGGAGCAGCGCACCCGGGCACGCTGCTAAGCCTGACCTTTGCAAAGGCAGTAACCTCTGTGGGGGCTGAGAAAGGAGAAGCCACGACGAACAGGCAGGATAAGCCGTGGCTGGTGAGCTCTCAGCTTCACCCTGCCACAAGGCCAAACATCACGCCCGACCTCTGACCAGGTCCTGCTTTAAATCACTTGAATTCACGTCAAACAGTACTCTGCATTTTCCAGCTGACACCCCCACCCCTCCAACACATACACAGAGACGGGAGACAGGACAGCTGATGCACCCAGCCAGGAGACTGGCAGGGAGCCTGCGTGCTAATCCAACATCTAATGTGCCTGGGTAACTAATATCATTATTTAAAAAAAAAAAAAAAAGTACCTAAATATATTGATAGTCACACATACTGAGGAGCTTTTCTGGTTCCACTGATGACAACAAACTCACTCCTGGAAAGTTTTAATGCTTTGTTTCTGTAGAGCTACAATCTTCGCATCAACAGGAGAACAGATCCAGGCGGACAGATGGGAAGCGCTGTCCCCTGCAAACTGCCCTCCTGCAGGTACCTCTGCACCAGGGGCTGACGTGGAGCCCGAGGGAAGCTGCACCAAAGGACGGAGCCCAGCTCTGCCATTTCCCCACGTGGGAGAGTTTGACTTTGACACAATGACTCTTCTTATCAACATAAAAATCGTGTAAATTTTGCATAAAATTACACAATATAGGAGAATTTTCTCTTCAAAGATAAAACCAAATTTGCTCATGTGTAATTACAATTCTATTACACCTAAATGGGTTTTTCTAGTTTTGATGTACCAGACCACTTGGAAATCTGCTTCCCACTGGGACGTGACGTCTTTTTAATGTAAGTTCCCAGTCCTTGTTTCTGGCTATAATGAATTCATTGTATCAGACCTGAAATCCAGAACAGAGAAGACTGAGCATATCATATTTGTTGGGTCTTCAAGAGCTATAGAGAATTTCTGGACAAAAAGGAGGACAGAGCCATTTTAAGAGAGTGCTGGCTTTTCTCAATAATGTTTTTGTTAAAGTTGCTTAGAGATTGGAAATTAAAATTGACAAAAGTGGCTGTGATGAGGGAAAGGAATAGGAGCCTATGGAATAGGCAGTAGTCAAAATTACTTGTTGAACTGAGAAACCATGAAATAAAATATATCTATCACAAATATTTTTTTAACTTTGACGTCACCTCCACACATATCTGTATACATATATATCTACTTTTGAAGAAACTAGCACAAAGTTTTTACACAAATTCCAATACATACACACAATTAAGCAAATATATAATAATCAGTGAGATATTTCTCCTACACATTTAGATGAAACCACTTGGATTTAAAGAGAGCCTAAGTCAATTTGAGCTGTAAAGTTCACTTTTGCCCATCACTTATTTAGAGTCTCTTAAAAGGCAGTATTCATTCTGACAATCAGGTAGTCCACAAAAAAGTGATTACCCAGTAATTTATTATGCAATTTCCAGACATTGTTTTATGTTCAGATAAAGAATCAAATTAAAGTCTTATAAGCCTTGGAAAACTAGAGTTATCAAGCAAAGAGGTTGAATCACCCTGGAACACAAAATTACTGAAAACAGCTTTTTCTTTCATTGTTCAGATTGTGTTAAAATATTCTTACAGCTCCAAATGCTCACAGCAATCATAAAATAGTTTACATTATTACTATTTTTAAACCTCTACTTTATAAAAATGTTCTCAGTGGCTAGAAAGTGGTGAATCATCACCTTTTAATTAAAACAGCTAATATATAGTTTGAAAAATAATTGGTAATGGAGTCTTAAATGCGAGACGGAAAAGATAGTCCCTTCATTTCAGATCACTCCCCAGAGACACACCTACATTGTTAAGTATGCATGTACAGCTGAATTTTTTTGTTTGCTTTAGCTTGATATGGAAATACGGCACAAAACTGTCACTTTGATTACGTTCTTGCAGTGATTTCTTTCGCCTCTCCCATTATTTGAATCTCCTTTATAACAACAGAACCACAGAAAGACAGGACTGTAGGTAACCAACAAACAATTTTTAGACATCTGTTTGCAAACACATTCTTAATTTGAACATTCAATTACTCTGATTTAAACACAGTGTATATGAATGCAGGTTATTATTAATTGCACAAGTAATTAATAGTAATATTTACATGCAAAACTAAGTATGGCAACTCATGATGATCTCTTCTGCAATCTCCAGTAAGTAAAAGTAATGATACAAAGAAACCTATAAAATTTTGCTATGTGGGAAAGAAGTACTTACATAATAAATAAATAGATGAGTAAATAAATAAATAAATAAATGTATGCATATGCATATGTGCGTGTATTTTTCTGGAAGATAATCCTTCCAAAAACATACTCTCTGAAAGAACAGAAACAGACCTCAAAACCAACAAAAGCTCCTCGTGAAATGTGGTTGCAATAAGAACAGTAATGGGGAGACAGGTATGCAGCACAAATTTAGCAAATATACCCATCAAGAAAACAACACTGCACTCGACTGCCCTCTCAGCATTTACACAGCATTCCTGACAATTCAGAACCGCAAAGACTGGCAAACTGGAGAAAATTCTGGAAAGACCATAAATATAGCTATAAAGATCCAGATTGTGCAAACAGCAGAGCTCGAGTTGATTATCCCTAAGAGTACGCTAAGTGTCTGGGGCCTCTAGAAGCTAACCTAAATGTGAGCGAGTACCTATGGGCAACCGTATTGCGGTGCATGACCAGCATGAACAGCGAGACTTCATGAGGACCTGCTGAAGAATGAAAATGTTGGTGAAAATAAATTGAGAGGGAAGTTGAGAAATATTTCCTGGTATTCTGCTAACAGCGTGAACTTGGATTAATCATACAAAGCCAGTGATGGAAAACTCATTGCTCAAGTTACTAAATATGGACTGAATAAAGAAAAGAACATATTGTAAAACTTGCAGTGGCAGAAGGACAAAAGATAAACACACTTTTCCATCTCTAACATTTGAAATTACTCTCTCTGCAAGTCCCATTGATTCACCGTCAAAATCCAAAATGAAGATTAACTCTACTTTTAAATACAGGAATATTTCACATCTACTATTTCCATATAAACCAATGTATGATTTAACATTACAGTTATTTAGTACCATAACATTTCCTATTGATGTATTAGTAAATTAGTAATTTAGTAACTTTACCAAAAAAGTGAATTAAAAAAATAGTAAAATAATTAAGATTATTTTTACTACACTTGTTTAGCATGAGACATTGACTGTGGCTCTGCAGCTGAGCTAAATTTCACACTTGAAGCAGTGATTGAAAAAGCAGAATGTTCTCCCAAAAAACAAGCACTCCAAGAGCAGAGTTTAGTTACATATTTACATGAAAGGGAGGGAAGGATACAATAGCAGTTTCTTCCCTTGACTTCAGAAAAACTTGGTGACTCACAAGCAATAGTATTTTGCAATATCCAGAACAAAGTAGCCAGAACTCGCAGTTTCAGATTAAGATCTCCTACTTTCAGATACACGGTTATGATATCAATTAATAGCTCCACTGAAAAACTTGAAAGGAACCTCACACCCACAACTAAAAAAAGGATTCACTTTTTGAACAATTAGTTTTTCATATTCATTTTGCTCTCTGATTACAGCAATGTCCAGATGCTGAAGTTCCAAAATACCACAAGAAAAGACTATTTTCTTGGTATTTCCAGGCAGCAGGAAACACTGACACTCTCATGAGAAAGTCTGTTCTTCTGAGATTTCATGCTCAGTTATGCAGACTCCAGAGCTTTACTTAGCTTGGATAATGTTTGGTTAAGATATGAAACCAAGTCTCTTGAGATTTGTCCATCACTTATTTTAGAGCTGAGTGACTTGAGTAAAAAACCTGGTGTGCAGAAACAGTTCAGGAAAAAAAAAAAAAAAAAAATCATTCAGCCATTACCTCTGAAAGCTCCCAGTGCCTGTGCAGGCAAGCAATTTCCTCTTCTAAATGCTGGACCTCAGTTTGCCCAAAGCTACACAAGTTATCCAGTAGGTGTTCACCAGAAAAGCACGTAACTTAAGAAGCTATGAGACTAACTCCAGCACTCCCATGGACTAGTTAAACATGAATGTTCATGTTGTCATGCACCTTTCAAGCTTGATATCTGGCAAGGCACTCCAGCAGGCAGTTATGGACAGACACGGACAAAACAGAGAATCAATGGGAGCGTTATTTCCAGTGTACAGTACTATGGAAGACAGCAGTGAAATACTGGGGGAAAATGTGAAGTCCTTCAGCAGACTACACTTCCAGCATTAGGTTTAAACAACGATACTGTTTGAGAAGGTAAAGGAGGATTTTCTGTATCACCCAGTGCTCTTTGTCAGAAATTAAATATTCCATTCTCTTCCTCCCAAGACTGGATTGCTCAGCAATCATAACATTAAGTAACCACAAATACTCACAAGAAGGAAGAAACAATCTGACAAGAGAAGATGCACTTGGTGAACACACTGTGATTACTGTACTTTATTAAAAATAATTTTCATTTCAGTATGTTTTGACAAGAAAATAGAAAGCATCTTGTGCAGGCTTCAGGAAATATTAAAATAACACAAGGTGATGAACATGTTATTATCCAGCCTGTTCCAGAGGGAGGATGCTCAAGTACTGAAATGGTTTTCATTTCAAATACACATTCATTTTCAAGACACCACACTTGAAAAATTGGACTGTATATTTGTCATACAGTAAGCAGTGATAAAGAGCACAGCAATTTATGTTCTTTATGCAAAGCACTTGTAACTCGGAAAACAACTATAGCTTCTAAAAGGCAGCAAAGTGATAGCACCTTCCGAAGAAAGTGAAATGTTTTTTTCATGCCAGTTGGCCAATTCTGGCACATCAACCTTTGCTATGATAAACATTTTGGATAACACGCAAAGAGCTCCTATTCCAACCCATCAACACTCATGATGTCTTGGAGCTTTAGGCAGAGATGAGCAATACCTTCTGAATATTTCATGATTCTGATACTAAGAAAAGGATCCTGATACCACCCATCACCATAATGCTAAAACACCAAGGACCTTTTGAGCAAGAAGGCAGTGTGCTTCCAAGAAATGGTTGGTGGTCACAACCAACATTACACCTGTGCTATGGAGGGAAAGCACAGCAGGGGTGGGTGGCACAGAGCACGATAAGCCACAACACACAGGTCAGAACAAAACCCATGTCAGAGATACTGTGTAGATTCAGTGCTCAATGATATTGGTCTTTCATGGTATTTGTTGATTTAAGTATCCCTATATATTTGTCCATCACTGTTTGGAGATAGTTCTTTTTCTTCTGCAATAGATCCTTTTGTAGTTAAATACCATTTGCACCTTCTGAGCCTCTTGTCATATATCTACCACGTTTACCTGTAGCCTAAAGTTTAAAAATGCTGTAATTATAGTAGCCAGAAATGGCTATTAGTTTTGCAGAATGAGAAAGAAAAAGGAAAAAGGAGACGAAATCACATCAGAAAAATCTATTTTCAAGATCTCCAATCCATTTCTCAGATTCAAGATAGTTCTACAATCTAGGCAAGTGGAAGATGCAGATAAAAGAGGTTGAAACGTTGGCTTTTAATCTAATCCGAATTTCTGAACCTGCAGTTTTCCTATCATTACAAATCACATACCTCAAACATATGAAAAAGAATCAAGTGCATAATATAATGTTTTAATCTTAAGCGAATACTTTTCTTTCTGTGATTTAAGGTAGCTATTTAGTGTTATTTTGACTGTCATCTTGTATTTAAAATCACCTGCTGGTACAGTACATGGCAGTCAACATCCTTCATCATACCTTTGTGGTGTGTATCTGGAGACTGTACTGAAGCCACCTGGATGATGACTGTGAGGCATCAGGAGGTCAAACCAGCAGGACAATCCCACATGCACAAATGCCAACACACAGGAAGCTTCTTGCACGCTGACATTCATGTCCACCACAAGCTTTTACACAGCTTGTAGAGAGAGAAGGCACATACATGGGTCTGGAAGAGACATCCTGGATCTTTCTGGAAAGTGGATGACTATAACCCTTCAGTAGATGACCACATGGGGTCACACCAGTGACTCACATAATTTCTCTCTACCCTTTACCTACTGGAAGGATCTCACCTGATACATCCTTGTACCATATTTGTGGCCTTGACAGCTGTGCTCATTTTTGATTAGGGCATTTACAAGATCATCTAATACTTCTGTCACCCTTTTCATTTGTTCCCTATAGATGAGCTTCCAACTTCCCATGCAGAGATTTTCCTATTACTTCTTAAGTAGATGATTTTACTATTGGATTTGTTCCCTGTTTCTCACAATCCAGTCTTCAGGATCACTTAATTACTTTTCAATGTAATTCCCTCGTGCTTCCCAACTTTGTGTAACAAGCAGGTATTGAGGGAGTTTTGGTAGCAGTATTTTTGAAGATGAGAATGGAAATCTGGTATATGCCAGAGAGAGAGAGAGGGAGGGAGGTGGGTGTTGCCAACGATGCTGACTGTATGTCCAAGCCTGCATCCAAACCGTAGTAGTCTCAGCAAGTTGCTACATCAGTAGTGACTATCCTCAGTAGTTCTTGCCAAATGTTCAGGCGCTTTCCGAATGTGAAAACACTTTGTTCAGGATCTCTGGAGAACCTTAAGGGTTTAACTAGAGAGCAAACTCATTGGTGTATACTGCCAGCGAAAGGCCAAATATACAACAGAGAACAACTTCCACCCCATGAAGCCAGTTTAGAGAAAGGTACGCATTTCAATGCTTAATAACATAAGATAAATGGGAGGGAGGAGGAATTTATGTGATCAAATCTTATTTTTAAAAATTAAAGTGACAGTAATTCAGATATAATAATATTTTCTTATTTATGATGGATATTTTCTTAAAAAAAAATCCCACAGTTTTTATGAAATTATACAGAAAATGACTGAGAGATACCCAAGTCTGTAGTAGGGTCTGAGTGAGTTCACTGGGAGTGGTTCTGTGTCAGCTTAGTACATCAAATAAACCAAAATAAAAGAGAAAGCAGGGAGGAGTTTTGCCAGGACAGACAAATCCAGCAAACGTATTTTGTCTAGGAACCCAAAATTCCTATAAAGGGAAAAAAAAAATAATAAAAAAATACCCAGCAGCATCCTCACATACCATATCAAGGAAATAAAAAATCCACAACCTAAAATTATTTTTCAGCCTTTCAAGAAACAGTGTTGGATCTCACGTACTTACACGTGTGTGTTCTTGGTCAGTCACTTGGCCTACATTCATCATAGCAGGCAAGACAGCTAACAGTCAAAGGGACTGCAGCGCATCTTTACACAGACGCCAAATACACATTGGTGTTGTCAATGAGATGTGTGAATGTTCTGAGACTGGATGTCTGCTTCCTGTCAACAGCAAGCATTAGCCAGACAAATACCTGGCGTGCATGGTTGTGCTTTAAGAGTGTAAATATTGTACAACATTTGCAGGCTGCTTGTTTTACCCTTGGTCTGTTGCTCTCAAAGCCTTTTTTGTGACCAAACGCAAAGGAAAGCAACTTCCTGTACCCCCGACTAGACCCTGGAAGCAGTGAGGCAAGTGGAGAGGAAGATGATGAGGTGTTAGCTGGCTGAAAAAATTAAGGGAAACACACAGAATTACTCAGGGCCCATGGCCAACAGGGTGTCTACAAAAGGCGACCCATCTCACTTCCATTAAGCAGAGACGGCAGCCGTGGCCGCTGCTTGCCACTCTACTCTTACATCTTCCTAGTCACCATTTTGTATTCCTGGGGCAGACCTGGGGCTCTTTCTTCCAGAGCTTCCAACAGGTGACCAAGGCAGGTGCTGCGTGAGTGAGGAGATGGCATATCCATGTATTCCTGTACATAATGCCATCAGAAGATCCCGTACTAGGTATTTCTTACATTGAGATGATATTGATTATGTGACCTTGAGAGTAGCTATTGTTGTTCATGGCTAAAGGGCAGGGCTGAGGAGACCATGGACCGGCTCACTGCATCTGGCCGTGAAAGGAAAAAACTGTCCTCATGTTCTTACCCCTCAGGGTGGCAGATGTCTAGTTCAAGTAACCATTCCCCAGAGGTGCAGACTCCCTCATACACTCGGCTTGGAGCCTTTGAAGGAAATGGGGACTGCCGCACTCATATCTAGTCAAGGGATGCAACAGCCTCACCCTTGCTAGTGCTCTCTCCTGCACTGGAAGACAATATTAGGTTCCAGGAACAAACATAGAAGACATCTGGAAAGTGGAAAGCTTCTAGCAATCATACCATCCTGTCTCTTACTTTATTTGTGGGTTGTGGGTTTTTTTGTTTGTTTTGTGGTTGTTTTTTTTTCTCCCTGGATGGATGGGACAAACTGCACACAAAAAAAAAGCAGCAGCCTTTCTTTGCCTTTATCTAGAAACAACCAGATGGGGCAGATGAAGGACCTCATGCAAAACACAATGGTGTGACATTATGGGAGACAGGCTACAGTACTAGGCAGTCCTTCCCTCCCTTAGTCTACATTACAATTACATCTAACTTGACATGCCCACTTCATCTTCTTATCAGGCATTTTGTCATTTGTCAGAAAATCTTCATTTAGTGCATCGAGGCATTTTTGTCACAGATAATGAAAATCTTTAAAAAAAAATATTAAGCCCAGCAATTCATGTGATTCGTGTGGCACAAGTGCATTGCACTTGTTTTAATGAGCTAACCAACAGAATCATGCTTCCCTCTGGGAAGTCAGCATGTCAGCGTATGCTAGGAAAATTGAGAAGTAGTCAGCCTCCAACCAAAAAATAAACTCCACGTTTTATAGCTTAAAATGAAGCCACTGAAGACTAAACATCTGGGCTTTTTGGATACCATCCCAGATACTGTGTGTAGCATCGAAGCTCTTCATCACTGTATCCTCTTAAGAATTTAAATAAAATAATTCCCTCAATATACGCTGTTTCTCTGCAGAACATCACAAAAAAAGTGCCTGTTACAGTAAGATCTTGGGGCAAGGCCTGTTTTTACTACATGTGTGGAGAGCATGCAGAACCACAGTGCGTCGGTTTTCTTCAGGATCTCCAGGACTTCTCACAATACAAGTCACCATTCCGCAGCAACAGCAACAACCCACACGGAGCACAAAAGAAGCCAATTAAAGGGGGATTATCAGAACTCCTAGAAGTGCCACTGGAAGCCAATGGGATTTTCTGTTCCTGAAATGCAACAGACACATCCACAGCATATTACATCAGCATACTTTAGAGACCTTCCCACCAGCACTGAGCAAGGTAGCATGCCTCCATGGTACAGAGCAGTACATTAATGGTAAGGTCCTCCAGGATATTTAGGCCTGTTTCTCATCAAGTATAAACCAGATCTAGCAGAGCACCACTATGACACTGGTTTCAGTGCTAGTTTGGAGAGGTCTACTCAGTACACTGTGCATTCCTAGATGCTCAGGAGCTATTGAAAACCCTGGTTCCTGCACAACCTGCTTTGAGATCTCCACTGTTCCCATCTGCGGCGCTTTACAGTCAGTACCAGCCATGCCTAGATGCAACCTAGATTTACTGGGACTGCTGCACAAGATTCTGTAGCTGATTCTGTGCAGGAGGTCAAATTAGATCAGTGTATACATTTAAACTCCATGAACTGCTGAAAAAGAGCATACGGAACATGGCCGCTGGAAAGCAACTGAACGAGCACAACATTTCATAGGTCAGAGGCACATGGATTATAACTACAGCCAAACTACACTGCGCAAGAGAGCCACACAAAAGACAAAAAGTATCGGATGAGGCTGAAACAGAATCAGCCTTAATAGACAGTACCTCCCTAGAGCTTTTATGCTCACGGCCAAGCAAAACGGTTCTGCGCAGGAAGACAAGAACTGCAGACTTCTGGCATGGCTCTTGAGACACAAACAGTATGAGAGACTTGTTCCCATAGTGGAACGAAGAGATGAAGCAGACCCCCTTGAAACAATTTCTGGCCATCGTACCATCCAAACAAGCACAAATAAATTCGACTGTTTCATCTTTCACTGTACTTTTCTATATATAAAATAAAGTAGAAAATAACTATTTGAAAAGTTGCTAGTTTTTTCTCTTTTTAACTGACTTTCCTCTAGCCAATGACACGCAACCATATTCTCCTGTTTTTTTAGAGATACATTGGTATTAGGAAGCTCTATGGTACGCTGTTCTTTTTGTTTCTTTTTTTCCAGTCTTGTACCTTTTCTTTCCAGTCCTGAGATGATCACTCCTACTCTTCACTTTCAAGCTCCTTGTCTCCCTGCTCCTCTAAGGTGACTTAAAAAGAGAGAAACTCATGCATAGGCTAGGAAGATGGCTTGATTAAAGACTTTTCCACTCCTATAAGTAATTTCAAAAGAATCATTCTACCCAGGGATGACAACAGGGAAGATGTTTCCATAAAAATCTGCATGCTTCCAGCAAATACATAATCATACCGACAGAGGCAAAGAGAGTGTGAAGACCTCATGCTCTGGCAATGTAATTCTTTTCCTTTTCTTTTTGTTTGCTTCTTCTGTTTTTCCCATACTTCCTGCTATGTTTCAAACAGATCTTTCCTTTGCTGCATTTTACATACTTCTGTCATTTTCTTCCATCATCTCATCTTTCCTAGCTTGTATTTCTAGCCTCTCCATCCCCCAATTTCCCTTGTCTGCTAATTTCAGCTATTAAGATGTAAACAATAGTTCTCAAAAAAAAACAAACCCACAAACCAAAACCAAAAAACAACCCCACAACAAAAAAACATAACAACAACAAAAAAAAAAACCACCAACGCCTGTTTCTAAAGTTGAAAAAGAAAAACTACAGAGACAACAGATATCTTAGGAGTCCAGTACAGAATGGGAGGACTTTGAAACAAGGTGAATAGTAAACAGAAAGTTCTGTTTTGAAATGATAGTGCAACAAAGGAACCAAATACGGAAGAAATAAAGTGAAAACTAATCCAGATATTTGCTTGGAATTGATTTTTTTTTTCAGTTAAGGAAAGTTAGTATACCACATCCATTATTCTTCTTGTCCAATACGTTTCTGTACTTACTGATTTTATCCATAATTAGACTTGCCAAAATATCATGAGAGTCTTCCTACTAATGAGACACTTAAGACAGAGAAAATGCCAGATTTTCTAGATAAATCAGAAACTACAGATGGAAAATTTCTTTCATGAAAGAGTCCATCCCCATGTCCCAAGCAAGCCCAGGCCCATGAAGTGCTGTACTTATCTTTTTAACACTCCAAGATGTTAACCAACATTAAGACTCCATCCAGCTGCCTCAGAAGGGGGGTTGCTATCAACATCCCCCAACATAAAGGGTAGCTTAGTCCTGGCTGAAGAGGCAGAACAAAGAAGCAAAAACCTTTTCTTGATGGATGCTGCAGTTGAGGGTTGCAGCACATTTTTAGGGCAGCATGAGAAAGCCAATACTCTGATGGTGTCACAGCCTTTGGTTCCCTGCTGCAGCTTGCTTCACAGGCACGGCTTCTGTCCCATAAACACAGCTATAAGACACTCAAGCTGGAACTGGGGCCTTGGAAAGTTTTTGAACACACTTAAAATAATTTTTATTCAAGGAACATGTACTAGAATATTACTATTACTTGCTTCTCAAAGTATTGCTGCTACAGGAGAAAACTTGATTACCAGAACCCAGCTGAAAATAGTTCAGCTTCCAAACATCAGTTCTGCCCAGCTGCAGGCAATGTTGACTAATTTAGGAGGATAGGACCCCCAGGTTCCTTATGTGTCAGTGGAAATGGAGAGCAGCTCTGCAGGGCATTTCAGAGCACCAAATCTAGAATCCTTTTCTGAACCACCTTCTGAAGGACCTTCTCTCTGCAGGTTATATACAGAGTCTTGAGAAAACCAGCTTTTAAACTGAGAACGTTGTGTTTGTTTCTGAAATTGGGCAGGGTGAACATTTCCCTCTGCAAGTGTCACTACTCAGCCTTTATCAGACTTACAGTGTGGGGCGAGAGCCAGCTCGTGGCATGTGCCAAAGGGAGAAGAAAGGAAGGGAAAGGAGGGCGAGACATTCATGCTGGGATTGTATGTGGAGGAAGGGACAGGGCAGCGAGGCACTCATGCAAGGCACCGCAGAGGTGGATAAGGAAAGAAAGGAGAAAAAAAAAAAAAAAAAAGTCAGGGATACTTGCACATTGGCTTTTAGTTCTAATAAATAAAAACTAGGGCAATGCACCCATTTTTATCACAAGGCTCCACTAATGAGAGTGCTGCTAATGAGAACACAACATGGACAAAAGCTTCTCTCAAAGCTTTTTCATTCAACACCAAACACTTCCCAGTCAAAATCCAGAAAGTCCTCCTAATAGGGATTAGCTCATTTTCATTGTGAGCCAGGAGCCTTTGGAACAAAAATACCAAGTGTTTGGTCAGGAAAAGCAATTTGGGCCAAATATTGTTCTCATTTGCTCTTGGTCTTTCTTTCCCTCCCCTCTCTGTTCTCTCCCAGTGATGATGAAGGGTACAACTGTCACCACTACTTCTTCCTGTTAGCACATAGGAAAGACCCAGGCAAATGGCTCTTGTTCAGTTCCATTCATTGCAGCTGGGTCACGCAGGCAAACCACTGTGAGCTGATACAATGAAAAGTGACTATTAGCTGGAAAGCATGAACTTTTTTGCCTCAAATTCTTCTGTTCCCTTACATCCTTTTTTTACAGCAATGTGCCACTATGTATATTAAGAAGCCAAATGAATTAAAACCAATTAATCCTTGTTTAGTGGTTTTTTTTTCTCCTACAAAGTAGATGGAGTATACAAGCGTGTACATGACTAAATGTATGTATATTCACTTTTAAATAAAAACAGGAGGTCAAGTTTTCAGTTAGTGTAATTTACCACATTAACAACATACTCCCCCCCCGCCCCCAAGTATGCAGCACCCTACTAAATGCTGAAGTGCCCTCTTAATTTGCATAACACATGTATACTATCACTCAAATCCAAATGTGGATTGATACAGACATACCAAGGAACAAACAACTCACTGCATAGATGCAGACCTAATCATTCAGTGGTTATGGCTGATGCCCAAAACAGACTATATAGCTAGTGGAAACAACTCTGCATCTACCAAACTGGCTCAATTTAATGAGCATTTCACTCACTCTCAGTGAGATTCTTTTTGAAATAAAAATTCAGAAAGAGTTTTATAGATTTTGGTGATCGTTTACTTAACTGAGAGAAAACAGAAGAAAGAATTACAGACTTAAGGTACATCTGCTGAATTTCATCATTACTATGGGAGATCAAAGCATTTTCCTTAATCTCTTCTTAACTAAAATAATTTAAGCCCATTTTCATTGTTCCTTCCCCAGGCTGTACCCTTTCAAGGGCAGTTCCACTGTTTTTAATCTAAAATACAATAACCTGTCTCATACACAACACACATAAATTTCTAAATCTCCCCGTGCCAGACAAGGGCAGTAAATTGAGAAAAGGACAACGACAGTAACTTCACATGTGCAAAGCCAGTTTCCTAGCAGGGGATCAATAACAGCTGACTGCATTACAGTCACAGGGAAACCGGCTCCAGGAGGTCACCAGTGCCCTCGGTACCACCAAGCCTGACAGTGTATATACATGACACAGGGCAGAAATGTGCAGAGCGTCCTGGAAGAACGCTGAACAAGCCAGTCCGGGTGCTGGAAGCAACACAGAGCGCGGCAACACTGGTCAGCACTGCAAGTGCCTCGCAAATATTTTCACTCCTCAGAGTCTAAGAAGGACATTCTTCCTCATTTTGCCTCTACTCACACCATAACTTTATCAGCTACATGAATCTTCCCAGCAAAAATAATAACACTAAAAAAATCTGTAAAGTATTTCTTTCTTAGCTTCCCCTTTGAGGGAGTTATCCTTTCCTCTGAGAAAGGGAGAGCTAACTTGTCCAGCTCGCAGGACTACAAACCAAAGGGTGAAACTAAAGATACAGTTCTCAGAGATCGTCCTAGATCCCCAAAGAGGGAATGCTACATTATTTTATCGCCCTGTTTATCAGTTGAGCTTATCCTTTTTATTCCCTTCACTACAGCAATGCTAAACAGTCTGCAGGCCTTTTGATAACTTAACCTCTTGCTGCCTCAATTTCTTCTTCTGTATAAAGGGAATAATACATATATATTCATCTTTTGACAATTAGACTAACTAATCCAACTAACCAGTTAAGTGCATTCATAAAGCACTGCAAACTCCTCAGATGCAAAGCATTATAGTAACACAAAGTTTTATTGTTATTGTTGTAACAATAATCAAAATTCAGAGGGTAAGGGAAGATGCCAGCTGGCAGATTGAATATCTCCTCTCACTTATTGGCAGCAGTTTCATTGTAATAAAAGCAGGACCATTGCTGATTATGCTGGCTTGTGCTCCCAGTCTTCAACTGGTTAAGGAGCTGTTGTCAGCTTATTTCACAGAAAGCTCCGTGTGACTCAAAATACTGTCTGATCAGCTTTTTTCCATGGAGCCAGGATTCCCAAAAGCAGAAGTCCTTAAGTACATGCTTAAAGTAAAACCAGCATTTAGGTGTTTATGTTGATCAGACTCACAATAAAAAAAGCCCTCCTCAACATAAAAAAATAGAAAGGGTTTTCCCTCCCCAAAACAGATACGTTAGAGTATTCATGGCAAAACCCCCTCTTGATTTATCTCATCGCTAAACCCCACATTTGCCCAGTTTGTTTCAGCTAAGTATATGGAGATATATATATGTATCACATATACTTATGATATACTTACATACATATCATATATATTTCATTTAAATAAACCTCTTCCTCGGGGCTTGTGCCTTGATGTTGCAGGTTGCAAGATGTTGCAGCGCTCTCCAAACTATCAAGACGCAGCAAGGTCTTTTACCATCTCATACTGCCACACTCTTCATCCCAGTGCCTCTGCTACCTTCTCCTCATCGCTCCTCACTGAGGGCATGCTCTCTCTCCCACGCTCCTCAGGGCTATGTAACCACTTAGTGGGAATGAGCTGCACCTGCACATCATCCATGTCCATCAAC
>JAVJGJ010000047.1:102049701-102081554 GCA_035590215.1 Microhierax caerulescens
CCATGTCCATCAACCCACTGCCTCTGCGGCAAGGCCACAGCTGCACGTTATCAGTGCTCATCAACCCACTGCCTTCATTCTCTACAGTAAGACTCTACCAGACTTTAACTCCTGTTCATGACATCTGAATTAGACAGGGCTAAGGGGTAGATTCCAACTAAAAAGCACCTGTTTTAGGTGTCTAACAAAGGTTATGCTAGCCAGTGACACAGAAAGATGGATCCGTGACGCAGAACACACCAAAGTAACACTGTATACTGGCAAGCATGGACTCTTGTCGAAAGCTTAAAAGTAAAAAAAATCTCTGACGATGTAGAAAAACTTCTGGAAAAAGATTTTTTGAACATTTGGCCCTTGGCTGCATCAGTGAAAACCAGAAAAGGTTATGAAAGGAGTCAACAAACAGAATCTCATCCTAGAGTAATTGCTCTTCCTGGAATAAGCGATAGTTGATAATGATAAACAGCCAGAAAGCCACTGAAAAATGAAAATAAAAACACAATTTGCTCAAAGAGACAAGACGGTTACTACTCACAGAAAGCATCGTTAATTAGAACTTCTAAAAGAAGATTTCTCATCTTGTAGGAACTTACTGGCAACTGATTGCTCCAAGGTAGGTTTCAAGACACATGAAAATGACAAACATATAATGGTACTAACTAAAAGGCGACTATGATGATGAGATCAAAGATTAATTCTGCAATTTTTTTTATTGGTAAATTCACACAAATTAGAATGGTAAACTACAGCTTGGTGTTGGGGGTGTTAAGAACCAAGCAGGGTTGTTGTAACAGTCAAATCAGCCACTGGTGACCACTGCCTACTTAGTAGGCCAAGCGGACCAGCAGCATGCAGTTCCCCCACATATCTACCTACCATATGACTGGAAATGTATCTATGTATTAGACCACCTCTCCAGGATATCAAAGGAACTAATGGCATGAGCAACCTAACTTCTGATTAGTAAAACTATAAATCAAGATCAGGAAAGCCTGATGCTCTCACAGTGCTAGAAAGAGCAATAGCAGAAGGCTGGAGGATACAACAGAATATTTGCTATCACTGGAGAAATCTAAGCTGAACCAGAGAGACAGCTTCAGTGTTCTTAGGCTTAGTTCAGATCTCAGGCAGCCACTACTGACACACCACAGGCTGGCTATATGAGGAATGAAAGGTGATGCAGCAGCCACAGCTCCAGTTTCCAGGGAGACTCGTCTGATAATTGAGGATACCAGCACCAGAAAAGTCAACCCAAATGTTAACTCCTCAAAAATATGTCCTCCAACGCAAAAGCAGGAAAATATAGCTTGTAAATCAAAGGTGATCTAAACAACTCTGATTACTGGTGACAGGCAAAATAGACGACACATACTGGCATATCGAAGAGAAAAGCGGACAGTCCAGAAGATCATACGTTTGCTAGATTTTTACCTTCAGAGCAGTTACGGTTACTTGAAGCACATCAAGCGGCAAAACAAGCTCATTAACTTCATCATTTTTTGATAACATCTGACAAGTCTCCACCACTGCTCACCTGAATGCTAACAGAGGCATCTGAAAGTTGATCAGAAGCAAAACAGACCCTTGTTGTCTCTGACACAAGGGACCACGGGTGGGTTGTTCTTGTTGTGGGAGAACAGCATAAAGTTATTTGTTACTGTCTTGAAAGACAACGTGGAAGGAACCCCACTGCATTTCCCCTATCCCTGTAGTAGCCACCCTCTTGTTCACGTCAACATCTTGCTGGGCAGAGCACCAGTAAACATGGGCTCCCAGAGCTCCACCATGAGCAACATACACAGCCAGGCCACTGCTGGTTTTGTCCAGGCTGCTGTTTACTTTTCCCACTTGTAGCAACTCTGCATACTTATATGGCATGGATTCCTATTAAAAATAATGACAAGCCTTAATACGAGGTATCAAAGTGAAGCAATGAATTAAAGGCATGGGAGCAAAATATGTTGTCTTCTGCAAGACACTGCTGCGGATTTTGATATGAAGATTGGATAAATGGATGCTATCCAAGTATCAGCTTAGCCCTTTGCAGGAGACTAAGGTTTGGCATTCAGTGCCAAAATAGCAAGGCTGTAGTTCAAGTATCACACAGGCATACCTCAAAACTTCAAACACAGTAATGACAATGCAAAATGCTGCTAATGATAAGTTAAGAAAAGTCACAAATCACAACTGAATTTGGAAAGTAAAGAAGCAGAAAACATGACAGAATTCATTTATGTGGCAACTGGCATGCATGTTTGGACAGATATTCATAAAAGGCCTACTGGCAAACTGTTAAGCATTTACTCATTCAAACAAAACCAAAATCTGGCCATCAAAATCAACCCGTCAGACAGTAATACAAGTACTCTTCAGCTGAACAAACTGGTACAGACAAACACCTTTGAAAGACGTATTTGTTGTATTTCATCTCTGTAATTTATCTTAGAAATAGGATGAAAACACCTACTTCATTTGCTAAGAACAAAGCCTTACCATCTATCTTGGCAGAGGCAACACCAGGCAGCTGGGGAACATGTAAGACTCTCTCTCCACTGGCCTTTCTTCAGGAAGGGAAAATATGTGGGACCTAACAGAGAGAATGCACCAAGACCAGCCCAAGGGTGTCAACACATGTACAAGCTACTATCTGAGATTACAGGATGTATCCCAGTTATAATACGTAATTTATATACATTTATTGTCCTTATTCTATTATTATCTATACTCCACAGGACACAGCACTGGACCTACAAGCATTTCTAGTAGTTTTTTTCTTGCTATAGAAATAACATACTGGGCTTCTACTGTTGGCAGCTCTTTCATCTCAGATTTCTTGGTAGTGGTGATTTATCTAAAAGTCAAACTCAGGAGTGTGCTTTCCTAGTAATTTGTGATTTGTTGTTGATTGGTTTGGCAGAAGATGAAGCTTGAGGAACTGGAATAAACAAACCTAGCACATAATGCTACCTCTTTGAGTGCTATTTTAAAGGATATTTTTAAAAAATAGGATGCTGCAATAATCATTAATTATTTGCATTATAGTGTAGAAGAAAGGCTTAAACTAAGGTTGGGCCCCACATTGCAAAGCCTTGTAGAAACCAAAAAGAGATATGTATTTCATGTCTCAAAGAACTACAGATAAAATATGCGTGACAATTTAAGCCTGGGAGGCCCAGAAATGTTATTTATTTTTCCTGTCTGAGGAAGAGTTATTTGTTTGTTTAATTGTACTGTGCCTTTTAGTAGGGAATGTTAAGGAATCTTCTGTTGACAGGAAAAACAATATAGTTCAAACTATTTCAGCAAGCATGCCTATTATTCACTGGATAGTATTATACATATGACAAGCATTGTATTTGCTGCAAACAGGAGAAACATTTGCTGTTTTGCTCAGCTGAACAGAGAACAGCTTCTCAGCCATGCTTTATCTATTTTTTCAAATATTAAATATTACATCACTGTGAAATAAATTAATTGACCTGTGCTGTGAACAAATAAATTACAAAATTCAATATGCTGCTTTGAATTTGCAACTCATTTCGGCAAGGCAGTTCTGCAGCAGCTCTAACATATGAGTTAAGTAAGCCTTTCTGACAGGTGTAAAAGCCTTTCATACCACTTGCAAGGTTATGCTAGCGAAATATGACAGAAAACGTGGACTAGTCACAATATCATATGTTCTGTATCAGCAAGTATCATAACAGAAAGGCTCACTACACCAAATAAAATGTACTATGTGGTAAAACAATGGGTGTGCAGAAATAATGACATAACAGATCAGGCAGGAGCTGGGCTCTAATTTGGTGGGTTGCATTGCCATAGAATTAACCCAAATGAGAGAACTCATTATCTAGGAAAAATAAAATAATGACCTTACCCACCAGAGGCATTACACTATGTTTGGCTAAGGAGAAAGGAAGCAACATTTGTTTGCTTTTTAAATGCTCAAAAGACTTTTACAAAATGTTGACAGTTTCCATATGTCTTGCCTTTCTCTGCCATCCTGTTTTGTGTGCTTTCTCAAAGAGACTTTACCAGTCTCTCTTCCCAGATGTTTAGTATTTGAGGAAGCATCATATATCACTGCTGGAGCAGGAGACATTGCTGGCTTTGACACATACAGTGCTCCAAATCAAAGTTTGATTTTGTTTTGCATAATTAGTGGCTCATGCCCTTCCCTTGGCTCCTGTGCCTACCCCCAGCTCATCCAGGTGATAATCTGCATACTTCCCAAAGTACATTTTCACAGCCTTGGCCAGGGGATGCTTTTGGTTGTTACTAAAGCTGGGCAACTCTGCCAAGTACCCCCATTCAGAAGAACGGTGAATGATGGAAGGAAACTATTTCTCTATTATAAGACTAAACGGCTGATGAGCCAATCATCTAACTACGCACTTGTGCTCTGTGCTCTTGGAAAAAGCTCTACCCTGGAAAAAATGAGTCTGTGTGGAACTGCAAGCTGGACTTTAATCAGGGTCTCTGTGCTAAAAGGCCAGCACTGCATTTGGTATGTGATCCAGAAACTTCTGCAGAAGGTTCATGTGAATTACATATTGCCTCACGTTTGAGAGTCAGGCAGCCAAAACATATTGTTCTAAACATCCTTGTTCACATGAACTTCAGCCACTATTTACTAGCATTCAAGGGAAAAAAGAAAAAAAAAAATGACATCAACACTGATCTAATGCTTTGATTTTTTTACTAGGAGGACAGCTGTTTACACCAGTCTGATTCGCATCTGTGAAAATGCACAGCTTACAAGGACAGTTGAGGGTTGGCAGCAAGCAGAACTGAAAACCAGGTGCTTTAAGCCCCTCAAAAGCGAATTCATGCAGATAAAACAGATTATTTTCTGCCTCCCTTAAAAAAAAAAACAAACAACAAAGGAAAAAAAAAAAACCCAAGAAAGAAAAGCCCTAAAGGGTCTTCAGAGAAAGAACCAAGAACAATTGAGGTATTAACAAACACAGAACTCACCAGGACAAATAAACTAGGGATTAATTGTTTTGCTCTATGACCATCAACAAAGTCTATCAGCTAGCATCTATTTCCAGAACTTCCAATTCAAATTACATCTAATGAGTTTACAGTACGATTTTTAAAGGGTCTCGCCTGAGTCATAAAGACTGAAGCAACCATTAAGCCCCATTTGTTAACAGCTATGATAACTACACTGTCATTATGCACACTGTAGGACACTGTGCTACACAAAGGACTAATGTTATTGCACCAGACTAGAAGCACTTTAAAGTCATCTTGTGCAACTAGTAAGACAGGCAAAACACATTTTCAGGTCATAAAAAGCATTCTGAAATTGCTGAAAATCATGCATTAGCATCAACTGTACATTTAAAATAGTACGTTAATCTACTATTTAAATAGACCACATTCACCTGCCAAGTTTAGTTTTGCATTTTCTCTTAACTACAGTTATCAAAACACACAACTGTTGTGGTTACATATTTGTTTGGGTTTGATGATAGTTTTGCCCTCCTACTCCCCTACAATTATTTTCATTCAAGGCAGCAAATTCGTTTGTCCCCTCTTTTTTTTTTTTTTTTCTAAAAACATTAAGGTGTTATTCTTCTTGTAACTGTTCACCAAGTCTAGACAATAACATATTGTGTCAGCAGATATGTTAGTGAAAGTGATGAAAACTGTGGAGATATACTTGAAGTCTGATGGGTAATCAGAGCTTATCTACTTGTAATTAATTTGTCATCACAGTTAAGATTTAAAATTGAAATCTACTGACTAGACTCTGATCTTCACGTATACCTGAAGAAAACTGAGGATTTGAAAGACTATTCTAATTTACAGTGCTGTAACTAAAATTGGATTCTGAGGTTTTGTGTCTTCAGCTCCAGAAAACCAGTTTTCAGTAAAGCACTTCTGAGATGATGTTAGAAAAACTAGCTTGATCTCAGTCTTAAGGAGATCCTTATCTTCCCACTTACTTAAAGAAAATTAAATGGAACAACGGCACATCACAGGATCTTGTGGCCATGATACATCAGGCTAAAATTATATAGGAGACCTCTGATAGCTCTTTCTGATAGGTCAGAAACGAGGTGTGCCTGACAGCATTGGCACGAGGTATTGCAGCAGTACTAGCTCAGTTTTGAGGGGACTGGTGGAATGGATAACAACTGCTACCCTACCATATGCTTGTCCCAAGAAAATATGTTCCGTTCACATAGGCCGTGTGCGGCTAAGCGTAAGCTTGCCCTTCAACGTTTTACCCAAGGTGTTCTCAGAAAGCCTAATGACTTAGATCCAAAGAGAGCAGACGCATTATACAAGATGCACTAGTTTATAGAGACAGATCAATCACAGCACAGCATTCCACTTTGCACAGAAGGATGTGAAAGGAAAGACAACTTAGAATAAAATGGAAAAAAATCAAGTCTCAGGAATCCCCAGTTAGTATCAGTTTATATACAGCTTCAACTACGATATTGTGATGATTTCTCTAGATAAAAGGGAAGAATTAACAGACTTTTTATATAGTATATTAGTATGTTAGCAAATACAGAATATATAGAAAACCAGAATATATATTAGCAAAAAAAGAAAAATAAAAACCTGGTCAAATCTGTATGTTGAAGGTAGCCTTTGGATTCTACAGAAGGAATTACCTCACCGTTTGTTTATATGCTTCAGAATAGACAAGGCATCACCACAGGGAATGAGTCCTTGTCCTCTCTTTCTTAGCAAGTCACTTTATCATTATCATTTTCTGAAAGAATTATTTATAGAAGATTCTCTATAGATATTCATTTGGGGGCATATGCCTAAAGAAATAATCACTTAATATAACAAACATCTTAATTTAGAGTTAACATTTGACAGTATGTTCCCCTCAATGCTCAACTGGTAACTACCAAAATGTTTCAGCTTAAAGAGGGACTTCCATCTGAGGGAGGAGGATGGGAGGTGCACAACATCTAATGGCAGAGCAATGTTTTAATCCTCTTCTCAGTCACAAGCCTTATGGTCTCAGTGTTTATACTAGTTACTGTAGCTATCTAATTTCTAAGCCAAAGGCTTTCCCACATTTTACTACGACCTCTCGCTAGATACTCCTGCCCACCAGGTTTTGACTTCTCTTACTTCCCGGCAAAGTGGATATCTATTTTGTAATGCCCCACAATTTCAAGTGGTTATGGTCCCAATTTGCTATGTGCTGGTGGTCAATGCGTGTCTTAAAAGTTGGATGCTTACTTCTCATTAAATTAAGCTTCTAGGCAAGACTAGCAGACTCCTTACTAGTTTGTGTTATACTCTTACTTATACCCAGATTATGCCTGCCCGCTCTGGGCTCTCCTCAGACCAAGAGCACCCTGCAAGCAGCCCTGCACCCTGGCACGTTCGCTCTTCTGGGCTATATAACCCAATGCTTTGACTCACCAAGGCATTCATCATTTTGCTGCAACTTGTTCCTAAGGCAGACACAAATATTGCAGGCTCAACAGCAGAATGGACCGGGAAGCTGCCAGAAAACTAGTTTTCCTCTGTCAAAAATACCCCAATCAATTTAAATTAACACAAAACAATATACTGGTTTCCACAGACCTTTCACCTCCACATTGTAATTTCTACTCAAAGTTGCAACAGAGCTGAGGGCAGCAGAGCAGCCTGAGGCTCAGGACACCCTCAGGAAGGTGGAAGAGATCAGGTTGGACAATGATTCAGACCCAGAGCTTCAACCTGAGTTTTACACCCTCAGCCAGCTATCTGCACGGGGTGTTTCTGGTGGTTACAATACTGTTAACAGTGCCAAGCTAGGGATGGGAGAGAAGCATCTACAGAGAAAATACCTTTTATTAGACCAACAAATGGTTGGAAAACATACTTCTGCACACACAAGGTTCTCTCCAGATTTGAAAAAGCAGCACAGTCTTTCTCCGTCCTCTTCCTCCTCCCCTGCCCCCATTCCAAAATAACTTGAGTTCACCCCAATACAGACTAGGTGAAGAAATCCTCAAAAAGACTTAACAGACAGGGAACCCATTTTTTATCCTGTTTCATCCAAGAGTATTAATTCACTGCTGACTGCAGCTGACAGAGAAGTTAGAACTCAAAGGCAAAAAACCCTACTGGAACAGCACTCCAAATAGACGTAGGAAAGTACTAGTCAAACACTTATTTCTAACTTAAAATAATTCACAGAAGTGTTGTTCCAGCTGACACTGCTTGCTTTGATGCTTCCTCCAAAAATAAAATATCTGGTAAAAAGGAGACAATTTGGACCCAAATGAATTGTGCAGAGATTTTGGAGTCTGAGGGTCTTCTGTTTAAGAGGGATACCTGTAACTACACCTACTTAAAATTTAAATATTTAGAGACAAGAACATTTGTGTTTGGGAATGGTCTGCATTCCTGGCTTTCTAATGACAGCCAAGAAACTAGTCCTTCCATTTGTTCAAACTCTGTTGACACATTGGCTTTGCTGCATTATCAGTGAAAACACAACTTAGCTGAGCTGCATAGATGTTTTGAACTGGCCCAAAAGGCCAAGCAATGTGATCAGCATCGAAACACCTTCAAGTTGTTTCCCTGAGCATTCATGCACACATCTGTACTGCCTATTTCTTCTTTCACCAATGACATCCAATAAAAAGCAACTAATTTAATAAGCTTACCAGTAGATGCTTCTATATTTCACTTATGTCAAAAAGAAAACATACTGTTTTTCGAAAAACACAGCTATTTAACATATCCTTGCTGTTCAGACCTGGAAACCAGGCATCAGACACGCAGCTTACAGGAGTCACTGAAACGAGGGAATAACAATGTATTTGTAAAACAGTATATTGATTATTTTTTTTTAAAAGGGCACGTGGAATTTTCCCTGGGTGTAATTCAACATGCCTTGTCAAAGAAACATTTTCTTTGTATGTGCAAATTGAGCATTTATCTTTTCAGCCATTTGGGAGCAAGTGGCTTTGTGCTTTTGGTGTCCTTTGTGCCACTGGTGTGTATATGCTTCCCATATCCACTTCATACCAACCTTTCAGTATTGCGACCACTGGGGCTGGACTGAAAGCTTCCTCTTAACTGCATTCGCTTCTGATATGATTGTGCTTCCTTTGTAGCCCTTCAAAACAGACAAACTTCCAAGAAGCCCTCTAAGACTCAGACTTTTGAAAAAACCTGCTGTGTTCTCTGACTGCAACCACCAACAGTGCATGCTGCTCTTGCCCAACCCCCCCAAAAAATTTTTTTCTAGCAAACACATGTATTACTTTATCTCACCTTCCTCTGCACAATCCAATCATTTTTTATTTTTTTTTTAACCTCTGGGTATTTTTGGAGCAATTTGGTCCTTTCCGTTTTACTATACGTGATCTATTAGCTACATAACTTTACAGACCAAGATAGGTTTTACAGTAGTTCTCAGACATCTAAAACCTCAGAAACTGAGGGAAAAAATGGAGTAATAGGGGCTAATTTGTCCGGCTGCCCAAACCAAAACCATAATGATTACATGAAAATCAGAGAAATAACTTCATGGATAGGTGGTCTGGCTCCCATGATGATGGTTCTTGAGTCCTAACATCTGGGGGAGTGATCATTTTCCATGTATAATAAGCTCAGCTATTTATTAATATTAAAATATCTTACACAGGGAAAAGCAGTGTGGAACAAACGCTAACTAAAAACCTCAGATGCAAAAAAAAGGAAAAAAAATCAAAGGCTTTTTTAATTTTCCATAGTTATTAATGTTTGTTCCCATAAACATAAAGTATTAGTTCTCTCCCTTTATGATAATTTGATAGCTATGATATTAAAGATACAAAGATACCAGAAATGTGTAGAGGGGAAAAAACGCCAGCAACAAATTATATTGATAAACCATAGGAACAATTAACGGCATACTTTGACTAGAAAAGTGACCAGCTTTTTTTCCCCTTAATTTTTAAAAAATGTTTAGTATTAAGAACTATTTATGATTTCCTGTGCAGACTTTTTGAAAAAGTTTAATTAACCCCATAATTTCCCCTTATCCTTCAGCCACTGGAAGCAGGTATCTTTTGACAGTGGAAAATTATCTGGAAGTACTGAAGTGTTTAAGATTGGAAAAAAATACAGAAGCTAGGCTGGTTGTGGGATAGTACCCAAGCCTTTCACCCTTCTGAGCTGGGTAAAAAAAAAAAAAAAAAAAAAAATTAAAAAAGATATCTGTCTTAGGTCGTAAGTCAAATAGGCTTCATGATATGGAGTCCCTCAGGAAGGCAGAGAAATGAGGAATGAGGCACACACGCACTAGGACTCATAACCTACTTCTGTATTGCTGTGAGCTGGCTTCCTATTAAAATGTCACACAAGCATGCACCTTCCTACTGAATCTTACCTGGATTCATCCTAGGAAATCCTTCAAAAATCTAAAGCTTTCGATCACTGAAATCACACATACACATAGACAAAAAGCCCTTCAACTGTTCTTGGGACCTACACCAAGTTATATTCAACAAGCTGCCCTCTTGGCGTGGAAAATGCCAGGTTAATTCCACCTGCTCCCGCGCAGATAAACAGGTGTTTGTGTCCCATGCCCTGCTATGTTCAGTGAGGTGACTCAAACAGCAGGGCCCCTGCCACTGCCCCTGGCAGGCTGCGCCACAAGCCTGCTCTCAGGACGTGGGGTTTGGATGTTCTGCCTCATCTTCCTTCTCTTCATTTAGTCCTGTAAGCCTTCATCTTACTCTCCTGAATCATCCTTCAGGCCAGGTCATTAAGGAATCTCCTATTCTTATCAATCCCTAGTAGCTCAGGACAGCAGAAAAATACCTGTATGCCAGGAGAATAGCGCACACAGGATTAACTGAGCAGAGAGGTTTTCACTACAATACCTTTCCCCTCTGCCACAAGCACTAAAAAATCAGGGCAAAGCCTATAATGTTTGTAGGAATAGCAGTGACTTCCTCTAGTCCAGCTCACATAGCTGGAAGAGAAAAGCTCTTGAGCGCAAATGACTTTTTCAGGGCTGCCTGCATCATCATTGCACTGCTGCAGCTACAATTATATTTCTACTCCTACGATGAAGACTAGAGTTCTTATGCATAGTCATATGTGCATATATGTTAGATACGTGCATCACACATGTATATAGCTGAGGGAGAACTAGACAATGAGATTTTACAGATAATATGATGAGCACACCATACTACAGGTTTTAATTTTATTAAAGTACGTGTCCAAATACAGTTCTTTCCTCCAGCTACTGAACACAGTGCTTAGGCTGGACATACTGTAAGAGAGCTGTAGCAACTGTATTAAAATTGTATTCTGAGAAGTAAAAATTGGTTTTCACAAGGCTTTACAATGGTCAAGGATTCAACCCTGCCATTAAAGAGAACAGTCAGCCAGTAAATATCTTGCGCTGTTCTTCCCTAGCAGGAGTGTAATTACACCCCAGCACACCAAACCGCTCTATCTCGTCCTCACGACCTTTGTCCTTTAGCAAACCCAAAAACAAAAAAAAAAAAAAAAAAGAGGAAAAAAAAAAAAAAAGCTGGCATTCTTGCTCCAAGAGCACCACATACTACTTTTAACCTGCTTTAAGATTTCACTGCCCTTCGAAACACTGAACTCTCCTCTGTGTGAACAACCTGACAAGAAGCCAGGCAAAGGGCCACTCGTCGGTCAACAGGAAGTAAGCTGGGACAAAAGGTCCAAGTTGAGGAACGCTTCTCTGGGCTCTCTGTCCATGTGCAGCCTCGGCAGCCTGTGCTTGGGGCAGAGCCAGCATAAAAATGTACTCCGGGTAACTGTGGGCTTTGATTAAAAAGCCACAGTGCTTAATAACAAAACCTGACTGGAGAGAAAAGAGGACCGAAAAAGAAAAAGCCAAGCTTATGAAAAATAGCTCGTGCCTTCAGGCTCTTTTTAAAAATGTGTTTTATTGACTTTTTACTCGATTAAAGGATATTGTTATTCTCTCCTTAGATACCGTCCACTGCTTCATACTGCACATCGATAGATGGTGAACCGATGCAAAAGGCTTAGGTAAAGCAATCTAGAGCCACTGAGTGAACCAGTTCATGTTTCCCTTTGCATCTCGGAAAAAATGAGCTCTTGAACTATTCAGAAATCCCATTAAACTCACACATGGATAGAAAATAATTGCATTTCCAGAACGTCTATATGTGCACTGACACTAAATACTAAGTACGTGTAGACCCTGCTAGTTTCTAAGCACTTCTGAGTTAACTGTTGTGCAAAGCAGAAGCTTCCAGGCAGCTCAACCAAGTGGTATCACCGCTGCCAAAAGATGTTTGTTCACTGAAAAACCTCCAAAGCAGGACTTCGGGCTGACATAGGAAGGCCTGTTAGGTATCACAACAGGTGTTCAAAATTAGCTGCTTAACCACAAAACAAAATCACCCCATTTGCAACAGCCCTTTGTACATGCAGAGAACATGTAAACTTCTCTTGAAGAGGGTATATCTATCTGTAGCCATCCCTGAAACTTTACTGCATGAAGCTATGGGGGATTCAATCGGATCTCCCTCTTCTCCCTCCGTCCCCGCCCTTAAGAAAGCTTCTGAATTTCTTTTGCACATAAGGAAAAAATATCCTTAAATGAGACCCAGAGCTCAAATATGACTTTCTAAAACAGGACTGTGGATTCCTCTCCAAGTAATTTCAACTGGATGACTAAAAATTTCAACTGAATTATTAAAAATAGAAAGATTCTTTTTCCTTACTGCCAGAGAATTTCTGAGTGCCCTGAAGTCAGTTGGCTCAAAAAGTATCACTAATACATAGAAGAATAAAAATAATTCACAAATTAAAATTCTCCATTACAACCTTTTATTGTGGTGAGAAACCTTTTCCACTACATCATCTGATATACTTATGAAGGCCTTTGTATTTAAAATGTGGTTAGCTAGTTTTCCTTATAGTTCAGGATGAAACCAAGGTAGCAATACAGGAATGGATTACTATCCATCATCTATTTGGCTACCCCCTTTGCAAATTCTCACTCCACAAAAAAATGCAAAGGAGCTTGTTGGTCCTTTGCTGAAGGTAAGCTCTCTCCCAAATAACCTGTATTAACCCAAGTGGTGTGTGGACCTGAAAAGTTACCGAGGAGCATGCAAGAACTTGCTGCCTTACGGTAACACGCTCATATGAGCCTTCACTCCCTCCCTCCTTCCTTTGTTGAATTTCTGATATAAATAGCAAAAATAAAAAGTGGTGAGAAGAAATCTTGCAACAAAAGGGATCTAATATGATGCTTATATCATAGTGGGGGCATACTTTTAACTAAGAAGGGGAACGACTGCGTGGCAACAGCTTTGAAAAACACATACTAGAGTTCATAGTGCTAGCGATCTGAACAACGTCATAGAAGCATCAAAGTGGAGATCTTACTGCAATGCATGAACAGGAAAGTGGTGCAAAACCCAACTAAATTAATCCTTCCACTATTCAGGTTGGACATTTCTGCCCAGTTATGAAAGCCACATTTCATGACCAAGTGGTTAAGTCCAGAGTAGAACAGAAAAACAATTACATGCCTAAGTAGTATGATCTGAGAGGAAAGACTGAAATAATCGGGGCTTAGTTACTAGAGAAGGCAGAAGAGACAGGATAACAGTCTTCTGGCAAATTAACAGTTGCTGCAATGTATAAAGGTAAAACTATTTTTCCATGTTCATTGGGAACAGTAGCCTAAAACACAGCAAGGAAAACAGATTAGCTGTCAGAAAAAAAATCTGTGGGTAAGCATAGCACACACTGCCTGGGAATGTTCAGGAAACCCAGTCATGGAACTTTTTGGGGACAGGATGTAAAAATACATGTAAGAAATCAGACATTGTTAAGTCTGCCTTAAGATCAGGTGGATGGACTATATAAATTCCTACCGGCCCCGTCTTCAAATATTATTTTCAGAGCCCCATCTTAATCTCATTTGAAACTGCAGAATTTAGGCTAATGATAGACTGAATATCTCTCACAACAACAGGTTTATACTACCTAGCTGTCATTGATAACTTGAAGCCTGTAATAAATATGTTTTGTAACTAATGAAATCTTATACATATTAAGCTAACTAGCAGCTGAAGAAAGACTGCATATTTCATTCCAGTATTTTTTCATTTCTAAGGACACCTAAATTTTTTACATTAACCTCTGTAAATTAAAAGACAGATTAGCATTTGAAACCTTATGTATTAAGTGGACAGACAAAATTCATCAAAAAAATGTGCACAAATATAAATTTCAGGCTATTCAGACAGTCAATCATTACACAGCTGGCACTTCTGTTGCTCTGTCTGTTAGTCTGTTTGAAATTATGTTCATCTCTCCTGTAAAAGCTTTCAGAAAACTTGAGAATGGTTTCTGATCCCTTTTATTTTCAGTGCCCAGTAACAAGAGCCATGGAGGACACCTGCTTCTGCCTTCTGGATATAACCTTCTGCAATTTTAATTTGACTGGTAGAAAATAATAAACCACAAAACTTCATGATGGTGGTAGCCAAGCTTTGACTTTCCATAGTCATCCCCTACAGAAGTCAACCCTTCAGGAAGATTTATTAGAAAAATCTGAAAGATATTCTGGAGTATAGTGTCTGAAATACAAGGAACACTGACTCTCTATTTCCTTCTTTTATGTGTTTTCTGTTGTTTTCCCTCTTGTTTGTTCGTATGTTACACTGTCAGGCACATTGGAATTAACCAGAAGATATGACCCATATGTCAGTGCATTTGTAGTGGAAAAAGGCAATTTTAAGAGTCTAGTGCTTAATAAAATTTTTGCATGATTTCCTACAGCTGTTATCCATGTGTTATTTCAGGATAGCTGAATCACTGCACTGTTAAAGAACTGAAACAAACATGCAAAACATGCTGAAAATGCAAATCCACAAGTTACTTTAATGTGGGATGTAAGTGTAACAGAGCATTTGGGGCCAGCACTGATAAATAACCACTACGTTATCCTTGCCACCAGACTCTGGATTCCAAAACCAAAATGCTACTTAAACATATGTATTTGCCATATATAATTATAACATCCTGATTTAGTCACTGGAGCCTCTTCTTTCCCTTAGGTTTAATCCTGTTTACTTGTGACACAATGTGTGTTCTCATTGCACTTTAGAATCTAGAGGCAAAATAAAAGTCTGTGGTTTAAAACAAAAGCTAAACAGAAATTCCTCCATCTGAACTCCACATCCGATGATCCTTAGGGCCACAATAATGCCTAAGTTTCAGATGATAGTCCTGGAGCTTTAAAAAATAAATTTCCTTTTCTCTTGAAATGTTAGAGAACAGGAACTGGTTTACCCTATGTTACGAACAGGGATGTGATCACTCTTCATTGCCTACGTGAACTTTGAATAAGGAGCATTTGCCCTAATCTGTCACACAACAACAATACGAGTTCAACAAGCATTAAGCTTACCCTAAAAAATAGATGAAAACAAATATCTGTGCTTATGAATACACTTCTACTGCACTTGGGTGGCCATCTGCAAGAGAAGAGATGCTGGGACCAAAGTCTCCTCTGGTATAATTCCAATGACCTCAAAGTTAAACTAAGACTTACTTGCCCATTACACTTACTGATACACATCAGGATTTTTAAATAAAAACATATCTTGGGTGAGAGAGTTCCAGAAACAGATGCACAAAGCCTTAGAAGGGTTTTGTACACAGCATGGTGTAACTGAGTGATCCTGTCCAGCAAAACACCGGAAAAGCTCATTAATCAAGAGCCAAAAGCCCACACTCTGGATTTTTTTGTTTATCTTCACATAATTTGTTTACATAAACTTTGCACAATATTTTCCAACCCACTGTTCCTTTGGTATTTACTTATCTTCCTAGCAAAAGTTTCCTGCCAATAAATAATTAGAGGATAGATTTTTCCCTTCCTAATTATTAATTATTGCTACTAGTAAGAGAAGATATTTAAAGAGTTTTGATAGTCAGGAACAGTCTACTCTGATATGTTCGTCCATAGTCCAACATTTTCAGCCCTTCACACCATTTCTGATAAAAATATAACATCATTAGAAAATACAAGACTTATACAAAGGCAGATGGCTGAAAAGGCCGTTCTGCGTTTCCAGTAAGAGGCTGTGATTTAAGAAGGTCTTTCTGGAGAAGAGATTTTGTAGAATTTCAGCTGAGGTGGGCTGCCTTCTCTGTGAAAGCAGGCAGGGTTTGCCGGAGCAGAGAGCAAGGGACAGTGAGGGAGCGAGTTAGCAAAAGGCAAACCAGTTGCACACCCTGCACACTAGAAGGTGGCCAAGTATTCAGTTCTGCAGAGCAAAGAGTAGGATCTGGATCAACAGAGAAACTCTACTGCATCTTAGAATGATCCTTCCATGCCCAGAGCTCTGGCTATCATCTATGTAAACACTGACAAGGGTCCTCTCACGTTTCAGGGCAGAACACGGGATCCCTGGCCTCCAAATGCTCTCCCACTGCCTAAACCCATTTTTTTTTTTTTATAAAACTACTGTAAATGCCTGCATCAAATCCCCTCCTAGCACCTTCATTAGAAGTCATTAATGATGGCAATCTATAGGATTGCACAGAAACAGTGGCCCACCAAATGAGTCACTATGGGTGTTCATGACAAAACTTGTTTTTCTCTTTTAAAATACCTTAAATAATCACTGAAAAGACACCTTTGAAACAGGTTTTGTTGTTAAAAAAGAAAAAGGTGGCCTATCAATAAAAAAACACACCCCAAAACCAGCTGCTTCACATTCCATTCATCAATCTTTGGGTTGCTTGTGTCAAACACTGACAGGTTTAATGCATTGAGAGATAGGAGTTCGTCCTTGGCTCCAGCAGGAGGGAGGAAATGAAGGCTGAGCACCAGCCCACATGACACATACTGAAAGGCCTTAGGAGTAAATTGGGGCCTTGAAAACACTCATCCTTCCATGCCCTGGTATCACCCCGTGCAGACATCACAGGAGACGCAGATGTGTGTGTGCATCACCCTGAGCAAGGACAAAAATAGCGATCCCTGAACTAGAGCACCTTCTTTTGGATGTGCTTTGGGCAATGCAATGATAACGGGCATAAGGCCCAGTGCCATATCCAGGGCAAACCCAAAAATCTCTCCTAGGCTTTATAAAAAACAAAATAAGTTTGTCTGTATAAACGCATATACTAGAATGTTCTGCACTAACACAGAGCAAACAGCCTCTACAAATGCAAGCATACACTAAGCAGACAAATAGATTTCTCTAATTTCAATTTTATGGGCAAATCTGAAGAGTGCCAAGAAAGTACAGGTATATTCAAGAGACACACCTGTCCTGTAAGTCACAAAGGTCTTGAAAAGAAGGACTAAGAGCAAGTCACAGTACCTGTTGCCTGCTGAGACAGCTGACAGGGCAGATAAGAGGAACAAGTGTGGAGTGCTATTGTCCTGAACCATCCCCCCACATCAGGAAATAAAAGATGCTGGTGATACTGAAGTTAGGACTTGTGCTTCCTAATGAGAGTTTTGTACAGAGAGTTTGGGAAACTATATGATCACAACTTGTACTGGGACTTTGTCCTGTCTTGCAGTGTCCCAGAAGCAAATGTGTTCACCCCGGCAATCTGCCAGTTAAATGAAATCAAGGGTAGCAAGGCCGAGCTCAAGCCTGGATTTTGTTTCCCTACAGAACTGGGAGAATCTCCAACACTTCCCAGGACAGTCCACACTTTCCTTGGGGCTCCTTGCCCCCAGCTCCTACACAGCTTGCTATGGGAATCAGGGCAAGTTCATTCTCGTGTACACATCGCCCAAGACAATTTGTTTGGGAAAGAAAGGCATCAGCTCCAGCTGCAAACCCAGCAATTTTTCCTGTAAGTCTGTAATACCAACACATGAACCCCTCTGGTGCTGTAGAACATGTCAGTGTTGCATGCCAGATTCAAGACACTTACTTTGTCCTACACGTGGTTTACATTACTAATTATTAAATTCATGTCAAACACAAGATTGAGTATATTTTAACCATTACCAAAACGTGGTTTTATTCCCATCCCACTGGGCACCATCCCCAGACAAAATGAAAGATTATGTTCATTCTTTGGTCTTGGTCATCTTTAGTCCAGGAAATGCAGTGGCTAAACTACTGCGTGAACAGCACCTTTGGCCACCCAGCTCTAATCAGAGTAGGAATACCTACAGCTCACTGAGAAATACCAGTGGTGCGGTCAGGGTCACAACCTACTTCCTGAAAGTCTGTCCTGATTATAATGCAGTCTGTCTTGGCTACGACAGGCAATAGGTTCAGAGTTAGCCAAATCAACTACCCAACTGACATGTCCATCTAGGAGGATAATAAAAAGCAAAAGTTATTTTCAAGATCCTCCACCTTCACTGGGTATTATATATCTAGTCAAGAGGCAAAAATGTCTCATAGCAAACACTAACCTGGAAAATATGCTCTACTACACACTTTCTTTAGAATTCTGTAAAATGGGATTAATGGTACTTCTTCCACATCCTGGGGTACTGAGAGATCAAATGCATCCAAGACTGTGAGGCGCTCTGAGACTTCAGCAATGCAAGTCGTAGAGCAATCCAACACAGACAGATAATCCTCATTTATACCAGATGGGGAAACACTGAAGCAAAGAGAAGTTAAGCAACCTGTCACTCAAAAAAAATGTGGAGAGTACCGCAAAGAGAATTTTATCCCCCTCTCCCCTTCACTACTTCAGACATTTGGAACAAGCTTTGACATGAAGAATATTACTGGAAATAACAGTATGGGAGACAAGTGACTAGCAGATTCCCAACTACATAGCCCAATGAATATAAAACACCATATCCTCTATCCCATCACTGGTCTTAGCATACATTACCGCACAAAATGACTGAATGCAGCATGACTATGCTCATTTTGATAGTGATTTTTTAAGTCAGTCAAGGGAAGAGCTGGCTGTCACTTCTAATCCTTTACTATGAAAGGTGGCAGCACCAGCTCTACCTTGATCCTTCTGCAGGATCTTACACCTCTGAGCACCAAGGGGCTCGCAATTATACCAAACAAGTTTCATGGCAATGTAGTAACTAATGGCATTGGAAGAATTAATCTTGATTTCCACTGGTAATGCCTCTGCCCGGGTGGTTTCAAGAAAAGTTATCAGTCAAGGAATAGCAATTTAGAAGCTGTAAATGTGGGGACAGAGATGCCTGTGGGATTTGTGTGCTTTAGCTCTGCTTGCAACAATAGATTAGGAAATCAGATCAAGAGTTACAATTTCTTTAAAAAAAAAAAAAGGGGGGGGGGGAGAACATGAAGTTAGACTAAAGGGAACTGCTGCAAAATTTGCACTTTTGAAAAAATACATCTAATAAGAAGATACTCTTAGGTTAAGAGAGTTTATACCTCCCACATTCAATCACAAGTTACACAGCTACAGTATCTCCCATGTGCAAAACAGACGCGTGCGGCGATTTAAACCACCCAGGAAATCAACACTTTACAGAATGATTGTTGTTCAAATAAAAACTCAGTATTTTTCAGAAGTGTTTAAAAATCAGAAAAAATGTACTGCCATAACTTTAAATAAGCACCAGTTTTAGTAACAATTTTTTCAAGCTCAGCCCTCTAGAAATGTCCAGTTCAAAACAACACACTTATTTTTTAAAAACTGAGTGGAACTGTAAAAGTTATATAATATATATTAAGTATTACACAGCAATTTGTTATGACAACGCTATTTCAGAACTCAACAATATGATCAGGCAAGAAAGCAGCTTCCTTAAATACCAGGGTTTATGGACATTCTTACATCACATACATATAGATATTTAAGCTTTTCCAGAAACAACACAGGCATTCCATTCAATCATTTAAAAGGAAATACAGTTGTCTGAATTATTTTTAACTACCAAAAATCTGTCATTATGTAGTATTATGTTCAGCAGTTCATCTGATTCTCTCTAGAAAAAACAAAGTGCTGGGGTCATTAAGTTTAAATTTAAAACAGCAAAGTAGTGTGACCAGGCTCCTGCTTTCTGATGGCAAGCGCTGACGAAACACTCTGCTCCCTCCAAGACTAAAATGTGTCTTACACTAATCTAAATGGTACTTTCCATGAACACTGACAGCAGTGAAACTCACTGAGTACAAATATTAATGAAGAATGACCACAGACGTAGGGCCACAATAAACTCATTATCGATTCAAAAGTATGGGAGTGGGAACATATCTTTGAGTGTTTATCCAGCACTGCTACTACTTCTTATTTACCTGAGTCACTGTAGCTATTATCTGCATAAGTGGCACTACTGCATATTTTTAGTAGATAAATTTGGAACTTTCATAATAGTTCTAGTAGTTCGCATGGCCAGAAATCAGTACATTTCCCACAACTGAGTGAAAAACATGGAACTAAAGGGGTCATCTCCATTTTTAAACTCAGGTTTCCTGCATGGGATTTAAAAACACAGATCACATATTTATCGCTCAGTAATTACAATTCACTTGCCAGGACTCCTTATTTTAGTTTTCTTATTTACACCGATTAATGCAATATTTTTCTGGTCTAAATGGTTTTCATGAATTCTTTACCTCCTGGAGACATTTGTAAAGAGTTTATTGAGATGCACATGGGACAGCAAAGAAAACTCAGAAGGTTTAATCCTAGCTTTGCCAACACTTCCCTCTGTGACAGTGGATAAAAGACAACCTCTTCCTCTCCCCTCCTGTAGCTTCAGTTTCCATGAAAGGATCTCAAAATAGACTAACAGACCTCCTGTGAGGAGATCCTAAATTTATTAAACTATTTTAAGGAATAGAAGTTTTGACTATTAATAATTTAGTCCTATTGTTGAACCATATAAATACAGACACCGCAAAATTGCTTCACATCCCTATTAACTACAACCACTCAAGCTAACAGTAGTCCATTATTCTCCAGTTTGAGCTTACTGGTTGCTCCTGTTGCATGAGTTCGGAGTCTTCCATCATCTCTAAGGCAAGGACTCGAAACGCATGACTTCATAGTATCCTTTTTAAGTGCTTCTTATTCTTAATTTTCCCACCTAGCATTTATTATTAGCCTACACCAATTTTCCTCAGGCCAAGCAGTATCATCACTGCTTCCACACAGCCTGGCCTCTCCTCCTATCAATCTTCTTTGGGAACAGGGTCCAGAGAGGATTTCCTCTTTGTGGTGGCGAAAAACCACAGGTAGTATTTTGATAGAACAATTAACAGAAAAAATAAAGCCCCGTGGAATCTTCAGGTGATAATTCACAGGACTTTTTGCAGAAGGGGTTGGCCAACATATCCTAACAGGCACAGTCTCTAATAAGGGGTTTGTTTCCCCCAGGCAGAGCTCACATCATACCTACTTTCTGTGGTGGTATATACCATATTTGCCAGGTAAGAAAGACATGCTCTTTCCAGCCTTTATTTGCTCATCCTCTAGGACTTGGGGTTTTTGTTTGGTTTTGGGTGGGGTTTTTTTTGTTTATTTTTAAGATGATTGGTAATTCATTATGGTACAGCTTTCCCATTGTAACTGGAGGGTACAGTTTTAAATGCAAAAGTTATCCTAGGTGTTCTTTTTAGCAGAAGAAAAAGAAAAAATGAATAGTTTAGTCAAGACTCAGATGAATAATGACAGACTAAGCATTTGTTTCATTAGTGACTTCCTTAAGTTTACCAGCACCGGCATATTATGAAGGAGGGCAGATGTGATAGCTGTCTACAAATACATGACAGAATGTCACAAAGGCACAGAGAGGCCGATTATTCATATTACCAACAAAGGATAGAATAGGAAAAAAAGGGCCTTCACGATGTTTAGAAATCATTCCAGAAATAGTGCCGATTGAAAAGGAGAGACATGCAAACCGAGACTTTTGGAAGGTTCATGCCAGGTCACCCACTTATAACACACTTCAAGCATCATCACATTAATAAAATCACCTGTGCCCTAAATATTTATTAAATAGGACTTCCTAAGTACATTTTAAAAGTGTCACGATACTGATTTGATTTCAAACCTGATCATAAAAAGTACAATTAATCTCCTTTAAAAAACCAAACAAATAAATAAACAAAACAAAAAAAAAAAAAAAAAAACAGCCCAAGAGAAAGCAAACAAAAATAGTTTAAGGGCACCAATATATAAATTCCCAGTTTATAATGTCACTCATACACTCACCTGGGGTCATTCATCTTGTTCCGATCACTTTCATACCCTCGATTTGTAAACAAACCAGAGGGTTTGTTCACTGATGAACAATAACATTGCATAGAGGTCAGCAGGAACAGTTTTACAAGGAATGATTGCTAAAGCTAAAATACATCTGTTGGGCTGAGTAAATACAAGAAAAGAAGAATGCATTTTAACATTGAACTACAATATTGAAGGGTAAAAAGTAAAAACCAAAGAGGGAGATGAATTAATTAGTGTGGTGCCCAGAGGTAGGGGAGGAATGATAATGAAGAGTAGTGGGATTAAATTAGGAAAAGCAAAATTTAGGCTGAGTATAAAGAAAAAAAAAAATCTTACTAATAATGAGTTTTATTGTATCGGGAATTAGTCTCCCAGGTGAAATGATGGAAACACCTGTCTAAGATTTAGCACTTTTAAATTTAGTTTGTGCAAAGGCATTAATGTATAATACACAAAGTATGCACAAAGGCATACACACTTTGGGGAATACACCAGTGCTGGTGGAGACAGAGGGAGTGGTGCAGCCACATCCTGTCACATCTCTACGGCGGTGGTATAATTGCCAACATCCTCGTCAAGAACTGCCCAAAACACAGTCTGCACCCACATTGGACAAGTTCTGCTTTGAAGCATCACCCACATGGGAATAAGAGATGGGCACATGCCTGAGGGGATGGGCACACAGGTAGGTGACAGAAGTGGCTGGCTCAGCAGAGTCCCAAGCACGGCAGGGTAAGGACACATCAGCACAAATGGACTTTGTTCCCAGTTCCAGCACCGACTCTCCTTCCCACCCTTCTGTGCCTTCCTTAGCATGCCCTTACCTACTACAGGCAAAACAGAAGGTTACAGGGAAAGAAATCCATAATCAAAAATGTAGAATTTAATTTGTTCTAATTTAAGTGTTTTGTTACTTTGGAGATGAGCTAGCTCACGCCACAGCATTCAGAAGCCAGGCTTGGTGCTCTAGTCACAGCATGCTGGTTTTTAGCTCTTTCTGAAGTAAATAGGGTGGTTCAGAGACGTGACTGCTATTGCTGCTGCTGCCTCTTCGTTTAGTTCATGAAGGCCCAGCAAGCCAGCTAACCCCGCTATAAAACAAAACAAAGCAGCCCTTCAAAAACGGCTACAAGACAAAAATGTCATAGTGTAGCTGGCAATCTGACATCTTGTTTGTAGCAGTTTTCCCGCTATTTTAAGTGGGAAACGTCACCTGAACCTGTTCTAACATTTCTCTGGGTTTTGCTCTGCGTATCTCACATAAAAGTAAAAATCAGCAAATGCTTTGCAGGCAATTCTGAGAGCACTGCATAGACCACAACTGCATAAACAGTTTGTGCCTAATAACAGGCAGGTCTTTCACCCAAGTGAAAAAGAAAAGAGAAAAAAAAAAAAAAAAGAAAAAAGAAAAAAGAAAAAAGAAAAAAGAAAAAAGAAAAAAGAAAAAAGAAAAAAGAAAAAAGAAAAAAGGAAGGGTTAAACCCTGTAGCTTTATCAGGAAATTTGAGGCTTTAAACTGGAAGCAATTTGTTCAATGGCTATTTTGACCATAGAACTTCCTAATCTCAGTTCCCATAAAGTCTGGCTTGGAGCCAGACAGAATGGTTCGTTTCAGCTGCACAGATATCTTCCACAGAGGAAATAAAAGGATTTCAAACCCCAGAGTCATTTCCTTTGGTTCTCAGCTCATTCAGAAAAAATGTCCTTTCGGTCAGTGATATCTCCAACTTAATTCCTGCAACATGACTTTAAAAAAAAAAAAAGAAAAAAAAAGAAAAAAAAGTCTTTGTGGGAAACTTTTTCTGAAGGTTTGGAAGTGTGCCCTGTAAGCTCTTTGCCAGTTGCTGTAAAATACCTTCTTTCCTCCCAGAAGCTTGCAAAGCAAAAGGATCTCTTCTCCTCTGCATTAACTCTGAGCTTTCCAGAAGTTCTTACCATGCAGTCCCATTTAATAATTAAAGGAGGTATTCATGTTCACACCCATGGAAGTAATAGTTTGCAGAACAGCACATCAAAATAATCCATTACATATACTTGAATCACAGGGAGTAATCCATGTGCAGCTTCAGGTAGTAGCGTAAGCAGAACAAGTAAGCATTTATCAAGAGCAGCAACATATTGTTTTCCCAAGAGTACCATAAGTTTTAAGGAAAATAAGCATAACACATTACACACCTCTGTGCCTCACTTCTAGAGAGCAGTTGGCAAATATTTGAAGATTCAACCCCAAATCTGAAAAGCGATCCAAAAGATTCAAATAGGATATGTTTAAAATAAGCATGCAGGCCAGCCAACATAAATATCAGGAGTTTAATGTCCTCTCCAAGCGAGTACCATGCATACTCCTTTAGGCTTAAGCATGTAGTTAGGGTTTCACTGAAATAATGGAGATAACATTTTTGAAACACAGTCTAGCCATAATGACCAAATTCATTCCAAGCACATCAGGGAACAGGGAACACACCTTTGCATCACCACAAAAGACAGAGGAAGCTTTTCAGTTATATCCTCAGGCCTGCGATATTTCTAACAGCGCTATAGAACAAAATACTGAGTTATAGAGCTCAGTATAAATGGTGGCATTTCTGGGTCCTATAATAGCGGGTTTATGCATCCTTTGTCCTAAAATGAACTTTGAAGCACCAGGATGCATCACAGCCGACACGTTTAATCAAAAAGATCGATGTTAGTGAAACTTAAGGCCTTCTTCAGTACTATGCTCAGCATGCATCTGAAGTTAAGTATACACATCCTAAGGTGGCCCTTTTTATATTCAGAAAATTCAGCAGGCAGAGTAAAGGACACATGCAAAATGGAAAAGTTAATGAATTGAACCCTGCTGTCAACTTCAAATGTCAACGCCAATCCTGTGACTAATAATTAAATTACTCTTTCTAGGAAAGTTTATCACTGGACCAAAATTACATTTTTAGCCATTATTTATGAATTGCAACTTGCATAACTTACATCTAAATGCTCACAATTGTCATTTTTTGCATTATAATGATGCAATATATTATATGAGATGGACCAATACATCAACTTTGAAGTAGCTCAACACACGTATACACATATCTTTACGTACATACATGTATATATATATATATATATACACACATATATCTCACAAGCTCCTTGATAACACTGCTCCACACAGGGGAACTGAGGTCTTAAAACTGAAGTCCTCCTTTACCCAAACTCAGAGATTTTCTTACAATGCCTTGAATAGCACAGACTAGGCCTGCAATTTACAGTGTAGACCTCTACTAGAGAGGAGAAAAATCATAATATTAGATCTTATTTCTGTTTTCTGAAGAAATGTGGGGAGCTATCCAATTTATAAAATAAGCAAAATAAATAAAATAAAGAAGCGCACTTTTCTATATGTCAATCTAAACACTTCTGTATTGCAAAGTTTTTTTACAATTAAATCCTTATCTACCAGGATAAAATAACAGTGCAGAGACATTGATGCAACATACAGAATGAAGGGTGTATGGAGGTTTACATAACAGCTATTGTTTCTGAGGTTAAAGTGGACCTATTTTTCTCCTTTTTAATTTTTCCCTTTTTTTAAAAAAAAGTTATGAGTAAATTCAAACCAAATGTTGACTGGAAAGTTTCTCCCCTTTTACATTCCACTTCTCCCTTTCAGGAATACCAAACCCAGGAGCAGAGTGTCAGTCTTTACTGTCTAAACTGAAATGAAATTTCTGGTTTCACTTAGTCCTTTGGGCAACATGTGCTTCTACTCTTCCCTAAAATACAGTAGGAACATGGGGCTTTAAAATCATAATCTGAAAATCCCATTTTCTTATGAACCTTATTAATATGAAACAACTAAGTGATAGTCTCAACTTCCAGTTAAAATAATAAGGGAGCATTTCATAGCCATTCCTCTGCCTTATCCTCGCTCCCAAAACAAGGTGAGCTCACCTTGCTGGGCTTTTGAAGGTTAATTTGACAAAACCCATTTTGGAATTATTTTGTTTTCTTTAATGTGCAAACCTGCAGACATTTCCTAGACCTCACAGTGGCAAACACGCATGTAATTTGCAAGGAGATGAACCATAACGGAGCAACACTTCACTCGTCCAGCTCCTGCTCCCCAGCATTTCAGCAAACCATCGCAGCTCCCCCTCTCCAGTCCCACGCACCCTAAAAACAGCCATTCAGCTTGGCGAAAGGCAAGCAAGATTGCTGCCTGCCACTTTAACGCAAGAGTTGGGCTCTGCTCTTGAAGGAGCTGCCCCAGAAGCCATCCTCCAGGAACAGCGTTTTTTTAAAAGCATGGAAGAAAGTGTGGGAGAGTGCCACGGCCCCAGGAGCCCTCAAGCCAGCATCCACCGGAGCCCGGCTCCCAAATTGTTTGCCCCAACGACAGCAGCCCCAAAGGCAGCACGTCTCAGCTGCCTCCCCAGCACTCCTTGCTGAGGTACGGCTATCCAGGTTAGCGTAGCAGCTGAATGAAATGCTGCACTGAAAAGCCACATCTCACAATATTTGCCTGACTCCAAACTCAGAGTATTGGGCAAGCTCTATGAAATAAGTGCATATATTTGGACAGGGAGTTGGTCATTGAATGCTCACCTCACTCTCAAGTAGTGCCACAACTCCTGTCATAAAAACTGAGCTTGCTCCACCTGCTGTACCGAAACTTTGCTGCTCTAGTGGTCAGAAACTCTCACCCATATTTCACCTGTAATTTAATCACAGCCTGTTTACCCTCACTTATTCTTGCTGCCAGCACTGTGCACACATTTTTTTTCCCCTTGCCTAATACCACACACTGATTTCTTCACAGTCTTTCCTGTTTTGTTTTGGTTTTGTAAATTTTTTTTAAATGCTATGTCCTCTATTCCTCACAAATCCCTCTCTACACTCTTTTGAGTAAGAAGAGCCCAAATTTTCCCAAGAGCTGAGTTTGACTGCATGGAAGGAGAAGAAAACTCTAGCTTTTGTCCTTAGGGCAGCAACCGGAGGGGAGGTGAAACACATTACCTGGATAGAAAGTCATCAAAGAAACAACCCTATCAGATGCTCAAGGAGAAGAAATGGAAGTCGGAATTACTCAAGTTACTATGCCAGCTACCATTTCTGTGTCTTCCCCATGGGAAAGCTGCACACGAGTGTGCTGTGCAGATAACTTATGGACTTCAGCAGGAGATTCCGAGAGCAGGACAGCTCTGGGAGGGACTAGATGAGACATTCAGCAGCTGCACTTTCTGGGACACACTTCCAGGCAATTGAGCCAAGTCCTGCTAAGGAAGAGAAGGGAGAGGTTCACAGAGGATATTTCTGCAGTATCATACAGTAGGCCCAAGGCCATTAGGGCAGCTGCCCGTAGAAGGTGGCATTGAGGTACTGCAGCAGGATGTGATCCAGTGCTGGATCTTCCCCACTGAGAGCTGCTGACTTTGCATCTTTTTGCATTGAAAATATCCCTCTAGAACTCAGAGCTAACCAGAAGGAAGGAGCAGGTTGGAGTGATGGCCATCTCTCTCACCAGGCAAACAGAGAAAACCAGAGGGTGATCACTAGATCTACCCCTTTTGCAAACAAAATGACAGGTCAGAGAAAGTTAAGTGGACATACTCAGATGGAAAGTAACCACAGGGTCACGGTGCCAACAACACAGCTGAAATGCTAGCAGCTACCTAAATGTTATAAGCCCAAGAAATAAAAGACGGGTGAACTGGAATACATACTACAGTAAGAAAACACTTGAGTATTAGAAAGACTGTGAAAGTGAGGCAGTAAGTTGACCACCGTAACACTAAGATATAACGTGGATGGCACAGAGTAGGCCATGGTGGTGGGGGAGAAATGATCAGGCTAAGCATGGCAGCGAGTAACACAGAACCTGCAAAAACTGAAATCCCAACCCTGAACATGAAAAACAGTAGTTTTGCATTACTGGATAGTTACCTCTGTACTCCTGACTGCCCTGCCAGGATAGCAACACCAACTGCAACGCACAGAGGAAGGTGCAGAAAACCAGTAAAGACAGAAAGAAAAATGTTCATAGAGGAGCTATTCCTACACAGATTGAGCAAAATGGGATACAATGCAAAGATCAGATTTTTAGGTGCTATTTCAGGGAGCAGCTGCTTAGGAAGCTCAGAAGAACAGATGCAATTCTTAATTTGAAATGACCACAGAGGAGGTTATGGGACAAATTGACAAAAGTGAACATGAGCAAATTGCAACAACAGATGGTACTCACCCTCCCCATTTGAAAAGAGCTCCAGGATGCAATAGCTGACTACACACACTAATAACTAGTGCTCAGCTTCTTTTCTAAAATTGACTTTGTACCTGAGGACTGGGAGGTGGCACACGTGGTGGCAGTGTTCTGAAAAGATCCCAGGTAAGATTTGGGTACCTACAGATCTGTAAACTTTGTGTCAAATTACCATAAATTACAGAAACAGAGTATAATCAATGGAAATACAGTATGTGGAAAGAGTTACCCTGGCTTTTGTAGGTTTGCCTCACAGACCTATTGGAGTTCTTTGAAAAGGTCAACAAGCCCCTGGCTAAGGGTGATCTGGCTAATATGGATCTCCAAAAAGCATTTGACAAGGCCCTCACAAAAGATATCTCAGGAATTAAGCAGCCATGGCTTAGGAGGGAAAGTTCTTAGATCAACAGCTGGTTAAAAGGTAAGAACAGAGGGTAAAGGGCATGGTCTTTCTTACAAGAGGGGAACAGCACCAATGGACTTCCATGAGGAGCTTTGCCAGGACCCATACTGCACAACCTGTTTCTAAATAACAGTAAGAGGGCTAAGCAGTGAGGTGACAAGGTTATTCAAGAGAGAAAACAGGAGGGGCATCTGTGAAGAACTGCAGAAGAACCTTATTAAACTAAGCAACTGGGTAATAAACCAGCAGAAAAAATTAAATGTAGATAAACGTAGTGATGCACATGGGAGATAATTCCAGATTCCCATTATAAAATGATGCCCTTTCAATTTTCCATAGAAATGTCAGCTCCATATTTGCTCAAAAAGGCAAACTAAATTCTAGAAGTTGTTGTAAAAGGAGTAAAAATAAAGGCAATGAATATACTGCAGAAATATCTGCATGTGTTTCACTGTCAAGCCCTCCTCCTCCATAACTTTTGAACCAACTGACCCTATTCAAGCAAATTTGACAGAGGTAGCATTCTCAGTTACTTTAAGTTCCAAAACCTCAATCTCATTACTAGAGAAAATACAGCAGAATCACAAAACAGAGGCTTATTAATCCCAGCAGCCTCAGAAGGATTTGTTGCATGGCATACACTCTTCTCCTTTAAGTGCAACTATTTTAACACTTCTACAGTAACGGCCCAGGAAAGTAGAGCATGGCAAGCTATAGCTATGGAATTCTTTCTGATGTAAGAACTCATATTCACCCAACTTGACAATTATGTATCTGTCTCCAAAACTCAAGGCATATTTAATGTCTGTTGCATTACTTTTTTTCTCTAAAAACTATCTATACTAGCAATAAAATCTAGTTTTTATTAAAAAGGAAATAACTACTAAGATAACGTGCAACAAAACCAAAGATTAAACACTGAAATTTTGACCGCTGATTTTTCCCCAGTTTGGGGGCTTTTTATAAGGATATGTTCCATCAGTTATGTGGAATTTACCCTGCAATTTACTATGAGCTAAAGTGACTGACAAGAGCAACCAAGATACCTCAGGCAAACCAGGTCACTCAGACTTTTTCTTGTTGTTTCATGATTAAAGGTTGACCACAAAAACCTTTACTTTCTGCAGAATGACATGCATGGTTGGTTAAATATGCAGGCAATTAACATAAAGATAACATGCATTTAAATTGAGGTCCCATTGACCCCCATCTCCTGACGGCAACTTTTGCTCTGAAAGCAGACAGCTTAGAAAAAATATTCAATTAATAAAAAGCCATGAAGGGCAACAAGTCCATTTTAATTCATTTAAAAATGAATACTGTTTACTGCTCCACATTTAATAAGTTAATAAACAACAACTCCATGACTAACACCACAAGCAACAAGGGAATGTGGCTGAAAGATCTTTACAGAGATCATAATAAAAAAAAAAATATCAAAACAAAAATCTGTTTTTCTCCTTTGTTTAGAATAAAACAGAATTTTCTACAAGTAATGAACCAAAGAAAGCCTGTCATCTTATAAATTTGAGCCACATCTTTCTTGCCTCTGCCTATGTCCTACCCCAAGAGCGATGCTACAACTTGCTGCAGTAACTCAAATCCCCTACTCCAAGCGTTCCTTACTGCTTCCACCCTCTCCTGCAACACCTGTACCTCTCTCCTGAACTCATCACTGGGCAAAACCAGCACAAGCTCTGCTCCACCATAGATGAACAAGTAGTGATTTACTGTGGGTACCCCACTCCTGCGTTTCCTGCGGCAAGACCACTGAGTATCCATTCTATGTAGCTTCCCATTTTTATGAAAAAAAAAAAAAAAAAAAAATAAAAAATAAAAAACAACCCCCCCCAAAAAAAAACCCAAAACCAAAACCAAAACCAAACCCTCTGCTGTATTTGAAAGTTCCAGTCCTCTGGCATATTTGCTTGAAATTGGCCAATCCATTGTAAAATTCCATGTGAATAAATAGTTGAAAGCTTGGAGACTCTGAAATTATAAGCCAATCTAAGAGTTGGGCTTTTTTAAAAAATAAAAATTGAATAATTTGTAGGTTTTTAATCAAACTTGTAGTTTGGGGGTCCAGGGAAACCACATATCACACCATTGCCATCTAATGGAAGAAAACATCAGCCTATCATTGGTCCCACGGAAGACCCAGTCACACAAAAACTATTTCATCAAGTAGAAGAGTCATTCTACCACCCCTGACATGGCCTCCTCCTTTTCTCATATATAAATTTAGCTCTTCTCAAAACATCCTGGGTTGAAAAAAACTCACTAAATGTTATCCAAATGTATGACTGCTCTCAGGAGAACCAAAAGACTGGTTTGGGGTTTTCTTTTTTAGAGAATTCACTATTTGAAAAAAAACAAAACCCAAAAAACCACAACTCCATTCAAAGTCATAAGATTACTCACAGTACCTACATTAACTGTGGACCCTGCTCTTTTTCAAAGCCCTGGGCTGCAGCTCATAGGACATGGTTGTATTTTAATTAATTTTTACAGACTACAATTTGTTTCTGTACTGTCAACTAGTACCTAGAGCTTTACTGCCGTATGGCTACCATAACCTAAATAGATGGAGTAATGTTAATAACATCGACCAGTTCCTTCCCAGAAGGTGGTGTGGGTGGGGTTTTTGTTCGGCATTGAGGGAGTTACACCTTTATTGCCAGAGGTTACGACTTTTCTCTTGTGCTGCACACACACTCCCTCTCCAGCAATCCTACACCATCTCCAGACAGGCAGCCCTCAAAGACAGAGTTAGCAAAAATGATGGCATGGTCTATTAGTGTTTTACTTACACTGTACATTATCTGCCAAGAAAGAGACCATTTACTTAATTCACTCAGGTAAGAAACTTCTACTCATCTAAATAGAAGACAGGGAGGTACATTAATAGTGGAAAATGTGAACTGTGACTTCTTCATCATTCAGTCTTGTTTGTTCTCTTATATTAAAAGTCTTTGGTCATCCATTTGCGCTGTAGAATCAAACCATGTAGTGCAGGTGAGCAGTCACGTGCCCTGA
>JAVJGJ010000047.1:102086751-102136725 GCA_035590215.1 Microhierax caerulescens
TTTGTGTTGGGGGGGGGGAGGGGTGTTGGCCTTTTGGTGCGTGGTTGTTGTTTTTATTTTTAAGGAATGGATGTAGGCCCTGGTATGTTAGACACACTTTCAGGAAAAATCTTAGAGCAAATACTCATTGAAATCCATTCACAGCCACTCAAAGGTAACAGGTGATTAGCACCATGCAAGCATTTAGCAAGAATAAATAATGTCACATCATACTTCAAACTAGAAGTAGATAACTAGTCTTATGAATAGGTAGGTAAGTACTATATATATATTTTAGTTAAACCTTGGTTGTCCCTCATAATTTGAGCAGGTGGGAGAAATACGATCTAGCTAATACTGCTATGATATAGCTGCCAAACTGATTAGCAGATCCAATAATAATAATAATAATAAAAAGTTCTCAATGGCTCAGTGTTGCACTACCTGGTATAATGAAAGGACTTCCTCAGAAGTCTTCCCCAGGTCTGTTACTATGCAGTCTTTCCAAATTACCTTGTCCAGTGGATTAGAGAAATCATTTATTAACTGTGAAGAGGATACTAAAGAGGTAAGTGCTGCAAGCACTCTGGAGACTTCAGATTTGAGAATAATCTCAGCAAATTAAAGAGTAGCCAGGGAAAAAAATAGGATAAAGTTCAATACAGACAAATGAAAAGTACTAGCCTTAGGACAAAATAATCAACAGCACAGAGCAGAGCACACAATAAGGAGTGCCTGGCTGGCAGCAGTGCTGGAGGAAAAAAATCACAGAACCGGGGGCTGCAGAGGATCTCCTGGCATAAATCAGCACTGCTGCTTTCATGCAACACCCTGTGCCCCAGAAGTATATCCACATTTTAAATACACAAAGTTATTTACATGCATATATCAACCAAGAGTAGCATCATGTGATCACACAGAGAAGACAAATGAAACAACCTCTCCACAGTACTTAAAATGGTAAGATTTAGGCCGTCTGATATCCCCTGCCCAGCTCTAAGGGTTTCAAGTAAGAACTGAGCTAATTAGAGAGACCAGTGAAGTGCAATATAATCAAAAACTTAAACCAAATTGTCTTTAAGGAAAAAGTCAAAGGACCAGTGTTCAGTTTAAGGAAAAGATGGGGCAGATAAGTCTTCAAATATATCTTTGCTTCAAAAGAGGAAAGGAATAAACTGTTCTACATGTCCACTGGGGATAAGAAAGAAAGCAATAGGCTTAAATTGCATCAAGGGAGATTTGCGTTAGACATTAGGAAATGCTTCATTATAGTGAGGAGAAGGGGTGCTATCACTGATTGCCTGAAGCGCCTGAGGAATCTTCACCACTGGAGGCCTTTGAGAGAAGGTTAGAGAAACACCCCTCAGCAGTGGGTTAGAGCTGATCCTGCCCCAAGGCAGGTCCTGACCTCTTCAGGTCCCTCCACTTCTGATTCCTGGGAAGCTTTTTTTTTGGCAGCCTTACTGAAGAAAAAGGAAATTGTACCCAGCATTTAAAGCAAAAAGAGTCTATACTTTTTATGCCACTAAGCATAATGTTAATAAATCCAATTATGTTTACAAACTTTTAATAGCACCACTTATGCCATAAAGATGCATCTTTGAAAACACAAATAAGTATCTCTGCCCTGCAGTGTAATACAACAGCGTGAAAACAATTTTTTACAAAATCGCAGCTCACTGTTACATGGCCCCTACTGCAATAATCTCAAAGCTAACTACGATATACAGAACACCAAATCCACGTTTTTATTTCTCAAAATTCTACCATACATGTTCTTTACAATATTTCCACTTTGCATTGTATTTCGCAAACCCATCCATTCCTTTCCTTTTTACTACCAGCAATGGAAACAGAAGTTTTGATCACATGGCACGACATTTGTGGAGTATTTACCAGTCAAATATGCATTTAAAAACAAAACAAAAAGCTAAGAATCATGTTTCCCCCAGATTCCATCCATCAGCCGTTAGGCAGCCGGCTATAGCATCCGCACCGACAACACAGCGGTCTCAGACAACCAAGCTCAGTGGAGACAAACATGTTTCTCTCTCCTGTGGACCTCACCTCGTTACTCAACAAAGTAATTTGGTTGGATTTTGTTCAAATCCAACTTTATCTGCTTGATTTGTATTGCCCTTTCAGATGGACAAAAGTCAGAAAAAAAGATGAAAAAAGGATGGAGCTGACACATGAGAGCACAGAGAACACCTCCAATCTTGTATGGTAGTGGGAAGGGGGACAAGGATCTACACATCCCCAAAGGAAGGTCTTAGTTGGAGTGTAAAACAGTGAAGTGTGGCCTCAGGGTAATCCCAACCTACCTGATCACAGGCGTCCTATTTCTTACCCCTCACCTCACCCGCTCAGGCCCCTCCAGCTCTTCTAGCCCCAGGCCCCAACTCCTTCCCACCCTGGAGCCCCGGTGCTGAGCACCCCGCCCCAGAGCCCCCTCCTGTCCCGCTGTGGCACTCTTCCTCCTTGTTAAACCAGCCCACAGCCTATTCGATCCACCAGCTCCTTTGTAGCTCCATCACGCTGCAAGCCCCCTCTCCGTACAGCTCCCCATGCCGCACCCTGTCTCCACAGCACCAGCCCCCCAGCAGCCACAGCAGGCATGTCCCTCTGTGCCCAGCTCTGAAACCACAACACTTGCCCATGTGCCCCTGCCGCTGGCCACTCTCACAAGGTCTTCTGCTCTCAGACTACCCTGCCTGCCCACAAAAGGGTATTCCTTCATAATTCAATTTATAACAAAAAAAAAAAAACAACAAAAAAACCAACAACAAAAAAAACCCAAAAAAAACAATAAAAGAAAACCAAAAAAACCACCACCCCAAGAAGAACCCCCAAACCCAAAAGCAAAACATGTCTTGTTCCTCCTGTGATATTCAAAAAATAGAGAGTGATGTTATCAGAAGCCTGCCAGAACAGTGCTCCAAGGAAAGAAAACACGTGTTCAGGCAGAAGCAAACCCACGGCACTGCTCGCTTCTGATGGCAGCCCATGACTGATCAGGTTGGCGGAGTTTTTTAGGACTAGAATGACAGTGTTGCAATCTACTTTTCTCTTGAGCAGCTAATGAATACTGTTGCTGCAGGCAATAAAGGCGCACACTTCTACAAACTTCAAAAACATCTTTGGTACAAATGGCATGATGTTGCCCCATCTCGTAATTTCCCCAAACGTTCTCTCTGTTGCTTCTTTCCACACCCTATCTGGCCACTCATGAGACATTCCTGTACTGCAATGCATTTTCTTTTTACTAACTCAGATAGAAATGCTGTCCAGAATGTGATTCTTATCAGAACAACCCACTCCAGTAAATCTTATTACTCCAAAAGGATTTTTGTACACCACTAGTGTAAAGTTAGAGTTGTTTTATAGCACAGCTTCTCCCCCATAGTCTTGATGGCTTTTCAGACTAGTAAATGAATAACAATTCTAGTCCTGAGATACTACTAGACACGTTAGTCAATATAGCTACGTGCACGCACACACACACATGTGAAACATGCTATATTTCATTAAAAATTGTTTTCATACATCAGTAGAAATACTAACAACACAAAACTGGAAGAGGAATCATTTTTATATCTTGGTATTGCAACTTGTGGATATATCTGTGCCATAAAGAATAATTTCTACTTCCAATAGCGCAGGCCAAGACTTTACAAAAATAGAAAAATTAAACTATGTTTTGCTTAGGAAACTTTTCCCAAATGTTTCTCATTTTTATATAGGAAATCAATTTGCATCGCTGATGATATCATTCAAATCAGACAGCACTATGTGGTTAGAAGGTAATTTACTTTTCTGCTGAAGCAATTTGATACTTGTTCTGATTTGTGATTTTCATTTTGTTTGTTAATGAAAAAAATTAATGAGCAATGTTACTGGAAACACAACTCAAAGCTTTGGCATTATTAAATATGTTTGTAATATACCGTACATTATGTTGATTGCACAGTTGGAGCTAAAGCCTTGGCAGTCAGGCCACCAGTCAATCATTCAAACAGACAATGAACTCACAGGGTGGATGTTTTGAACGTACCTTTACACTGGTTTGTGTTTTTGTCAAGAATTGCCTTTGTGGATACAATTTTCCCATACCTATGGAGAAAACAAAACAAAACAGAAATACATGTTATTATATTTTAATTATGTACATAGTTATTTTTGCACACACGTAACACATATATGCTAACTAGGAAGAAATCCAGTGCTCTTGAAAAATGTTTGCCTGGTACTCCTGCAGAGGTTCCTTCGGCCACTGCAGTTCAACAAACACCTTTAGAGTTCACCTGCAAAGCACTGGTCATTTGCCCCAGCCCATCCATCTCTGGTCACCACGCTGCGCTGCCAGCATAAATGCCAATTATAGGAAGCATTTATGGACATCAGCACTAGTAAAGAGGTTTCTTTAGTGAAATTCATTAGGTTTGATTAATTTTTTTTTTTTTTTTTTTTTTCATTTTTAGCTGCCAAACAAGGTTTGTTTTAATACAGATAAACCAGGCTCCTCCAGGATTAACAAACATGCAGGAATTATGATAGTTTTTTTACATGCACGCACACACAGCTGTGCTCACATGTGTGTCCATGCCTGCACATACACACTATGAACTTCCATTTTGCACAAACAGAAGCTTTGAGGTTTATGTGCATCTCCTAACTCTTTCCAGATGAATGTTAATACTCAAATTTACATCACCTCCCACATGTAGCATGGCACTGCACTGCAATTTGATAGACATAGCATGATGAAGAGGGAATTCGGGCAGCTACAACTTGTTGCATTAAGCAACTAGACCATAAAATAGATACTTGTCTTTACCTCACAGAGGTTAAGATTAAAAATGCAAACTTACTATTAAGTATCACAAAACCCTAGTAAAAGGTCACCCAAGAGAGCATTTATAGCTGAATATAAGACTTCATGAGAATAAGGAAAATAAAATTATTTCTCAAGTTACTGTTATGTCTTGGTCTCTGCTTCACTGAAGAGAACTTCCTCTAAAATGTCCTTTCCCAAAATTTGTAAAAAAGCATTACTGGTAGTCTAATAGATTGGGCTTTCATTTGGAAGAGTTTTCTATGGAAGACAACTTTCACCATAAATGAAGCATGCATTTTATATATATATATAATATATCTACATAAAAAATAAGATTATAATAAAATTGCATCTTCCAATGGCAAAGCAACACCCATGAAAAATAAGCAATAGTTTGTAAATTATAAACCACTACAATGTATGGCAGACCAATTTTTATTTGGTTAATCTTTATTAAGAGCAATATAAATTTGATGTCTGTGACTTCTAATTGAAGTGCAGAAACCATGATATGGAAGACCTTCCTGCAACACCCTTCTCTGCCTCAGGAGGAAACCCGTGTCTCCTGCTATACAGCAAAGAACTCCAACGGCAGCGAGAGCACTGTTCTACATATTCAAGGCCATGCTCTTTTCTGCCCTACCAGTTTGTAAACATATTCGGTACAACAGAAAATAAGGGGGGTGTGGGGGGTGTGGTGTGGAGACAAAGACAGGGAGCCAAAGAGGGGATGGTACCATCACAGGGGAGAAGGGGAAAAGGGATCTTTGGGTTTTAGTCTGGACACAGCAAACAGATTATCTCGTGAAGGGAGCGGCACCAATGGGAAGGATTGGGAACAGCCTGCCTAAACATGCTCTTTAGTACCAGCAAATAAGATTTGAGGCAATTTTGTGCCTGACAAAGTTCTCAGCTGAAGGTTCCACACTGTGAGTGACATGTAAACACTCAGCTTTATCTGAGGCCACCGTCTCTCCATCACTCTTTACTCTCTTTTGTGACTGATGCAAAGTGAGATTTTCCATTTCACAGTTTTTCCTTTCCCTAAGAACATGCAAAAGCATTTGTTTCCATTTGACTTTCATTTTGGGGAGGAAAAACATGCTTTGCTTTGTTTTATTTCTGACTGAAACCAGTCAGGAGGAGGGAAAACTGACCTAAAGGCATTAACAGTTTGCACAACCCAAGCTGAGCCCCAATTCAGCCATGGTTTAGGAATCAAAAAAATTGTACAAGCCTTCCTTCCCTCCACACCCCCCCTCTTTTTTTGCTGGCTCTGTAGACAGGCAGGATTTTATGCTCGGAAGGCAGGCGTAACGCACTGCACACTCCACCACGATGGGTATGTGGGCACATAGTCGTGGGTCTATTTTGCCATAGCTGGCTCAACTCCAAACACATACCTAATAGATTTAATGTTAACCATGAGATCACATGCTTTTCTAACCTCAGGTGTTTTAGAACTGGGGCCTTTATACTCACTTATGTTCCACTTCATTTTATAATTCTTCATGGTAATACCTGAATTGACTTTGGCCTCCAAGACATTAGAGCACATATCTTAAGATAAGGCAAAGGCAAATTCTCTGCCAGTGTGATTTATGATTACCAGCAGGAAATTTAGCCTGTGTGGTGCATCTTCATTTTATTTGTTCAGGTTTAAAATCAAATACATGAAAAACATGCAAAAACATGCTTATCTCCTACAGTAAAGGGCCTCTGACAGATACATGGAAAAAGAATCCAACAAAAATCGGCAGCTAACCCACAACAACCTCCAATAAAACACAACCTCTACCTAAACTTCCGCCAACAAAAACTATCACCCAGCCTCCATTTCAGCTCAGCCACTCCTAATGAATTGATATGTTGTTTCATCCAAGTCATGTGAGAGCTAAAAATTAACATTTCTTGCCAGCAGAGACAGGCATTTATGGTTCCACTGCTTTTATTACAGATTTCCCAGAGTTAATTGCTACATACTGTGATCCTGCACTTAGTTACACTAGAAATTTTACTCACACAAGTAATTCTGTTCAGAAAAGGTTTCCTCCTGCAGGTACAGTTACGTGCACACTTTCACATTTGCAGAAACAGACATCAGAGTGATAAGAGGCACCACAATAACAAACACCGTTATAGGCAATTAGCCATATGCAGGCGGTTTAATCTACCGCTATAAACCTTGAGCACTACCACAAGAAAGTAATTGGAATTAATTTGGACACTGTTTTCCTAAATACTTCAGGTAATTATTTTACAGTAATCAGAACATCAGTTCTGATGAAGAATGTTAGTTTGTGTGCTGCAAGAAATCAGGAAGGTATTTTGTTCCTACAAATGCAGTCATATTTCTTTCTTGCATGTGTAGAGAATGGTATTATGTCTCCTCTCCCAGTCTTCAAAGGTTTTCTGTTTCTGCGACCTTTAATTCTGTTTTGATTCACCCAGAAATATCAAAAATGTGTTGTTCAATAACACCCACAGAATAAGGATAAAGTGCATCACAAGAGCTGGCCTCTTGTTTTCTTATATTTAAATGGAAACTACTTTAAAATTCAACAGCCTGCACACCTCTGTTCTACAAACTACTGTTACCATTAATGTGAAAAGTACCACGTATGGTTTGCTTGCCATGTGAAAACATGAGCGCTGCTTAATTTCCTCCTGAGTTACTTTCAAAGTATCTTTCAAAGATTTTGAATAAAATATTATGGTCAGAAAAAAACGGTTGTGGAACTGAGTTTATCTCAATGCCTTATTACCACTGCTTCAACATAATGACTGCATCATTAATGATAACCTACTGCATCACAGTATCTAAGGGAGCATATGTAATGAATCTGTGAGATGGCTACCTCAAGAACGTGTCTGCTGAACATCTGAACTGAAATCTCTATTCAAAAGATTGAGACATGCAATGTTCTTCCATTACATCCTTCCCGAAGTGTTATCTAAATCCATAGTGAACACAAATAAAATTGTTTACACGCTTTGTAAAAATTCCTTTTAATCCCTTATATTCAATTATGCTTTTAATGTTTTTCTGTGTAATGATTTTCATTTAAAACCAGGTGGTCAGATATTTGAAAGAGCTTCCATGTTCAGGAGCAACTACAGACTAGGACCTCAGCTCATTAAAGAAGGACCCATGCAGCGAGATGACTAGTTGTCTTCCCTGTTTCTCATAATACATAAGGACTGTCAAGAAAATAGTAAGATTTAAGAACTGCAGAAGGTATATTTCTCCAGAATGGACGGTTACTTGTGGAACTCATCACCACAGCCTGTGCTGATGCCCCAACAGAGCACAATCTCTACAAAAAGCTATCAGATGATTTCCAGGATGAAAAATCTGTCACAAAATTAAAAACAAAGACACATTTATGGCCCTCAAAGTCACAAACTGCCAGAAACTGGAAGAGGATACCAGAGCAGTATCATCACATATTGTCCCTGTTTTAACATCAGGCATCTCCACAACTGCTAAAACAAATTCCTGTCTGACCCAGCCCAGCCATTCTTACGTTCCATGAGAATATTAATTTGGGGGGGGTGGAAATACCTTCTTACAAACATAAACAATTTTACCTTTTCTTGCATATATCAGTTCAGGGTGAAACTGTTCAAGACATCCGATATCCAGGATTAAAATTACAAAGGTCACTTAAAAACACTTCACTTGCAACACACACCATATCCCACAACATGCAGGAATAAGGGAAGACCCTGCAGTGCTGTGTACAGAGAAACAATCTCCCTGCTCAGACCCAGCTACCGAGTTGTATCAAAAAACACCCTCAAGAGCCGCATCCCATTGCACCCCACATTTTCTGACTACTCAGCAGACTCGGGAAAGATGCAAGCAATGCAGAATAAGCCCTGAACGTACATCAAAGATGCAGTATTGATAGATCATTTCAAGAGCTTGCAGGCAGGCAGTCAATGAGCACTTACACTGCAGACAAAGCTTGTCCTCATCGCTCCCAGGAAGTTATTTGATAACTGCTGTTAAAATGGAGACAGCTCCTGAAGGAAGCACTTCAGCTGCAAGTGATAGCACTCACAAGATGAGGGAACCTTACCCACTGCCCACACTGATCCCAGACTGGGGGGATTTGCAGTCTCACAGCACACAAAGGATTACAGCCATTTCCGCTACTGCCTGCAGGAAGCTGGGGGTGCAGGGAAGGCAGGGCAACCAGGGTTACGAGGCCAGTGAGATTCAGCTGGGGGCTAGCTCAGGGCAGAGGAACCAGGTACTGTAGAGAATGAAGGCAGAGGGTTGATGAGCACTGATAACATGCAGCTGTGGCCTTGCCGCAGAGGCAGTGGGTTGATGGACATGGATGATGTGCAGGTGCAGCTCATTCCCACTAAGTGGTTACATAGCCCTGAGGAGCGTGGGAGAGGGGGTTGGATGGAGGAGGAGCAGTGTGGTCTGACCTCTGGAGGAAGGAGACACAGCACAGACAGTAGAATCTGACCAAGTAAAGCCTTGTTGCAGTCTGCTAGTTTGATTGTGCTGCAACAAGCCACCCCATTGCTGGCAGGTGGTACGCCAAGGGGGGAAGCCTACTGAGAGACAGCCACCACCGAGAGTTGCTGGGTCAAAGAAGGGATCTCCTGGGAGGCCAGACTGGTTGGGGCCACTCAAACTTTTCAGCTTTTCCATGTCATTACAGAAAACAAAAGCCTCTGGGGTAGTTATTTTGATATGTATCTCAGGATCTTTCTTATTCTGGCCCTCGAGCTGGCCATGGCTAGTCGAGTAACCAAAAGTAGATATTGGACCGGACAGGCCAAGTCTCTCATCACTCGCCCGACTCAGTGCTACACACACGCTGCCATCCTCACCTACAGGGTGGCAGGTGCACAGGCATGTACAAACGCAGCTTTTGCCCAATTTCAGCTACTACTTGTATGTTTTAAATACATGTGAAACTTGGGATTCAAACCCGAGTAACTGGTCTCCAGAATTCTTCCTTCCTTACTTAAACCAAAATGAGATCTCATGTAATTTCCAATAACGATATCCCCAGTGTTAGGGTTCACACATTGCTCAGAGCACAATTCACCCAACTGAAAACAGTCTGCATTTCTGGGCATTTAGGTAATATATGCTTTTATCTTGGGAACTTCTGTACTGGGATGAATTTGACCAGCAGTAATTGGATTTAGATAAGCAACACTGAGGCTCTTTCATTCTTGTGAATTAATATATAAATAGCATAACTGGGTTTATTTTGTTTAAAGCAGAGACTATTAGGAAAACCACAGATTTGGGGAGGAAAAAAGCAGCCCACATTATGAAGGCCTGAAGTACAGAAGAAACTTCTGCTAGGTTTCTCGGAAAGATGTTATTCTTATAATACACTATCACATGAACTTAAGACATCCAAATACACACAAAAGGGAAATCCACTCAGAAAAAAAAAAAAATCTGATTTGCATGATCATTTCTGTGCATTTCATCTATTGTATGGCATTTTCAATGCCTGTATTTTTTCTCTAAATTACACCACCTTAATACTCTATACATTAACAAATATTAAGTTGCTTTGATGTTGTTTCTCTGTATTTTTAATTTTAAAAAGGAAAAATTAAGACTAAACTCTTTTAATCACAGAAAAATAAAACAACAAAATTCATACCATTCAGAGCACCTTTTATTTTCACAGACCAGCGCACAGATGGGGAACAAACAGGAGGAGGTAGTTGCAGGGATTAACAAGACTGTACTTCAGTTTAACATTTGGCCACCCTGTATTCCACCCTTTCTTCAGTCTGGCTGTCAAGTTTACAGAAATAATTTCTTCACTAAATGTAATACAAGTTAGTACAGCAATTTAGAGTAGTAACTTGTCCAAGAGTTTCAAAACGTCACAGGAAAAGGAGGGAGGCCTCCCTTAAATTGTTTGGTTGTACATCTAAAATGACCCTGGTCTTTCCAAAGGGCTCCTGAGTTACTGAGTTTTTAGTACTGAATCGTGTACGGTAGCGTTCAGCAATTTATAAACTCAGACCATGTATTTCTGTTCCTAACAATGCAGTTTGGAGCTCACTTTTTAGCAGACTGTAATAAATATTGTAGCATTTATGAGAACTGAATTTTCAAGAGAATGCAAGCTGATGAACCACCGAAAGAATGCATGCATATTCAGTAATACCTTTTGGTACAGACATTTACTACTAAGGTGTAATGATTTGATTCATACATGGGCCTACTATTCACCATCACCCCACACCCACTGAAAATATATGTTTTTCAGAAGCATGAGAGAAAAAAGCTACAAAACCATAAAATAACTATATGCACATGTCTATGAACACTATTATCACTTTAGACAAATAAAACACAAGATCATACCATTCTCTTGAATGCTATGATCCAACACGTCAGCTGCTCTACGTTAGGAAGAAAGAACCTAAAAGGCACTTTCAGTCTACGGATCATGCCATTTACTTTACATTTACAGACTACACTCAGAAATCCTGCTTTTCAGAAGATGCAAGCACCATTTCAGCTCAAATCACAGGGCCCTAATACAGCCCTGGAACAGCTGTGTTAGGTCCTTTGCTGCTCTTTTATTGAAGAATACGGAAAACTTTGTAGTGTTAGTGTTTACTTTTTGTAAAATTTCAACAACCTAGGGCAGAGAATACTGTAAAAAAACCTCTTAAAATGTGTGTAGAAACACCTACAACAACAACAAAAAAAATCACTGTTAAAACACTAGCTTTCCTTTCCAGTGTCCCTAAAATCTACTGCTACTGAAGAACGGGAATGCATCTCGCCTTCATCTTCACTAAAATGATAGGGGTGTCTCGCATTCAAGATAGAAATGTATTTACAAGACAACGCAGAGATTTACTGAGAAAGACTCATATTTCCTATTCAAATTAATCTGCACTGATACACTTAAACACTATACATACATCCACCTCTGGAAAAACATGAAAGTGTACAGGCTCTGGAGACTATCGTAACTGTTTTCAGTACTTGGGAAATAAAGCCAGGAAAAGGGAAGTTAAAGTAAATGAAATTTAAACAGATACTAAATTTCTGGAAATAGAAAGAACTTACACTTCTTATAGGCCTGAAAGTTCATCACTTAAGTCCTTCAAAGGTAACTTTTTCTGTAGCCTTGTTCCTTTTCCTTGCCAAAATAAAAACTAAGACTTTTTTTTTTTTTGTCTGCCTGTAAATGAAATTAAGTGGCTTGATCTAACACTTTTAGAAATCAAAGGCTGTTTTTTCATTGCCTTCAGTAGGTACAAGCTCAAATCCTATTCACAGTGCTTATAATAAGACTACGGATTTGTCACACTCTTGATACCCAAGACAGAATAAAATGCCACTTACTAAAGTGGTACTTCCCATAAAAGCCTGACATTTTACAGTGTTTTTTCCCAGTTTGTTCCAAGTAAGGCATTTGGCTCTTAGCTGCAGTATTTATTCTAAATGCTGTTTATTCTGAATTAGTGCTATGTATTATATTCATAGTATATCTGTATGTTTGAATATTGAAGCTATTTAAGACTATTTAAAACCTGATTACATTATTGTATATCATATTTAAATTAAAATTCTGACATTTGTATTTTTGCTTTGATAGAAAGCTATGTTTTTCCCTCACAGTTCTGCCATGACAAATAACCAGTGTTAATAATTAATTAACAAAATATTCTACAGTTGCTAAATTAAGTATGGAAAATGAAATTCATGCTCAAATTAATAACTATGATTTCATGCACAACACTTCAGTCCTTCTTCTGGGCCATCATTAAATCTTTAACTACTAATTATTCCATATTTACAAGAACTTCAGATGTCTTAAAAAAATAAAATGCAACTTTTGTTTGCTGACACTCAGCAGTACTGCTAAATTTTCTGTATAATTATAGGATGCATTATTGGGAAGACAGCTCAGGGATCTGAAACCCTTCGTGGAACGAGATGTGGTTTACTGCTGCCTGTCAGAAATGACAATGCCAGGCATATCCAAGTTTTCAAAGAACATTGCGTATGTGGGGAGGGGAAGGGTGTGTGGGGAGGGGGTGGGTGTGTTAAAAAATACCCCAAATCTATCTTTTCTACCATAAAGATGTTCCTCGTCAGCACTGGAAGAAAAAATTAAGCAGATCTTCAAACTTGAACAATCTCCTCTAGCCATAAATTCAATTATTTTAGATATTATGGAAATACCACAAACACACACACATACGCCCACAATGTATCATTCCTATGCATAGAATTTATTTACTTTGTATGTTCTTGCATGCTGTGCTGTCCTGTATCCAATTTCTCATTCACAGTCTTGCTTACTTACGGAGGATTCATTGTTAAATTACAGTTGGTATGAACCAGCATGCCAGCATACCATGATATTAATCTCTAAAGTATTCAATCATTTAACAATAGCCTCATTATTCAAAGGAACTCTGAGCATTCTGCTTGTGCAGATTTTCTGACATTTCACTAAAACAATTTACTCTTAAAAGAACTCAGTGACTGCAACATATTGTAAAAAATATATATGTCTCAATCAGATGGTTCCTCTCCAATAATAGACAAGAAAAGAAAAGGAAGTAAAAAAGAAAAGGAATTAAAGGAAAAAGCAAGAACTCCAGCTACCACCAGGGACCTTGAACTCAAACTGATAATTTAAAGCTAAAGCGTTTTATAGAGTTCACACAGAGGCCATTTGAATCAAATGTGTGAGTGAGACTTCTTGAGCTCACACAGCTCCCATTTCATTATTTACAAATTAGAAAAATCCAGGTACTTGGGATGTCTTTGGAAACAATGTAGGTTTGAGAGGAACTGTTTCTTAGGATTTCTGCATTGCAAGACATGTATTTCAGGAAATGCATCTGAAAACTGTGTGGGGTTTTTTTTTTTCTTCTATATATTTATTTTAATCCTTCCATCTCCAGGGCTGGAATGTCACAGTTGTATTCATTTTCCAAAGGCCAAACTTTGAGAAAAGTGGTGCAGAGAAGCACATTTTTCTCTGCCTGAAATTTTCAAGGAGAAACAACAAAAGCACGGATTTGGATTTTTGTAATTACATGGACAAAAGTTCACCCTGCTTGCCCAGGACTGGGATAGAATATCTCTTGCTTTAAGTTTCTTTGAATTTTATTTAACTCCACCAAGGATATTTTTAAAAGCAAAAAATTTTTAGTCCATTTATTTGAGCAAGTCTGTAACATAAAGACAGCTTCAGGAAAGGGTGTGAAAATGGATTCGATAAGCTATTTGTCCACGATATTAAATACTCAAGCAAATGTATTTATTCAGGCATGTAAGAAGCCCAGTTGAACTTAAACAGGACAATCCATGTGTCTCAAGGTTAAAGTATTCGTGTAGGCTCATAAATTAACGTGCTTGTTTGGTGTGGAAATTCCTCCCTACAGCCCTGATACAGTAAACAGACTTACACAGGACCCACAAGTGTGTGTTTTCAGACAGCAAGTGCTTTGTTTTCCTCAGTGCAAGGCCTGTAACTACTACAATAACTAGTTTTAAGAGGACAAATCTATTCTTGCTGGTAACTTACTACAACTCTCAGTCGAGGGTCCCAAAGCAGATATTCTCCAACACCTTTTCTTAAGCGATAGCTTTGTCAACACTAAAATTCAAACTAGGTGAAGCAGCCCAGCATGCAAAATAGATATATAATTTATGAATTGTGTGCTAATTTTATTATGTTTTCAAAATGCTTTAAAAGCTGCAAGAAAATACAGCGTTAAATGAAGTCACCTGTTATAAAACCCCATTTACAGGTTTAAAAAGATATTTATTTTAGAGCCCTTGCCTATATTTTTCATTCTTTATTGACCAAAGAAAGATGGACTTAAGTGAACATATTAGCCTCATTGGGATGAGTTGGTAAATACCTTTGGAGAGGAAGAGCTTATTAAAAATTGCACTTTGGACCATGCTCTTGGTCCAAGACCTCCTTCTGGGTCCAATGGGCTGCCCCAATTTACACCAACAGAGCAACTGCCTCATTTTCTGTCTTTGAGCACTGAAGTTACACTTTGAGGTAACATCAAGGGGCAGGAAATACAGCATAACTAGCACATCTTGTAGCTTTCTGCTCATCACTTCTGTGCCTAAGACAAAAAAAAACCACCTCAGCCAAACAAAAACTCCTCACTCAGGCTTTGTACCAGCTGCTCTCACTGGACACCTTGGCCATGAGTTTCCCGCAGAAGACAACACTGGCAATTGCTGTGTTCTGCTGTGGTTCAGCTTGCACCCAGAAACTGCCAAAACGGACCAGGAAGATGTTAGTTAAGCCATGAGCTTCATTAAATAAAGACACTTGTTTATGTACTTAGTGTCTTCTGTCCTTAAAAGGACACTTGGTTGGTCCTACCAGGCAGAAAACCCTGGATGGAGAGCTATAAAAAAGTATATGCTATGTAGCCCATCCTTTCTGAAATATACATGGGCAGACCTGGAGGAAGGAGCAAGAATTAAAATATTTTATGTTTTTGCTCAGGAATTTTACCCCATAACAAAAGCCTCACTGAGAACACAGTAAGCCCATCTTGAAATCTGACAAGTAGCACTGGATTTGTAAGCAAATTAGCTTCAATTGTGAGCTTGTGAGCCCTCAAGAAAAGACTTCTGTATGTTACTGGCTTCAGGTGCCTTCAAATAAACTAATTAAATCAGATAAATTCCTCACACCAAAGATACAAATGGAAAAACTGAAACCTTATTCTGAGTATCTGGCATACTTTAAGAAATAAAACTGTGATTCACCGGGATAAATCCACAATTCTTCCTGTAACTGGCAAAGTAGTACAGTACTGACACTTCCTACTGCTCTCTAACACACCAAAAAAAGTTACGAAATTAACTTCTGTTATTAAAAAATAACTAAGAAATAAATACAGTTGACATATCCTTTTATTTTGATTATATATTTCAAGCCTTTGTGCTAGAGGTTGTATTTTCATGCCTTTCTTTACAACCATGAAGGAGACACACAAATTGAAAGCTGAGATTCCTGTCTTATCACATGCCTCAGGATCTAAGGGTTTAAGAAACAAACATTATGAACCTCGCAATAAATTTTTGAGGGTTGGCAATGCCAAGAGCAACATCTTCATCAAATATTAGTGAACATACTCAGGTAGGGAAAAAACACTGCTTGGCAGTTGAATGTTTTGGGTCCCAGAAAACAACCTTGTGAAGAAAAGGGAAAAAAAGAAAAGGAAAAAAAAAAATATGAACAAATCCATGCTGCGTTCTGTTCCCCACTTTATAAAACGAGCTGGATTTAAAGATTTATGAAAACCCCAGTGCTGACATCCCTCACTTTACTACTGGTATCACACATATAAACGACAAGTAGATCCTACAAAGATAAATTATATTCCAGCAGCCAAAATATAATCTGCCAAATGTACTGGATTTAAAAATTAATAACACAAAATTTACAATGATTACCTCTAGCGGCAAGCTGACTGCTTTCTGAACATCCCTTCAGAAGCAGTGAAAGCACAAAACCAATGTAAAAATGGAGTCAAAGACACATTCTACAAGAACCAGGCCAATAGTCTGCAAATACTTACAACCATGAACAACTGAATTCACACTCTGGACAGTCCTGAATGCACCCAACGGCCAACTCTAATAAATCAAGCACTTGCAGTATCAGGCCATGTATTTACGCATTCCTGAAACATTTTATTCCCCAACAGCATTTGCACCCTTTCCTCCCACTTAGACCATGGGAGTTTGTGACCCTTCCCCTTTCTGCTGTTCAAGAAAGGAAGTTCACAAAAGACCGACATCTTGAAAAAGAAGCCAAAGCAAAAGGAAAGGTCCGCTCCAGCTATTCATTTCCCATATGCCTCTGCCCTTTGCTTTCTTTGGGCTTGCTCCAAAGACCACTGAGATCAAGAGAAAGACCTATGGATTTGCCCTGTTCTGCAATTTCTGAGCGCCATTAAATGTTACTCTACATGCAGCATTCCATTTTGTAAGAATTTCCTAAGTTCAGACTTCAGTTTCTTTTTTATTCCCACATTCTCAGGACAACAGCTCCTTTGTTTGAGCTTCCATGTTTATGGGAATGTTATCTTATCGTTGGTTTAGCCTTTAATATTGAGCAGAGTCAGGAAAGAATCATCCTCTTGTTTGAGATGTAGAGATTTATGTCTGCTTACGTTTTTAAGATACATAAACATACAAACGTACTTACAAAGTCTAAGTAAATTTACTCGTTAGAGCTTTAGCAGAATGATGATATTTAATACAAGTTACAGTTTAGTTCCTTTATCTCCCCTGTGAAATAGTTTTTTCAAGATCTGTTAGACGAGTCAAATGACAGCATTCTAGGGGAAACAAGCTTTCCCCAGCCTGTCTGCAAGGGAGCAGCAAGGTTTAAGCAGCAGGAAATCCACAGAAGAGGGGGAAGCGGACTATTACAGTGCCACAGCGAAGCTCTGTGATTCAGAGAAGAGACACAAACATGTAGGAGTGGAGAACGGCAGAAGAAAATCACTCTAGTCTGTATTCCCTACTCCACCTGCACATGGGGAGGAATACAAGGACCCATCCAAACCACAGTCATGCTGTTTCTGCAGGAGGGCATGGAGCTACCTCAGCTAGCTTTAACCTAGTCCCAGGTTTCACTGCATGGCTTTCAGACTCAGAAGCATCCACAATATAGATGCTCCTTCAGGAATTAAATCCACAGTACTGATCCAGTTTTGCATGTTTGTTCTCCAGCTAAAAGCAAAACACACTTTAAAAAAGAATCACTGTTTGTCTAAACCCCAGGCAGATTTCTCCCCAGCTTCCCCATGTCCTTTATCCCAGAGCTTCTCCCCAAGGTCACTGTCTTTCCCAACTCTAAGATTAGCATGATCAAGACCTGCTGAATTTTGACAGTGCTGGGTGAGGGGGAATCTACCTTGAACGGAAAGCTTTTTGAGTCTTCCCTCACTTTCAAAACCTTTGTATTTTTTAATCCCTGCTCTGCCAATTTTGTCTCCCCTTCCCTCCCTCCCCTTCAGTGGAAATTTTCTACTCTTTACAGTAGCTCAGCTCTCTGCAGAAAATTGATTTCCCCTAGGATACAGCCATCCCACTCTTCCACGCATGGTCATTAATGATCATCCTGTTCACCACAGAGACAGACACGGTGGTACTCCTCCCCAGCTCCTTAACATGGAAAGCGCACAAGGGAAACATCAGAACAACCTCAGAGCTTAACCATACCAAAAGTTCATAATCTCCAGAAAATACCACACAAAATCTCCAAACAAGCTACTATGAGAATAAAATAATTCATGCTGTTTTCTGTCACTCTTTACTTTCACTGCATGACACCATTTAAAAAAAAAATAATCCACCAAACAATGACCATTGATCATCGTGTAGTTCCCTCTCTCACGGAGTCACGTTCAAATGAACTCTTAGAGTCAGATGTGACTTGAGCTCACACTGGGTTTACTTGGCCAGAGGTACTGGGTATTCAAGAGCAAAATGTATTTCAGTACAGCCTGAAGATGGGAGAAAATACCCGGGTGCTGCACTTTTTGTTGTTGTAGCTGCTTTGCAAGCACTGCACCTGCTGGCTTACCATCTCTGGGAGATCTCCAGTCTCATGTTTTATCACAGTGAAGTCCCATCCTTGGAGTGACTGACAACTCTCCCCTTAGCTCCTGGTGGCTCTGAAGCTAATGGGTAAACTAAAATGACTGTCCTCACAAAACACCTCAAGTCTTCAATATAAACATCTTGTTTATACAAGTGTTCATAACAGTGGATAGACTGAAAATTGGCTCCCTGACTCCTCCTTGACCATGGGGTCCTTGCAAGAACTTCCCCTTGTCCATGGTGGTATAAGGAGGTACAGTGGAGGACTGGAAGCCATAAGGAAGAAGATGGAGTAGTTAACACTTTTTATTCCATTTCCAATGGAGGATGTTTTATGATGAATATTGCTGACTGTGTTGCATTACTAGTTTCACCTGGAACAAAAATGAGGAAAAATATGAATAAGGCCCGAAGACTGGTATAAAGCTTTCATTGTGGTTTTGGGTTTTGTTTTTTGGGGGTTTTTTTAAGTATAATTCAGCTTAGTTCCAGTGAATTTACCTCAAATAAATAGGAGCAGTGTCTTTAAATCAAAAGGTAAATTAAAAACAAATCAAAATCTTTATAGTGACTGTTGGACAGAAAAAAAATGAGCCCTAAAAATTAGCTGTGAAACTGGGAGAGTGGCTTTGTTACTGAACTGCAACTTGGTCTAAAAAAAGTCAACACAGCTAATGCCTCGTGCAGCACTTCAGAAATACTGGGGTGGGTAATCCACCCAAGCCAAGAAATTCATATTTAAAGCTCACATTGTCCAGCTATGCTCTGTAAACTGTGCCAGGATTTCTTTACATAATTCTCACTAATGCTGGCTGATGTTAGCTGAGGAAATCCTCTACAGACAAACAGGACAATCCACCCCACCGTAGGTTCCATAAAATCACACGCTCTATGGAAATTTCCAAATACCTCGGCACAATATGGGTGAGTTAAGGATAAAGTTTCAAGCCTGAACTCCATAATTTCCTGTCTTTTGCTAGTCTACACAGCTCTTTAATGTTATGTTAATATCATTTTTGTGGGTGTGATTGAATTACCCACCACTCTTCATGCCAGCATTAGTGGATTTCTGTGTAATAGGAGAGCATGCTTTACTGCACATACTGTTACTAAAATACCATTAAGTGGACCAGCTGCAGACCTCCTGATAGCAGGACTGGAGGGCTACCTCGTTAGGAAGCGATGAGCACTTTACCGTTGGCACAGTGCCTGAATCCCATGAGCCCTCAGCATATCGAACTTGCCTCGACATCCACACCAGACGGCCTGCCACAGCAGGTCCCCTGGCCAAAACCAGCACCCAGCCCTGGGAATCTGCTGAGTGCTGAGATCCGTCTCGCGGGCTCAGCACCCTGAGCCCTACACAGTGCCGCCGTGACTTGGCAGTCTGAAAAGACAGAGATGTATTTACCTGGTGACATTTTGACCCAGGTGCAATGGAAGGCTGCTAAATTCTCCACTGAGAGCGTGCCTCACACACTGGTGACAGCTACTAACCAGGGGCACAGTGCTTTAAAAATCCCTTTCAGAAGTCTTTGCAGAGAGATTAAAATGCCATGTGTACGTGAGCTGTAACAATTCTAGGGCAGTCTCTGAAGAGAAATTTAACACAAGCTTTCTCATCAATACCCTTGCACTGCTAACCAGCACCTACTAAGAAACGATGAGCCTGACTACTGTGCAGAAATATCCCTCTTTAAGGGAGGATTGCATTAGGGAAGAAAGCCAGGGGTGCAAGGAGAATGGAAAAAAGAATGAGGGAGGACAAGGTATTTAGGTCTTTTCCACTTAGTTGGTTCAGTACATGTCAAACTGTACTGACAGACATCATCACTCGAGGAGTTGCAACGTATTCTAGTTGCTGCTCTTGCCACTCTGAACCACCTCTTCCCCACCACAAAACACCTCACGCTGGCTGGTAGAGCCGTACTTACCCAGCACCAGTGAGAGATCCACCTGCTAGTGCTCACCTACCAGCAGTGCCACGGGAACAGCATGGCAGGGGCGCAGCAGGGACACGTGATGTGGTCTTGTGATTAAAATAAATTCTTGCTTCTCTATATCTAAGTGTACTAAGAACCAACAAACAAATGCAGGAACCTAACAAGAACTAACAATGGCAAAACCACGTTAAAACAAAGCCAGGTTTTTCTTACCACTCACTGAAAATAGAGATAAAACAACTAGAAGTCCTAAAAGTGCTTATAGTATTTAATAGCTGTATCATTATAGCCTGTCTCCCATGTCTGTAAGACCTGCAATCAATCACATCTTTAGTCCAGTTCTTAATGTTAGGCAAAGAGCAAAATCATGGCATGAGTATATGGCCTTGCTTTGACTTAAACCCCACTAATGACTAGGCCATATTCCATTTTGTTCCACCATTGCCACCAGTTTTCCTTTTCATTTAGAAGCAATTGCTTTGAGTCCATTTTATTCTGAGAGTCAAGAGATCGCCCTGTATGAACCCTTCAGCTCCTTGAACTGGCTGTATGTTTGTATATGTGATAGGAATTCATTTATTATGCAGTTCATAAGGCACTTCATAAACTTTATATTGAAATATGTGTGCTAAATTATTGTACAGTAATTAAAAAACTTCACGGCCATACTCCATTTTATTGACAATCCTAAATTTGATGTTGATTTAAGTAAAGTAGAGGGGACAAAAACATTATAAATAAATTGAGAAATCAAGTTCTACAAAGTCAAGTTAGGTGTGGCTTAGATTCAAATCCTTTAGGGTTTTTTTTTTAAAAAAAAACAACTCCAAGAATGCTGCAGTTTGCTTGTTCTAGGGTTTTTGTTACTCAAAGCTGAGGACCAACAGACACCTGATTTACATTTAAAGGTAATCAAAACCTCAAAGGCTGAGAGATGAGCTGCTGCTTCTGAGATGGTACACTGGACCCGGCACTGTGTTCTCCACAGAGCGCACACTGCACCTCCTTACACCCCTGCTAGGACGGCAGCATTTAAGCATCATTTCTCCTGCTTAGGAGCACAGATGGTCCAGTGATACATTTAATCCACTTAATGACACGTATGAACAGATATGGCTACATAAGCTATACATAACAAAAAATCTCCATAAAAAGGAAATTATTTCTAACCTCAAATAACCAGTTTAAAACATTTAAATGATCCCTGAAGTCCTTGATGAAATTATCCAAAGGCTGAAGAAAACTGTCTTATAATCAGAGACGTAAACAGCTCCCTCTATTTTGATTATTTAAGAAAAGTCTGAAAAGTGACTTGATTATAGTGCATAAGTACATCTGGGAGGAGGACCGAGAGAGAGGAAGAGAACCTGAAAGGTCCTTCATCTGATTTCCCCAAGAACCAACAGGTGAAAATCAACACCGGAAAGTTGATTTGGAAGTGGCTCAGGAACAGCAGCACATCTACTGCTGTTTTCATATCCTCAGATCCGGAGTGGGTGCTTTTCTGGAATATATTCTTCACATCAAAATAAATTGATACATTCAGTTCAGGAGAAAATAAGGGAAGTTTAAGGACCTGAATCAACTAGAAAATAATGATAGACCATCCCTTGGTCTCTTCTGGATCTTAAATTCTATGAATCTGTGAATTATTTTATCCATTTTAATTACTAGGTCCCTACTATAAAGAAGCTAAAAAGTTAATGTTCTTCTTGAATCAGTGAATTACAGAAAATAATTGAAGTTTCATAATTGGATTGTAACCCCAGGAGTATATGGAAATGCTGAACTGGGAAGCTGAAAGTAAGGAAAGCATGTCTGTTTCTTTATTTTTTTATGTGATCGCCAGGCAGTAATAGCCATAAATGCTGCACTTATTACCTGTATTACACTGAAAGAATAACATGGCTGTGATCCTGCAATAACTGCTATTTGAACAGACTGCTGTGCTTCCATGAAGCTTATATGAGGCTGGCTGGCTGTTGGCAGAGAGCTTATTTCAAATAGAACCTATATTTCCACGTTGCTGTTACCTTCATTATTTTATTTGGGGTTACCCCCAGAATTGTAGCTAGGTACTTTCCAAGAGAATCAGAATCCAGAGGTCTCCACTTTCTCTAGAGCTCACAACGGAGACACAGGAAATACATGCCCAAAGAAAGAAAAAAACTTTACAGAACTCTGTCAGATCAACATCTTTTAAAAATCAGGCTGAAAACATTCCATCTTTCCTGTCTCCATTTTATAGACATAAAACCTCTGACATAGTTGCAAAAATTCTAAGAAATTCCTTCTCTAGCAAACATCTTTTAAGAAAATGAAAGACGTCTCAGTTTTTAACACAAAGCTAGCAGCTTGTCACATCAGTAATTCCAGGAAGTTACTGAACATTTGGAATGAAGGACACTGCATGCTGCATAGCACAGAGCTCTTGTCGATGCTTGTTTGGAACAGTATGGGAAAGTCTAGCAGCTGAACACAATGACATTTTTGTTTTCCTGCTGATAATATTAAATAGCTTTGTTACCAAACTTGGCCTGCCACTTCCCCTTGCACAGAAATTACAAACATGCTCTAAGGTTCTTGCCTTTTGCTGGAAGTAGTGCCCAGGTTATTCCTGTTTTGGGGGCAGTCGTTCAGCATAGCTGGTATTGTTTCCTTCCAGCAAAGCTTTAGAACATTGTATTTCTCAAACAGGTCAGAGCATCATCCATTTCATACCTTGTTGTAGAGAAAGGTTACAGAAACATTTCTGCTACACAAAATGTGAGAACATGAACAGTGTGTCTCCATCCTCTCCCAAAAGTCAGTGACTCCTAAGAAGTATCAACCACATCCCAGTCAGAAAATTTCTTACTTCCTTCTCCATTCTCTGCAATGTAATACAGCCATCGGATCTGCTCTTGCACTCTTGCCATCAATTCTCAAAGGACAACAGACCAGAAAGACCCACTGGACTTGACACTCTGGAATTTAGGAGAAAAAATACCAAAAACACAGGCAAATCTAAAACACACAGATGAGCTTCAAAACAGAACTTTCATTGCCTCCACTCCCATTAAAGAAAAACAGTTGAAAGGACAGCAGTGAGGGAACCTTTGTCAAACCACCAGCACGTCCATCAGCCTCCTCACTGGAAAGCAGAAACTGAGCATCAGAGTTTTATAGAACACCTTGAGGGGCTGAAAAATCCAGACCGTCAAGAGACCCATGGTCATGAAGGCCCTTCCACAGAGCAACACCCACCCACCCTGAAAAACCAGACATTTGTCTGACAAACACGCACATTGCAGAGCCTCTCTGTCCTTTTGACAGTTTTTGGCCATGAGCATTTTCAGGCTTTAAAATGCTTGTATCAGTAAGGGGACGACAGCCCCACGGACGGGTGGTGATGCCATGGTTGACTGGCTGCACACAAAATATGCTGAAGAAGTGGAGAAAGAAAGAGGGCAAGGCAAGACTGGAAACACGCACATCTCGGACAAGTCAGAAGCAGCTCATTAGGTGTGTTTACCCTCTTTCTATCTCAACATCCCGCCTGCATAGTAAGCGAAACAAGTGGCTGTTACGGTCATGCCCTTCACACCGCTACACGCAAGACTCAGTATCTCTGTTATGAGCTTTCTGTTTTGTAGTGTTACACCCCCCCACCCCCCGGACGTTAATTAAAATTCATCAGAATAAATGTTTTCAGCAGCAATGTCTGTGAACGCTGCCTCCTCCCCTATCTTCCATTAAATCAGGTTCATCCAACTTGAAAGGAGATGAGAAACTCTCACTGACACTCTGTCACACTCCAGTGAAAAGACAGGCACATTCAAAACAGAGAAGAGTGCAGGTGCTCATTTATTACTTTACACAGATTATTTTTCTGCCTTTCTTCTTGACAATGGGAACGTTCACATCCCAGATGGAGTTCTCTGTAGTGCTGTGGCCATTTGCTGACCTAGAGTTTTGTTTTCTCTGAAAAGAGGCTAGGTAAGAAGAGGGTTGGTTCACTGCCTACTGGGGCAACTTTAATGTTTGTTTTTAACAACAAATTAAAGAAGACATTTGGAGATTATTTTAATGGGGAATGAATATACAAATAATCTGTGAATGACATCAGGCAAAGGAGAAAAAATCTGTGCACATCCATGCCCATATTTACACACTGCAAAGACATAGAGTTTATGTAACTGAGTGCAAAACTGCAAATCAATTGATTTCAGAAACAAAGATGTCTCTCAGATGAAATATAAGTTCACCACCTCGTACCATTTTGGACCCAGAGAACAACCCCACAATGTTTCTAACAACATAAATAAGCACGATCACTATGAAAATGTCTTCAATGCGAGAATTAACAAATTGTGCCAACAGCATTAGGTTCCTCTGCTTTTATGTCTGTTTTATACATCCTTAATGTTCACCATTTGGTTCCTGATCAAAGGCATTTTGACTTAGAAGTATTAACGTGAAATTAATTTCTTTTGCCTTTCCCACTCCTCTTAATAAATTTTTAGGAAAAGTCCATGATACAAAGACCTTCAGAAGAATACAGATTTCTCCAAGCTAACCCATCAGTGCGTTCTTCTCAGGTCTGAACACACAAGTTAAGAAATGAAAGACACAAACTCATTGTTCCCTCATTGCTTTGAATCAGCATATTTAGTACAGCAGGATACTTTTGCTGTGCTTGACTCAACAGTTCACCCTTCTTGGGACTTTGCTGTCCCAATTTTACTTGGAATAACAAAGATCTAGGAATTTTTGGAGGTTTTCTCTTTCCTCTCAAGTGTGGACATTTCTTTGGTTCCCACCGAGATCGATGACTTCGGCAGATTTCAGTCATTCACAGTTCTCATATTGCCAGGATACCCTGAACCAAAACATCAACCACAATTTAAACAGGAACTACTCTATATGATACCGCACAGTTCCTATATGAGCTAATCCCGCTGAATGAGTGCTCTCACCTTCATACCCTTTCAGTCTCTGCTATATCATAGAGCAACGGTGTCAGCTGAAATTAATTACAGGAGAGACGTAGATTACATGGTTATGTTTGAATTGATATTGGAGCCACAGTGTACTTTGTTTTAGCATATGCAAGATTACAGAACACAGTAAACTCCTTTATGTCTCCAAAGTTTACTTCTTTAAAATATAGGACCAGCCACAGGTTAACACTCTACTACTACATTAAATCTCATAAGAACACCAGTTTACACTGGGTACAAATTTGGTCTGACTTTGTTGTAGGACAAAGGTTTAGCTCCAGCATTTCTCTTGGGTTTGGTTTTTTTTTTTTGGTTTTGAGATTACTATGGGGATTTTATTTTGGTTAATATTTATTTTATTTAAAGGTCATAGTAAATATTTTAATTAACATTTTAATGCAGGGAGAAAAAGAAAAGAAAGGGAACTTACTTTTCCCACACCTTCATTTCATCAGTTGTCATATAACAGGGACCTCTTATTTTCACAAAAGAAAAGGAAAATAAAAGAGCCAGGGATGTCAAACTCTTGCTGCCTTTACACATGGCAGAAATGGCCATCATGAACTTGCTGTAAAGCTTGGTCTAATTGAAAATGTTGTACTTGTTGCAGCTATTAACAAGAGACCCTGTCTTGAAAGGCACCTTGAACCCCTCTGAAACCTCAATGAACAGCAGTTTTCTGGGGAGGGGCAAAAGGAATGCACACAGTTCATTTCAAAAATAGTCTAGGATTTAAGTAATGTATGTATTTTCAATTAATAACCTCAGTTACATTATCCTCGGGGTTAGTCCTTTAGTAGAATCCAAACAGTGGCAGCTTGAATATTTATTCAGATGTTCCATGGGACAAAACCAAGGACATTCAGAATCAAATGAGAGACTAAAAATCTCACTCTTGATGACTTACTAAGGAGACAATCAGGATATCTTAAAAAAAAACAACAAACCAACCAAAAAAAAACCCAACCACCAAAAAACCCCAAACAAAACAAAAAACACTGCCCCCAAAACCCCAAAGCAAACCCAAAACCTTGAGTAAGCTGCCCAAAATACGGATCTAGAAGTTATTTAGAGAAAGCAACACTCACTCATGACAACCATGATTCAGCAGGGATTTCCCATACGTGGAAAATCATTTGTCTGGGAGATTCTGTCTCATCTTCCCCACAAGTCAGCTTGAGCAGCATACAGAATTGCTGCTCTTTAGGTCTACATATTTCTCCTTTCATTGTTTTAATGAAGTCCTAATTTTGCCCTGGACCCCAAAGAAGCCAAAACTTGAAGGGTGATAACTAACCCAAATAAGAACAAAGCAAATGGAAATAGGTTTCTGAAGGTATGGTAGAGATACAAGGGGAGAGGATCAATTCAGGACATATATGTAAGTAATTTCTAACTATCAGACTGAATCAAGATGGAAAGAGATTATCTTTTAAATACATGCCAATGTCTTAATTGTGCAATGCATAAGGCTGTTTTTTTAGTCAAATGTTGGAGGTTTCAAGACAACTTTTCAAAAACTGCGTGAGGTGGGGCAGATACATTATCTCTCTCTTTCCAAATTCCCTTTTTCTCTTCTCCAGAACTTATTTCATCTTTTTACAAATTTTGGGCCTAAGTCTTCTTCAGTGCAAAGATGTAAAAAAAAAAAAGACACAAAGACCAAAATCTTGAGAGACAGACTGAGCTTTTGAAATGAAAAATGTTGCAAAGTAATAAAGCTCAAATGTTTAATTTGTGCATGAGATTTCCTTCTATCTATTTCCACTGGGATGTAGTTAGCAAGAGCAGGATGTGTCCAGTATGCCAACAGGGGACTAAGCCATCTGTATGTTTTTAAGAGAATTTTTAAGTTCTTCTGGATGAAAAATAATACCATGAATGAAAATTAGAGTGACAGATTATGAATATTTCAGACATTATCATTTATATTTTGCTTGTACAGTGACACACTGTGCACATTTTTCTCTATAATCTGTAATTTTACATCTTAAGGTTGATTATCTTTCCTTTTGATGAAAAGCATATTTTGACTGGGAAGATACATGTATAATGGGGTGTACCACCAGCAGAGAGTGTATCTCAGAGAAATAAATGCTAATGGTATGATATTTACTATTATTTTCATGAAATTTTAAAAAATCAAAATTTTAAACTAGTGAATTCTGATGATCAGTACGATCATAGATGGGTATAACGCCCCTTTTTTAAAAACATCAAGAAAGGTTAAGAGGCGCCAAGGTCCCTTTTTTGAAGTTCCTTTACTCAGGGTTTATATAAATCTAGATGTTACATACATAAAAGAACAACAGATTCTTGCTTGCTAAACATTCCTATTCATTTTTCGATGCAACCTTTGACAGTCATTGTATAAAGTTCCAAAAGACACAGTGCAACATAATAGCTCCCTGCTGCAAAAGAGAATTTGATGTAACTTTGCTGGACACATGTTAAACAATACTGTGGATCAGACCCACACAAAAAGAAAATCTTCCAGTAGCAATTTTTTTTTTTTTTTATTTACTCAGATACTGTACAGCCTATGATGACTTGTTTTCCTTTAGTTATATGAACAGTTTGACAGATTACTGTGACAAGGTTACTCTTAAATTGATAAAAGGTTTGATAGTGTTGGAACATTTGTCAGAAATGTCTCACATCACGTGTAATGGACTCTGCACTTCAAGCATCAATGGTACTCCAGTCTGCTGCTTTCTGTTTACTGTGTGATATACACCACCCAAAGATACACAACACAAATACAGAAAAGCAGGCAGGATTCACCAAAACAGTCCCATACATTATAAAACAATTCTTATTAAAGCGTTTCTCTTCCATAACCTACCTGGCAAAACGCAATTTAATAAAAAATGTTACATGTCAGTTAGAGGGTGGCCTCCTTGCTGGGATAAACCTGGAAATGGGGTGGGCTATGACAAATGTACATTACCATAAGCATTTCCAGTGTTCCCTGTTCTCCTAAGAGAGAAATACTGTGTTTTTAGAACACTATTCCTCAGACCTGCCAAATGTCAGACATTACAAGTGACAGTTGTACTACTGGAAGCCTTGTCACATGCTAGAGCAGAGGAAATGGGTTCAGAACGACTCATTTTAGGCACTGGCAGCTAGCCTACGGGAACCAGTGTCTTGGGCATAATCTAACTGTGGTGAATACCCCTTTAAACACAGCTTTCCAAAAATATCGTACTGCAAAACAGTAATAGAGTTTATGGATTGAAATTCAGGTTTTCACCTCACACCTTGTAGTGAATTATGCTAATATTTCTATGCAAGAAGTTTAAGAGCCAGCACCTTCTGCTGTTTTGTGAATACTTGTTCACATGAAATCTTTAATGTATGGTGAGACCCCAGCCATGTAAGCTAAGAGAGAGCTCTACAGAAGACCACCATTTCTGAGGAGCCAAATGTATGTCTTGCTCACACAGCAGCAGACTGCTGCCATACATACTTCACATTGTGGGGGTAGGAGGGAGAGAAACAAGGGATTCAGACCTTTATCCACCTCTACTAACCATCTGCAAAGGTAAAGAAAACGTCTTGCAATACATTACTTCAAAAAATCTACATGCTGCCACGACAAATTATTCTATTTTCAGATGTTTAACTTTCCATATATAGCCTTTCCCTTTTGCTTTGATAAATATTTTTAATATTCTGAAAAAAAAGACAGTACAACTATCTGGATTCTCCTCACTTCCATTCAGCCAAGGGACAGAAAATCAGCAAAATGAATGTCAGCATTTTTCTTAAAGACCATCTGTTCACACAGGAACTCCGTGATAGCAAGACAAAGCCCTCTAATCATAGACTAGATTAGGTTTACTGGAACACATGAAAAATATTGCCACAGTGCCGAAAGGAAACTCTCAGATACTCATGCAGACGAGGAGTAGGGACACGCTCTCTGAACTTCATGATTCAAGTAGCACTGCTCACAGCACAGCCTCACGCTACAACTGCAGCACTAAGCACCAAAGCCGTGAGGCTCCTCTAGGAATAGTTAGTTCATTCCCGATCGGCTGAAAGCATTTGTCTGAACTTGGAAAGGGTCAGACTGCAAGATGTATAGTAACATAGCTTTTTGAATGTCAGCAGACTACGGTCAATTTATACCTACTGAGGATCTGGCCCTTGAGCTGGGATTATCTGTGACTGTCACAAGCGGGAAGTGTCAATGAACGTAGTCTGTACACATGTCAGACAGGTACACTCACAATTCAGCTTGCAAGAAATATGCAAAACCACCAGCATGCTATACCCCTGCGAACAATACGCCAGTTCTACCAGTAGCAGCTTTAATAGGAGAAAGTCACAGGGAAGAGTTTCAAGCTCGCATAATGTTGCTGAATTTCAGGTATCAGCTTAGTAAGACAGCTAGTTACAGTCCTGTCCACATAAGACATACTTAGGGAAGTCTTTCAGCACTTTTGGTCAGAATCAGGAAAGGCAGAATGACATAAAATTGTAACATCCCATTACATTGTTACTCCTGATGCAAGCTTCAAAACAATAACCATTTGGATTCAAGTTAGTAGGTCAGCCCCAGACTATTCCTTACTTTACCAAACTTCATTTATTGATCCGTATTTGAAAGGCTGAATTGTAATTAAAAAAAGTATCAGAGACACTGTGTCTTTTGATATGGACTATTCTGTGACAAAAGCACTGCAGTTTTGCATTATAACAAGGGTGGATTTTTATTTTTCTAATCTCCCCATGTTCTTATTTCAACACAGAAATGCATTATCCTGAATTCCACCCAAGTGGCTCTGGTTGGAATCTCAAACTGGATTACTACCCTCCCACATGTCATCAGTAATAATCAAGACTTTGTAAATCAGGTTCTCCTTTCTATTCCTGTTACCCCACTACATTCAGTCGAATGAGGAAAGGTAAGGGTGTAATATTTTAGGAAACATTTGATGGTACATGAGGAGAAAATTGCTCCTTTCTTTGCCTCTCCAGTTTCAATGGGAGTAAACCAAGATAAAACTGCTATCAGTACAATCTGCAAACACATTTCTCAAGATAAACACAGGGAGGTAGAACGTGGTATCTTCTACATCAACGTTTTTCAGTGGACTGCAGTTAATTAGGTGGCTACAAGGCCACCTTCTGTGGGTTTCATACTTCTCAAACTTTGAGCCAAGCAATGTGTGACAGTGATCAAAAGATGTGATAAATGACTGAAGTGGGACCACCCGTATTTTGTTGTGCACCTCCTTGTGATTCACAGATCACTGTAACTATAAAATCTGTCATTAGGGAGGTTTTCTTGCCATGCAAATTCTGCTTTTAACGTAAGAAAGAAACCAGATTAAAATAAACAGAAGTCAAGGTGAAGGCCCTCACCTCTCTATCCCCCAAAACTCATTACCAGAAGGTTTTCAACAGGCATTAATTAGCTGTTCAAACGGAAGGAATAACTGTTAACCTTCAACTGTAGGAGGCTTCCGATTTCTTTTTGTGGATGCACTTCAGTGTAACTAAAAGGCCAGCTTTGACATTTTCCTACCCAAAGACACCGAGCATTTTAAGTGCACTTACGGCTGGCACAGCTTGATAAGGTCCTGGTCGGTGGTGCCGGGTGGAAGGCCTCGAATGTACAGGTTGGTTTTACTCAACTGCTCTCCGCTGCTGTTGTTGCTGCTGTTGTTGCTGCTGTTTGTGCTGGGGCTGGGAGGAGCCATGGGGTGGGGAGCTGGTGCATAGGACTGCTGGAAACAAAACAAAACAAAAAGGCTGTTACTGGAAAACAAAAGCATGGCAGGCTCATGCGCTGTACCCAGGTGACTCCAGTGCCACGCACCGAGGGGGTGCTTGTCCTGCCCTCCCTGCCCGCTCCTACAGTGTGTGCACCCACCCCCAGCCAGCAATGCCTTTCAAAACACCAAACAGGGCCGAGGTTTTGGGGTTAGCCATGACTCTGAAGCGCTTTATTCTTTTAATGTGGAATTAAAGTAGCTATATTATGAGCCTGTTTTACCTACACCACAAAATAAAGCTCTGAAATGACAGATACTCAGGAGTAACTGGTATTAAAGAAAGAAGTTAAACACAATCTGCTTTAAGAATACTCTTAAGACACAAAGAAGAGTATCTAGCCAAAGGTACAGAAGCTGATGCCAGAAGCCTAGTTAGTCTTTTCTAAACATGAGGAGCAAGCACATAGTACACGCACAGTCAGGTGGCAGAGTTGGCTAACCTGAAAGGGCAAAAAAACCCTCCAAAGCAGCCTCCAAATACTCTGTCATTACAGATGTCTTCCACAATAGAGAAACAGTTTGGAAAAGATGATCAGGCTAAGACCTCCTGCTCTCAAAACCTTACCCGCCTCTGAACAACCACAAACGACACAAAACTGAGAAATATAACTTTAAAAAGGGAGGTATTCTCACAGGGAAAACAATGCTCTCCCCAAACATCCTAGTAAATACATGCTATGAAAGAAGCCACACACATACCATTAAAGTTCCCTAAGCACCCCTGATCTAAGGCAAAACCAGGGAATTTGAACTGCTGCAACCTGCCCTGGCTCTCTGACCATCAGTGTATTTACTTGCAGCACAGAGTGCTTGTTAGGAGAACGAAGGGGTGGTTGGAAAGAGGAGGCCACATCCTGTCACCACTGTGACCCGTGCACAAAAGCTGAGATCTAGGAGAGAAGCTGGGATAGCTGGGGGTTGCTGCAGGCTGAGGCTCCAGCTGGACAGACAGGGGAACTGAAGTCAGAGTTCCAGGAACACAACCTCCTGCTCAGATGGGGGAAATCCCATTTCCACAAGCTGATTAGCGTATTCTGCTAGCAGCATGGGTGGTTACAACAGCAGGTAAATGTTGGGCCAGTGCTAAGTTAACTATGATGTGCTAATGGACCAATAAAACCAAAACATCTGCAATTTTCATTATAGTAGCAATGACACTTTAGTGACTTCTAATATGCTCCTTCTGCATTTAGGCCTTGAACAGAGAAAATATTTAAGTCTGTGCATAATTCTGATCACACTAATCAACTGCCCCTTTAATTTCAGTGGCCCTACTTCAGTGCTTGTAATTATGCACACACAAAATCAGACCCTTGATAGACAGATATTTTAAATTAGTAGCTCTGAACTCTTTCAAACAAGTCCCTTTCCTTAGAACAAAAAAAAAAAAAAGAAAAGTTGGAGAACATAAGGAGAGTCTTAGGAGTCTCAAAGGCTTTGATGAATACATAAAACACCACATTTGCAGCAATGCCTTTCGTTGCCTTCTCTTTCCTTCTTCCCAGTTTCTCCCATTTAAACCAGGAGAGTGGGAACACACCATCAAGTGTCAGAGCATCAGAATTCCTCTGCGATCTAGCCTGGTTGTAATGTGACTCAAGTAGGCCCCATTAAAAGGAAAAAACAGTTTAACAGACAGTGCAATCACCATGCTAGCAAGTAATGACATTCACTCTCATCTACAGAACAGAAAGGGCAATGAGCTTCCTTCCACAAATATCTGCGTAGACACTTTTGCTTACAATCAAAAGCACTTAATCCATACGGATCATATTTCTCTGCACACACATTTTATCACTGGGTAACCCCCACCCACCCGAGCTTCAATGCCATTCCCAGAAACAGCTGAAGAATCAGCAGTCCCAAGTACCAGCACAGGGAACAGCCTCGACTGAGCCCCAGTGCTGTGGGCATGTCCTGGGAACCAGCTCCACGCCAACAGCCACGGCCTGGCTGGGTAAGGATGCGGCCAACAGAAACCTCCAACGAAAACACAGACACATGCATCTTACAACGTTCTGGCTGAAGGAGTATTTAAATCTGGGCACTCCACAGCCACAGCAGAGATAGATGTGACTATGTATAGCAGATATTTGGCTTTAGTATACCAAGAGCTTAGAAAATACTCTGTGGTCATCTTGCCCATTTTGCACATTGGTAAGGTAAAATTATATATATATATATATATATATATATATATTAAAAAAAGGTCAAGGTAACATTCTTACTTCTCTACGTTTACTATACACACTGAATGCATGTAAATGATGTAAAGCAAGGACAGAATTTTCTGTAAACCAATGAAATGCTAGGTACTTAAATTACTAATTGTTATTATTATGTATGTCTTAGCAGGGGATAATGAGCAAATGGCCTATTCTCACACCAACCTAATAAGCAAGAAAAAAAAAAACAAGTGAAAGTATACCTTTGAAATACAAAGAGCAATTTTCATTCTATTATAAGATCTTTATCCTCACACAGAGGAAAGCACTGGGGGCCTAATTCTAATTTAAGCTTAAGACATTTTATCCCTCTCAGCCAGCTGAAAGGGGACCTAGAAGTGAACATGAATTACATTTACACTGATTTTAAGGCCACAGCTATAATAAAAAAAAAATAATAAAAAAAAAAAAATGGTCCATATACCCAGAGAATTAGGCCATAGGATAGGTGGCCTCTCAAGCAAGAGCTGCTCAGACAATAGGCACACAGGGATGCCCAGGTTCACAGCAGCATTCTGGGAGACATTTTAAGGGTGGCCAGAGAGGCAGCTGCGCTCCACTTCGGAGAATGCTGACCTTCTCAGACCAGCAAGCACTGCTATACTCCAAACCCACTTCACTAATAAGTCTCAGCCACTGCAGCCCACTGTAATTTCCACACAGATCCAATACCCCAGAATACCATCCGCAGAAAGATTACAAAACTGCCTGCACTAGGCTGATGGCATCTTCTGGCCGGTTGCCACACCAAAAGCTTCAGGTCAGAAGAAAGCTTTGAATTCTTGTTTTCTGAGCCAATGAGTGTATGACTGATGGCAGAAGCCTGCACTTTGCCTCCAAATGAGCAAAGGGCCTGGTTCGTTAATCTCCACATAATACCTGGAGCAAAAGAAATGAATGGCAACCTGATGGTGCTCCCAGATATGGACCACTTGATACAGGATCCCAGATGATGCCAAAAGGGGTACATTGCCTGGGGAACCACCTGCGTACCCAGCAGCAGGGAATCTGTGCCTTGCTCTGATGTCAGCTCCCTCTATGGCTGGGGGCAAAGCACTTAACTTCTCTGCCACAAGAGCCATGAGGAGCACCGCTTTCCAGGCTGGCTCAAAGCACCCTGACACCAGCTGTAGAAACCTGGGAGAGATGTTTTACCAACTCCGCCAAGCACAGGACCTGCAGCGCTAGAAAAAAAAAAACATCTGACAAAATCTACACATTTTACTTCAAAAGGGAGCTGGAATTCAGAGCTGGTTTTGCCACTACTTTTTCAAATAACCAATGCAACCAACTCATTTTTCAATTCTCATGCTTCACTATTCAATGGGGAGTGTGGGGGGAATGAACTAGTTTGTAGATCATTCCAAGGAGCTTATTAATTTACCAAGGCTGGCTAATAGGATTTGTTTTCATCTTTGAAAAATTAATGAAATTTCTCCTTTTTCATTATTTAAAAGTGAGAAATTAACGTGCTTAATTCTTATCCAGTCTCAGGAACGCACTCTTGTGCTTAAAACCGACCACTGACCTCTCTGAAACAGTGTCCCATGCAAGTGCACACAGCTAAGCATGAATAATGAGATACCTTGGTTTTCTTACTAAATAACCCAGAAATGCTGAACCAGAAGCCTCTTGGTTACTAAACGAACACCACTCCTCCTTCCAACATTCGGCCTCCTTACACAAGAATGGTATTTATCCTGCCATGGCTACCACAGTACTCTTATGTAGTTTTTCACTTGCTGCAAGTTCAGTCTAAAGAACTTTTTTTTTCCAAAGCAAAACACTACTTAAAAAGACAAATTTAAAATATTTTTCACATGCAATTCCTTTTGGATGGGAATCACAGGCCCCAGATGCCAAGTTGTACAGTCTGCTTTATTAGCAGCAGCTGGCTCCTTGGCAGGCTTCTGAGGCAGTCGGGCTTGTGGTTTTGGAGTGGCCTCAGAGCCTAGGATGCAGCTGGACAGCTATGCTAATGGACTAGCCAATTTGTTTGTATTCACCTTTGGCTATCCCAAATTTGTACTCTCTTATCCACTTGAAAGTAAGATCTTGGAAAGATTCCCCTTTAACACTGATACGTTGACTTCTGCTATCGTGGTGCATATTTTTTTACATAAAATGAGTACGACATACAGTCCTGCATTAAAACATGCGTTATTTAAGCAATTGTGAACACACACTATCCATTTTGCTCTGAACGGAGTGTTTTCCAGCTGCTAGATTCATCTCACTTAGAGCCCAATTGCTACACAATTCCCTTAGCTCCTGATTGAGAGAATAAAATAAGGCAAAGTAAATACAAATAAATCCTGCAAATATCAGTTTACAGCTCACACTAGCAAAACACTGTTCTCTTTACACCCTGCTGTACAAAGGAGTAATTTTTGAGAGCTGGAGGGTTCTTACTGGCCAATTATAGTAATGATGGGAGGATGCCACCAACTTACTGGCCTGTTGATGGGATTCTGGAGCTGACTGAACAGCAATTCTTATATTAAGCAAAAAACAACCATCACAGTTGAAGTGAAAACAGAGAGGTAGGGCAAGTATAATAAAAAGAATTAGATAAAAGCCAGAGCAACTCTCCTGCCTTCGGTTAGCTTCCTCAGCAAGAAGCAGCACTAAAAGGTAAGCTGTACTTCTCATCAATAGCTTGGTGGAACAGAGAAGTGAATAAAAGGTGAACACTGAAACTGGCAGCACCAAAACTTCATGCATTTTAGAGAGGCTGAAGTCAAGGAAGCTTGAATCATAATTTTCTTCCTGAGTTTGAAGGGCATTCACTGGTCTTGCAGAATCCAGCCATGACTACCGTCTAGCTCCCATCCAGCCAACAAAGGCCTGGAAGACAGAGCTCCTCTTGGACACTTCCTACACAGTCAGGTCTTTCCTTAGACATCTAGCAGAAACAAACAAACAGCTGTAACAGCGCACGTATTTTCGAACATCTCTGCATAGTGACAAAGCTTCCTGGATGTTCCTGTAGAAGCAACAATCCACTGCTTGGCAACATTTTCCATTTGTAAAGGAACAGCATGTGAAAATGTAAGTGAACTAAGAAGGTGAAGATAGACAATAAGCTTCAAAGTCTGTTCCATCACAATTCTTTCAGTCAGGAAAACCAGAACACACCTCAAGAGGATTCAGATTTCTCTGAATTCCTTCAAACGCCTTTAAAATTGATTTGCTGTATACAAGAAGGCCGATGATTCAAAGCTGCTAGGCTATGCTCTCTGCACTGCCACTGCGTCACTGTGCTACCCTAAGCAAGTATTTTAGATTCCTTATGTCTCAGTTTACCAGTCACTAATGATTCTTCCTCACCTTTTCAAGGCTTATATAATGCTTTATGACTACTGGATAAAAGATGCTATAAAGGACTGCAGGATTACCTAAAGATGGGGAAAACATTAAAATTTAACTTAAAAAATAAAGCTAACCCTAGTTTTTTTGCAGATTAATATTGTTTCTGCATACACTGATTTTGCTACCCTGTATCTAAACTGAATAATTTTAAAGCTTAAACAAAAATCCAATCCAATTTGCTCAGTCATTAAAAGTAATTATTTTTGGTTCATTTAAAAACAGAATTATTCAATCACAGTGCTATCTTGCTCATGCTTCTTGTATCCCTTGGACTGGTTTTCTCCATCATTCTATTCCAAATGATAGCTTTAGTCATAAGAAAAAGGTGTCTTTGTGTTTTGCCTTACACTTTCTTTTCACACAGGGAAAAAGAAAAACCACAAAAACCCACTTGGGAAAAATGGCAATTCTATAATAATAATAATAATAATAATAATAACAACAACAACGATAACAATAATAATCCCCAGTCCTCCAATAGGCACAGTAGTCATTCAACAGTCAGAATCAAATTGGGATTTGATGGGTCAGTAAGATACTTTGAGATCTTTGTTTCACAGATAAAGCTGTTGAAATTAGTAGTTTAAATACTCCTGGGGCTTACAATTCCCTTGAACCTGGCACAAAGTACTAGAGATCCATAAGGCATAAGCTCAGGCACAATTTGGCTCAATTTTCTCTATTCTAAAGTACTTGTCTTCCAAATCACAATTCTCTAGCTTTTAGCATTTTCTAAGCACCTACAGGTAGACAATACATAAGAAGCAAGGCATCCACAGGAAGAAGGAGTCGTCATTTATTGGACAGTACATGCAAAGTAGGTCTCATTTGATACAATTTTCTGCATTAAAACAAAAACACCAACCAACCATAAAACCAACAGCAATTCACTCCTCTTGGCTATCTTTAAGAGCACCGATTGTTTAGCAATCATTGGCCAGGGTGACATACACCAGAAGCCTCAACATTTTCTCACTGAACACAATATCTTTAATTTCCACTAAGACAGACTGAAATACCTCAATCCATACATCACTCCATTTTCCACCATCACCAATGGGAAACTTCAAAAGCAAAACTGTCCAGTGGAAAGCAGCTTTTGAAGTAACATTAAGTTTAAATAATAAAGTGGATTAGAGCACATCTCATTAAGAGAGACTGATGGTCATCTTGCTTGAGGATTAACAGGCACCAGTAAAAACCAGTACATGACAAGAGATGGCAGAGATGAACATGGTCACTAAATACACACCAGCTGCTGAGCTGCCAGCTTCAGCCCCTTGCCCTCTGCTCCTACATGTTGCTATACCAAAGGTAAAACTATTAATCCCTCATTAGCAATCTTCTATTTATCCATTGACTGCCTGTCATTCTGGACTAAGCTATGGTAGCTTCCCTGAATTTAGGGCTTCTCGCATCCAGACAGGAGGGTACAATTTAGTCCTTAGCTCTAAAAAGCCAAAGTCTGGGAATAACAGCTATGTCACCAAATAAATATTTTCCAAAGCGGAAAATAACCTTCACATCCTTGTCTCCTCCCATTTATTTCATGGCAGGAGGCTCCCATGACAGACCATTCCTGTGGCATTATTTATTTCTCAGCAAGGGAGAAGAATAATTCTTTCTATAAAGTATTTTGGCACTTTGCAAACTCGTAAACAATAACCTATATTCTCTGACATAAATTAGTGTTATTGCTTCATTATCCAATCCATTCATATTTTATTAATGTACTGAGACTAAATGTGAACAGAATCTAGATCTTAAAAATACTAAATCTGGGCAATATGGACGATAAAACATTGCAATTCCCCTAATAAGAATACTTCAGAGCACAAATCAAAATATGACAGCAATTACTGCCTGTGATACAACAACTTCGTAAAAAAAATGGGAGGAAAAATAACAAATTTAAGCAGGAATTATTGTGTGTGTTTACATTTCCATATAGCAAATTTTTAGGCTACAATGATGAGCTGTCAGTCCATTTGAAGGTTAAGAATAAAAATGCAGATTGAAAGGCTGATACTTAACTTTCCAAATATTTGCAAAAAACAAACATGTTTTTAGTTCTGAGAAACTAGAATTTACTCTCTGGGGATTTGTTTACATGTAACAGACTAAAAGCATCTTGGAAATGAGATGTAGGAGGCACGTGCTTCATTGCACTGCTTTTCTGCACACCGTCCACACATACCACAGCATCAATACTGGTGCAAGACCTGAGTATAAGAAAAGCCTATCACATAAAACTGAACTTTAGGCACAGAACAAAAGCAAAACATCGATCAAACTCTCTTTTCTCTCCACGTGAGAATTTGGCAAGCAGAGATCAGAAGCAGATGTGTTTTCGTTCTGCAGAAAGAAAACCCAACCAAAAAGGTTTTTCAAAATCCAACCCAAGTTCTATTAGGCTGTCTTTCTTATGGAAGAATTAAGCAAGAAGTTTACTACTGTGGACATGAGCATCGGTGGGATGGAGGAATTGGGGGTGTCAGAGCTCCCATGGAATGGCCCCCATCATCTCCCCATGTTACCACAACAATCTTTTGTACATGTGTATGGGGAACCTCTGTCCTCTCCACCCACTGCTATATAAAGATTAGTTGTCCTCCCCTCCTGTGGCCAAAGGAATCCACAGAACACAAGAGTTTGGGAAAGGCCTGTCCCAAAGATAACAGAGTGACACCATCAGGACAGAATCTGGGGTGGTCCACAACAGCCAGGAGACTTCCCCCTTGGGCTGCAGCAACACACTGCTCCCTGTTTGGGGTCCAGAGGATGCCCGCAGAAGGTATGAGCCATCACAAACCTCACCACATTTTTGCTGCCAATGCAAACGCTTCTAACAAGTTCATGACAGCAGATAGCTTTTACACAAAGTTGCCCATACAAGTTACTACAGTTCATGCCTAATTCCTCAATTAGGAAGACGATGAGAGAACCAACCCCATGAGACCGATGTACGAAATGTCATTTAAAGGACAGTGAGAAAGCCTTCCAACAGTAAGTGGATACACTGGGGACAAGAATCTAACAGTAGTGGTTAGGATTTAGGTGTCAGCCTATGGGCATAGTTGGCCAAGGCAGGGCTGGGCACCTTGGCGCTCCTGACAGCCCTGAATACCGTATCACGCAGGGCTCGGCGAGGCAGGGAGGCTGGGGTGGCCACACGCAGGGCTCAGCACAGCCAGCTGGGTCTGAAACCCCACATTAAGAACCTCTCTGTCCCATCCCGGGTTCTTCTCCACATTCTTAAAACAAGTGGTCTGTGTAACAGAGTGAGCTTTATAATGAAGTCTTTTTCAGCTAGTGTCACTAAGGGATTAAACTCCTATGTTAAGGAAGTTGAACAGCGATAAACACTCCCCACGTTGTTACTGTAGACTCTGGTGTCTTACGAAATCTCCATTTTCTCTAGATTTCATGCGGCAGACATAGGAGGTAGTATAGGAAATGCTACTTAATTTCCTTTGATTTAACAAGCATCTACTATAATTTACATTTAAATTTTCTTCCAGGCATCAATCAAATCCACTTGAGGCAAAATTTATTAAATAAACCAAATAATTAATGCAAAAATAGAGAACCTCTTTATTCTGTTTTTTTGAAATTTCAAGCTTCTAGGGATGATATTGGGTTTGAGGATGAATTTACTTAGGCACGCTGTATGTAAAAAGAAACCACACCAATATTGCTGTCTTTTTGAATCTATTAAATATTTCAGTATTTTTGTTTCCATTCATACTCTTATTTAGAAATCATACGTACCTTAGGCTGAATTGAAGCCTGAGCACTAAACCCTCAAGATAAGTCTTATGTGCATACCAAAAGCAGACTGAGGCAAAGGTCCAAACTGATTAGCCCACCCACAGGGGTATTTGGCCACCTGTGTCACTAGATGCCACAGCAGTGTCATCTGCCCAGCACACACTTTGTTGCCATGACTGGAGGTCCTGGGAATGCCCATAGGACTACCAAGTGATGAAAGTCTCTTCCTAAATTTTACAATACTTAAAGTCACTGGAAGATGCCAACTATGTCTTAGCAACTAGTGAGATTCTGTCATCTGTTTTGGCTAGAAAGTAAATAAAAATCATGAACCTTTTTTGAAAAGTAAAAATAACTTCAGAATGTCCATTTTTCTTCAAAAGCAGTGAATCTAAATATGCATAAACCTGCCCTGCTGGTTAAATACACAAAAGACCCATCATTCCTTACACTGTAATTCAGTGTTATTCGGCAAGTCCTTTCCCTTCTAATTACTACATCTATCTTTAATGTTTCTACCATCTCTGGGGTTTAGCACTTTGGGGGGTCGGGGGATATGCAGAACCAAAAAAAAGGTCCAAATTTACTATTGTGTAAGTTCTCAGTCTCTTCCCATTTCTTCAACAATAGATTGTGTTCCTGTGCTTGTCCAAAGTTTAAAATGCCTTTTGACTCAAGGCCTCAGAAATGTTTACTCAATTAAAATATACATACAAAACTTATTTGCAGCTTGGTAAAAGTAACCTACACTCTTATTTTCTGATATGCTTAGAATGGCTCATAACCAGTGCAGAAATTTAATTTAATTGACAACTTTCTTTTCTCAGTTCCCTAAAATCATCATTATTTTCTGCTAAATGGTGCAGAATAGTGAGCCAAGTATCTTGCTAACATACACAGATTCAGCTGAAGATGTTTCACCTAAACTATTCTGGGCTTTGTGCCATGTACTTTTTCCACACAACAGTATCAAGAAACTGAACTTGTGTGCTTGGAGGTGAAGAGCCTTGCAATGTGGGGACTCAGCTGCTTCGCTATGCATCTGTGTAACATCCAACAGAACACTAATTGGGATAATGAGGTGGTAGTGCTGTTGCAAGCAATAGGAATTCAGAGTAACAGGATACATATGTTAAAATTCCTGAAACAAACCAGAAAGCGTAAAAACAAAGATTGAGATATTCTTACACATTCATCTGTATTTAGTAAATTTTTCATCCAAATGATATATTTCTTGATAAACAAGAGCTTAAATTTCCTTCTGCATGGCAACATCACCTCCAATCTCTTCTGTCAGCTTTCTGGCTTTTTGACCTTTTAATATTCTTCATTCATGCATGATTTATTTTTTAAGTCTGCATTTTTTCCTCTGAAAAGAATATGTATTTGAAGTTATTTCAAATATTAAATCAGGATAAGTAAAATAAGAAAGTCTCCTAATACATTTCCTTAATAAATGTACCAAGCTTTAGAATAGAAGCTTGAGGAATGTTAGCATGTAATAATAAGGTTTATATTTCAAATCAGATACATATAAATATTCTAAAAGCCTTAATACCATTTTAATACCACTGTCAGACTCATGTGCACAAAATCTTGAGGAAAAAAAAGGAATTCAAGTCTAAAATGAAAAATAATTTACATAAAATCCAAAATGGGGAAGAGTGACAAAAAGCAATAATCAGATTGTAACAGTAACCACTCTGTTACTGGAGCAGAAACTGGTCAGGAACACCCGGGCAGTAAGGCTGTCCATGAGCATGCTGGCAGCAAAAGGAAGGCTGAGAGGCAAAAGGAAAACTTTTGCCCACTGCTGAATAGGCAGGGGACTAGCAACAAAGGAGACTGAACAGATGGAGGCACTCGGTCCTTTCTTTGCCTCAGTCCTCGCTTGCAAGGTCTGCTGCCAGGCTCCTCGGGTCCCTGCCTAGTGGCAGGGCCTGGGGTGAGGGGTGATGCCCCTGGGAGAGAAGCACTAAGTTCGGAACTACTCCAGGAAGCCAGCTACAGGTTACTCAACAGCGACGGCAAGGGAACCGGCTCATGGCGCCGAGTGGCTGCTTGCTCTCATCTCTGGAAGGCTGTGGCAAGCGGAAGCCATCACGATGTTCCCGATGACTGGAAAAAAAGCAAACTACATCTGCCTTCAAAAGAGGGAGGACCTGAGGGACAGCAGGCCGGCCACAGCCTGACAAAACTGAAGAGAATAGCCTCATGGGAGCTGTGTCTAACAAGCACATGAGGGACAAGGTGACTGAGCAGCCAGCATGGGTGAGCAACGGTAAGGAACGTTTGGCCAACCTGCTTGCCTTCTGCGTTGAGACAACCGGCCCTACAGATCAGGGGAGTGGAGTGGATGCCGTTTACCTTGACTTTATCAAGGCTTGCAACATGGTACCGTCACCAACAAGTTGGATGACAGGAGGGAGCGCACCCTCACCAAGACTGCAGGTAACGCCAAGTTAGGCAGAGTGGCTGACTAACTAGGGCAAACGGCTGCCTCAAAATGTTAATGTCAGTACATCCAGTGCCGTAAGAAAGAGCTACTCAACACAAAACTCCTTCACCTCACACATCGTGTATGTTAAAAACCCTGCAAGTTTACTTAGAGAACAAATGTCTGTTAAGTGATCTCTGCAGGTGCAGATACATCCTATAACCAAATTCAACGGCACACAAACAAATTACTAAAACCAAGACATCTGATCTTTATTCCTTTGCTATGCTTTGACCTCAAGTTTAGTTCATTTGCTAAAGACATTATTAAACAACAGTGTTCTACACAGATTTCAACAGCAGTAGTATTTACATTAATGCAATATCCCTGGGTTAAAGGAATTAGAAATGCTGAAAATCCTATCCCTCAGCTTCTTTGAAGACCTCCACTGTAGTCTTAAGGAAACACAGTCTAAGAAGAAGCAGTAACATTTTAAAGGCAGTCTGGTTCTCAATCATTTGAAATGAACTGGTAGATCTTTTCTGAGACTAAAAATTACACAATTAATGCCACTACCAGCTGCCAGCACAAAATCAAAGTTCAAATCTGGTAATATTTTAAATTAAATACACCCCATAGTTATAACAAATAGATTTTTAAAAGCTAGGGGAAGGCAGTCTGACTCCCCCAGTTGTATCAAGGCATAGCTCCCAATGGGCAGTGCACTCAGACCAGGTACTCTGGGTATCTAGGCTCAACCTCAGACATAAAATGTCAGACACAGTAGATCTAAAGTAGTAACCACAACTTAAGCCTCAATTTTGGGGAACTTGGTCCAAGAAAACTTAAAAAATAACTTCTTCAGCAATGCAACAGTACGCTGAAAACCATCAGCATAAATACTGCATGTCTCCAAGGTGAGTCTGAGGACAACTGCAGGACTGAATCCTACTTACAACGCAAGAAACTAAACAATCACTAAATACCTCTGCAAAGGCTAGGGTCTTGTGGAAAGCAAACATACCTAATCAAGCACATAAATGACATGGTAATGACTACTCACACAGGATCCAAATTCAGACTGCACAGGCTCATGAAGAAGTCCAGCCTTTCCCAGCTTCTGACTCCTTGACGGTATAACCTTAACTTCCTTAAACATAATTAACAGAGTCCAATAACAGAAGCTGATAGTTACTTTCTGTAAGAAACATCACTTTTTTTGGGGGGGGAACCCACCTAGCAGAAAGCTTTACAGCTGGAAGTTGCTAATAGCAGGTGTTTGGGGAAATGGCATAAGAAATGCAAGTAGAGAGTAGTTATTCCCAGTATACCTTTCACTTTGTGCCTTCCCAACCAGAGGCTACATGTGGACCATCAACCTAACCCATACCAAAGGTCCTACCTCTTCTGTGATCTGACCCATTTAGACTTTAGTCCTCTACAAAACTCTTTATGGGCAGCACCAGTTTTAGAATTTAATTTTGTAGTAAAGAAAAAATTTAAAAAATCCATTTATTTTAAATCTGTCAAAAAAAAAAATCAGTGCTGCTTCCCTTCATTCTTGTTTTACAAGGAGAATTTTGCAGAGGTTATTTTTCTACCTTCTTTCTAAAATTCAGGACTTTTCATGTGAAACTCTGTTATATTGTATCCCATGTCTTACATGGACAGTCCTCAAAAACGGGAGGAGGTGGCATCCACCTAGTCAGGGGGATTGTTATCAGACCTTTTTCCAAGTAAGCAGAAACATCATTGACAAGGTGATGCACATGCCAAAATATAGTCAAATCACTAAAAGTGCTAGATGTTTTTAAACACACTTTGAAAAACTAATACCTATATTAAAAGAATGATTCTTCTTAGGGATTCCACCTAAGAAGAAAAAAAGGGAATCCTAAACTAAAAACATGCAGACACTGTTTTAACTCTACTGGTGTTATCCCTCATTGCCTAACATTTTGTTTGTAATGGCTTGCCCCTGTTTTATTTCTTGAACCCTGGGTCAATGTAGTTGGAGTAGGGCAAAAAGTCTTTCCATGAAGGAAGCAACCTGTTACCAGGCTATTATATGTTTCACTGAGGTCCATTTATCATTACAATTCTCTCATCCTACCACCCCCAATAGATGAAACTCTGCTGCAGAGGAGAAAATACATTCAGCAACATGGCATCCCTGGGAGTGACCCTGACACAGCTTTCTGCTACCATACACAGCCCAGCTCTCCCTGCCCTCACCTCTGGCTCCCCCCTCTCAAGACCTCACCCCATTACCAACACATCAGGTAAAGCCTCTGTGACCAGCAAACCTTTGACAATCCACTGGTCTGGCAAGGATGACCACAATTTAAAAGTTCCTTTGTGGCTGTATACTGAGGGTTTCTGAGCCGCAAGTGGCCTCCTGCATCCTCCTCCCTTCCTCTCCCTCCCCACTTCTAAACATCTGCAGTTGTGTAAGATGCCTCAGCATCTGGAAGGGCAGGAGCTGTTCAGGTTCTGATGGTGAAGTGGCCAAGTACAGGCGAGGGTCAATACACAGAATGATTCCTGCAATTAGTAACATAGCTCTGAAAAACATGGCAATGGCTACGAAGTTACACATATGCATTCACTGCGTTTCTCTGTCTCTGTATAGTACATTTAATCAGAAAAAAAAAAAAAAAAAAAAAAAAAAAAACAAAAAAACCAAACAAAAAGAACCCCAGGTTTTCTTTTCTTATTAATGCTTTTTACGTTTTTTGGTAATTCTTCTGCAAGAAGCTAACTAGTACATTAACACAAGCCAGGAAAACAAAACTGAAATATATTTCCACCCCTCGATGTCGTGGAGTACGATGATACAGAGTATAGCCTGGTTTTCCTTAAAGCACTACCCTCCAGAAGCCGTTAACTGCCAGATTTCTGCAGTGACAGTCTGCAAGGCTAAAATTAGCAAGCAACACCTTCCCTTGCACCTCATCACATGATAGGAAACAAACATAAGTAGGGAAACACAATATGTTCCTAAAGGTGGAGTCTGAATACTTTAATGTCCATAACAGTTTAGAATTAAAGGACACTTATACAAGCAGCTTCTTGCGATATGGCATCTGTTACTAGAATTATAATTCACTTTTTGCAGTTAAAAAGTCAGCCACCTCTAAATATGCTCCTTCACAAACCAGTTTGGCCTGAATCAAAATAATTCATGTCTATGCTACAGACAAATTGTTTTATTAGTCACCACTATGTTACAAGATGCCTATTTAATCTAGCACCCTTCTGCATGGATTACACAAACCTGTCAGCGGATCCATCTCTTTGGTAACTGTTATTCTACATTTAACCCAGGAGTATCACAAACTCCTTCACAGGCCACATCCCTCTCTTCTTCACTGAGGTGCAGCTGATTACAGGACTTGGAAGATAAAACACCACATCATATTTCTCTTTCCCCCCACCCCTAACAGTGCTGTGCAGTCCTTAACAGCCATGCAAAGCAGCCACAGCCCTTCTTTTTCAAAACCCTGTCCAGAGGACACACATAAAATCAGGTGTATTTAAGTCAATTTGCTAATTAAAACACAATGAAGGGTAGCATTAAATCTGCTGAAGTTGCATCACAGTCTGCACACAAAAAGAAAAGGTAGCCACATTATAAACTTATTTAGGACCTTTATTTCTCCTGCAAAAAAGGAACAGTCCTTTGTGCACACACACAAGAACCCAGACATGTGTCACGGTGTTGCACCACACCACACAGCATACAACAGGAGTGCATATAGCTAATATGATTCAGCTTGCACAATGCTTTGAGCACCTGCTTCTAAGTTTACCATCACCTCTCTGGCTCAGTTCTAGCTCAGCTTGATTATCTCATCTACTCTTCTTGTTGCAGTGGTGTGCCTGTGGCTGAGGAAAAGGGATAACTTCTCCCTGAAGCAAGGCTCTGGCTTGGCCACAAATTCCCACAGCTGTGCCACAGCAGCGATTTCGGCAGACCTGAGGTAGGGAGAGGCAGAGACTTTACTGCAAATCCCCAGGGATCTGACTGCTTCTATTTTAGTATCCCTAATTACAAACATCACTATTTTTGGTCCTAAAATGTTCTGAGCTTTTTTAAAATTACTCACAGCATTTTACTTGAGGATGCCCTGGCAGCAGGCAGCTCCACAAGCTAGCAGCCTGCTTGCTAAAACAGTGTTTATCAGCTACTCACTTAATCACAGTAACATTTCCGACAGTTTAAACTTGAGTCTTAATCTAAAGACATCTTTTATTTAAAAAAAAAAAAAAAAAAAAAGTCCTCTGGATTAGCAATTCTCATCCAACATCTCAAATTTGTGAACTGACCTTGATGTTTAATAAGAACCATTTAGGCCAACAAAACAGAATTAAAACCAAACACATACAAAACCCCCTCCCCTGCCACAACAGCTAAGGAGCAAACAAGGCCATCACCATCGATTCCTTTCAAGCCATTCATCAAACTCCTGGCAACAAAACTAAGGCCTGCTTCATTACAAACAGAACAATAAAGAAAAGGAAGGTTGAAAATTAAGGAAGAAATGCTCACAGACAATAGATGGGTTTAAGGTTTTGGGTTTTTCTTCCACAACCCAGGCACCATGGTTTTCTTTGCTGCACTGAAAAATTACTAACAAAAGTACTAACAAAATTATGTGGCTGTTTTCGATTAATTTCATGACTTCAAGCTTCCAGTTGTTCTTGAAATATCTCATTATTTATCAGAGCTTTTAAAAATATATGCAACACTCTTTAATGAAATCAAGACAAGATGAATCACTTTTATCTTCATTAGCAGTAGCTGATCTTACTCAAACATCCAAATTCACTTATTTTGCTGCCTGTGGCCCTAGCCTGTTATTCTTATTTATAGATTTTTAAAATGAGTTCAGCTTCCTTGAAAAACAAAAGGGAAAAAAAAACCCCACAAACCTACAAAACAAAACACCACCACCACCAAAAGTTGCAACACTTTCTCCAACTTAAGGCCACGGTATTTGCCTTCAGCAGCCAAGGGCTTAGAAGTGCCTTATCTGTATTTATTAACTACACAGTGGCATCAATTAGGAGATGCACACAAGATCAGCTTCTTTCCCCATCCCATGCACTCTAAAGGACAGACACTCTTCCCACCAGGTTATGGCTTAAAGGCTCAGTCATGCTTTTGTCATCCCCAAGGAGGGACAGCATTAACACAGAAGGACCAACACACTGGCCCAGGCCAGAGAAGGCCAATACGCAGGGGTGAGAAGCAAGGCAGAGATGCACAAAAGTGCCCTGTCAAGAAAAGGATGCAAACCATCAGGACCTCAGTGCAGCATCCCCCAGCTGAAGCCCACTGCCTTGCAGCAGCACCTGATCCTTTCTTCACATCCATCACTTTGCATTGGAGTGGAAACTCTCAGAAATGAATGTGAATGAAAATTGGAACTTTGAATTAATTAGTAAGTTTTAAAATAAATAATGTCAGTCACATGACAAGGCTACTAAGTGATTACCAAGATGCCTCAAGTCAGTATCAACTTGCCATATTTTGAATTTAAAACAAATAAGGATATGACAGAACCTTTCTTCAGGGAAGGTAAAGTTGTCAGGATAGAAGGTCTCTTGACATCTAGCACCAACGTTAACATGTGGGTGAGAAGTGAAGTAGCAGGATAATTATCCTTTCTGAAGATCTCGTGGCATTGCTTACACTAGCAGGTTAACCTCTGTTTTCTAAGCTCCCTTGCAGTGCTCCACTGATGGCTGGTCTCCCTAAGCTGACAGTTTATTACAAACACCTGACACAATTGTTGTTATCATTAAAACAGCTTCCATTCAAGCTGTCATTATTTAACTGCCATGGTCTGTGTATATAAAAACAAACGCCTTTAAAACTAGTTTCAAAGATCTCTGATAGCCCAGGAAACATTTAACAGCAGCAATAGCTACGCAAGGAGAAGGTTAAGCTAGTTAGCATTTGTGACAATTGCACTTAGCTATTCTATCCAATGGCAAGAATGGCTTTTTATTTATCAAGGGAACAGATTTAGTAAGAAACTGCACAGAGCAAGAAATAAATGAGAGATGCAGGGAAAACTTGTATTATTGTGGCATCTGTTAGAGCTATTTTAGAACGGTGTCCCCCTGTGCTGCTCCATTGACAGGCTTGTGAGTATTGACTAAAATTAAAATCCATTTCTCAGGCATTCACAAATAGGCCACAAAAACTTAGCAAGTATCCAAGGGGTTTTTTTTTATGGTCACATCATTTTCTCTATCTGTTCAGAAAACGCTACAGTCTATGCTTTGCAGTGGCCCTTGTGCCCTGGACCTGCTGTGAGAAAGGCTCTGCACTTCCTTCCTCATCTGCCAAAGAAGATACTCTTTGTGGCATGTCCTCAGCCCTCTTGCATATAGTCACAGGAACAGTGTGCCCTGAGGACTATTCGTTCCTCAAACCAGACTTCAACATGAAATCCAAACTTTTTGTAAGGACAAAGCAAGTTCTTTGTTCCCAATGGCTCTGGGAATCCAGTTTCCTTAAATGCATGTGAAAACCCAGGTTCATCTTCTGATTTGCCTATGCACAGGAATGGCAAATACTTGTGCCATAGTGTTTTTAGTTTTTTAAAAAGTCTGATTCATTGCCCCACGAAGCAGAGTCCACCTCTTTTCAAAGCAAGCTGTACAACTCACCAACGTTTAATTACGTTTTGTCTCCCATTAGGACGTGGGAGTCTGACCAGACAGCCAGAAAAACATAAATGCAGAAATGGCTTTGAGCAAGATTGCAAGCCCTCTGCTCCCCTTGGCATATCTGAGTTATTCACACAGGCACTGAAATAATTGGGGCAGTGTGAGGATATACTCAACTGTGAGAGCAAAGGTTGTGTAAATCCAGCCACAACTAACTTCTAGAAAAATGCATCTCTAACCCTTCTTTTTTCTTTTTATTTTTTTCTCCCCCCCCCCCAGATGGAGTTCCATGCTACGGCAAGGTCTCGGTTACCTCGCGAGA
>JAVJGJ010000047.1:102136825-102152088 GCA_035590215.1 Microhierax caerulescens
TGGGGATTACCAAATCGGGCAGGTAGGGCTGGGTCGGGGTTCATGCCACCCCCCCCCCCCCCCCCCCCAATCCCTGCACCCCACCAGGCTGTACCACAGCAAAGCTGTTTCACCAGTGCCTTTCTCCATAAAACTCCTTTCACCTGGAATTATGGAAAGTTTTAGGCAGCTGAAGATCCAAGCCCATCTCGGGCACCACGCTGCGGGGAAAGGCTCAGCCACGACCCGGCCCTGCTCAGCGTGTGCAGGGGGCGAGAGGGTCCCTTCATGGTTCAGTAGCTTAATGCTTTCTGGAGAAGGCTGGTAGCAGAGAGAAAATAATTTGGGGTTATTGGGAAAAAGAGCTGGCCTGCCTTCAGCTTTGCTACATGTATTTTTTTTCTTCCTTGAGAAAGAGAAAGGGGAATAAAGGAAAAAATCTGTGGAGCGGTGCATGGCTGCTGGTGAGGCAGGAGCTGCAGGAGGGCGGATAGGTTTGGTTTATCAGTTCCTTCGCTTGTGCCCCTCTCTCTCTACCGGGATCTAGGCATGCATTTGTGCTGACTAATTATATCTGGAAATGCACAAAAAGCTGACGAAAATACCCAGCGGTCCTGCAGCCGCTGCTGTGGTGGCGGGGAAGGGTTTGCAGCTCCATGCTGCCTGTCCCTGTATTTATATAACCTTCACGTGGGAATGAATGAACACACACGGCACGTCCACGCTCAGCATTTCTGCTTTTTATAGGTTTACCCATCTGAAATCCCTCTCTGTATTCACTACTCATTGACATCTGTGCTCTTTTACAACTCTGCCTATCACTGTGATGACACGCAAGGAGAAAACCCCCTTCCCACCCGGTTGTTTTTATAAGGGGACTCTCTTAGAAACCTCCCAAACAATTTGCCTGTAATTTGCCAGGAGAATAACTCGAGGAAGCCACTCCTGAAAAGCCTTCTTAGATGGCCTTCAGCTGCCTTGCTGGAGCCTCACCTACTTGCAGAGCACCAGTTGCAGGCTACAGGCTCAGGGAAAAAAAACCAACAAACTAAGATCAGCAAGGAGGGGGGGGAAAATAATCCCCTCACCCATTTTACTGCTTTCCCGAAGTTTTCTTTGTTAATTGTGGTCAAAAGTTTTTGCGGGAGAACCTCGGCAAGTGTTAAGCGCTCTTACATGTTGCAAAGTCATGTGTTTCCTTTTAAGTTGAGATTGCTGAATGCCAACTGCTCGATATAATAAACAGCAAATTTGTGGTATCCTGTTCCAGTTTGGAGCTGGACTGGGGCGTGCAGGGGAGCGGGGTTGCAGGGGAGCCCTCTGCACGAGTGGGGTGTCACCAGCCGGCTGTGGCGTGGGAAGCCACGGCAGCCACTCTGCCCTCACGGTAGGGTTGTGGTTTTTTTTACCCTCCTCTGCAAAGTGGGAAAACTCCCCTCTCCACTCTTTGTCGGTGGACTAGGTTATAATAATGTGGAATATTTATTTTATCGGGGTACGATCTGTTCCCATGTCTTTGTTTAGCAGGCGAAAAAGGAAATAGGGAGAGCCCCGAGAGCCCCAGATGAGGCTTTGCAGTTCGGGACTGGCAGAGGGTAGGCGCCCGCTGATTTCCAGGGAGTATGTATCTCTCCCATCTCAGGGACCATTTTCTCCTCAAACTTTTAAGCGTTTGAGAAATCTTTTCGCTGGGGGCGGGGGTGCAGCCTTTTTGCTGGGCGGGGGACGACACACACGACTTTGCTGCTTCTGAGAGCTGAAGCGATTGCTTAGTAGACACGGTACCGAGATTCAGGAGCTGATTTAAATGCTGTAATTAATTTTATTTTATTTTTGTCTTGTCTTTTCTTTACCCTCCCCACACCCCCCCCAGGAGAATGTTTCCTCCATTTAAAGTGAGATGCACTGGACTGGATAAAAAGGCCAAGTACATTTTGTTGATGGATATTGTGGCGGCTGATGATTGTAGGTACAAATTCCATAATTCCCGGTGGATGGTAGCCGGCAAAGCTGACCCTGAAATGCCAAAGAGAATGTACATCCACCCGGACAGCCCGGCCACCGGCGAACAATGGATGTCCAAAGTCGTCACCTTTCACAAGCTGAAGCTCACTAACAACATCTCTGACAAGCACGGATTTGTGAGTGCCTTTTACACCTTCCCCCGTGCCCCCCTTCCCCTCCCTCACTGCCTGGCCAGAGCTGGGGTCCTGGCGGGGGGGACCTTCCCGGGAGTGCAGCGGCTGCTGGGCCGGAGCCGTGCCCGCAGCCCCGCCTGGCAGCTCCCGTGGCGGCAGGAGTGTGGGGAAACTGGGAATGAATCCCCCCGCCACGTGCATCTGCCCGCTTTTATAATATTCCGTGATTTTTTCTGTTGCTGAGGTCAGGTCTAAACACTCGAGTTTATTCTGTAACCTCTCTGTGCCAGTCAGCATTAACTTTAGCGATATGTTTGCAGCGTAGCACAACTCGGTATTTCTCGGAGCTGTGGTTACTTCATATATATCTCTATCGATATTTTATTTTTTTAATAGAGTTGATCATACTTTTTAAGTGTAGGAAAATGATATGCATATGTGTATAAAGGGCTTAAAGGCCTAAGTATGCAAACATTTAAATATATATTAATCTGGATAATGTAAAGCAAGCCGGAGTGAAAATAAACAGGGACCAAAATCAGAGGTCAAGTTGCCCATTCATGTCTGTCCGCTCCTTTACATTTACTGGGTGTGCAGAGATAAAAACTTACCCTAAGAGTGAAATCAAACAAACCTGCTGATAAGTGCTCGGACGATCCTTGCCATTTCTTTCTATTCCTGGGAAAGCCTCTGCCTCGGAGCCGGGGGTTGCTGGTGGTGGCCGCGGTCGGGGGATCTCTAATGTGCCGAAGATTGCATTTGCTGGCCGTGATTTGATTAGACGATACATTTTTGCCTTTTGCAGAAGGCCTTAAGTGGATTGGGGCGAGCAATTAGACCTAGCCAAGGCTCTCGTGGTGGCGTTGCTATTGTAGCTGCTGCTGCTGCTTTACTTGATTTTATTTTCTTACTTTTTTTCACTTTGAAATCAAAAGACGTTGCAGCCAGAGCCCAAACAGCTTCTCCCACTCTCCTAGGAGAGTTCTGCTGGGATTGCCCCCCTCCTCGCCCTCCAAGAGGTCCGGCGGGGAGAGCCTAGCCCCGGCGAGCTGGAGCTGTCAGTGCTTTTTGTTGGATGCTGCAAGGCGTGTGCGTGTTTGGAGTGTGCTCGGCGGGGAGGAGTGAGGGGAGGAAGGAGAGGGAAGGCAAATTAGGAGGAGAAAGTGCCGATGGCTGGGGGAAGTGCGAGGCGGGGGTGCTGCTCCTGCTGACCGTCTTCTTTCCCCCCCTTTGCCCTCTCTGCTCCGGCCGCTGCCCCCCCCCAACCCCTTCCCTCCCCCCCCAGACGATTTTAAACTCCATGCACAAGTACCAGCCCCGGTTCCACATCGTCCGAGCCAACGATATTCTCAAGCTTCCCTATAGCACGTTCAGGACCTACGTTTTCCCGGAGACTGAATTCATCGCAGTGACCGCATACCAGAATGATAAGGTAAGGAGATGAAGAAAGGATTTGTTTTACGTGTTTTGGCTTTTAAGAGAGCTTTTACTCTGCATTGTTCCCTTAAAAATCACGAAGCCCATCCCGCTCCTCTCTCTCCCCCACCTCTTCTTTCCCCAAAACCTCCTTGATCCAACTTAGGGAAGGTGCTGGGGGAGGGGGTCGGGCACTCTCCTAACCCGACCTCGCCGAGGGCAGTTAGAGGGAGGTCAGGGGGGGCTGTTTAGTTGAGGTTTTTACCAGTACTTCTCCCCGGTATGGGGAAAGGGGTAGGATGGGTTTGGGATCGCTGCTCTCAGTGTGGATTTAATCTAAGATGCATCAGAGGGGAAGAAAAAAAGAGAGAGAGAGAAAAAAAAAAAAAAAAAAAGAAGTTTTGCAAGCATAAGACAGAGAACTACAATGGCATGTCTGAAATTTAAACTAATATGCTAATCTAAAAGCTTCCTTATTACACGACTGGTTTGGGAACACAAAAAGTAGAATATATCTTGATTTGAATAAGTTGCATTTAGCAATATGAAGAGTAACTGCTGAATTGCTGACTTCTACTTTCTGGAAAAATAAAGTTTATTCTGATCCCAGCTATATCAACACATTAATTCTTAATGTTATCAGCCTCCATGCAGTAGTATCAAAAGGGCTTTTCTTGTTCCTCAACAGGATGATAAAGGGAAATCCCACTCTCTTAGCTATATAAGCATTCCCATAAAAAACAAACAGCTGACTTTTTGGTGGGAAAAAAAAATAAATCTAACTACATCATCAAAATGGCCATCAGCTTAGGTAGAGAAAATTATTTGCATGCTGAAGAAGGAAAGTGCCAAACTGGAGAACAGAGCATCTGCTATAGAGGAGGCTGTAATTATCTCATGCATCTGAACACCACTGGGCATTGAAGTTACACTAGCTATTCTGCCAGATACTCTGTGTCCAGGGCTCCTACTTGACACCAGCAAAAATAATCAAGAGTCTGTGAGGCCTGTCAACGCAGACCATACACACTTCAAAAGGCTCTACTTTTGAGGCATATGCCTAGTCTTCTTGCTCTAAATGTGATGAAAATCTGAACTATTTTGCTGTCACTGTCTCGTATTATGAAACGCTGTAACATTGCTAACCATAGCACTCCCAAGCTAAAGAGTACTTGTGTACCATCCACCCTGGCATGCTTTGCTGGTTAAACATTTTAACGTGGGTCTCAGATTTCAGAAGGAAAGCAGAAAACAGCAAAATTACCACTGTGCAGCCTTACCTCCATCCAGCAGGAAAAGCAAGTAAGTGGCTTCCCTCAGTGGATGCACAGTAAGTGCTGTTGCTGTCAAAGGGACTTTTCCCTGGGGATGCCAATCTGAGAAAAGACTTGAGCTAGCTCACAAACCGGTGTGCAGGAGCTGGGCTTCTCCAACTCCACTAGGTCAGCTCTCAGTCCCAGGCCCCACATTCAAATCCTCTCAGTGAAAGGCTATTACAGGCTCATTCTTTGGTATTCTGTCAGGTTATCACGCATTTGTGGTCTACTCACAGAGAACTTATCAACTGCAGCTGATCCCCAGCAAGTGGTTTTTTTTTTAAATACCCACCTCATGCCTGTCACCAGCAGATCACACAGGAAAACACGGAAAAGTGGTTCTTTTTGGACAACAAATACCTACTGTTCTTTTTTTCCCACAAGTAATACGTATAATTGTTCACTTCTATAAAAGCAACTAAAAAAAAAAAAAAGTAAAACTCATTTCTCCCCATTAATTCTCAGTCTATGCCTGTTCTTTTCTGAGAAGGGATCAGGGAAGAAAAGGAACAATAAAAATACAAACTGCAGCAAGAAGAAGAGTGTACAACAATTTCCTTTGATTCTGGGAACACTAGAGGCTAAAACTTCAGCTGCCTGGGTATCTCAAGGACAGATTCCCACGTGAGACTCCAGCCCGGCTGTGTCACAGACACTGACAGATGGGTTTCCCCAGCCTTGAACAACCTAATGGAGCTTTTAGCCAATTTGCATACTGGCTGTCGCTGGGTGAAATGGGTATGTGTCAAGGACATTAAGCAGGCCAAGACAAAAATGTAATAGACTTGTATACAGTATCACTTCTTATTGCTCACTATTTTTTCCCCTGAGGGGGGAAAAAAAACAAAAAAAAAAAAGAAAAAAAAAAAAAGAGAAAAAGAAAAAGAAACAAACAACCTCGATGGAAGCCAGTTCTGAGGCAGCCAGTTCCTGCTCCTGGGAATGGGCTGAAGCAGCAAGACAGTTTTCCTGCAAAATGGAAGAACAAAAAACACTGCCCAGATATTGCTACCTAGTTTCTTTTCTTTTTTTAAAGCAAAACATTGTTGGGAGTCTCCAAAGCCTGCCTGTATTAGTGATCTATTTCGGTCCCAACCCCTCAAAGAGAAGCAACACGGAGCCAATTCCCGTGACCGAACGGAGTCCAAAATAACACTAGAGCCCCACGCAGGTACAAGGGCCCAGCTACTGCCACTCCACAAGAGCTAAGCCTAAGGCTAAACTTCGTCAGGCCTGAGTCCAGATTTTCTTTCATATCTCCTAGCACCTCACACATGGCTGCATCTTACCATATTAACATGATGAACAAAAAATTAAAATTGGACTCACAACATGAGTGAAATACAAGGTCAAGCCCCGAGGGCAGCTGACTTAGCTGCTGAGTTGTTCCAGCTCTCACTCCAGGGAAAAGCACACGCACCTCAGTTGCCCGGCAGTTGCCACAACCTCCTGGCTAGATTCTGGTCTCAGTCACATGAGACTAACTCGGCTATCAGGCAATAAAGTGTGATTGGCAAGTGGGGCTAAACTGCAAGTTGTACAAAAACCAGCACCTTCAAACCACTTGAAATTTTCTTGCCATGCCCTCTTGTCCAGACATGTTCCTTTCAGCTTGCCTGTAAATGCACATTGGAGGATCTGCCATTGTTCAAACTCATTATTAACATTTACTAAAGATCAGATTTAAAATGAAGCATGCAAACAGAGGCTTCCCTGAGGAAAGCCCAGTTTTGGCAACCAAACTTTGCATACAGCAGTATAAAACACACACTGGAAAGCATCAAACTATCTTTGACAACAACAAATACCATGCCAAAAAGGCTCAGAATTTAACCCAGTTGAGCCATATGACTTCAACACTGAATGACACTCAGATATGATGCTACTAGACACTACAGATCCTTGGCAAAGGAGGGTGTGCAGATCCCTTTATGACCTCCTTGCTCACATTGAGCAAACATTTATCATGAGAACATGCAGAGGACCAAGAAGGTAGGTCCTGGATTGGAGTACAGCTACTTTGCTGCTATTTCTGACTTTGTCATTAGTTGGCTGGGTGATTTTGACTAAGCTGTGACTAGGGATTTCCATTTCTTCCAAGCAAAAAGAGAACAATAACTTGGGTTTAGGCACTTCTGAGATGTTTGGAGAGAAAAGCTCTATAAATGAACATAATCATTGTCAGCAATACTGTTGTACCCCTTCCATGGTTTTTCAAAATCAGACCCAAGAGTAATACACAGAAGAGCTATCTAACAGCTATCTGCAAATCTAGTCAAAAGACAAAGGTCAACACCTTAAGTGTTAAAAAGCTGCAGGATTTCCAGGTAAGCATTTCAGTCATCATAGTATCTCAGGCCTGGTTCTGGAAGGTGGAGAGGGATAAAGCCCAGAGGGTGTTTTTGCTTGGGTTATGTGTATATCTCTGTTTGTTTAGTGTTACAAGCTTAAGTATAAATTATTTCAGCCTTTGGCACTATTCAATTATACATGCTAATTTTAGCTGGAGTAGATTGTACTTGAAATAATGGGATTGCAAGTGAGTGAAGCCTTCTATGGTGAAATTCTGCTGATACTCTGTCAAATCATCTTGCTTGCTGAGAGCCACCCTTTCTCCCAGCTGATTTTAATCTGCTGGACTTTTATCATGAAAAGAGGATTCACACTCACTGTGACGAATAAGCATTTCAATTTAAAATTCCTCATTCAGTTCAATTACATATGAGTATGCATGTAACTACTCAGTAGCTAATGACAGGGTTTTAGAACTACTCTTTCACATCACTTGATTTTAAGATTTTCAAGGATATTACAAATAGATTAACTACTGAAGGTGCAAATCATTTAATTTCTAAAAATTGGGTGAAAATGTTGTGGTCACCTTATAAGTAGTAAGTTGAACATTTTTTTTTAAAACATGTTAACCAATACAATACAGCATTTCAGCCTTTCCTCACTTCATCTTTTCTAGACACAGGCTGGATAAGTATCAGCAGAAAGGGCAGTATAGCAGAGCCAGCACTAGTAAGACTAAGGCTTAGTCATAGTGAGGCAAAGCCTAATAGAGTTAAACTGCTTTTTGCACCTAAGTTGGTTGGTCTGCGGTAGCAAGCACAGACCCAGCAATTCATTCAAAGCACATTTATGCTATTGAATTTAAGGGTGCATTATGCCAGGTAGACGATTCCTTGGACAATTTGAAAAAGTATACAGAGTATAAAAAAAGATACATGTAGCAAGAATATGCAGCTCAACAGTATCAAATGTCTAAAAATCTGGATCATGTGCAAAAAACTATCCTCCTAATGCAAATATCAGAATAACACTCAACAGTGTTAGCATTATTTTAGAAGTGACATTCAAACAAGGGAGATTTTCTGTTTCTTCTACATCTGTCATTGAAGTAGAAGATGCTGAAGTCATATCAGAACAAAATTATTCAGATAGTTTAGTAATAGCAAAGGGACTATTTTATTAAAAATAGTAAAACTGGAAAAATAATAATGATAATAAGTAGTAGTATTAACAGTACTTCCTTCACTAAAGAAGGTTTAAGAGCTTTATATATGCAGCAGCAGTATAAAATGCTGACCTCCTTTAGATCTCGGGTTCACACCTCAACACAGCAAGGTAGGTTCAAGATTAGATTTACAGCTTAGTGACAAGTCTGCCAATTCATCACCACTAAACCATCTCTAGCCCTCTTTGGAAGCAGCACAGGTCAAAAGAGGAAACTACCAGCTGCTGAAGAGATCCATTTCCAAATAAATTTATTCCACAAGTAGCCAGCCTGGCACTAGTACACACACGTGTACACACGCTCCACCACTACCTGTGCTGCAGTGGGAGCATACAGTTTTTTACTGTTCCACCTACCTTCCAAAACAGTAAGTGTAAATTTTAAAAAGTGTTACCAAACTTGAAGATGATTCAATACAAAGTGTCAACAAGAGATTAAAATACAACCACAAAGGTCCAGCCCTTCTGATGGTCCATTTTTCTCTAAAGACAAAAGCAGTTGTCCTCTATTACCTTACAGCGTGTCTAGGCCCAATGGTTGAACTCCTTAAGTCAAACAGTAAATGAAAGACAAAATTTACCTCTATCTTTGAAGGAAACTTTAGAGTTTCCTTTATTTATTTATTACAAAATAAATTAAACAGCTTGTGGAAACATCCAAATAGAGGGCTTTCTGTGGAACTAATGCTGTTCTGGCAAAGAAAACCCAGGCAATTTAAGCTATTCTGAAAATATAAACCCATATCTAAATACCTACAGTGTGTCTATCTGCACTAAATTTCATCAAATATACTCACAGTTCAGTTTAAGAGTGACATACTTTACCTTAGTTTAAACCTTTGTACTAATTAATTTAAACCAAGCTGCTATAAAGCTAGAGAATGTTGACTTAGGCTTATGCATACTGTCTTTTGCATCAGTTTTAACTACATCAGTTTGAAATGACACCATTAGTCAGACTAGGGTCATTCTGCATAAGCTTAGCCCTTGCAGCATCAGACACCCAAACCCATTGAAATGCAGTGCCAGTCCCGTACTTCATTCCCTCAAATTCCTTAGGAAATCCTACCTTAATTGTGAGCAGGAAGCAATCACGCCAAAAACCCTCAGAAATGAACCGGGCAGCTCACATTCTACCAGAGCTATTGCTTCTTTCTTACCAGCCCTCATTTAACTCATTTAATACTTCAACTATGGGCTTAGTATTTTTGCAGAGGAGCAGTACGATTTCTCAGGTGTTCACGGATAAGTTATCCTTAAATTCTCTGCCGGAACCTCAGAAATCACTGTTTTGTATACCTCTGCTCCATGTTTAATGCCTTTGTTCCAGGTTGAATACCTCTGCTCCTCAAAGCATTTCATCTAAAAGCATCAAGACAGGCTGAGAATCAATGGGTTGGGGACCAGCCTGCCAAGTCATCTTTCCATCCAGTTCCCACAGGGAAACACGATGGAGAGGTCTGGAATGATGGAGGGCTCATCTCCCCCAAAGAAGCTTACACCAGGAGGGACCAGAGACAACATGCCAACCCGTTGGGCAGCCTGACTGAAGAAACACTCCTATTTTGCCTCTCCATTGCTGCAGTTACTGTAACGCAGCTGGAAAAAAAAAAGGATCTGATGGTTGTTGGTCTGTAAGTTCACATACCTCACGGCCGCTATTTCAGGAACATTTTCAGATGAGTAATTTGGCAAGATTCATTGTTTGCAAACTGCATACTTGGTCTCAAGAGCACTTACAGTGCTGTCTACAGCACCAACGTTCCGGCTATAGGACTCTGCTCAACCTGCTTTCCAGACCACCCATTTTGCCTGCTTCCTCACGGTATTGATTATTACTTACTCTTATAAAAGTTCATCTGATGACTGTTTTGATACATGGACTATTATTATATTTTTTTGATAGAAATAAAGACAAGTAAAATAATGATGTTAAAGAAAGCCCAGGCTAAACTAAAAAAGTTCATGTTCTGTGTCATCCACCATCTAAGGAGAGCCATGAGGAACAGCGTGATATAAAAAGACAAGTTCTCTAACTGGCAGCTCTCCACCAGCCTTTACAATTAACAAGCTAGCTCATTGTCTGGGTTGTTATCTAAATTACAGTCTAGGCATTTTCTGCTAACATATTTTCTGACTTTTTAAACACTATACTGTACAGTACCTAGTACAAAGGCGTCTTTCTCTAATTCCATTTAATTCTCTATTTTCCCGTTTTAAAAATTAACTACTGTAACCATAGCCTTAAGCAAAGAAAGGGAGAAGGGGAGAAAGGAAAAGAGAACGTACTTTTAGCAAGGAGGAAAGGAGCTAAAGTTCAGGTGCTGGGGTTCTCTTTGAGGCAGAAGCAATAAACACACTACTTTTTAAAAGTCTTGAAAACAAATTAAACCAGATCTGAATCCTTAAGTTTCATTAAAATTGAAGAACTATGTTTCCATTTTTGGTCCCGTCACTTTTGTTTTATCAGAAGTCATCAAATGCATGGCAGCTGGCAGGGGTAGCAGAATCAATCCTGTCTTAGGAACTTTCTGAAACAGAGCATAACTTCACTTCTCGTTTTCTATTTTGCATTTTTATACCTAGCTCCATTAGAAAAAGTTACAATTAAAAATAAAAAGCGATTATATAGTAAGGGATCCAAAATAAGAAATGCTAAATGTCATTAGAAAAATAGACTCCATTGTATCTATTTTAGATACAGCAAATAAAGGATAAAATACACAAAATGTGGGAAAAGCATTTCAGAAACACAGAAATAGGCATCGTTGGATCAGCCCGCATAATGGGAACTTTTGCTGCTTTTGTTTCTTGAGATCCCTCTCCCAAGTCACCCTTTGTATGTATAGGCAGGTATGCTTTTCAGCAGTTGGGGTTTTTTTATTATTTCAGATATTGGAACTTCTTATGAAACATTTTAACCACAGTTGTACAGATCCCATTATACATAGTCATCTTTTGCCCAAGAGAAAAAGGGAATAGGTAAAAAGAGCACCTGCTTCATAGTTGCCTGTTCATTTTAGGTTTGTGGAGTCACTAATGTTTCACTCCGAGTTAAAAACCATTGTTTCCTTCCACTCCTGAAACCACAAAAGCAGCAAGGCTTTTTTTACCATGTATGTAATCGATAAGGAATATTGCTCATGTGACCTAAGGCAAGCTGGGAGGGAAACAAAAACCAAACAACTTTGCCATAACTTTTTATGGTGAATTTAAGACAGCCCATCAATAAAGCTATTCTTAAAAAAAAAGAAAATCATCAATAATTACAAACCATTGAACAGCTATAAACAAGATTCCAATGATATCTTTTATGTTTGGCTTTCAGCACAAAGTTTTACCAGTACCACTTGTCAAATCTGGCTGTCATTCTTTAAACTGGAGAGAAACAGAAGTAAAGCTTTCTTTCTTTGACCCAGAAAGATTACATATAAGGGAGGCATCTCAAAATTTACTTCAACCTTTACTTAACGGTTGTTCTGACACACTGAATCATTACGCTACGGGAAAACACACTGACTTCTGAAAACCTCGTTTAGAAGATCCCTACCAGCAAGCTGGTGTTTGTCAAGGAACATGTTTTCCCTTAAAACATATGCTTCCTTCGATTTTACAGACTTGTTCAGATGATTCGTTATACCAGTAAAGAACATGGATTTGGTTTTGCTGAGTTCTTTGCATTTCATGTGGGATGTGGTGCTGTGCTGGGATGACCGTCTTCCTTCTTAAAGGTGCAGGCACACTCAATTTAACATATTATGCAGTGGGACATTTTTCTTATGCAAGTGCTATGGTTTCAGACTACACTGAGATGTAGTTTAATTTAAGCTAGGAAGTTAAGACAAACCCTCTCGCTACTGTGTGTATTCTGGTGGCTCTTATTATTTTTGAGAATTCTTTCACCCTCACTTTTCCCAAGCAGCATTTATTGCTAACACACGTTACCATCACCGTGGTTACAATTCCCACAGCCAGGCATTATAGGTGCCTCCTAGCAAACCCTGAGCATCAGCAGCAGGATGACACCAGCGAGGTATAAATTGCAGCAACTTTTAGTCTGCTCCATCTGGCACCTGGAACCAAACCAGTCCTCTGATGGAAAGCTGTCATGATGTCAAGCTAATTCTGAACCATCCTTTCAGCTCAACACCAGCAAAAGCACAGAGCCGCTTTGGGATCAATAACTTAAAAAGCCGTTTGCTCTGATTTGTAATCCAAACAAGTACGTGGGAGACAAAGAACTGGAGGATTGAGCCCAGACCCATTTCTTCTGATTTTATACTTCCAGCAATTTGCCTTAGCCACGCATTTTACCAATAAGTCTAAAAAATAGTCACATTTTGAAGGTTAAACATATATAAATTGTAAATAGCACACAGCAAATACTAACAGTTTTTAACATAAAGCATTAATATTTATTCCATGTGTAAGGCTTTTATGTGAGGAAAATAACAACACCTTTTCTTAGCTGAAACATTTTTAAAGGTTCATCTTCTCTGAGGAAAGCAGTAAAATGCAGGGTGACAGATAAAAATCCAGCACATATCATGTCCACATTCACATATAAAAAGATATTTTCAACTTTTCAATTCAAAGACCAGCAATAAAAAAAAATAATAAAAAAAAAAACTCTTATATCCTTAGGATGCCAAATAATCATTTCATCTGTGTCTCAGTATTGACTTACAAAGACCTGACTTGCCTTTGCTGTGTAGTTTCATATACAAACGAACTGGGGATAACTCATTGTTACGGAAGTCAGTGGGATTGTCAGCTCCTTTACAAAAAAAAAAAGAAAGAGCCAGCTAGATGCAGCTGGCTCAGAACTCTGGAAAAATTATTAAAGACGACAGAAAGAGCATGATGTTTTGGCTTTTCTGCAGCCATTACGATACTGAGCAATATGCTGCAAAGAGCTATTGCAGTAAAGTGCTGCAAGACCACCTCCTTGCTGAATAAAGGTCATGCAAGGACTCTGTTGAATACTTTAAGCTGTATGGCTAAGTCTGCATTTCTGAGTTACTTTTTTATACATCTTTCTACTGTAAGTTTTGGGTTCTTCACATACTGACAGAAATGTTGCGGTGGTGAATAAGATCTTTCAGTTCCAGTCATCACCAAAAATCTAAATTATTTGTTTCATCTTTACCATCAAAACTGTATTAGCTGTTTTTCTCAAAATATTCAGAAGAGCTCTCCATGATCCCCACTATGGAGCAGAGACACAGAGGTGTCGTTCTTGCTTCAAGGGCAGCCAAGACGATCGTGCAGAGAGCTCCTCTCCAGGGAGTATGCTGGTTACCAGATATGTCCCCACTGCAGTCAGGGGCAATGGGAACCAATACAGAAAGCAGCATGCTGGGACTCCTCCATCAGGCCAGTCCTGACAGGCACCTAGAGCAGAGCTTGCCCAATTCACATGCCACCGCCCAGTACCCAGCACCCATCACAGCCTGGGACCCAATGAGGTTTACTTGGCCTGAATGGGCTTCTTTGTTTCCCTCTTCTCCATTTTGTATCAGTTATGCTACATTACAGCACATTATATAAGAATATAATTTATACATGCTATAGATACAGATACGTATATTTCTGCTTATATAATGTATACAACATACATACATATACACACCAGCAGAGAACACACACATCAGCAAAAGGCCTCATTACATTACAGACGCTGCATCAGTCACATTAATAGCTGACATGGTAAAACAATTTTGCTATTTGTACTGCCTTCCATATTTTGTATTTTCAGAAACGGAAAGCAGAGAAGAGACTGGAATTTCTCCCTCTAGTTACTCAGACCATAGAGCCAATGTAATTCTGCTGTCTTCATTACATTATTTCCCCCCAGAAACAGTAATACTCCAAAAAGATTAAATTAAATAATACTTTAAAAAAATCAAGCAGTTCTTTAATTTCATTTCAATACTATCTTGCTCTTCCAACAGCCTCTCAGATGTGCAGGAAATGGCTTAATGATGTGCCTTTATTAGACGGAAGTGCTGAGGTATCTCTGTAGGTTGCCCCCATTCCCCAAACGTCTGCACAGCCACTGCTCACAGCATATATATCTACCAGCAAAAACATCTTCACCAGAGCCTCCTTTTATCACAGAAGCTGCAACAAAAACAGCACTTAAAGGACACAATCATCTCTACTCACAGTATCTCCTGAACTGTAAACACAGTTTAAAAACTGCACGCCACAGAGCCCAGGCGTGTTATCTAATCCTTTAGAAACTCTATCCTACTACAAACACGGGGAGCAGCAATGCCAGCCAGCACCATGTGCTTCCACTTACCGACCCACTCCCTCTGCAAGCACGCACCATCCCTCAGCCCTCGCCATCCGTCACAGAAACACTTACACAGCTCCCACGGCCAAAACACCAAAAGCCTCATCTGGGAAGCTCTGCTCGTCACCCTCCTAATGCCTGGAGAGTTAAAACAAGTGCAACTATGCATTAGATAGCATTATAGATGCTTTTGTCTAGAGCCCGTATAGAGATATATTCCCTCTCCCTTGCCTGCATCCCTCCAGTACTACAGCTGAAAAATATAATAGAGTGCTTTTTTTGTACAGTATATTTCCTTGCTCTCACTGCTGGCCTGTTTGAAACATTACTTACCTGAGCAGGTGTTGCAAGGCTCTTAAAACACTTATTTTGTTAGCAAAGCAGCCAAACAACCTGGGTGACTTTGCAGCTGCCTTGCAGAGCAGCACTGCAACAGAACAGGCTTTGACAGCTAGACTTGTCATAACAGCCTTTTTTCTTTCTCCCCCCCCCCACACACACTTTTTTTTTTTTTTTCAAATCTTCATTTATCCAGAACAAGGTAATTTGAGCTAACTAGAAAGCCACTTCCCTTTTTTTTTTTTTTTTTTTTTT
>JAVJGJ010000047.1:102152188-102162271 GCA_035590215.1 Microhierax caerulescens
TTTATCCACAACAAGGTAATTTGTGCTAACTACAACCCCACTCCCCTTTTTTTTTTTTTTTTTTTTTTTTGGCCAACAGTGCTGAAGACTCCTGATGACATGTGTGAGCACAAGCTTCACTCAGAGTGGCCCTGGGAGCAGCAAGAAGTGCTTCACACCAGGTTCAGAGCTCAGAGTGGCTGGGACAGAAGCAGCCCTTCACATATCCTCCTTCCAGCCACCAGTATGGAGCCAGAATCCCACTCACAGCACCAATGCAGCCACTTATTGCAGTGATGATTTCGTAACTTGCAATGCAATGTGGCTACTCCAGAATAAAAACTGACACTGGCTGTCAGGTGAATAATTCTCACAAGAATACAGCTGAAGGGGGTGTGGGTTTTACTACCTGCCCCAAATCCTGCCAGGCTAAACTGTGCCTGAACAAACTCTCCCTTTGGTAAATCTTGCCTGTGTGAAAAGCTGTTGCTTTTTACAACGCATTGTCAGAGCTGTTTTTTTCCTCCCCCTAAATTTCCACCCAGCTTACATGTGGCAGTAGGTACACTGAGGATAACATCATACTTTTTAAAAGCTGTTACCCATTCCAGCCTTTGTTAATCTCTGTCCCCATACTCCACATCTCATTGGAAGTGCTAAAGCAGAGGGCATTTAAGTTGTAATCTGCACTGATTTTTAAAATCAGCCCACAGAGAAAGAAAAGTCAGATGAATTTATAGACTATCATGTCAGTAAGGTCACACATACAGGAACAACCTTCTGCTGTACTGTTACCTTGTAGGACCCGATCTGGCTCTCCTGGTGAAATTAGCTTTGTCATTTGGAACCTACAGGACCTTGATTAGGGTGATCTAAGACTCAAAATCCACATTTCAAAAATCACATACAGAAGAGGAGCATGCTCAAAGGTTTACCATTTACTACTTCTATTTCTTACATAACACTAGTCAAATAAATAAATAAATATATGTTTCTTTAAGGGACAGCCATATCGTACACAATGTTCATTTGTACTTAGGACAAACAACGCACCGATTGGCTTCATCCAACAGCTCTCTTGCATCACAGATCATTTACCCAGCAAGCACAACTTCAATACCAAGTCACTTTTCATGCAACTACTTCAACATTCTCTATAAAACTTTACAAGATCTCAGAGACAAGCGAACATCTATACAGGTGTGGAAACTAGAGCAGAAGATAACATATGCCTTCACCCAAAATCATACACCGTAGGAGAATTCTTATATGGTCCCCAGATGAATTACTTGCTCCAGTACAGAGTAATTTTTACAGGATTAGCATACATTGGTCTAGCAAAGGGTTATGAAAAGTTTTGCTTGCTTCAGGCCAAAGATGATTTCCAAACACCACTGGAAGCCACAGACTAAGCTAGACTGTAGCTGCACCCACATGGAGATACAAGTCATGTTGCATTATACCACACAAAGCCAGATTACAGTCCACATCCAACACGCAGATTGTGTTTTAGCAGGGCAGATGTGGCGTGCCTGATTAACTATCAGCCTTCTATATGAATAGGGAATGAGATGAGAATACTTGTATACGTCCTCTACTCAATTTGCCCCTGAAAAATCTTTTTTTTTAACCTTGTGAAACAGTTACGCTGCATTTCAAGTAGGTTATAGGTACAGCTTGATTCCCATTGACGTGACTTACAGGTAGACTGATACACTGCAAGGAAAGGCAGTACCAGCTCACAGGGAGCAGGAATTACCCTGCAAGTCCCTGCTCCAGAGTTCTGTTGGGAGCTATGCATTCATATGCACATGCACTCATATGATCAGCCAAACCATATCACAGCCTTAGCAAGGATTAATCGTAACAACAAGGAATAGAGAGATTGGTCCAAAGGTACTGCTGCATCAAGTACCTAGAGAGACACATCACCATTGATTCTCATAGAAAAGGTGAGGATGGGGACCTAGTAAAAAAATATTAAGTCAAGAGAATGAAAGAGGGAAAAGTTGCCACAAAAAAAAAAAAAAAAAAAAAAAAAAAAAAAAAAAAAAAAGGTCAGAGGGATCTGGAACATGATGCAAACTGGACAAGGAAGAACAAGTAAGTCTCTACTGGCCTTTGCACTTGAGGCACTGAGGATTAAGAATGCAAAGGCGCTAATTTCATATATGAGTTTTTGGAAACGCCTTTTGACTTAATTATTTCTACACAGAAAAAAAAGTTTAGACAACAATGTTTAAAAATGAAGCCTAGATTTCTTTAAAACGTTTCTATAGCACAGGGTATGAGCAAAGGCCTTACAAATCACGCTTGCCAGAGAACTAACGAAGACCTTAGAGAAAGCTAATTCACATTTTGTAAGAGAATCTGAAGACACTGTATCCATGTTTATCTTGTTAGCATCAAGCAGCTGACACTACCATGAACAAAAGTGCAAAAGTATCATGAGTCTGTACCATTCAGAAGTGTTTCTACTGTACAGCTGAGGACTTAATAGAAACAGCATCAGAGCAAAGAGGAGATTTTTCTGCTTCCTAATTAGCTGTCAAGTGACACAGTGCTCCTTATTGTTTGCAACAGCATTTTGGGAAATGGCTCCTTGGTACATTTAGGTCACATAACCCATGGAAAGTTAAATGTACAGTTATCAATGGATGAAGCTGCTTTGGTTTTCACCAGAACTACTTGGCTCTTGTTGGCGAGCTACCTCCTTTTCCTCCACATCTCACTCACTCCCTGTTGGTCCATCCCCCAAATGTAAATAACGTTTCGTTCTGAACTCTTAATCTACATTGCACAATGCATTTGTTCAACTGTTTGTCCAACAGTTCTCCACCATCACTTTGCAGTCACTTGACGTCCCACTGACTTCATTAAACTTTTAAAGCTTGCCAGTAATGCAGCTAAAAAAAATTATCAGCACATACTTCAAACCCTAGGCAGGACATCTAAGAAACTACCAGATGCAAAGAATATAAGATATTAAATAATGCATCCTTGGGGACAAAATGCAAAAACACTTTTAACTGTGTTGCCACCTCCCCTCACCCCCCAGATATTTGGCGAATACCTGTATCTTTTTTGGTTACTTTACTAATTTCTAAACTATTGTTTGAGACTGATGCTTCAACTTCCTTAAAAGCGTTATGCCACTCTGCTTGCATTTGTGCCATGTTCTTGGCCTGGAGTTATCAAACTAGCTAGGTGCACCGCTAGGTCTCTGAAAAATAAACCTCCATCTAGAAGCTTTCTGCATTACACAGTAAAGGAATACCTCAAACTGGTTTCTCATGTAGGGACCAGAGCTCAGAAGACTGCAACTCAGATGCTCCCCACTAGTTGAGCAGCATCATGAATCCTTTTAGCTTTTCAGCCCCTTGCATTTTGCTATCATTTATACTGCTGGATGAGTTTTGATTATAGCTCAGAAAATGTTAGACAAAAAAATAATTAACCATAAGCACATTCATTACAGGCAGGCACCCATAAAATGCAATATGAACACCAACTATGCTTCCCTAAGTGACAAGGAGTCCCTCAAGGCTCAATTATTTGCCACTTTTTGCTCCATTTCAGATGTTAGCAGTCCTGCTCTTTCTAAATGGGTAATAACTACCAATAACCATTTACAAGCAGCAATTAAGAGTTTTAAACTGATACCAATGACTTCTCTCAAAACTGGGACCAAGCTTTACTTATTTTTCCTAACTTCATAGATAATTATCTCAGTGTGTTCCATTTCCCATATAATTTACTTCACTAAATCACTTCCTATTCACAACATACATGCAGCTAAAATTTTACTGAAACCTCCTAGCCTGTAACACAGATCCCGTATGGCTAAAAGAGGAATATTGATACATCAGATAAATTTTTCTCCATAGCCTAGATCAAGGAATAGTGATTAATGATTGATGAGACCAAGTCAGCTCAAAATACCTGATTATATTTAAGTACAATGCACAAACCAGGATGAATAAGCTCTCAGAGCCCCATCTTTTCTAAAAGGAACTCCTAGCCTTTTTCAGTAATTGAGCTTAGTTTACCCAACATACTTCCAGCACATATTGGAAGAAATCAGTATCACTTAAGGATTTATCATGAATGAATTAATTGTCTACTGCACATCCACATGACCATGCTTGTGTGGCTTTGCTTCCTCCTATACTCACCTGTTAGCTGCACAAAACCATTCAAGATGGGAAACCACAAAAATACCCCAAATCAAACATGCCTTGTCCCAGCGCACTCAGAAACTGATTAGCCAAACGAAAGCCTGATAACAGACTCTGGATGTTGACTAAGCATCCACATGCCTGACAACCTGCAAAAGGGAAAACTTCCAGAAAACTTCCAGCAGAGGCATCTGAGCTGATCACAACAGTGCAACTGTCAGTTCATACCACAGTGAATGGCAGCAGAAGCAGCAAAGCTCTTGGCACCGCAGGCCAGCAGAATCTCCCTGAGTGATAAAATACAAAGTCAGGTGTTTCAAAGTCTTCATCAACACCCTTTAAAATATTTCCTTTATCACCTAGAATACTGTTTTCTCTTTCCTTTTACCCTGAACAGCACAGCACTTTGTATTCTACTTTATTTATTCATGATGGTTTGACTCTCATATTGCCATCAACCAGTACCATCTATATACCAAACAGACATACCCATGGACTCATAAAGAAGGTAGTGAGTAAGTATTATAAAGAGTATTTTGAAGATCTCGCAAATCTTCCGTGTTAACACTGAAGGATGTACCCTGCTTACACTCTTTATTTAGGATTCATTCTGGAAAGGAAAACTTACTCTTCAAAGTTTTTCCACTGATTTTTTTTTTTTTAAACCCTTTTGTACCACCTGTATCTGTTTCCCTAGGTTACACAGCTTGTGGCACAGGACACATATAGAAATAGAGTAAGTCCTTTCACAGTTGTTACCCTGAAACCTAGTCAAAAGCCAGAGCTAAGAAAAATAAAATGAAATTATCTATTTTTTAAAATCATACATTCCACTCAGATTTTTTAGTGTTTTTTTTTGGTTTGTTTTTGTTTTAAATGGCTTTCTCTATTAAAACAAACAAACAAAAAACCAAAACCCAAAACCCCCATAATATAAAACAACAGGGAGGTTGGATACAGTGCTTGTTGCCTGGTAGGATTTTTTGTGTTGAGTTTTGGTTTTTTTTTTTATCTACGGTACTTACATACTCTAGTCAGAGAGAGAGAGAGAGAGAGAGAGAGAGAGAGATAAATAAGACAGAGTAATACTTTCATCTTTCTTCAGAGATGCATGGAGATATGCTTGAATGGGGCTAAGGGAAAAGAGGAATAAAAGTGCTGTCTGTTTTACAGCACAAACTTTCAAATGCATACTACTTTAAATTGAAGTATCTAAATGTAGCATCTGTAGTAGCCAACACAAAAACATGGATCCAGCTAACACGACTGGTGTTATTGCCATGATCTCCAATGCTGAGCTTATGCAGGTGCCAACTTGAAAACAATGAAAATTAAAACTTGTAAGCAGCAGCAGTCAAACCACTCAAGAATGTTGATACCTCTCTCACCGAGTGCCATTGGCTTCTGACAGCCAGATTCAGACAGGCAAGGTAAAACGTTTCAATCTGTGCATCCCTCTGGTCTGTCTGCAGTGCAACGTATAACTTCAAACAGCTCTCAGTAAACAGTCTTCTCATCACTCCAGCCTGGGCTGAATTTTAATCAAGGTCCTTTAAATGCCATTGAACAAATCCATATACTATGGATTGCTTCTTGTATGCCTCTGGCCAACCACTGTTTGGAGGGTCATTTATTATTTTTAGAAAACAAAAACAATCCAAAGTAACAGTACAAATTACAGCACATCTCAAACCAGGATGCAATCATTTCAGCATTGTGTGTAATGAAACTTTTAATTATTCCTTTAACATGACATAGTGGATGCATTCGTTAGTCACACACAAACAGGACCTAGATCTATCTCATGACTGAGCAGCAGTTAAGTTTTCAGGCCACTCACATGTTGAAACTTGAATTCTAAAATTCCCGTACTGTGCACAAAAGGCAACCAAAGGACTGAGATATGGGAAAAGCTCCCAACTGTAACAGTAGCAATAAAGAGTCTGTAATTCAAAAGGGATGCTGCACATGATGAAAACACTAAGCATGCTTGTAAACCAATCTTTTGCAAATCTGTCCCAGGGAAGGTTAGAATCTGCGCATCAATTATCAAACTAGGAGTATGTCCCCAGTAGATCTACAGGCTCAGCAAAAACTCATTAGAAAGCATGTGTGTGCAGGAGAGGGGAAATGTGGTCATCATTTGACTGCTCTGTTATGCAAAGAACTATATTAGGGAGGTATAAGCCAGCAGACTGCTGACTGCTACAGTTCTTTCTATCTCCCATAGAGAAGTCAATTAATCAAACTTTGCTTACTACCTGTCAAAAGCCTGTCTCTGTCCTCTTGTTGAAATACAGAAAGAATGCAGGGGTTCTTCCTCCGCCTGCAGGTTCTCTCTTACTTAAGGAGTCGTTCCAGTCATTTCAGCAAAACATTATTTCATGCTGTTAAACAGCTTTAGAAAAATGTCCTCTTCTTGGTCTTTCTTGCAAACAGAGCAGCTGATGGACAGGGAGAGAAGACTTTGACTTGATGAAAGAAGTGGGGCTTCACGCAGCATCTGAGTGCAGCTCTCAAAGCCACTGTAGCGTTCTGACATTCTTCTGTAAACTGCTGCCCACAGGTTTGGACCAAACATCAACACGGGCCACCCTGGAACTTTTCTAATTAGTTGTGGAATGACGTTTTGAAGCCATGCAAGGCCACACTGGGCAGACACTGGTTTTGTGGCTTCAGTGTGTTGCTTCATGGAAGAACATCCCCTTTGGGTTCTGAATTCCTCGCAGACAGAGGTCAAGGTCAAGTCTTCAGTGCTTTTCCCCAACTTCCACCCCAGACTCCAACACAGAAGCTAACGCAATGTGCTCTAACAAGCACAGCAAAGGAGCATGAATCAGAAAGTCTGTGTGTCCTAAGCCCTAATTCTCCTCTGGCATAGTAAAAGAGAACATGACCCAGAATTTCCATCTCCCTTTCTGTAACAGATAATGCCAACAGGACATTGCACTCTGACATTAAAAAAAAAAAAAAAAAAAAAAAAAACAATACAAACAATATGCAGTATTCATCCTTCCTGCAACTTTGCCCAGGCTGATGGAGTTTTAAGATGTGGGCATCACCCCCTAACTTTGCAGCTGCCCTTTGAAGTTTGAATTTCAGACTGGATGGGTAGTCTCAGGGCTAACAATCTACGTAGTCCTCCAAGCTCAGATAAGGGCAACTGAGGCAGATCATTCAAGAAATGCATATCCAGGAAAAATGTCCTCCATGCCTCTTCATGTCAGAAATTAGTTACAGGCATTCATTTCCATTACAGAAAACTTTTCTGTATATTCTTAATTTGAGACTCAATAAATATTCTTTGAGAAATAAGTAAAGTCCTCTTCCCAGGACAAAGAAAAGGAGGTAAAAGAGGTAGAATTTTCCCTTACACCTTGAAAAGCCTGAGGAACTGGATTTGTACATATCTAGAACTCAGAAGTCTTCTGCAAACAAGTTATATCTTTTTGTTCAATTGCTGATGGTGCTATTAGTCAATGTGCAAGTGGCCCCTATTGCTCTCGGAAGATATCCTAAAACAGGGATGTTTCCCAAAGACACTGGGGAAGAAAGAATTCCACTGAGGCTAGTTTTCATCCAGGCTTGAGGAAGATGTGAAAAAGTCTACATATATAAAACCTGAAATATCTACCTCGAGGAAAACAAATGCAGGTTAAGGTTGTTATTGCTACTGTTCATCCAGGCCAAAAGGAGCCCAGGAATCTGGGCAAACAGTCACCACAGGATGAATTGAGTCTCCACCAAAAAATCAATGGAAACACTACCACTGGTTACCACTTTTCTATCCAACTCTGCTCTGTGATTGACTAGGTTCTTCAGTGCTTTTCTAGTAGGTATTTCTTTCATGCTATAGCCTGATGAAATGCTGAAAATGACCAGTTGTTGCATACAGCCAATTCCCAGAATACACTTGTTTTGGATTAGTTTCTGAATTAGGTTCAGACTAAGCATTTTTAGGTCTATTTTTATTTGTGTTGAAATAGATGCTTCAGTGGTTTTAGCTGTTTGAGTAGCAGCTGTTCCCACAGACTACTTTGTGGCAGCAAGAGCACGAGTTGCATTAAATGTTATTATTTGGAAAGTGTTAAAATATTCTCCCCCCAACACCACTCTCCTGCATACAGATATCTTTTTTCTAAAAGTTTCTGCAGTTTCTATGAGAGAGAATAAAAATGTTCTTGATGAAGTTCCTCAACCCAAGTATTGTGAAATCACCATCACTTAAATGGTGAAGATAACATTCTGGTTGTGGTTGAAGCCAGTAAGACATATTGGATTGCAGTGGAAGTCGTATCACTTCCTAATTTTCGTTTGCCAGACTTTCTGACTAAACTACTTTATTTGGCAATCATAGCCTAAGGTATCAACTAAGAAAGAAAACTCTAATCAGAGGACCCAGCATCCTCCATAGTCATTACCTCCAGACATTTAAAAACCCCACACAATCAAGCAAGGAATTTAATTTTTCCACTCCCTAGCTTTTAGGCAGTGTCTTTCAACTCGCAATGCTCAATTTCATGAATTAAATTCTCCCATTCCGACAAAAATCGTAATTTTGGAAATGAAAGTAATTGCAACTTTTGTCTAAATACAGTATTTATTTTTTTTTCTCTAGTAAAGTCACTCTAGCAAAAATTATGAGACAGCACTCCACATCAACTAGCAAAGCATACACCAAATTCTTTACTGGAAGATAAAGATTATAGCCCCATTGCAAACCTCTCTCCAACTCTTCTCCTATTTTCTTCATGTACTTGTCTTCCCTCATGCATATTGTGCTCCTTTCCCTTCCCTCACATGCACGGCACTGGTGAGTACTCTGACAGGCATTAAGTAATTCACAATGGCTAAAGATAAAACTTTTCAGGTCAAGTAGCTATTTCTAGTGCTTCTAGAGAGATACCAGTTTTTGACAGAACATGAACTATATTCTTTGTTTTTTCCAACTTTATAACTAGTTGATAAGTACCTTGAAACATCTAAGCAAATACACTCACAAAATGAAGTAATTTAACACAAGCAAGATGGCTTTGGAAAAATCAATACTAAAAGGCAAGTTAGCCTTTCATCCAGAGTTGCCTGCAGATTCGTGCAGACGCTAGTCTCAAGGATTTTTCCATGAGCTTTCCAATGAGTTTCCATTGGCTCCTTGACTTCTGGATTCTTGGAGTTATTATTCTAAGTGATGCTTCTCCAGTTGCAAAACCTGATGATTTCCATTTGTCATTTTGATTAAACAATGTATGCAGATTCCATTTTACAATATAATATTGACTAAAATTTTAATAGAAAGTGATGACAGGAACCAATCCAAAACAGCAACATGCACTTCGTTATTAGCTGTGTAGTTTCCACCATTAAATAGTCTGTTCCCCTTAATTAGGTTTTAGCTGTTGTATCGCTACGAGTCAAGAAAGGAAAAGAACCTTTCAAAGAGTTATCTCAAGCTCTGCGACATGTTTCAGGAGCCAGCACAGCCCAGTGACTCATTATGCATGTAAAACTTCGCAGAAAATCACCAATCAGTTCCAAAGTCCTGTTTCTTTAGCCCCTGAGTTGAAAATTAGAACATGGCATATAAGGAATTTTCACCTGAAGTTTAAAATGCCTGTATACATAGAAGTTTAATTTATTATTCTAATGACTTTCACAGCTTGAGATTCTCACTGGGAGACATGCCTGTATGCATTTAATAAGGCTGCAGAGATTGGGACTATTCCTGAAGGACTTTCTGAATCATTTCCAAAGCATCTTTTTATAGCTAGCAAAGTATAAATTATGTAAAAAGGCAATTAGATAGATACCATCAAATCTATTTGACTGTTAACCCCTCTTTGTTAGATTAATCTATAAACCTGAAAAGAATCCACTTTTAGCATTCCAAGACCATGCTCACGTATTTAGACGTGAAGATGTAATCGTT
>JAVJGJ010000047.1:102162371-102174052 GCA_035590215.1 Microhierax caerulescens
CCCCCCCCCCCCCCCCCCCCCCCCCCCCCCCAAGGAGGGAAAGGCGGGAAGTCTTCATGCTCTTCTCTTCACTCTCGAGACCTAAACAGCACATTCATGACAAATCTTCTGTCTTATTATTGCAATGTTGGTGACTCACAAACATAATTAATGATCGCAACATTAGATTTTGTAAATCTAGTAAAGAGATCTGATGCACTCACCTAGTAAATGGATGCTTATCTGCTCTCCTTACTGATGAAATCCTAGTTCTTTGGGGAGGCAAGAATGGAGAAGAAATGTTCCCACAATCCACACAAATCATCCAGTAGCAGAGAATTAAGAGAGCCAGTGGCAGAAAAAAACAGTTCCAATTAAGCCGCATAATTTTTTTTCCACAGGGTCTCCCCATAGAAAACAAAAGATCAGGGTTGGTGCCACAGCTCTGTGCTCCTTTTCATAAACGGCACTTCATTGCCTCCTCAGAGTTCACATATCATGGCAATGAATATTAAATAAGGGCTTCACAGAGAGGGCGGGAGTGCGAAATTCTCTAGATGTGCTGGTAGGGGCCAACTCAGAGTCAAAAACTTCTCTTCCCCTCATGAGGAGACTATAAACAACACGCCATGCGTTTCTGCCATTTGAGGCCAAAATACTCCCAAGAACTGTGGATCTCTGGTTGCAGTGCCCTTGAAGCCAGACAAGATCATTTAGGCTCAAACACGAACTGCAGCTTGCCTGTAATCCAGACTCAGATCTGAACACCCTCTTCTGCAACCATCTCTAATTATGGATAACCTTGATTTGCTTTTTAGCTGGGTACACAGACAAGCTGGCTGAAGCGTTTCTCACACCACGGCAGAAGACTAGATAATACATACATCAAAAGTGCTCTCTTCCCCTTCACTGCACGACTTCTGTTTTGTGAGGCATGCCCAGAAGTAGAGACCATGTTAAACCATTTGACAAGAACATTCACTATTTCCCGCCCCCATCGAAACCGAGTGTGAGATTCTAGTTAGAAAGGCATTTTGTCAGTTCACTGCTGTAAGTGGCCACTTTTCATACACGCCAGCTAAGCAGAAACAACCTGGGACTTATGAATACTTACCAGATTGTGTGAAAGTCACAGGCATCACACCGCTGTCTAACTCTCAATAGCAGGGGACTTCTGGGTGTCGTTTCGGAATGAAAGGATGCTGTCATTACTCCAAGAGGAGAAAGAGAGCCAAATGAGACTCCTTGTGAAAGCAGCCCAATGATAGAACATTTTGATAGATGACACCAAGAAATTGTCTGCTGGCAATGACACTTTTTCCCATTACAACAAGAAGATACAATACAAGGGAATTTCTCTTCCAACTCTCTCTCCACTGAGAGGTTTCTGAAACCTCAAGTTTCATGAGACACCAGTCTCTAAAGAGGAAGAAGCAGGGGAAAGTATTTGCAGCAAATATTTTTCTGGGGAACAAAAAGAAAAGTTTTCATACTTGTGTATACATGCACTTCCCTTCCTACAACTGATCTTGTTCCTTTACAGAGTAAAACCTTGCATTTCAAAGAAAATGGTCTATCCAGAAGACTCTTTAGTATAAACATGCTGCCTGGCCTGGGAGTTCATCAGTATTACCAATGGGCACTGCTTGTGCATGGCCTACACAAAGGATCTTCATGAGGAACAGAAGATGGCTGTATGGAGAGCATTTGTGAGCTGCTGGTACTCAGCAGCATTCAAAACTGGACAAAGTCTGGCTCAGAGCCCTCTGCGTGCACTGCCAGGCCTGCACCTCGGTGACTGTCCCATTACAGGGCAGCTGGTGGGAGGCATCTCTGCCCAGCTGCCTGCCTCTCTGCCTCCAGCGCTTCTCTCTTCCCCTCACATTTTACAGCATGAAAACATAAGTCATACCCTTCCTCCACCAGATCTTTTCCCTCTCAGACACCAACCAGACGTTCCACCCTGGAATAAAGCTCATTTCCAGACTCCTCAAATGAATGGAAGGATTCAAAAGAGGTCGTTCTGCTGTGTGTACCATGGTTAAGTGCCTGATTCACACATTCAGAGTGCCAGTCCCTCTCATGTGAATTTATATTTAATTCTACAAAATGGAGCCAATATAAGAGGTGGAAAACACGTTGTTTTGGGTGTGGGAAACACAGAAATCAGGGCCCACAGCCAATTTGGAAAGCACCTGGAAACTGCACTGTGATCTTCCTCTCCATGGGCAACTACCCTGAAAATAGGTGTTAGAGACTACAGTAAGGACAGTCCTCATCTCTCTGAACTGGAAAGTCACCATGCGTCTCAGCAATGTTTACCTAAGAGTTTTGTCATAATCTGTACGTACATGAGTGGGAAAATCTGAAGTCTGGAAGAAGAGGTATTCTGTAACTTGCTGCCCAGCTTTGCCTGCAACTCTCTCCAAGTGGTCAGTCACAGTGAAAATTAGTTCAAATGCCTGCTGAGAGCCCCAGCAAGCCTGAAAACTGAACTGATCTTGGATTAAGTTGAGTCATGGTTTGTAGAAAGCTAATCATGTACCTGCAAGTCCAAATAAAAATAAGCACACAACTCTTTCAAGCCAGATTCAGGAAAGGGGAGGAAATCTATACTAAATACACTGGAAAATGTATTTTGAAATACAAAAAGAAACCATTCCACAGTTCAAACTCAGATAATAGTTTCAGTGAAAGAAAGGTTTCAGCTGTTATATTAACTGAAATATCTAATGTATAAAACGGTAAATTTTTTCCTCCACATTTTTCACCACACTTTCAACAGCTCACTTGAAGTTGACATTGTTCAAGCATTAAAAAGCCAAACAAATCCAGAAGCGAGCAACACACATGATGTTCCAAGCAGAAAAGGGGGTGTTTGTTTTTTGTTTTTGTTGTTGTTGTTGTTGTTTTTTTATCTAGGCACCTTTACATTAAATGACGAAGAATCATTAACTAAGATGGAAAGCTTTAGATCTATTTGGTTCAATGCAAATCAATTTTTCAGCCAATTTGTCAATTCATTAACAGATTATAAAGTCCTGTATACATCCTGCTCCACAGGCAATGTGCCTTGCTCCTTGGGCCAGGTCTCCAGCTCTCCTTTGGGTCACTTTCTACACAGCTTGGTGTGAATGTCCCCAGGTGGTGGTAGCACTCAAGCACAAATGAGCTTCTGATAAGCCATTGGGTAATTATGGGAATCCTACATTGCTGCTGTTTCCTGGACTTCAACTGCTCAAGTTTCTGACAGGGAGCTTGCAACAAGTAAGTGTGTGCAACAGAGCGGTTTCAGTGTGCCTCGATCCGGAGGCACCTAATCCACGTACCTCATCTAAAAGTAAATGTCCTGTGTTGTCAGGTCAGCAATCCAGTGCCCTTGGGAGGTCATCCAGGTGGGAAATGCAATATTGCCCTGAGTGTCACACTCAAACAATCTGAAATCCAGGTACTGTCAGCAAGTTTAAGCTGTGGTGGTTTTCACATTTTAGACCAAGACACCACTCTCCACATCAGCTCCTTCCTGCTGCATCCCAGAGGTGTGTTAGCATGGAAACCTTGCAGCTAGCCTGGGGAAGATGCCTGAACTAACAGTTTCAAGGCTACCGCAAGTACCAGATTTGTCCCAGGCATTTACCCTGTGGAAAGCTGCAATGTTCTCACAATACCACTTGTGCAGTGATTAAAACCCACTTATTCAGCTTCCAACCACGCGGTCAACACTAAAAGCCTTTACTATAGCTCTTTGCACAGGTAAGCCTGACAGCAAATGTGCAACAGCTTTGCATAGGCATAGCCAGGGTACACTTTGCAGAATACGGACTCCCTCATACTGTTTTATCACCTATGCCCTTGGGACCAAGTAATACACACCAACAGCAAGAAACATTTAAAATTAAGAACCAGTATTTGTCCTACAGCTGTCTTTGATCACAGCAAGGAATTCTCTCCGGCATAGAGGCCTTTCAGAGCAGAGCTCACCTCTGGCAAGCAGTCATATTTGTAAGCTAATGCTATTATTACAAAATAGACATTTATGTCTTTGAGGATACACAAACATGAAATTCTGTGACTATATCAGACTTCACCAAGGTTCATCTAAAAAATTAACTGCTTGTAATTTGATTTAGAGGTTTGGTTGTTGTTGCTTTTGTTTGAAATGGACTCTCCCAAAAGTGTGCTAAATTCCAGCTAAATACACCACTTTTACCACCATTCTTGCATCTTCTTTCAAACACACTTTATTACCATACACCTCAAAAAATCCCATTGTAGAGCAAATGAAGAATGAAAAACTTCAGTGGCACAATGCAGATAATCAGATATTCAAGTAAAATAAAGGTTGCCAACCTCCTAACCTAAACATACAAAGAGCAAACCGAAAAAGGAAGGGAAAAAAATGGAAATTAAATCCTTTCTTTTACATTAAAGAGTTACTTCTGTTACGAAAAAAAGACAAAATCAACTAGTAAAAATTCTTGCAACTCAAACTATATTATATTAATGTGGCTCCTCAACAAAGCATGTTGCTACGCTGTATAAATTAACTTTCATTTTCTGGAGACAGTAAGTGCCAAGTGTTTTGTCTAGCTATATGGACCATGAACAATGTAGCAATTTCAGAGCATTCCCTTCACGCATAAAAAAACCTGCATACTATTAATATATCCTGACTAGATTAAAAGTCTTGCAAATGATTTTGCCTGAAATGCCCTAGTATGAGATCTCCTTTAGGGAAATCTCTTCAGTACCAATTAGTTTAATTGACAAGGAAGCACAGAGAATAGCAGTGAAGAGACAGAGACTGAGTAGACCAGGAAAGGCTCCGTTTCCACATTTGCTCTCACTTCCTGGAGTCTATTTGCTATTAGTATTTGCAGCCTTCCCTACCCTAACTATTTATATTACTGCCTCTTCATGGATATGCTGAAACTTTAAATCATGGGAGACCAGCAGAGTAAAATTTAATAGGTTACGAGCACCACAGCCATGCCTCGCATGCTTTTTTTCTTTAAAGGCCTCACTTTCATCACTTGCTGTCCCCAAATAGGTGGTATGCTTTTGAACAATTTTAGCACACCACGATTGTTTTTCTCCACCCTCCAGGAAGGAAACAAAGCGAGCAAATTCAACCTACACAATGCGATAACAACTGTGAAATCCTCTGCTTTCCGTTCCTTGCTCCCCACACTGTGCCCTCCAGAAGTAACTGGAGCCTACCATCCCATCAAATTGGTGACATTTTAGGGTCCCTGTGCAAGGGGGGAAAAAAGGAGGGGGAAGTTGTTTCAACCTTGGGAATCATGTGGAATCCACATAATTTACTATTTCCTGTGATTCATCAAACTTCCTTCTTCCCAAGCGTAATTGGTCGCCACTTATTTATACACCACAGAGAGGCTTAACTCCAAAAGTCAGTCCAAGATTTTAAAAAGTAGATCATTTGTTCAAGAAATCTGGGTGGTTTCTGGTTGTCTGTTGTTTTTTGTGTTTTTTTGTTTTCTTTTGTGCATGGTTTTTTTTTAGTGGTTTGTTTTTGGGTTGTTTTTTTGTTTTTTTTTGGGGGGGGTTTGCTTTTTTTTTTTTTGCTTTTTTTTTTTCTTTTCTTAAATGCGTAAAGAAAAACTTAACATGTTTAAGCAGGCATTTATCCTGTCAGAAAACACATGGGTCTCCATCACTAAGCTGGTATCACACAACAGGTCCAGGATGCAGAATCTTTAGCAAACAAAACTGCTTGCATACATAGCACACTGGGCCTCAGTTTCAGGCAGGACTAGCTAGGAAAACCAGAACCATGCAACACAACACTGCACACTTACTTCAGCAACTTCTTCGCACATTTTAAAAGAAAAGGATGTTGTACATATGGACCAGTTGTGCCTTGACACCCATGCAGATGGGACAAGCACCAGTGTCGAGAATACTTTTGCAGGGAAAGTGTTTGTGTGGTTTTGTGTTGACAAAGCTAAACATTTGGTTCCCCTACAATAAAAACGTTTTATCTTTACCATAATAAGAAATAAGGAAAAGCAATTATGAAGCTAGAAGCCCAGAGGAGAGAAATAAAAATGACAAGCTAGACTTCAAGCTCCAAATTTCAAACTAAACTGTCATTCAAACATTAAACATCTACTCTAAAATACATGAAATTTTAATATACTAACACTAAGAGACTATGGAGTCAAACACTTTCTCTAGCTAAACTTCTGCCCAGTTTTAATTTTCTCTCTGCACCTTACAGCTCTACAAACCCTGTCCACACAAAGGTGTGAAGCAGTATAAAAACAGATGCTTGACTAGGTTAATGTCACATGAACTACAAAACCCAGCTTGTGTGAACAATTAATATTACCCATGTTAAAGTTTTCGGCAATTACATGCTGAGATATAAAATCTCCAATCAAAATGGAAGTTTACATATGTAAGCTTAAATGCACATGTATAACAGCATCCATGAGAATACAGCATGTGTCATAGCTACCATTAACAGGGGGACAGACTAATTCAGCCTGTTCGAGAACTAGAAAATGCAGCCCAGCTCTTATTGTAGGATATAATTAAAGCATATAAAATATATTCAATTATTATGACAGGAAAATAGAAAAAACTAATAGAAGTTAAGCCAATTGTTATGGAACAACTACATATTTTCTAACCCTCTTACAGATTCCAAAGATCTCCTTTATGGAGAGGAAAGGAATTCCAAACATCTTTGCAGGGCACTTTGCCCCAGGCATTAACTGAAATTCCCACCATGACCTAGACAGGGTAAAAAAAAAAAAAAAAAAAAAAAGAAACAGATTATTTTTATTTTTTCACATGTATGTATAAAAATACATATTTATACAAACAACATGCAATCAATTGCATTTCAGATGAGGAAAACAGATGGAATTAAATGCAAAGAATATTTAGTACCTTATTTATGGTTTTAAATATTATCCTTTGTGACTAAATGGCACATGCAGAAATCCCTAGAGGTTTATGAAAGAAATCATATGTAATTGCTTTTTTTCATGTTTAGGTTGGGTTTCGTTTCATTTTTTACCTTCTTCATTTTCTGTTGGGAAATATTTGATGTCTGAAAAAACAGGAATCTCAGACAAAGCCTTCCCTCCTTCAGCTAAAATGCTTCTTCAGGTTTTTTTTTCTTTTAGTATTTCTATGTACCTGCCTAACACTGGTCAGCTATATGGTCAAGATCATAGCCATTTTTTCAAATTAGTTCAAAGTAACAGCTTCTACTCCAAATTAATCATTTTAATTATGCTGTCAACAGCTGCATCAGGGCTTCAAATCAAATCTGTTTCATTAATGAGATCCTGTTGCCATACATTTTTTACCCGATACCCTTTATAGGCATTCCATTATAGACAGGTTTTCTTACAGACAGTCACTTTAAATAATTTAAAGAACACACTCAGAATTTTCATATGCACATGGAAAAAATAAAAAAGAAACCAAAAAACAGAAGCAAAAACCTCCTGGAAGTACCATCTCAGGAAGACAGGAGCTTTAATCTTTCATTGGAACGCTCATAAAAGTAACGGGGGCAGGGGGAAGGGTTTAAACTGAAGTATAGCAGATAAAGTAGACAATGAAAAAAACTTGCTGCTAGAATTTACTCCTTTCCTTTTTCCTCTTTGTGATGAGCTGTGCTCCTTCCTGTTCCTGCGTTTCGCTCAGCGAAACCTTTCTAAATTGGCAGAATTTTAGCACAACAAAAATATGTACTGGCAAGGTCAGAATTTTGCTTGGCTTTTTTCCTCCCATCCCTGGTGTTCCTTGCCTATAGACAAGACTGTCAGGTAAAATTCACAGAACAAAAGAATGCAAATTGCCACCTATTACCTCTCAGGCACATTTCAAATAACCAAAAAAAGTCTAGATAAATGATAAGATTCCAGTCAATAGCACATTTCTGCTGCAACTAACCACACAGTCCTGAAAGGAAATACAGTGTAGTTAAACCAGTAGTGATTACTGGGCAAGAAAAATATAGTTACCTTTTAACCATGCCATAATAATGCTTACGTTATTAAAACCCCAAACTGGCCAGTCTCCACATCTCAGAAATACTTCTCAAAAGCTAACATTTCTAACAATACAGCACCTGAAAGTATGCATCCGTCCCATTTTCTTTCCTACTTCAGCTTCCATAAATCCCATTTGCCCCTCTATGTGACTAAGTAACAATACTTTTAAGAAAAGTATTAGCTTTTTTGTAAAGTTACATGCCTAAATCTGCCACTGAAACAAGGTGCTTATAAGCACTTGTGTTGGCCTAACCAGCACCCTTTTGAAAATACCCGCCTCGGGCAACTAAATCCTTAGCCTAATTTTCAAAATTGCTGAAGATTCAGCAGTTTCTAATAATTGCACAGGAACTACTGGGGTGTTAGCAGTTTGAAAAACAGGCCGCTTATCTTGAGTCCCTTAGGAACAGAGCTTGGGATGCCTAATTTTACACAGCCATTTTAAAACAAAACATCCTTAAGTCAGACTTTTTGGCTAAAGTGTGACCGAGCAGCTTGCCCCTTATGAGAATCTAAAAAGGCTGAGACATCTGAATCTGGCGAGGTGATGGCTGGTGGTGGGGTGGGCAGTAATAACACTGAGGTTTACAAAAAGTGTGCAGGCAATGAAAGAGGTGAATGCAGAACTGCTACTCCCCAAATCCCATCATGCTACAAACCAACATACAGTAGCTGAAACTAGAAAATTATCAGTTTAAAACATATTAGATGTTAGGAAGAAATTCTTTACTGAGGGTGGTGAAGCACTGGAACAGGTTTCCCAGAGAAGCTGTGGATGCCCCATTGCTGGAAGTGTTCCAGGCCAGGCTGGATGGGGCTTTGAGCCACCTGGTCTAGTGGAAGGTGTCCCTGCCCATGGCAGGGGGGCTGGAACTAGATGATCTTTAAGGTCCCTTCCAACCCAAACCATTCCATGATTCTATTATGAGAGAGTTCACACTACTGTGGCAAGCTCCTGGAATGCGCTGCCTCCAGAAGGTGGGGTGGCAGGGAGCATGAGCAGGTTGTAAAAGGGGTAAGAAACCACAGGACCACAAAACTGTACACAGATGCTAAATGGGCAGAGATGTCCCCTCTCTCACGCCAAATCCAACAGCTGTGGATGCTGGGGCAACACAGGAGGAACAGGCCAGGCACATGCTCATGCCACCAGCAGAAGCAGTGTACTGAGCTCATGAGGCCTCTAAAACCCAGGAAGGCATTTCAGCTTCCCTGTGGAGCGAGAAGCTGCGAGCTACCCAGTACGCTGCTAGAGAACATGTCAAGCCTTTGAAGCCCTTCCTTGCAACAAGCATCATCCACCAGAAATGTGGAGGTGAATATACTTTACTCATCTCTGGTATGGGGTTAGCTCATATGTCATTCAGCCTGAGGATGAAACAGGAGAGAGTAGAGCAGAGACCTGAGAGTAACAGGACCGTTTCTCCTCTGGACCAAACTCCTCTTACCATGAACCAGTGACATGTGATACTCAAGCCGAGAAGAGTAGGCAAGAAGCAGAGCAGTGTGTCACACAGGCATCACTCAAAGCACTAGCAAGATGACTGCAGCTGAGGCAGAGAAAATGAAGCAGAAAGACCAACTAACAGAGAGCAGAAGGAAAAGGCACACCACTCCCTCCCATATTTGATGCTGTCATTGTCACTGCTCCATTGTGATGATGATGTTACTCAAATGGTGCGCCTCACTAGTACCACCCAGAACAAAGCATTACTCAGTGAGATGCCCTGAGACTCACTGTGACTTAATTATTTCCACACGAGGGCCAAGGCACAGTACTAGATCTTACCCACATGCCAGCCTCCAGCATTTACACAGAGATCAGATTTTTGGTCATCAAATATAAAACTAGAACTGGCAGTTTGCTACAGGAAAGGCTATTGTATTAAGAGTCGGGTGGTGGTTTTTCGTTGGAAGCTTTTTATTTATCAGGGGTGGGGGTGGGGGTGGGGGGCAGTAGATGCCAGGAAGCAAGGAAAGGAAAGCAAGTAGAACCATCATGAATTAGTTATTTGTAAATGCAGTATACATATCCATCCTACAAAAAGAAAAAAAATAGTGCTATAGCCCTATTGGTTATGCTCTATGACCTTAACTATTCTCCTGGTCTCAGTATGCAATACTCCCCCTGGCAAAGCCCTCCTCTCAAGGTAATTCCTGCTGATCAGCTATCAATAAAAACTAGTACAGCATGCCAGCATTCCTGATGGAGCTAGGTGCAGATTTGCCCAGTCCTGCCTAGGCTGCCAGAGGGCAGGTGAGGTTGGTGGTTCACAAGGCACTGGGAAAGTCCTCTATATCAAACACGGAATTTGCAGCCACACAAGAAGCTCCACCTCATCTGAGCTTAGAAAACAGCTTCCCGTTGCTATTGTATAGTATTTTGCTCCATATTATGGTTGCTTAAGAATTAAAAATAGCATGCACAGGGAAGGACAACCCTGGCACTCAGAAAGCAGTTATATTCCCAAAGTATCTAGTGTTTGAGGTTTGCAAAGCAAGAGGCAGCTCATTTTTTCACCAAATTTCTGATTACTTATTTAACAGTAATATCTGATGCTCAACAATGTTGGTATGTAAAATCAGCTAGCATCTGAATGGCACTGGGCAACTAGAAGGGAGAAAATTATACATAAGGTCAAACTCTAGGGATTTCTACAACTTCTACACAGATCTGCAACGTCTATTTTCATTCATAGAGTAAGCAGTGAAAACAATAATCAAGGCTGGATCTAAGTCATTTGAACATCCCACAGGAAGGTATTTTACAATACATTGAATCCATTTAGCAGTTTGAGAACATCAGTATCATCAGCTAGCTAATAATGAAGTCAAAGCATTACCCATGCAAAATAACATGCAGACAAATTCTGTCTCCTACAAGTCTGGGCTGTATTGGAACACATTGTAATCCAACAGATTTACAAGATGTATTCTTAAGAGCTTGTTACCAAACAAAATTATTTTATGAATTATGCTATGTTGTGCTTTACAGTAAGTTTCTAAGGTAAAATTTTAATTTAAATGCCTACAGTAAAATGGTCTAAGCATTATTTTAGCAACTTCATCTGTAAGGAATTCATCCCTACTCCAGTGTTGTAATATCTTTCATGAGTTCTTGTAGACTGAAATCGTGCTCGGCAATTATTTAAGAAATATGACTCAAGAATCTATATATAGTTTACAAACATTGCTAAAATGTTCACCAGCAAAATATTAGTCTTTTGACTTTCCTCATAATATAGTTAGATTTCTGTTTGGTTTTTTCAGTGATGGAAAAATACTATTTCCCTTCAGATTAGAGACAAAAGTTCAAAGGGACAGGTCCTGTCCTGGTTTAAGTCAGGCAGTTCTGGGTAAATATTTCACTCAGCTGACTATCCCCCTCAAATAAAACTACTCTTGCTTTTCATGTCATCAAACCACTTTTTCCACCATTCATTTCCATTGCATCTTTCTTCTATGGAACATAAACTCCAGCAGCAAACTACATATCCCTTCCACTTCCATTTTGCCTTCCTTTACTGCAAGGTTTCATTGGCCTCTATTCCCTTCTTCTCTTTCCCTGTAGTAACTGCCAGGATTGGTTTCTTCTTCAACGTGTCCTTCACATGCGAACAGTGGAATTAGCCAGGCTAAAAGGATATACTTCTCTCTCCTAAA
>JAVJGJ010000047.1:102174152-102215622 GCA_035590215.1 Microhierax caerulescens
CCCCCCCCCCCCCCCCCCCCCCCCCCCCCCCCCCCCCCCCCCCCCCCCCCCCCCCCCCCCCCCCCCCCCCCGCTACCTGACATGATGAACCAGACACTTTTGTGCTGTTTCTAATTTTAACATCTCATGTTCAAGTAATGCTGATCACAGCCTTTTCTTTCCTAATTACTGTTTTGGATGAACAAGATCATTTTTAGAGCTCATGGAAGAATACCAAGAAAGTACAATGAGCAAGGAGCACTGCTGAGAGCATAACACAGGCTAGCACAGCAAAACCAATAAATACAAAATTGTAAAAAGGAATTAAATGTATGCATCATTAAACAGCTTATTCAATGCAAGATAGCTTCAATAAATCAGGATTTTAACAAAAAAAAAAAGTCTGTCTTTGATGATCATGTAAGTCATGTTCATATTATTTCAATCGCCAGACATTACCTCTTCGTGTATTTAGGAAGAATTAAATATTTGCCTACTAGGAGAAAATTAAAATAGCAGATGATTTTACGAAGCTATAGTAATTTTAAAAGATACATTTCTAGACAAAAATTTGGGCCTTAGTAAGGCAACGTAAGATGACAATGACCTATACACTTATGTAAAGGTTTTTCCCTTCCCACTTGAGAAGCACCAGATACAGAAGGACAGGTCAAAAAACTTCCTATTTCCATGCAAAGAAATTAAAATAGAGCAAATTTCATTAGAAATGCATTTCCAGCTCAGAAGTCTTTCTCCAAGTCTCTCTGCATGCCACAATCCTTATGTAAATAAGAAAAAAAAGAATAGTACAAACCCCAAGTAGCTACATACTAGCACCTGGAAGTAGCTTTTAGCTAAGAATAGGACCTGAGAAATCAGATCCAAAAAAATACTTCACTGGAAAAAAAACTTTCAGAAATCCGTTTCTGCCCAGTTGTGGTTGTCTTGTCCTAAACCTAACATGTCCTAAAACATGTGTGCAGATTCATGCGGTAGACTACTGCATTTTATTCTTTCCATCACATGCATGTACATACACAAGTGCATACGTAATAGCTTAATTGAATGAGTTACAGTAATTAACTTATAACAAAGCAACCACTGATGCATTTCCACAGCACAAAATTCTGCTGAAATAGATTATTTATCAATTATCAGGCACATTTTACCTGCTCTTTAAACTCCATTGTTTGGGGTTCTCCCCCATTTCCAATATTACTGGTCATTTTTTGTCCTGTATTTATTTTTCTGCTCAGATAACTCAGCATTGTGAAACTTGCCTGACTGATGTCATACAAGTCACAAATTTAAAAGAATAAAAAGCAGCAATCTCTGAAGTAGATATCAAAGTCATTCAGAGACAAATTATTTACAGTATACTCTACCAGGATTATGCCCACAGTGCACCTGGAAGCCAGGTTAGCCAAACTGAGCATCTTCTAGATGCTCTCTGAATTAGGGGAGCTACAGAAGTTCAGCACCACTGGCAAGAGTCACTTCCAATAATCACAGTGTAAACTAGTTACATCTTGTTACCACCATTACACTGTCAATTGCCAGCAGTAAGGGTAAGTGTGAATCCTGTGGTCATATTTGTCCACATTTTCAGCAATTCTAAGCAAAATGTTCCTTACATATTTAATACAGAAAAATCACATGCAAACATTCACAAGACCTTTACTGTTATTTCTCTCTCCATTGTTATCTAGAGATTGTTTTGATGTGCGCATAGCGTCAGCTGATGAACTGTGGTGTAAGAAAAACATGTATTATCTTGTAGGGTAACTTTCTCCAAAAACTGAAGAGCTGTAACTCACTTCTTGCAGTTCAACAGATCTGATTAAAAAAAGTACATGGCATTCAGCTCCTCTTTATGGCCATGCATCAAGAACCAAAGACTATGTTACCCGTAAGCTCTGCAAAACACATTATTCTGTGTGTTTGCCTGGCTCATTCACTAACAGTTCAGGCTGACTGAAACACAGGACTACGTAGCCAGGCACTGCATGATCATGCACAAAGTTTAAGTACTCTTTTTGCCCTACTTCAACAAGCCAAGTTTAAGAGGTAGGGAGGTAAATGGCAATCCAGACTGACAAAGCTTTATTTTCCCCACACTGCACTTGAGTTATTTCTAAGGGGCACTCAGTGATCATGAACTCTCATGTACTCTAGTCCTAGTCTTAACACCTTAATCCTGATTAAACTTTTTTTCCCTGCCCACTACCACTAAAAAGGATTTTCAGGACTCCATCATATCATGTCATTTCCTTCTTGCAGAGCCGACCTCTTCTGCATCTCAGTCTGGAAGCATTGGGGTGGGGGGAAAGACGACACAAAACCAACAAAAAACCAACACAAAGCAGCTTAAACAGAAGTCATATGTCACTTTAAAAGACCAGATGACGAGACTAGAGATCATATAACATCAGTGCCTCTGCAGTTAAGATACAGAATCTGGTCCACGAGTTCTCTCCCTCCTTCCTGGCATTTTTTCCCTCCAGTCATTCCCATACAACTGTTAAAGCTGCACATTCCTGAGAGTGAAGTGTGTGCAAGGGTAAGATGATCCGTTCAAATCCTCAGAGCTGAGCACAAGCCAGTTTAAAAATGCAGAGTTCTTTTGTCGGGCTTTCCCAACATTTTGCTTTATTTCCCAGAGGAATTTTTGTAGAGACCCTTTTCTCATCAGAATACATCAAGAGACAGACAAATCATAAGGAAGCAGTAAGTTACTACAGAAACACTCAGAGAAGGGAAAACAGGACCATCGGATGAGCCCACCTGAGCCCCTGTGCCCCTGCTACAACCACCAAGCTGTAACAGCTACCACTGCCCCTTTTCCTGCCAGGGCTGTGACTGGAGACATGAGTCAGGATTACAGCCCAGGTGTGCTAGACAGAAAGGGATCTTTAAACTCTACCCATGTCTGTAGCATAACAAAGTGAGACCACAACTCACACGTGTTTGCGAATGAATTTCATCTGCTGAAAGCATGTTTCTCAAAACATATAATCCTGGTTTATTTTCTTGTCTTTTCCACTTTACGGAGGCCCTAAATTTTGGGTGCCTCTGTTTTCATCCTTGGACAAAATACAGCAGCACTCCAAGACCTGGGGAGTGTTTAGGACTCAGGCCATGATTACACATAAGGAATTGGTATTCTCTGATAGTGCCTGACTCACATAGTTCAAGACGTGCTATATAAGAGGTAGGTATTATTACTATCATTTGTCTCTTCTGTGCCAGACAAAGCACTCCGAATTGCAGCTTTCCTTGTTTACACGAAAACAAGGAAATTAGCTTTCTATCTGTGCTATCTAAGGAATGCACAAAGGATGCCCTAGAAGACAGGCTTTATGATGTTGCCACCATAAAGATCCTTATGGGGCAGTAACCTATGAAAATGCCTTTGAAGTGGGAAGTGGCACTCAAGGGCATCCTCAACATGAAATATATTACTGTACCTATCCAATTATTATTCTACCTACTAAATTTTATCTAGATATTAATACACACAGACTTAACTTCTTTAATAGTTATAAACATTGATTGTATTACATTGATATTTATATCCGTACATACAGCAAAACATGTTACATTCGTAACTATTATATTGTATAGCAACACATTTCCAATTCAATACACACATATGCGTAATAGGATAGAAATTATTTCCTTAACATTTATAGATATTGGTTTATCAATATAACTCATGTACTGGTGTAGCTCTCTTTGACTGCCTAGCTTTCTTTTTAAAGGTCCCTAAGCCAGACACATCATATGAAGAAACAGAGACCTGGACTTGCTTTTTTTTTTTTTTTTTTGGTTGAGTTTTTGGTGGTGGTGATGTTTTTGGTGTTTGGTTTGGGGTGGGTTTTTTTTTTTGTTGGTTAGTCATTGTTTTTTTAAAACATACAAGTACATTACAGAACAGAAAACACTATTTTAATAGTGCTAGCCAACAGGAATGCTTTGTACTTAATTACACTTACGTTTTCTCAGGCAGCTCAAACACTACAAAGTCAGAATCCTCACGAAGTAGGAAAACATCTTTTCAATTGAGAAGACAGAAATAAAGATGGAGTGACTTCCTCAAGGCCACTGACAGACAGGAGAACAGAACGCAGGAGAGTCAGTCTTTCAACCATTTGATCTTTCCTCTCACCAAAGGCAGGCCTCCTTCTCAGCTGAAACAGGTCTGTTTTGGGGACAGTTAAAAAAATAGCTGCAGCTGAAAATCAGGTTGTTTGGTTTGGTTTTTTTTTTTATTTGGCTTGCTGAGTTAGGTGGAATGGGTAAGTAATGGAGAGACTCATTAACTCCTGTGCTTTTGACCACTGCTTTCAAAGCCATCATGGAATTAGCTGAAAATTGTTCTCTGGCCTGTCCATATTTTCTATTGAATGACTCTCATGATGGAAGAGCCAAGATCTGTGACCTTAACTTGGCTCTAATAATGCAGAGAGCAGCCTCTCCTCTGTGGTGAACTGAGCCTTGAACAATTTCATTAAAAGGAATCATTGGAACAGATGAAATCGATGGTCTCATAATGCAATCGTCTAAATTGTTAATACAGATCCTAATTTTAAGCAGGCAAAAAATGTACGTTTTCCCTATCTTCTCCTCTACAAAATGGCATGTGCCAAGCTTTCGTATGAGGCATAAACACACCTGCAGTATTGGTAGCGCAAATACAAGATTTATTCATTTCAACAACATCAAAAATAACCTGAGTGCCAGCTCCATTTTGCCACACGCAACTGCTCAGACCCAAGCAGAAAGCAGGTGGTCTACCTTGTAAATGAGACCAATAGATGTAAAGAAATCTGCATGTTTGTCACCAAATGATACTTCTGCTGTGAAGCAGCTTCAGTCCACACAGAAAGATCTCAAGCACAGGTCGTGGTAAAGCATTCAGTTCGATACCAAGAACCTTATCTTATTATTTCACATGAAGAAGAATTATATAGTTAAGCAGTCTGACAGCTTTGCATATGAAGGACAATTTCTCCTAAACAAATGCCAGCCGCTTATTAAGTTACCAATAAATTGCTAAGCTATAGTGACTTAATGCCACCAGACCAAAACATTTTCAGATTATTTTTAAAGGGCAGCGCCGGGAAGCTTGCAAATCTCATATTCACATTTTAATGAAAGGTGCAATTACCAAGCATTTACCTTGTATTTAATTAGAATAAAACATCAATAAGGCTCATTTAGCATCTCTCTAATAAGTCAGCAACTTTTTTTAAAGGTGGTAGCAAATATTAGTTTTTCATTTATACAGTTATGCTGCAGAACAGCATTGCACTTGCTGGGCTGCTACTAAATGAATGACAAACAGCGCAGTTTTGTCAATTCTGAGGCAAAGATAACTATGTAACTGTGCTTCTCACACAGACGACAAATCAAAGACTAATTTTAAATCGGTATAATTTCCTTAAAAATAACAACGGAGAGGATTATCACATGCAATTATGATGGAATGCATCTGTTTTTCTGACCTAGCTGCCACTGTTTTGACTGTTTCCTAATGCATTCAAAATTACAAATAGCTGGTGTATGTCTTCTGAAATGGAAGAAAAAAAAAAGTGATGATAACAGGGAGACAACATGAGAATACCTTTGCTGAAGACATCACATGTAATACAACTGATTCTACTTTGCCAGTCTAATTTCATCATAAGCCATTTCTTATGCTGCATATCTCAAACTGCCTTCCAGCTGGTGACACAGTTACAAACCAGGCACAAGGTCTAATAATAGATTTCCTTCTGGCTCCACAGCCTTTTGCTGTCCGAAGCACACCTGTAGTCACGAGACTCTAGATCTAAGTTTCTACCAAGATCTGCTAATCAAGGAGCAATGAATCCAGCCTCCCTGAACCAGTTGTTTCATGGCTAAGAACTGTAGGAACTACCTGCAGCTTCTTTGCGAGAGACTAGAAAATGATCAGAGGGATAATGTAACACAAACCGAGGGAAAGACAACACATCTGAAGCCTTAGAAAATTTCCCCAAGCAAAACTTACTTCCAGACTTGAGCAGGACCTGCATCTGTCACTGAACTACTCATTGTATAAGCCTGCCATGTAATGCTGTGGCAGCTGGGATGTACAGATACTTCAAGAAAGATTGTGGGTGGTTTGGCCAAAGAGAGCTCATAGCATGATTGACTAACATCCTACTCCAGAAAAGCCCTTATGCCAAAGGCCAATATGGGAGATGTCCCCTGAAAACCAACAGAACAATTTCTGTGCCTTTACCCTACAGCACCAGCTGCAGGTACTGGTTGGCACTGACCAGACTCTTCAGGACCAGGCTGTTACAAGATTCTTTTGAAATAAAAGCCTTAATGCCTGGAGTAGCCATTTAACTATGAAATTACAATAGCAAAATCTTACTTTCAACAAGTTCAATACTTGTACATTTCAAGTTGACACCCAAGCAACAAAACAACTTAATAGAAACTTGTCTTTCTAATGCCATACAGATCAGCAGCCCACCAGGTAGGAATATGTATGTGTTACAGGAAAATTTAACTATTTAACATCCTGTGTGATAAATATCTAATATTTACTGAAGCTCATAATGATTGTTTGACTAGGAGGAGGGTATGAAACCTCACTACAACTATATCATTAATTAAATTTCCCTTTTTCAAAACTTCTCTTTTGCCAGCCAGCTTGCTAATGATTTCATGACCATGCTAAATAAATGTTATTTCCCTGATTTGCTTGCGATGCATTCAAGCAGATAGTAAAAGGGCATAAGGTTTGCCAAAAGCCTCTCTGCTCTCTCTTACAGAAACCCATGATCTGCCATAGAATGCTCAGAAACAAGAGGAGATGGTCAAAGACATTCAGAGGCATCCTGCACAGGTCAGGGCTTTGAAGTAAAGCATAACAGAGCATCTCAAGGCTTTCTGATTATTTCCTGCTCCTTGCAGGTAACCTGTACATGGTCAAGACACATTTAAACAGGAACATCTTTGAAAATGAAGGACTGCAAGAGACAAAAAGAACAGCACTCTGATTGAAGCTCCGGACAGAGTATCATGAGTTTTGAGTTCAAATTCAGGATTCTGCCAGGCAGACTCTGGGATTTGAGATGCTTCACCCAGCCTGCCTGTCACTTCCAACAGGGAGTAGTTGTACTCCTTATGCTTTTATGAGGTACTCGCCTCCAAAAGAAATGGGCTTTAGGAACACACACATCCCTGGACACATTCCCCAAGTCTGGAACAGACTGCAAGTATTCCTGTGCTACAGGAGAGGAACAATCTGTGAGCATGTGTGTGGTAACACTGACCCCAGCTGCCCTCGGACACGGGTGCCAGGTCTCCATGTACTTGCATAGGAATTAAAGGTTCTTCTGTCAGGTCAGTCTCAGCCAAGTGCTGGACATCCTTCTGCCTAAAGATACACTGAAACTTCTTCCGACTCACATTGGCAGGTCTAATTTGTTGGGGTTTTTTCAACCAACGCACATACACACACACACAAAGAGCTTGAGTTACGTATTCTCTGATGGAACTGATGTAATGGGCTGAAAGAGGAACAAAGCCTCCAAAGGAGAATCTAGCAAAACCACACTTGTATGTGCTTTTAGTTTGTAACAATGCTAAAATCCAGGGCAATTATTAGCTTGGGTTTTTCTCAGTGCATACACACTCTTTTCTCCCAAGAGTAATAACTCAGTATTTCCTACCCTCACAATTAGCATGGTCTCCTAGCCTCATCACAGGTGAAGTTAATGTGAGGAATGATAGTACAGCTCTGCCCATCTTTCTGCAGGTAGCAATTTTGTTACATCAACCTAATACACACCTGTCTGAGAAAACCGCTCTGTGTCACAGGCCATCTTGCAGCCGTCAGATGACAACTTTTCAACACTGCTGATCTGAACTGCATTCAGGTAATGACAACATTGGCAGTTCTGATTTTCTCATATTTGATGTTTTATTTAAAACCCTAGCTCCTCCAAACAACTGATTATTTGGGAATGTCAGCTTTCACCTCCTAAAGCATACTTTTAGCCTTCATGTTGTACATAAAAGCCTGGGAATGGGAACCAAATGCACCTTGACGTCTCAAAAATTTGAAGTAAGATGGAAGAACACAGTATGTACTCTACATATCATTTTAGGGGATCAGACTCCTTTCCATCAAGATTTATTTTTTTTTTTCTAAAAGCCACATGACCAACTAGAAAATTTACCTTGAATTTAAATGAAAAGTTTGCTTATAATTACAATGACTCAAAAGGCAAAGGTGTGCAAGGCAAACTTGAACAGAGTATTTTGGGCTCCTTTTTCTTCCTCTTTCTACACGCACACACACAACACCCTCTAGGAGAGCGCTCATTAATCCCAAGAGATGGAGGACTTCATATTGGCTCTGGTTTATCATTTATGAGGTGCCTGCAAACCCCATCATACAGTGGATCTGTTAGGAGTTTGTACTTGATACTGTGCAGGGATTTTGGGATGAACTGATTGGTTGAAAAGGGTGTCCTGAGGATTTTAACACAATCTTCAAAGCATGAAAATACTTTATCACAGAAAGAAAGAAGGGTATCCCATTATTTAGCCAAAAGAAGGACCAGGAGGAGCTGATTTCTGACTTGCACTTTTTCCTTGCTTCACTCAAATGCTAAAGAATGAATTTATAATCTCAAGTTTCAACTTCGCAAAACACCGCTCTCCAAGCATTATGCATTTTTTAACACTGGTTTAATAATATACATTCATGCACAAGCCAACACTATAATTGCAGATTCCTTAGGACAATGAAAGACTAAACAAATACTAAATTTATAAGGCTCTGCAGTGCTATTTAAGGACATCCCTGCATTACTGTTGAATTTCAAGCTGTACTCTCATGTTCCAATGTGGCAAGGACCTAGCTAATCCGACCCAGCATGGCAGTTTAGTAACCCCTCGGCAATTAGTCTGAGGCCTCAGATGAAACAATGCAAAGATACCACTTCCACCCCATTTGCTTTAGCGTGTGACATGCTCAGACTCAATAAGGGTTAGAAAGCCCTCATCCTCCTGGCAGAGAGCTGAGGAAGGCAAGGAGAACTTCTGGCTGGGCTGGATGCGGAGACAAATTCAGTCACTGATTATTTGTGTGGCACTGGCTGAACCAGGATGATTATTGATGTGCTGACAGCTCACATCCAGACACCACTTGATGGTGTGAGACAAGCAACCTAGAGACACACACTTCACTTAAGTCTTTGGTAAGAGATCATCCAGGAAGGAAAACATCACCGAGGGAAACTTGAGCTTTAGTTCAGCATCCAGAATATTCATCATCAAGGGATTTTAATACAAAAATAGCTGCTGGAAGAACAGAACAGTTTGTCAGGAAAGACAGAAATCACCACAAGCAAAGAGACTAGAGTCAGACGTATCAGTCAGGGAGAATTTAGGCTTCATTCTCCTCCCCTTTACCCCAGTACAGTCCCAGTAACGTACCTAAACTCAAAGGAATTTCACCAGAGAGGGCACAGTATGTGAATGAAAAATGAAACCTGATGGGATATATTTGTTAGATGTGTTAAAGGAGCAATTATAGGGAGGTAACAGGTATTGTGGCACTTCACATTCTCAATCAAAAGGTGTTAAGAAAAAAGAAAAAAATAGCTGATTTTGGTCTCTCCAGCTTATGCATTATCCACAACTGCAAAAACTAAATTCAGATTTGGAGGACAAAAAGCTCCTACCCCTTCCAGTGAGTCACTATATGTACATTTTCTATGCCTATTCCACTACTATTTCTGAAATTGATTAGATTTGTTTAAGAACGCTGATTTTGTGCTGTCTGATGTTACAGACTAACGCTTCAAGTATCACAAATGAAAAAGCAACATGACATACTGAATTAATTTCTCATTCAGCTTTTATAATCCTGTACACAAATAACATGATTTGCACACTTATCACCTACACGCTACCTTGAAACTTTTCCCCAAACTGACTACATTGGAGAACATGTTCCTTTCCAGTAAAACTGCTTTTACAATGAGTCTATAGGAACAGAGTTCCCTGCACCTGTGTAGTCTCATGGTTTAAACAAAACTCACAAAAGAGATTAGGAAAAAAAAATAGCCTAATCAGGAGAAATAAAAGTTGTTTGATATTTGGAAGAAGAAATTATGAAAATTCTTTTTTAGGGCTATTAATATTTCACTAAACTGTGCTGTAAATCACAAGACAGACATCTGCAACACTGATTAGACTAATTCACAACTTGCAAGAGACCACAGAAGTCTTCACATATCCATGGTCAAACCTTGTTATAACTTCAGTTATGAGATATATAACCAAAACCACATGTGTCCACAACATTTCCGATCAGCACCAACCTGTGTTTTAAGGCAGCCCTCACAAAATGCTCTCCAAGAGCTGCATGACATTGCCACTGATGGTTAGAAATAAAACCTCACAGGATGAAGTACCAGCAGGAGTGAAGAGCTAAACGAAGAGCTGTATTTTAACGTAAGGAAAATCCTTTCCCACTGTTGTACAGATACAAAAAGAGTAATTAAAGGTGATGAGGGGAAGTGTTACAGGAGGCTAAAGTACCCTTCCACCACCCCCACACCACCCCCCATTCTTATGGAGTAACCCCCATTCACATCAATCAGAATCTTTCCTAAATATTGTTCAATGCAGCTAGAGGGGAGGAAAATGCACGGTCATCTCAAAAGCCTTTGATGATGTTTCCCTTAAATTTTATTTAAACCACGTGAATATTTCTTCCACCCAGCAGCCAACCTAAAGTCAATTTTTAAATACTAGTTCCATTTTCTCTTTAGTCCCACCCTCTATCAGGACAGCAGAACAGTTCCTACAGCAGAATGAAAGCCAGATGCTGACAAGTGTGCCATGTACTAATGCATTTCTTAAACCCTAAACATAAACACTTCCAACCTCGACGGTATCTCTGGGCAACTGTATCTAATACACCTGTTGCACTATTACTTGTGATCAGGTACTGGCCAGTGTGAGGAATGTCACAGCTGGACACCTCTGATATTGAAAGCCTAGCTTGTCATACTCTAACCGTGATTCTTATCTGGGCCTCAAAGACAGTGTATTATGTAGACAACAATATCTTTCAGAATTAGTAAGAAATTTATAAAACCCATTTAAAACCATATGCACAATGGTGAAGTCACCATTCTCTCTCACTCATTCTTGAAAAAGAATACCTTAGCAAAAAAACACGGGGGGGGGGAGAAAAAAAAAAAGTGGTAAGAACAGGGTCAGATTCCTTTGCTTTCAGACCATGATTTCTCTATTACTGAGGGAACACATGAAGGAATAAGGAGGCACTGATAAGGAAAGAACTTCCAAAAGCTGGAAAACGGACCTCAGTAATAACGTGCTTGGTAATCCTGCCCTTTGACCCAAGGAGCTTAGTCACACCTAATATGGAGCAGGGAGCTCTGGCAGAGACAAAGTTTCAAGGATGTGGCAATGATGGAGAGAAACATTCCTGCTTTTTACAGGCACAGGGGCTCTTGGATTGGGGCAGGGCATCTGGAATCCACCCTGCCTGCCTTCCACAGCCACAATAAAGGTGTAAACAGCTTTGCTCTGATGCTCACAGCTCTCCCTCCCCTGCCCTCTCTAATAAGGAGAGGTAGACAATGCCCCCCTGATGAGTGAGTTTGCCAGAAGGTATCGTCAACTGTTTTCTTCAGTCAAATGCCATGAATCCTACGAATTCAATAGTAATGGAAGTAACCTGATTCTATAGCAATGCCTTCAAATAGCCTACAGAAGTGAGCAGAGATTTATGGGTCTGATCCAAATTCCTTTGAAGGCAGTGGAAAGACCACAACGGGGTAAGGCAGGAATTCCGTTCCTGCTGTGGAAACGCACGCAAGAGGTGTCATCCTCCATTAACTGTTTTTTCTTCTACAAAAAAGTCTCAGGAAAGGAAAAATTTGCCCTAAAACATCAGAAACAATATATATTACTGAACTTTTAGATTCCACAATAATTGATTAAAGGTTTCTTTGAAAGGTATTGATTGAAAATAACATCCAAGTTTACTTTAGCAAATCAATAACATTTTATCTTTTTTTCAATAAGAACAATCCCTTGCCTAAATTACACGTATTTTGATACTATATCACAACTTCAATTAAATCAAATAAGCACACACAGTGAAAAACTCTTGATCAGTTTATACTGGTGGGTTAAGTCTGATAGTAATGGTTGTTTAATACCAGCCAGTGAGTACTCCCATTTGATTGCTTCTTACAGATACACTCTAAAAATCATGCTCTCTTACTTTATTCACTATATTTTTATCTTTATACTGTACTTAGGAAAAGTTCATAAAACTTCTTCTTAGCTGCTTTTCTCTATGGTTTCCACCTGCCATTTTAGTCAGATGGACCAAAGCCCAAACAGAAACTGAAATATGGTATGTTCAAGTTCCATTTCTAATATGCATTAGTGATTCCCCTTCCCTTTAAAAACATATTGTTGGGTGGGATTTTTCTGCTAGCAGTACTGGCAAATTCAAGACAAAATCCTGCTCCCTGCACAAGCTCAAAATAAAACATCTCTGCTCCAAAATGTTCACAAACTAAAACAATAAAATTCAAAACAAATGGATGGAACAGCATCCGCTTGTTTACATCAACATTCAGTAACAGACTGATTCTTCAATGTAATGATTTTTCTTGCACACATTTCTTATTTGTAAAGCTGCATTATTCATATGCCCTGCATTTCAGAACCACTAGCTTAGCAAACTAGCTTAGCAATTCCTTGGGACCAAAAAGGATAAAGATACAGAAAAGTCTTAATTAAAAAAATAATTTATTGCAATACTAAAAGCTGTTCTCTTAATGAAAACTGGATTCTGCTGGCATCTGTCTACACTGCAATATCTAGGTTTTAAAGCCACTATCACTTAATTCCTTTACTTCTATAAATGCAGAAAAGGTAACACTGCATTAAGATTGATGCAACTAAACTAAACTCTTACAGTGAAATGCCATTCCTCTTTATTATCTTTCTTCTAATACTGCTTGCAAATCAACCTCTGGCTGCACAACTGTTTATTTTGGGTTTGCTTTCAGAAAGCTAAATCAGAAAAACACAGTTTGCCTCATAAAACCACCTTTTTTGTTAGCTTTGCTCTACCGTATGAGCAAACGGTTATAAAAGCAGAGATTTCAAAATAAAGAAATGTAAATTTCCATGCCTGTATTTTTGTTTACTAACAGATGAAGATGCATGTAGAAAACTGAAAATCTAGTATTTGTTCCTGGTTCTGTTCTTAGCAATGCAGGCGAGATTTTGCTGGGGCTACTTGTGTGGCATCCCACTCCACAGGCAGTTCTACAGAAACTGCTGGATTTCTATGTTTGGCTCAAATGTAACTTACCACCCAAAATGAGCACAGAGGCCCTTAGCAAATGGTTAGGTATTTGTAACCACCACATCTTTACTCAAAAAGGAATCAAGATTTTTCCAAACTGTTGCACTGGTTCTGTCCAGAAGTATGCAACTGCTACCCAAACATCTCCTCTTCTGCATGGCTGAATGCTGCTCCCAGTAACAGCATCACATCCCAGCACCAGCATCACAAACAGGAGTATCAACCTGGTGAATCCTTGCCCCCACCCGTTCATGATACCTGCACTCTGAAATGTCTCTTAAGGAAGAAAGTATTTTGTTTTGAGCTCAGCAAATCTCTGCTTTGCTTTTGTAAAGAGCTGTAGCACTTGCAGAAAAGCACACACAGCTGCATATTTTAGGAGTTTTAATATTCATGACGTATTATGTTGGAATGGAAATCAGGCAGTCAGTTTCCACTGAGGCTCAAACAGGAGTTAGATACCATACTCTCTTAGGATGCCATGGGGAAAGGGAATAAAACAAAACACATACAACCTATCCTTGCATCTTTTCTTAAGGATCACTGGCAATGGGGAAGGGGAAGGAAGAGAAGAGTGTTCAGGAGATAGCTAACGGGAAACGAAGGCTTTCCTCTTCAGCACAATGAGACATGAGTAAACAAGATGTCAGGTCAGCGATGACTCCTCAGTTTTTACTAGGCCTACAAACATAATGCCTTTTGAAGCTCAAGCTTTTACTCTGTTGATGATTCTTAAACTTCATGAGATTCAACTATACTGGAGACTGCAACTCATAACCTTGCTCACACCATTCAGCTGTGCTTATTTATAGTATCTTTGCACTGAAGACAGGATAAAGGTTTAGGATCAGTTAAGGCTAAGCTAAAATTGGTATGCTACTCTAGCATGGCAAGAGGCAGTTGTGCTAATGTTCTACACTGCTTACTTTGCAACATCATCAGACTCTCCAGACAAAAACAAAGGTTTACACGAGGCACATTATCAGTATCATGCAACACAGCCCCTGTTCAAACTGCAACGCCTCAAAATGTAACTTAACTTTTAAAGAGTGTTTCAAGCATACCCTTGTCACATGCAAACAGTTCACCAAATACCTAGCACTTTCTGAGCGGCAAAACCAGAGATTAAAAACAAACACTTCAGTGTAATGCAAAATAATGTATTATTATATTATTAGAACCCTGGAGAGAAACAGTCTTGCCAAAACTCACTTCTAAAAATCAGAACTGATGTATAGACTTGATCACATATTGAGAAAATAAAATGGCAAACAGAAAAATTGTTAGCTTATTTATAACTACAGCTTGGTAATAAAGAGGTTAAAGGCACACCAGAGAGCATACAGACAGCTTTTATCTCTACAAATGGATAAGCTGACAAGCAATGCAAGCCTGTGTGTCTGTGCATGTGCAAATGAGAGAAACATTCTGCATCTTATATAAAACCAGAATTAAAGGATATTAATTACTTGCTTACAAAACATTTAGACAGGATACTCTATTTCTTAGTCATTCCCTACATACAGAAATACACACATATTTCCAAGTACAGGCTGTGGAGAAACTCATAAGTCACATTTAAAGTTATAACAACACACATTCTGAATATATGAAATGCAGAAGATACATTCCCAGTAACAGCAACCAAGTCACTTTCTGACTCTCACCTACTTGATCTGTTTAGCAGTGTTGTGCTTCATCTCCTTGTTCAAGGAAAGAGGATTTTAAAGTAAATAGACACATTTTTTTTCCCTATCATGATATCCTAGGGATCAGAGATCCTTTGCAAAGGGAATTTCCACCTCTTTCTCCAAGATGCATTCCTTCGAATATAAACACCCAGAATAAGACCAGTTGTATTCGGCTTTCTCTCAATAAGCACCATTGCACAGAGACTTTCAGACCTGGTAGTGGATGTTCTTTTTGGTGACAAAGAAGCACAATGGATGAATTTCTGTATCACTATCCCTGAAGCCACATGGCCTATGCAACTCCAGGCAAACTGACTGCTCTGCCTTGAGAGCCTGAAAGTTCTGCAGGACTACATTTTGAAGTTTAATAGAAGAAAGAACATCTCATAAATTTACTTAGGAAAATATTGTGAATCAGTCAGGAAGACTACTACTCTGATTTCAGAGTATAATATTAGGCTCCAAAACATACCTGATTAGAAACAGAGGCTCTAAACATGTCTATCTTGATGAAAAAAGTAGTATAATATTTATTTGTGCAGGTATTTGACCTAGAGAGTAACACATGAAGTGGCTTGACGTTTCAAAATCATATTCAATTACTCTTGTAGGAGTAAGGAAGAATAGATCTTTCTTCCTTGGACAGCATTCTCCATAAAAACGCAAGCCCTCCTGGAGGAATTCATTTAACATGGTCTTTAAACAATACATTTTGTCTAAGCCATTACCGTATGTCTACTTTTCTGTGTCTGTGAGAGCAATAGTGATTTCATTCAAGTATCCATTTCAACTCATCTGGTCCCAGATTTCATTGCAGCAGACCAGCTCTGCAAGCTCAACATGCCCTATCCAGGGATTCATTATCCAGATAGGAACTTCAGCTCAAAACCAGCACCAATAGCATAATGCTGCTCTCCACTGAGTCTGAAAAGCAGCTAAAGAGGTACAGCCCAGTTTGGTTATTCATGCTTCACTCTGAATGGAGAGGTCCCAAGGTACATTACTGGTCTTTCAAGGTGCAAAGTGGTCACCAACCAAACTGGCTTAGAGTAAAAAGAAGGAAAAAAGAAAAAAAGAAGATAGATTTAGGGTTCAAGTATTTATTCTGCTGAGTTTTCTCACTATTAGGCAATGCTGAGACAGACAATAAACTTTGTATCATCCAGGACGGGTTTACTCAGTAAATCAGCATCATCCTGGGTAAGTTCGCTGCTCGCAGAAAAAGCACTGCTCCGAGATCTCAGCAAATCACCAAGTTCAGGTGGATGGATGTTTTGCGTTTTCATTCTGGACACAGATGAACAACTCTCTTCTCAGCATCGGAAATGCAGACCAAACTGACCACAGAGTCATGCTCTGTATTCAGTCAAGGCAATACAGAAAGAACAAAGATGGCCATCATCATAGCCTAATTATCTTCTAATGTGAAATGGGGAAGGGGTAACAGGGTAAAAGGACTTAATGGGTATCTTTTTCATTCACAGAAGATTTCTTGTGCAAGAAGGACTTTCTCAAAGGCTTCAAAAAGGATGTGTTGTTTTGATTTTGTGGCAACAGTTCTTTTTCTTCATAGTGATTTTCATTTTCAGTTAACATTCATTGGGATGAAACTTGTTCTTGACAGCATTCATCCCCCTGTGTCTGCAGTGATCACAAATCCAGGATAACCCAGGACTGCATGGACAGAGCTCAGACTAGGGTGAGGGGGAAGTCCTGGGAGAATTAAAAGTGAATATGCTTCTACTTCACATCTGCGTTACCTTTACCTGGAAAAACATTCAAACGGTAGCAGCAAAAGGCTGAAATTCATATTAGAACTAAAGAGAATATGAAAATACACCTATTTTTGGAACTTTCCTAAATAAATGCTGAATAGAGCTTTACTCTGCTTATTCCCCAGTCACACAGGGTTAGAATGATCATGCTGAAAGGGCTGCACTGCTCAAAACTATGGTAGCTGAAAAAAACCCTTCATTTACATCTGAGCCAATCCACCAGTAACAGCAAGAGAGCACATTCACACTTCCGATTCCTGCTCATTTTCAAAGCACAGACTTGGTGGACAAAAAACTTATTGTGATAAATGTTACAGGTAGCCAGTGCCCCCAAAATTAAGATCCAGGAAGCAAAGGCAGGAAAAAAAGAGCTCAGCTCCATAGAAGTAAGACTTCTCACACCACCTTGGTTTCTTTCCATGGAAAACAGAATTTGTAGTCACTTTCTCCCTAAGAATAACTTACGGTTTTCCCCAAAGTTCTCAACTGTATCACTTTACAGACCAGAAACCTCATACTACCTGCAGAACCTGCCAAGCTCCACAGCAAAGAGCTCAGTAAGGGGAGTGAAGAGGAGAGCAAGGATACTTGCTTTCATCTTGGCATTTCTCACGTCTCTTTCCTAGATGTCTGTAAGAGCAAAAGGTGCCACAATCTCCAAGAAGCAGCAGAATTATGGTAACGAACTCCTTGTAAGACAAAAGCTGTCCTGTGATATAACTAGGATCACGACACCGGTACAGTACCACTAAGTCCAAAACTTAAGTGCCTCTAATAATTCAGATGCATGAAGGCTGCTTTGAGCCAGGCAGAAGCTCAGCACAGATCATTCATTTTTACTGCTGTCTAAAGTTCCCCCTTAACTTCACTGATCAGGATGAAGCACTGTTTTAGGCAGAGGACATTGACATGATGAAAAAAAGAAACACATGGCTCACAGAATACTAATTATTCATGAAAAGTGAGCTTACAAATAGGGTATGTGATAAGAAAGGTTTCCCTTCAACCAATATTCTTTTTTTAATTCTCCCCAAATATACAGTAGTGCTATGGCATTAGCTGTGTTAAGACAAATGCACACTAACACTGCGTAGCAACAGCAGCCCTAATGAAGAAGATATCTGGGGAAAAAAAAGAAGTCACTGACGGTAGGAAAGTTACTGACCATTAAAAGAATAGCCAATATAAAACTAAATTGCTTCTCTATCTTATTTCTGTTGGAGAAAAAAAAAAAAATCAAAAGCTGGATTCATTTTTCACTGGATCATTATTATGCTCCTCTGGAAATTGTCTGCAGTGACTTTCATTCCAGGAAATAATATAAATCTAGTATTAGAGCTGAACTCAGGAGTCACACACACTTTAAAACCACAAATTTAATTGGGTTCTAGGATCAAAAAAGTTATATCCGGGTTGCATTTTCCATTCTTTCAGCCTCCAATTGTCCTTCCCAAATCAGAATTGCTAATAGAAACTTTTACAAGTCTGTAATAGTAAAAAAACTCTCACATACAGATAATGGGCTCGATTGTGCCTGGCTCTGTGAAGGTGTGCAAAGGGGACAAGTTCACAAAGAGCCTACAATACACAATGTATTTTCTGCAGGTCCAGCCAGGATTCACAGCCTTCCAATTTATGGAGCACAGGCCAGTGCTAGACTCTCAGAAGCACTTGAGGAAGGTTATGGCTTGTTACTCCTGTAGCAATCGCCTTGCACAAGGAAAAAAGGACAGGTATGCTGTACCTTCTCAAAAGGGGCAGTAACGGCCAGTCTTTTACAGAACTGAAAGCTTTCCTTCTGCTCAAGCCATAATTGTCCCCAGATCTTTCAAATTGTAGTAATCTCACCCCTACTTTTAACCACCCTGAAAATTCTTATCTTTGAGTTTTCACCGGGGATGCTCATGTTGGTTTTGAAGAGAAAGCAGATCGAAACTCAGTACTTATTATGTGCTGCTCCTGGAGAATGGTGCTCCTCAGCTCTGACTGCACCCTACAGAGCTCAAAACCACATCCCTTTTCTGTGCCAAGAGGATGATAAGCTAAGCCTAGCTGTTCTCAGAGAGGATGCTAGAATGTGGAATTGGACTTGCAGTAGCTGGCTGACAACAACAGTTTTAGAAGAAACACGTTACAGTGACAGTAGCAAGTTTAAGCTCTGGGTCCTATTAGTGACACTGTACAGTACTGGTAAGACCATAGTGCCAAACTGTAGCTAGATGACAAATATTTCATGTAATAAATGTTCTTTCTCTACTATACTATAGGTACTTAACTTCTATTCCTTCAGAAGAAAAAAAAAAAAACAAACGGACAAAGATCTCTCCATCTTTGCTATCAGAATCAGTAACCAGTCTTTCCAAAAAGACCAGGAAGTTAAATAAATCATCAGGGGAGTTTGTTGGTGTTTGTTTTGGGAGTTTTATATTTGCAATTCAAATTATCTTCTAATACAGTACAATTTAATTTCATTTTATATGCATATTATTTGCCATATAAATATCATGCTGAAACACTTGCTAAAGTTCGATGCAGTCACTTGACAAAAATACAAAGGAAAGGAATAAACATGAAGAAAAACACAAAACAAAAAGAGCCAAGAAAGAACACCTTAGCTGCAGGATTTCTAACATCAAGAAATCACTCAGATGGGACTTGCAGGTTTTGCACCCATCTCAGCAAAAGGGTGGGAAGGAATGTAATTTACCTTGTTTCTGGAACAACACCTCAACATTTTTCTTTTCTGTTAACATGCGCTGATAAATACAAGTCCAGAACAAATCCATCAGCTGCAGGGAGTGCCTGTACTTTCAACATCCTTCACCATCAAAGAATGTTTTCCATTCTGCTCAGGAAGTGCACCCCTTTATAAACATGCGAATCAAAGCCCTCTATTCTTTAACAAAACATGTCTCAAATTAAAGCATTAAATCTTTCCTTAATCAAAGGAGCAGCAGAAGTTGAATATCTGAGCAGAATCATTCTGCTATTCAGATTTACCATTATTATTACTAGAATAGTGAGCAGTGACATAAAATGGACTGAGAGCTCCTTTGAGCAAAGCACTGTGTAGAACACAGAGGACACTGGCACAAGGAGACGGCAGTGAGTTAGTACACCCTGGGATGCTACCCCATCTCACCCGATACATGCATGTTCCTGACCCATTACAATTTCAAATTTAGTGTAAACCACTTCCATGGCGATGCTTCAGTTTTAGTTTAGTTTAACCTCGTTTAATTTCCATCCACAATGAAATTAAAGCATTCATAGCCGGCTACCAAATTTGAGCTGAGAGGCAGAACTTCCAGCAGCGCAGAGGTAAGCCTCTGAAACACACTGCCTTGCTTGCAACTGTGCAAACATGGCTTAAGAAAGTCCTCAGTTGTCAGTTCTGTCAGTTGAAACTGCAGCATGGATAAAGGGTGTGTGCCAGGAGAATGGGAAAGTCAAGTCAAACAGATGAAACAACCTGTTCCAAATTGAACAGCACACTAATGGCAGAGCCCAGAAAACAATGGATTTCCTTCCAAGGCTACCTACGCTATCAAGGCAGCTATCAAGCTACCAGTTTGTCTTGCCATAACTTTGCAAACAACTTCGGTGACCAACACATATCAAACACTCCTACAAGGGCTGCATTCCCAGATCAGTTTATCAGAACAGCTGTGTACACTAAGCTGTCGTGCCTACAGTTACAATACTCAACTTAGTGGACTCCACTGCTTCTAACAATATTCTCCCTTCGAGTCACAAACATGGCTATGCTGGGTCAGAGCACAGTCCATCTAGCCCAAATTCTGTCTTCAATGGTAACCAGGAGCAGATACCAAGAGATGAGCACAGGAACAGAGGAAACATACAGATACTACCCCTCAGCACACTCCCAGCCTTCAACAACCTGAGCGTTTGGCACCCCATGGACCTTTGGTCCATGGTCTTTTGGAGGCAAGTCCTAGGTATATAGCATCCTCAGTGGATTTCTATGCAATGAAGTTATCTACCCTCATTTTGAACCAGGTGAACTTTTAGCATCCCAGTTCCCTCTAGAAAACTATGCTTTTTTCCTTAAGTGGTGCTCACATCCCTAACTCTTAAGATTCGAAGTCTGGTACTCAAACCATGCAGCTACCCATCTTTACAGTTCAAAAAAATCTTAAGGTTTTACCCTCACTCACCCAGTCAAAAGTTGTCCTTGCCTACGATCACCACATTCACTTAATTTTCAATTATCTCTGTCCTCCCCTTCCACCAAATATTCAGCTAGCGCCATCAAGAATGATGCCAATATAGGCCACAAGAGCAAAATGTGCAAGGAAGAGAATCCTCTTTGCAAAAAGAATATTGCTCATGGTAGGAAGCAAGCTCTCCAGCTCTACACCTGTTGTCTCTCTCTGTCAAACGTCTAGTGCATGAGCAAATAGGCATTGCCCTCACAACACAAAGAGATGAGTACTTGCATTGCATCTCTATAACTCAAGTAGAGATATAAATTCATTCCACTTCTAAAGTAAAACCCTTCATGTCATTTTCGGTAACTGTATGGTATTACAATCACAACAGTGACAATAACATGCAACTGCTATCAAGGCTACCAGTTTGTCTCCTCGTAACTTCGCAAACAACTTCTGTGACCAATACACATCAAACATTCCTACAAGGGCAGGATTCCCAGATTGGTTTATCAGAACAGCTGTCTACACTAAGCTGTCGTGCCTATGGTTACAAGAATGTGCCATGGCTAATCTGGATCTGGGTGGGATTAACTCCCTACAGCTGCTGGTGCTGAGATTTCTGGCTCTATTTAATTTGGCAAAGAACTGCACAGGAAGCCGAAAAACTCAGTCACTGTAGCAAAGCTTCTGACATTTTTGTCCCTGGACCCCAGAGAACCCAAACACAACTCCTGCCAGAAATCAGTAAACTATTCAATTTACACAAACAGGCATGTAAACTCAGGTTGTAGTTTTGTTAACAATTTAAGCTGCCCAAAGTGCAAGTTGTCCCTGCCCTCACCACCTCTCTTGGCTTGGTGCTCCTGCTCCCTCTTGGATGCCAGTATGAGAGCTTGTTTGGCCATGTGCTGAGCTGGCTCAGGGAGCCCAAGGACAAAGAAAAAAACAAAAGAAAAAAAAAAAACCAAAATCACAAAAAAACCCACCAGAATGCCTTAGCTTTCAGCCAGATCTGCTCCCTAGCCTGACTCACCTAGTAGCCACATGAAAGCAAATGCCAGCACCATGGAAGGAGTAGCTGCCAGCAAGGACAGAATTACCTCTATCACTAGGACTGAATTAAATAACCATGAGACAGCAGTGTGATATGACTGTGCTTGCTCTCTACAGAGCTCAGTGGTATTGCAGCAAAGGAAGGGAACAGGTCTGTCTGCAGCACTGCATAGATCATGATCCTGCCACGACTCTGGCCAGCCACTTCTTAAGATGATTTAAATATCTATAAACATTGCCTGTTCAAGATTAAACAAATTAGTTGGTCTGACAGTGCACATTTACTAATTACTTCACAAACCTTTGGATAGTTTATCTAAGCCATTAAGCCCGCCTCAGCTTTCTTAATAGAGAACATATTTCACTAACGGCGTGCTGTTCAGATTTCACAACCTGCCATCTTCATCCCTGCCAGGTGGAGAAAGGGACTACCTGGCACCCCTTTCTTGCAGCCTCCGGAGAAATACCGAAATCTATGTGAACCTTGGACACAGAGTAACCTATTCTCCACAAGACCGGATCTTTCCATATGAACATTAAATAGGAGTACCAGGAAGGGATGGGAGGCTTGCACTGACCATGGCCGTTCTGTGTCAGGGAAGCTTAGGTTGCTGAGAATGCCTACCTAGTGCATATCTGCAGCCAATTAGTGGCAAAAGGCACCTCCTGTGGAGCCTGTCAAAGCCACCCTATCCCTCACAGGATTGCTGCACAGAGATCTGAAGCTCTGTTTTCCTCCTAGAGGGAGGCAGGGATTCCCCACACCATACAACACAGTAAAAGATCAAATCCAGAAATCAAACTCAGATATCTCACTCATGAGATCACTAAGGCTGGCAGAAACGTCGATTTTAATCAAAATCAAATAAGAAGTGAGCCAGTGAACCTTCAGAGAGCTGCCACAAGCAGAATGTGCACAGCTTTACTTTAAAAGACAACAACAGAAATCTCATAGCCACATCTGTACTAAAATGCGTTTGACATTGGCCACGTTAGCCATCCCACTTGACTTATTCCCACTGGCACAGGGCTGCAAACTGTATCCCCCTAATACAGCAATGCCTTAGAGGATTTGCCCCAAGGAGAGAGCTGACAAGATTGCACCAACCTTCCCCCAAGGGTTTTTCCCAATGGAACAAGGCTTTAATGTGCACCTAGTGCTCTACGGTACTTTCTCCATTAGAGGCTGCAGTGAAAAGCAATGCTAAATCTATGCGTCTTTATGCAACCAAGACCAACTACACCTGCTCAGTCCTGCAGACAGAAGGAATCTCGTCCTTTTTCGACTGATGTAGTCATTCCTATCACCAGGATCTTAACCAGCAGGGGGCCAAATCTATAGACCTGTATATTTTCAAAGATTCAGTGCCACTGATATGTTTCCATTTACAGCTTTGATTTCTCAGGCAACTTCCTCACCAGGAAGCTTAACAAAGGAGCGCCTGAGATATGGCCAGAAATGTCTCCCCACACATCCCCTTCAAACCTTCCATGATAAGAGTCATACACAATGCCTAGTATTAACTAAAGACTTTTTAGAACTGAAATCAGAGGCAATCTGTAAGGTACCACAAGTGAAGGCATTGAAGTAGATTTTAGAAGTAAACAGAGGTTTAAATGTCTTCAGGTGACAAAGAAAGAGCCACAATGTCCACAGTTAAATACTGCAACACACTTTTTTAGGCCTGTCAAGCAGATTTTTTTTCTCCTTTGCCCCCTCCTTTTCATTTAAAGCATCCTTCTGCACATAAAACAATTTTCTAATTCCTTTGCAGCCAATGGATTTCACTAAGCAAAAATAACTAAAAAAGTAGAAGAAAGTATAAAAAGAACCACAAGAAGATGTAGTAGCAACTCAGATCCACCTTCAAAACCGGCCTTTTCATTTTAGTTAACGAGTTTCATCCTTGTTATAGAAACAGGGACAGTTATGTTCTCCAGTCTTTAAGGAGGGTAGCTGAAAATCATTAGCAACACCTGCATCTGCAAATCATTTTGTAATGCTCTGAATGAAAGATGATAATAAATTGCACTGACATTCATGGAACATTTGCAATTTCATCATTCAAGAGAACACAGGGATTTTGAAGAAGCATGACAGAAAATCTTATATGATAGGAAATAATATGGGTAGTTTGCATTTATATAGCTCCCACCACCTGAGAATATATATACAAAAAAAAAAAAAAAAAAAAAAAAAGAGACATCAACTGTATCTCTGAATATATTTCATAAGATTCTATAGGCTTCTTACTGATCTTAGAAAAAGAAGACACAAAATAGAAACTTTTGCTTCAATTTATACAGCAGAGTAAAAGTCAGAAGAAAACCCAGTCAGGAATGCCTTGCTCTACCTACCCCATGGCTTCTTAAATGCTGAAGTTCTGACATCAGAAAAATAAAAAATGATCCAAAACATAATGAAGTGACACAGAAACGTTTATCAACATTGCAATCTGGGATAGAGTTTAGCCTTTTAGCAGTATACTCTGAACTGAGAGATTGAGTAAGTTGTATAGCATGTCTGTAATTTATTCCTAAAGCAAATTCTACTGTAACTTATTTAGCATGCAAATACATTTTTTTCCATTCAATAATAAAAGGAAAATTCTATTTCATAATGAACTAGAGTAAAACTTTCCTTTGTTTCAGCTCTCCAAGAACGAAAGTGTTACTAGTTTATTTCTTGACTTTTTCCTTTAACCTTATTTGTTGCAGGAATTTCAGGGTGTACAAACAAGCATAAATAAAAAAAAAATCCTAAAGCCATTTGGACTTAATTGTTTTCAAAACAACAGGTTATATTTCAACATTATCATGTTGTCTAGCCACCTTCTAATCCTCCCCAAGACTCAGAACATGGTTAGCTGGGGAGCAAAGAAGAAACCAGGTGGCTTATGAATAATTATCACTTTTTACAGTACTTCTCTACATGCATTTCTACTAGCACGCTGTTTTAAATTTAATGGAATTCTGAATACTCTGAACATAAAGAGAAGTATTTACATGGAGCAGCATTGTCTGACTTGGTTGATTTACTGTTGGTAGAAAGAACTCATTAGCTGTCAGGCCAGTTGTTGAAAAGACCATAATGCCAATGCACGAAGTTGACATAATGAAAATAAAGGGAAGAATCTGGGCCAAATTCAGAGGCAATCTGTAAGGTAATGTAATTTATACCCACTTATGCTCACTCAGATTCCCTTAGAACTTGTTCTACCCAATCTATTGATGCATGAGGGACTCTAAATTGATGTAATTGATATGCCAAAGAGTCAGAAATGCTATAAGGCCCCAAAGTCGAGGGCACTTAAAGCCATGCTTGCCTACATTTTGTTCTATTCGTTAATCTGTCCTGAATCCTCCCTCCTTTTACCATTTCAGCCTGTGATTTATGCCACCAAGAATCCCTGAGATGCAATGGGCCAAGTGAGAAGCAGGGTGTAGGTAAGTAAGCATGACTAAGGAAATCTAAGTTGATGTAACACAGAAGCTAGGGAAGCCAGGTGTCTTTCACATGCACATCTGCTCTCCCCATCACTTAGATTCAATTTGACATTTGGCTCTGTGTCCCCTCCATTACCACTTGCAATTGAATTTTTGCTCAAATGGTACACACAGCCACAGCTCCTGGCCCTAAAATGAGGGTCTGTGAGGAACATTATGATGATCTAGTTTGACCTTCTGCATAGCAAAAGCCATCAAATATCACCCAGGAAGCCCTGGACCGAACACAGCAAGTGGAGTATGAATGAGAATGATGCCCAATGTTGATTTAAAGACTTCAAGTGATAGGGGAATCTGCTGCATCCCTCAGCAATCTGCTCCAGCTGGAAATTACCATTACCTTTCAAAACATGCACTGTGTCATCTCTTGACTTTTACTGGCTTCAACTTTCAGCCTTTGGCTTTTTCTTTGTTCTCCTAGGCTGGATAAATTTATTTCTGTATTTCTTACGAAGAGTATATTGGATTGCCTCTCAGCCTTCAGTTCAGTGCTTCACATTTTCTAGATCCAAAATCAAGAGAGTACAAACATTGTAATCAAAATAGTTTTAGAATGAGTTGAGCTTGCACTGAAAAATATTTATATATGCTACCCTGATAAAAGTCTTTTCATTTGGAAGAGGAAACAGGACAGCTGGAATCTGGTGACCACAGCTTCCTCCTTCAGTTTCTGAACACTCCAGGATACTATCAGCTGAAGTGTTTACTCTCTCTGTTGGGCTATCTGAACATACTGGGAGGAAGGGAAAGACATCCAGGGTTGCAAGCAGCTTGATTGTTAAGCCACTGTTCTTCAGTCTCTTCCAAAGGTCTCTGAAAGCTATTCTGCTATTCCACCCTAAGTGAACACTCCACCATACACAAAAATGTTGAGCGTACCCCCAAAATTCAAATTTTTTCACTATCTGCTAATGTACAGAGGTATGTAGTCAGCAGTAACCCTGGTGGCAATGACATGTAGTCTCATTTTCTAGTTTCCTGTTGAAAACAAGATACTGTGCAGTAAAAAAAATCCTTGACTCTCAAGGGAAATCTCATTTCAAATTCCATTACAGCTTGAGGAGTTGCAGGAACACATGAGAAACACACAAAGGGATGCTCTGGAGCTGCATTCTGGTCTTCTACCAACCAGTAAATGGGATTATCCAGAACAGGATATTTTCATGTGGTTTGCGTTCTTGTTTCTAAGCCCTACAAGAAGATTCATCAGACAATACAATATGCCACTGTTGTTTCTGATTTCAGAGGATGGCATGCTAATCCGTTGTGTACCAGAGCGCGTGATGCTGCCTCTCCCAGCCAGAGAGATGTTAAAGGTTTACACTCTGTGTGAATGAAAGGGTTGAAGCACAGACTAGCTTGACTTATATTTTGGTCAGAAATCTAACTCCTCAGTAGAGACTAGCTGGCTCTCAGCAAAGTTGATGTTTCTTTATTATCTTTCAGAATTAGCTGCTGTTCATGTGGGACACGTGCTCCCCAAAAGAGAAGCCTTCTCACAGAGCCATGAGGAAGCGCATCACTGCAGCAAACCATGAAGAGCTCCCAGCATCAAACACTGGTTCAGTGTTTCCTATCAATTAATGCCTTTAATTCTGTGGTCTCCTTCACCTCCAGACTTGGCCTCTGTCTGCATTTACACCTTCCCAGAATAAAATCCTTGCTTCCCCCACCCACTTGGTAACCATCATTCAGCTAGTTTGTCTATGACTCATCCACTTCAAAACCCTGCTGACTCACAGTCCTCAAAAAAGAAACTTGCTCAAAGAATGTACTGAGACGTGGGTACACCATCCATGCCAGCAAGAAATTCATCCAAGTTGACCCGGTCTCTTTACTAGTGAAAGGCAAGAAAGATGCACTTCACTTGTGAATCTTTATCGTTTAAAAACCTAATTAGCTCACAGTTATTTATAACCAACATACACTTCAATGGCCTGATTTCCAAAAATATTATGAGCCCAGTAGCTCCCATCAAATCTAATGAGTACTCAAGAGTGAAAAACAAGATTAAGCTTCAGAGTGAGCTTTTGAAACAAGAATAAGCAGGCTGACTTCATGAACCCACTGGTAAAAACTGTGACTTATGCATGTGATAATACATGTATTAACACCTTTGAAGACTATGTGAAGTTAAAACAGCTGCAGGAAAAAAAAAAAAAAAAGGTAACGTGAAAAACAAAGACATTTCAGATGGAGCTTTAACTCTCGAATTGACCATGATCCTTCACCATTATATATTCTATTCAGAATTAAGTGTCTTTATGAGGGGAAGGACAACAGGACCTCCCAGAAGGACAAAAATGAAAGACAGAAAGATCTGCTTTTTTTCCCCTTCACTATAAAATTATTAACACACTAGATGAGGTACCTAAGTAGGTAGCAACACCTCTTTGAAGAGAAGGCGAGGACTTCAGCAGCTTCCTCAGCCATGCCTCTTACCACAAGGTAGAAATTCCTTGTGTCTAATTATAAACAAACCAGAGAAATTTCTGGTAGAGGTAACTGTGAATCCACTTGATTTCACACCTGAGGAAGGGAGGATGGTCTGGATGACTTCTCAAGTTTCTTGTAATACCATATCCCTTCTAACAAAATACTATCAGTCCATCGAGGCAATACAAAGGAACTTCTCACTGCAAGATCATCCTCCCTGCTCCCCACATTTCTCCCAAACTCTACTCGAATTCCTCCTTCTCCACAAACTGCCCACTACATGTGCAGCCTAGTTCAAATCCAGGCCTTAATATTAAAGTGGTTTACCTTAACTCTCTCTAGCTACCACTAGTACCATTCATTTCACAGTCAAAAGTTACCAGAGACATCTACCTTCAGTAGCACATTACTAGAGGCATTCATCAACATTGGCAACAGGACAGGTATACAAGCTTGCTCTAATATTTGAAGCTCACAATCACATGAGATTAAAATAAGCAAAACAACAACAAAGAAATGAGAACAGGACGAGTCATCTTCTGAATTAACCACAGGACTCATTGCTACAACTATAGTTTCTTCAAAAATTTCACTGTTCACACCCATGGAAGACATCCACACATACATACTAAGTATAAACTAATCAAGGTATTTCTCTGACAGACTGGAAAGAAAGATAAGAGAAAACAATGAAATTATTTTTATTTCTATTTGAAATTATTTGGGAAGAGCTAAGTGCCTTGTTTAAACAGACTAGATAGATCAGCCACACAAGACTAATATTGAAATGGTTCAGAACTCAATATCCAAACCAGCTAGTAAACGCTCTCACTGTAATCTCACCAGTTTTAAGAATTTATTCCTATCTACTAATTTAAACATTTACTTTTACTTAAATAACTTTCAAAGATAAAAGACTGCATCTAACAGTTCTCATGAGCTGACACAGAGCTGGTATGCATCACCTGTAAAAACATAAATATTATTTGAATGTTTTTCAAACAATCTAGATAACATTGAAGAAAAAAAGAAAAACTCCGTATCGTGAATATTGGATAACTTGTCCCTTATCTGCTTGATGTGCCATTTAGGAAAACATTTTTAGAAGTCAGTAATGTATTCTGACTTTAACAGTGGTGCTTCTTGAACCCCTGAATCTCAGTAAAATCATGAAAACGAGAAGAAAGAAAAATGAAAACACAGTTAACCTCTCCCAAAGTAATAATTTTTAAAACTACTTACTTGTATAACGTAAATTTAAACAAGACTAGTATTTTACTCAAAAAATCCCACCAAGCATAACTTCTCTCCCCCTAAAGAAAGATGTGCTAAAGATTACAGTTCACTGGGGACTTCAACATTCCTATCAATCTCTATATAGAAAACATTCAGGTACTGCAGTGATGTGGGCAGCACTGTAAAACCCTGAGAGAGAGAGAGAAAAGTAGATAAAATGCCCTCAGGAACAAGTTTCTTTCTAGGAAAACTTACTAAACCAAGACTTAAATTGAAACAGTATTATTTTTCTATGTAGTGGCAGTTTTTCATCTCTTAACTCTCTATTGTTTGTAATATGCTCACAAAATGAAATTTCTTTCCTAAAGGCCAAATTCTGCCCTCCTCTTCCCACTCAATTATTCCTCATCACGTATGCAGTGCTGTGGTTTCAGCAGTATTGTTCACAAGGTGATGTTCTGCTGAAAGCACACCCGGACTGCAGGATGGGGTCCAAAGGGAGAGAACTTCCCAAGTTATCAGTATTCCAACTCAGACACCCCATCTGCCACCAGGAAATCACTTCTACCAATAACGGGAAGAAAATTAATACAACCAAACAAATCAGGCACAGTTTTTTTCCCCTCTAGACACCTGCTTTGGGTATTCCCATTGTTCATGCTGAGTAAGCAGCAGATACAGTAGCAATTGGCAATGTGAAACACAAATCCAGAATTTCAAAATACATGCCTAATTTTAAAAAGTCAACAACCATCAACTGAGCGTTAACCCAAAACCACCAGTCTATAAACTCAAAAAATGCGCAGAATTGCAACCTACACCTAAATGCTAGCTGCTACGTCCCAAGCTTTTTAGAAGACTGCATTCTGCTTTTCATGTGGCTTTTGAGGCTTTTAGGTATATATCTAGGTTAGACATCCAAGCTCTTCCCTGCAATCTAGAGGGAGATTAAAAACTGGTACATATAGAAAACACACTTATCAAAGTACCTTCAGGAATAATACATTTCTGCCACTTAATGTAAACCTAAGAGCTGGAAACAGACCAAAGCAGTGAGTAATTTTCAAAATGCATGTTTCATAAAAATAAGCTCCACAAAACTGCTAAAGAGGCTTCCGTCACATTTTTCCTTATCTAAGCAAATAATCATTTCCTTACAGCCCTTGCAACCCAAACACTACAAGATTTTTAAAAATTAAAAAGATGCAAAGGGAAGAAATCATGTCCATCCTTATTATCCAATCTAAGTTGCCAAAGGCAAACAAACAATAAAGTTATTTAAATCATTAACATTACACTGCTAACAATATGAAGTGTTACCTGTTTAGGGATACAGGGGTATTTGCTTTTGGAAATACTTTGTTACTGCTGGGGGAAGAAAAAAAAATATTCTTCCATTGGTCTCCCAACCCTCCTCTTTTCTCCCTAAGAAAAATGCAGTAAAAGTGAGATTTCCCTGCCAGCTTGTAACTGCTATGAGGGAGAAGAGAAGGGGGGGAAACTAACATTTAAGCCCCAAGGAGCTCCTAGTCTTCAAAAGTGCAAAGTACATACGGTTCTAGTTGAAGTTAATAGGAGCTGCAGGTGACCAGCACTTCTGATTCTGAGGCCCCAAGCTACTGTACAAAGGACTGTCCCTTTGAAATTTCAGCCTAACACTTATCAGCAGCCAACTTGCTGAAGTGCAAGGCATATGCATCCCTTTCCCCCTACAGTATTTACTTTTTTAAAGTACCGAACAGTTGTGGGAAACACAGCTCTCCTGCAACGTTATAGCCCCAGTGAAATGGGAAGCAAGTATGAAAAAATACAAACTCTAATCCTTAGCAAGCATGAGCCCCCAGCCATTGCACACCATGATATTTCTACAGCTCCCATGTGCTGGGAATAAACTTGCTGTCTCACACTGACCTCGGCTGCTTTGCTCTTTTGTCCAGTGCCATTTTGTTCCCTGCGGAGCCAGCCAGCAACATCAGCTAAGACTTTATTTTTGAAGTGCCAGCACACTGAGACAGGCACCTCCGGAGAACCACACCACAGCTTCCTTCACTTTGCTGCCAATACTTAAAATCCGCCAGACAGCAACACTTGGGAGACTGGCCACTGAACAGCAAAGATGGAGAAATCAAAGCCCAGACAAAGCCCAGGGAAGCATAAAGGTAGTTGTAAACTGAACGTGTGCAACTGCAACACTGAATATTAGGAAAGAAAATGAAAAAAAAAATTAGCAATGCATGAACTGGGAAGGCAGAGTGACTCATTCCCAAGGTGATGGAGTAGCACACAGTATAAAGGTAAACAATAGACACTAGTTACCATCTACCATCCAGGTCCTGGCACTGCTCTGCAGTGCTACCTCCCACCAGGCACTTCTCGCCACTTCTGCTCCTACCTACCTTTGTGAACCTGCCTTACTTACATTGCTCATAAACTCTTGCAAGCAGGGACTATCTCTTACCCTGGTTTTGTATGCAGCTCAGCACAACAGAACTGCACAGTCAGAGGCAGTCTGTAAACAGTAAAACACCATCAAAAAAAATAATGAGGAGGACAGTATGACTGAGTTAGGAAACAGAACTGCAGTATCAATATTAAAAAAAAAAAAAAAAAAAAAGTTGCAATGGTCAAACGGCAGAACAAGAACCGTAACATACAGATAAGCATTAGGTGAAAGACAAATGAAAAACAAGAGTTCTTAAAAAGATGAGAAAAAAAACAAAACAAAAGGAAGGTGGAAATCCAAAACTGGAAAAAATGGCAAAGAGGTGGATTTGCTAAATCACAAAAGATGGGCAAATCATAGAATTCAAATAAGGCTTCTGGCTTTCCTTCCATTCATTTCGTGCTAATGGTGCCCACACCTTGTGCCTCAACCTTTTCAAGGTCTGTCCTTATCACCTCATAGTCAGCTTGCCTCTCTGCCACTTGGGCTGGTTAAAACGAAGGCACAAACTTACCTGAAAGTCTCTCAGGAAAGGAAATCAGAATGTGGGAAAGAGGAGGAAGGAAATAAAATTCACATCTCTCTATCCCAGAATAGCTGACTAGCACAGAAAGGAAGTCACCCGCTGAAGGTTAAGAAATAATAAACAACTAATAATTTATTCCCTTGCTAAAAGACCAGGAGAGATGAAGCATAAATGCCTACCTTTATCAGCTGTTGTTGGAGCATGGCAGTTATACTTTATTCCTCAACACACACTGTAAAATCACAATCTACATCTTTGTGGCCATTGGCACTATTCCTTGTTCAGCTTTAAAAACACCAATAATCCACCCCTGTTTATAGTGTTTTCACATATTTAAAAGCAAACCCTTGGGATGCAAGAAGTTATCACCATCAGGAATATAATCTATTTCTCTCCCATCCACAATGTACCTTTGAGTCAAACAAACAGTTATTTGTAAAACCGCAACTACTCGCAACGCAACAGTAAGGGAGATCATATGATAATGTTACAAGCCAAGATGAGAGGCATTAAAAACAACAAAAAAGTAATGACAACCAAAAGACTTAAAATAACTCCTGGCAAGACACACAATGTCAGGCATGAGAAAGCCAAAGCCAGTTGGCTCCCATTAATCTGTATTTACCAACTTCTATTTAGCTAACACCTACCCGTAAATAACTTCTTTGTTATTCCCTTGCTGATTAACAGGGTGCTGTAGATTGGGAAAGTCATCCTGCAGGACTCGAACAGAGACGAGTCCCTACATGATGTTGATCAAACCAGGATAGCCATTTTGAATGCCCTCCCCACCAGCACCAGACTGGGCCAGCCAGGCCGTGGGCTGCCTGCAGGCGCTGCCTGAAAGAGTTTTTCCCTCTGTTACTTGGATGGATGAAGCCTGCATCTTTATCCAGGTGCCCACTCAGTTCTTCATGACTTATGGAAAAATTTGGGCGAAGTATTGTTTCGATCTCTACAGTGCAAGCTGGGCCCTGCTCTGCCCCTCGCACCGCCCGCACACCACCAGCGTCCTTTTCAGCCAGGCGCCTCAGCCGGCCTGCGGGCAGCTGCCACCTTCCCCAATGCCACAACAACGGGGCGCCTCTCGTCAGGAAAGTGTGGCCTTTTACCCTGCCCCTTTCCTCTTCTTCCCCAACAGAAAGGCCCAAGGGCAGGAAGGTGTAGCCTTGAACCAGCAAGGCTGGTTCAGATCCTCACTTCAGATAAGTGATTTGCCAAAGTGCGCTGTAATTCCGGATGTCCCATCTGGAAGCTGTATCAGGTCTGGCTTCAAATGTTTTTAAGACCTCCACCTGTTGGGAGTTGTGGGCACTTGGCACTTCTGGATAACCAGAGATTAACATGCCACCTTCTGCAAATGTTTCCCCTTTCTCTCCCCAGCTTTGCCTCCACTCTTACATCACTCATGCTCGACATTTGCTCATAAAGCAGCAACAACATTCCCGGCCTCCCGGTTCTACCTGAAAAGGGATGGTACGGATGCTACACAAGTTTGTCCCCACAGCCTCGATAATCTGGTACAGGCTTCTGGAGGCTGAGGCCATTATTTGCATGCAGCCATTACATGAGCAAATAAGGTGTTTAAGGCACCTCTCAGAATGGGCTCTGAAGATTAGTTAATGTTTATACAGCCCGCTGCAAATTGAAATGACTGCTACATGTTAAGTATTACCATCACCAGGGATCCATTTAACTAAAAGCAGGCCAGACAGTGAAGGAAACAAAACTTATTTCTTCTGTCCGGCGCAATTATTGCCAGACTTACGCAAGCTAAAGACACCCAATAACCCATCTAACACAGTAAATTAATGTTTATGCTATTAAGTTTAGACAATCTTATGCTGAAAGCTTTTCAAACTACAGGAAATTGCATGTTGCACAGGGACAACTGTATACAATTACAGTGATTTTGTAAAATGGCAGAGATATAAAGCAGAAACTGAGTGGCCGGCAAGGCTTCTAAATCACACAGATAACAAGTATGTCCTGGTGGGCCAGTAGTCTGCAGCTTTCTCATGGTTGTTTCTAGAGATGGGAATTATAGCCGTAATCTCAAAATTCAAGATGAATCTGTGCACTGCACACCTGTATCTCCGAGGAACGACTGACAGGTGGGACCAGCGTGTACTGCTACTGCCATCCTGGAGTCACCATACATCAGCCAGATTTATTATTATCCCAGCTTGCACCACCAGCTGGCACCCATAGTAAAAGCACCACCGAAAAAGACACTTTCACTGGAAATATTTGGATCAATCCCTGTATTTCTTTAAGATGCAAAAGCTCTAAAGAGATACAAAAAGCACAAACACGAAATCCAGCGAGTGCAATGCTCTCCCAGGCAGAAAGCTCCCAGCTGCTTTGCTAAAGGCCACAGCAATGCATTTCCTTTATGCTTGTTTTCACAAAGGATTGTTTAACAGTACTTAGTGCAGCTCTACCTTGACACAGGAAACGTTGTCTTAATACAGCCTAGGTTAAGCATTCAGTTTACCAAGTCCTACTGCACGCTTTGTCAAACATCTGAAGGACTGCAGTGCCTCTGACTTTTTTCTGATGTCTTTCAGGTATAAAGCGGTATTAAAGGTAGTTTTCACAAATGCAAAACCAGGCAGGGACTCATAGAAGAGTTATCTATCCTATTCTTTAGCTTATTCATTGTACCATTCGCAGCTCTTCCCATCACTGTCTCCCTTCCACTACACAATTTCAGAAGTATCACTTGCACACAAAACAAGTACGTATTATACCATTCAGTTACATATGGTAGATTATCAGCTTGTGTGTATCAACTAAGCAGAACATTGACAGCTGTGTAGACACATCTCAGCTGATATTAAAATAAGTCTTGTCAGCAGTTTTGATCTTAAAGTAAATACACTGAAAAACTTAGCTCTAATTAGGCTGAAAGGCAGACATAATTTTCTGGAATGAACACTAAATGAATGCTGCCAATAACACCATCTTTGCAAAATATCTTTTTAAGACAAACCAAACAAGGTAACTTTTTCAAGAGAAAATATTCCGACTTACAAGTGATACGTCCCTGTAGTTTGTGTGTTCATGAAAATCTTAATTTTGTATTTTAAACTGTTATGCTTCATTAATATGAAATCACCATCCTGCATCACAGACATATTAGCCAAGCTTGAAGTGACCTAATTCATTTTTAATATTTCATAGAGTTTTTTAAAGACTGAAACAAGAGATCACTAACTCAGCTCTGACACCCCCTGTCATGAATCAAAAGATGTAGGGAAAAGGTCACGTACTAACTAACTGGCGCCCAACCAAATTCATCACTATAAAATAAAGAGAACAGAAATGAAGACTGCATTTCCCATTATGCTTCTATCTTTGTAAGAGCATCTATCAACTTGCATGATACCAACAAGCAGAATTTATTTATAAGCGTGTCCCCCAGTAAAACGTCAGAGAGATGTGAGAAAGAGAAGAAATAAGGATTGTAGCATTTGTCTAAGAGAAAAGTAATTCCTTCACTTTAAAGCAAATTCAGCAGCAACAGCCTTTGAAGACCAAAAGGAGAAACAATTCCCAACCACATAAAGAAATGAACAAGTCCCTTATATGGCTAAGCATTGCAACGCCATTTTTTTTCACAGCCGGAAAAATTAGAACAAGAGGGGAAAAATAGAGCAAACTTTAAACAGGCAGTTCTCTGAGCACCAGGGAATTCACACAGGCACATCATTCCAGCTTTAAGAACTGCCAAATACTTTCTTCTTTAAAGGGAAGGAGGACATTACACCAGGTGAGTCCCTGAAATCTAGATTTTAACTCTCCTGCTGTAACTATGGATACCTAGCTTTAAAAACCTTTTGTGATGTAGCGGTACACCAGGCTCCCTTCTCTCCTACTCTGGCAAAATGCCTCCTTATGAAGTCCCCTAATCTTCCTTTATCTCGCAGGTCACCAACACACCACCTCAAGGTTTTGCGGGCTCTGGCACTGCCAGTCTGCAAGCACCCTCTGCCCTATCTACTGCGTCATCAGCCTGCCTCTCACCCTCCTGTAGCCCTGGGGCAAAGGTGGCCAGCTTCTCACCCAGGAAGGTAACTGGATTGCATCCCAAATGACCAGTTTCTCACAGGTGGCTCAAAGAGGACTGGATGGTTGATCCAGTCCTGCCGCCTCCCGCCAGCGCGAGGCTTCGTGTGGAAAGGTCAGGCTCCGCAGCGCTGACACGGAGCTCTGAATGGCTCAGCCTCCTGGGCTCTAAATATAGCAGGGCAGAGGAAGGGCTGTGAAAGGGGGTGGGAAAAGGAGCTGGACAGAAGCCAAATGAGCAATCAGTTAAATAAAACAACACCATGCTGGTCCACCCATAAGATTCTCCTGCTCTTCTCTGCCATGCTCTGTAGCGGAGAATTTAAGTGCAGCTTCAGGATTTAGTCTATTAACACAAACTCACAGAATAAGAACAAACTGCTGCTTGACTTATACTTGGGGGGGGGGGAGATACAAATCTGTTCAACAACTTTTCTTCTTGAATAAATCTGAATCACACAGGAATGACATCACTTCCACTACATGACAGCCCATTAATCATCATCAACCACACCGTACCAACCATAAAACATGTGTCATGGAGACACCAACAAGGGACAAAGTATCAGAGCGCTTCACATTGTAAACATGCAATCTTAGGCGTCTTCAGGCTTCTACTATTATCTATGTATGTCAGGTGGTTTATTTCATTCGTTTGCATCTGAATGAAGGTACTACAATTAACAGAGGAGCTCTTACAGAAAATCTGTCCAAACCATTTCATCTACATAAATTTACCACAAATGAAACACCAAAAAATGTAAATATTTACTTTTTTAATAAATGACCACCTTTGATACTGAAGTTGACTTTACAACAAATAAGCAGAGAGGGAATTTATTCCTGCCATGGTTGCCAGCAAGCACAGAAACAAACAGGGAAGACAAGAAGAAAGAAAAAAAGAAGGGAAAGAAAAATAAAAAAGTCTTTACATACAAAAGTAACAGAATCTTTTCCTTTTATTTGAAGTGTCAGATCTTTAAAGTCCTTCAACTAATAAAAACTTCTCTGAGAAGAGATCAGACTTTGCTGTGAACTAACAAAATAAAAACAAAGATAGTATGGCAGAGGAATTCAACAGGAACCTCCAATCTGCAACTACAGATAGGACAAGCAACCTTTGCCTCCCTTCTCCATTTAGAAAACTGTATCCTCAGAGAAGACCTATACCGAAGACTGACTTGTTGCAAATTTCAAGGAGGCTCACAGTATTTTTATCTTAAGAATTACATAAATAAAACAAAAAACACCTATCTGCTCTATCCTTTACTTTTTGTGGATTAACCATGCTTGCTCTCTCACAGAAACTTTTGATCTTTGTTATAGACACTGGGCTCCATGAAAGACATCTCCTATGGCAATTAGAATTCCACTAAGTATAAATCACATTCAACTGTGGCAGAGTAACAGGCAGACACACAAGAGTGTCTGTTTTTTGCTGCTCAATCCCTAAAATTCTAAGTCAGAATAAATAACGTTAAATTATAGCCACGGAAAACCCAAAATGCTTTTATATATCAAATGGGGTATGTCCTGACCCACTTGTACAACACAGAATCATTTTCATAAACAGTTCTTGTTTCTTCTGCAATTCCTACTTTTCTTAATTGTTTTTTAAACCTGCATATTGTTCAGCTGTCCTGGTTTTACTGTGGAGAACAGTACGTGCTTTGTGGGCCTGATTCTGCCTTCTTGAACGCAGCTGAAGCTCTTTCATTGATTTTTCAAAGGAAGCAGAACAGAACCCTCTCGTTATAACTTCTATTCAGTAATATTATTGTTAATCAGCTATCTAAAATATTGGTATGTAATTCTGCATCAGCAGACACCATTCTCAGGCTGATACCCTGCACATTTAGAGTAGCTCTCTCTGTAGAAGTGTTCACTTTTAAACTTCCCTCCATCACTCAATCTTGCCCATGAGTGGGAAAGCAATTGCAAAACATGACTACAAACATAATATAGGCTGTGACAATATCTGAGTAAATCACTGTTCTGTCTCCCTTCTCTGCCCATCTGCAGTCTTTGGTATGGAACAACTATATCATAAAAGCTCTTATTCACACATGCTTTTGATATTACACTATTTAATCACATACAGCTGTAGCTGATGAGACTGTTACAAAAAACAATTTTAATGCAGCACTGGAAGCAAATTCTGGACACACATTAACATTTTCCTCTACATAAAATTTCTAACATTAAAAGACTTCAAGAAAAACAATACAGAAAAAAAAAAAAAAAAAAAAAAACCAAAAACCCACCCCACTCATTTTGTTAAAATATGCTTCTCTTCCTGGATACTCTGGAATGGGCTTGTTTGCAAGTGACCTCAAATTCCCTGCCTGGAGTATAGACAGTGACAAACCCTCTTTCCCCACACCAAAAAAAAAAAAAAAAAAACCCAAAAAAAAACCACCGCCCTGCTTGCAATGATAAGCAAAGGGAACACTATCCAGGCTACTTACAGCAAGACCTGAAATGAACTCAGGCATCCCTACTTGGAACACATCTTTTCTTATCTAGTTTGTAATTCATGGAAGTTTAAGAAAGGACAGTCTGATGATTTTTACCAAGCTACTTGAAGTAAGGCACAAATATACCATCGTGCTTATTTTGAAAGGCCCCCGTGCGTTAAAACCCAAATTCACTCCAGTTCTGAAGCACCGTACTTTATTTTGAAAGGGCACCTTGTATAAGGCATTCTAGATTACAACTATTAACACACAGCATTGCCACAGCAAGATCTACGTATCCTAATCTGGCAAATGCTTGTAACCTCCATCTTTTGTTACAGAAGTAAAATATCTGCTTGCAAAATGCATCTCCATAGATTACAGTAAATGTTTGCTTTGTGGGTATTTTTTTTTTTAAAGGTACAAATTTGAGCTTCCCTTTCCCACTGTTTTGTTTTTTTGTTAGTTCTTTTGTTGTTTTTGTTTTAAATTTAAACAGACTTGATTTGAGGCAACACATGAAAGGAAGATCAACCAACAGATTCAACATCATTTTAATATATATCATGGTATCCCTTAAAGTAACAAAAGTATTTTTATCCAGGCATGTAAGGATAGATGGTAAACAGTAATGAAATAAAAACCAAGTTCATCTCTTTCTGCGTTCAGAGGAACATAACTTTTATCATCTTTATTGTTTAATGTAACTGGCAAAATACTCGAGTTACATATTAATACTACTGTCAAAATTACAGCCAGGCTTAAATATTTTTAAATGGCATTTAAAAAAAATCGTATTTCTTTCAGGCAGCTCCTGGAGGCATTTAAAACACGCTGCAATGTGCTGAATCAAACAGGGGCTAAGAGCAAACAAACTTCATTCCTAGAAATGCATTTCTCTATTTGCAAGTGTTTCCCTTTACTTTGGCATGATCACATGGGCTCCAGCTAGACTTTTGAGCTCTGGCAGCAATCCAACCTGCAGATGGTTGGAAATGCAGCCTGAAATCAGTGTGTGGTTGATGAATTACTCCTTACACCTGACCCCTGCTTCACACCAGGCACCAAACACAATCTGAACACTACCAGCCAGAGAAGCCCTGTCAGGCATCTCCGTATCTGGATCGCTTTCTTCAAGGCCTTCTGTATGGCCAGATGGTCAAAAGTGGGGAATGCCGTAAACCTGCTAAACAGAAACATGAGTGACAAAAGAGCATGGGATTGGTAGGTACAAGGTGAAGAGAGGCAAGAGCTTCATGCAGACTCCAAAAATGTGCTTTCTAAAAGAGGCTGATGGAGCAAGGAGGCAGGCATGCTCATGGCACGCAACCGAAAGAGGTCCCCAATTCCTTCGTGCCAAAGGATGCTGTAAAAACGGCAAAAAGAAATAATTACCAAACACACACACTCCCCCAAACATGTACCTGCAAAATTACTTCATCAAGTAAAACTCTTCTGAGTACACCTGTTTGAATTTCCAAATTGTTTTTTTCCTCAGCTGGGGCACGTATCTGTCACTTCACAGACATGCTCATTAAGCCACTCTTGCCTGCAGGCCAGTCTACACATTTCTCACATCCACAGAGGCAGGATTTTGTTCACAGAGGTGTTGGGAAATCACACTTCTTCCTTTTGCATGTGTTCACATGTGCATCAGGCACACAGAGATGAAGAGGTATTGTGGGTACAGTAAACACCGCCTCTCCATTTGCAGTATTTCAGCCTTCTGATGGGGTAGCAGAGTCAACACCATGAGAGCTAAAACTACCAAACCCGAACCATGACTAATAAGTAGGAAATATCTGGAGAATGCATGAAAGCAAGTCACACGGCAATAGCTGCTAAATTGGTGTATTTTTACCCCAAATGCAGGTACAGCGACCATAAACCACACAATCCCTGTTGGCAGGTAGCTGTGGCACCTTGCCCTTTCTACCAAAGTGATTCAGGTTTTTTCAGCAAACTGTTTGCAGAGGAAGCTTACCCCAGTGCTAGGTCTAATTGTAAGCTGCAGACGACATCTACTAAAGAGACTCCTTTAAATATATTCAAGTAGTTAATATTTTTTCCTCCTTTTTCATATCATTACACAGTATTTTGTGGTGCTTAGTTTTGCCTTCCTCTGTGCAAAACGGCAAAGAGAAAAGAATTTGCTTTGGCAACCAAGAAACTAAAGAGAGAAATGCAAGAACCACAATGCAAAATTTGGCATCATTATCGTTTCATCTGTGACAATTTATAACATACTCCTGTAATCCAGTTGTTTACATAGTTACACCATCAGCAAGGACTCAACTAAGGAAAATAACTTCACATCTCAAAATAAAAAAATACTACAGATTCTCATTAGATATACATGAGCTGAACCACCTCTGTGCACTATTCCTTGCAGCAAGAACACAAGACTATCCTTCACTTACAAGAGTAACCAAAAATGTTTATTCTGAAAAAACTCCTAGGACAACTGGACTCTGCTCTCAGGACATGCCTAAGGAAGTTGCAACACCGTACTTTCAAACTGCAGTTGTCAGACAGTGTCATGCCAAAATGAGAAAAATAAGGTTACGTCTTTCCTCAGACTCGGTGCTTGTCCTTAAGAGACATATTAAATTCCTTCCAATTGTCTCTTAAAAAATGTGGGGGGGGGGGGGGGGGGGGGGGGGGGGGGGGGGGGGGGGGGGGGGGGGGGGGGGGGGGGGGGGGGG
>JAVJGJ010000047.1:102227863-102242488 GCA_035590215.1 Microhierax caerulescens
TGTATATATATATAACTCCTCCTATATTGAAGGATATACAAATTAACTCCTATATATGTATATATATATAACTCCTCCTATATTGAAGGATATACAAATTAACTCCTATATATGTATATATATAACTCCTCCTATATTGAAGGATATACAAAATAACTCGGCTGCAGGATGAGTTATGTATGTACGTAACTCGTGGCAGAAGACCAGACTCTGATTTTTAGCGGCTTCCCCACACTTTCTAAACTCAGGAATATCGGGAGCACGAAGCCTGATATTGCTCCTTCCCGGGGGCAGCCTCGGGGCACGAATCCCTTATTACGGGAAGAGCATTTTCAGCCCTTCATTGGCCTTTTCAGCCCCTAGAAATGGTAACAAAAGAGCTTTTCTTCTAATAGCGAGCAATGGAATTGGGTGTTAATGAAAACAAATTAATTCTGAATGGAAAATTCCTTCTTGTCTGTGTTGTGCCATTCTCTTTTTATAGCGTAAACCTACCAGATCTCTCTCTAGCTGCCCATACTTTTTCCAGGAAGAATAAATGAGGCTTGTTTCCAGAACTGTGAGCGAGAGGCATCTCGCCTGTCCACGCGCCCTCGGCCGAGGTGACTCAACCTTCTTCAGACCCTCTGTGCAGCCCCAGAAGGGCCGAACGCTTTGCTGCGCACCGTGCTTTGAAACACTGATTTTTCCTTGGGGTTTGGCCCCACATTTTTGTTATCCCCAACTCTCTCAGCTCCTTTCTCTTTCTTGTACGTTGTCATTATTTTATATGCCCAGAGAATCTGGTCAAGGCTCTTCCTTTTTAGCTGCAAATACAGGTTTTACTTTCCCTTTTGAGTCCTGCAGGAGCTCTGCAGAGCAGGCGATGGTTGGGCTGGGGACAGTGTCACCGCGGTTCATAAATGGAAGATGTTGGTGCAGAGGAGCTTCCTTGACCAGAGGTTGCACTGGGGGCTTGTGCCTGAGCCCACCTTTTCAAACCACGTCTCCCGAAAGGCAGCCTGGCGCGCAGGGACGCCGTGCCCCTGCCTCCAGCCAGACCTGGGCCACTTCGCTGCACCTAAACCAGAGGCCAACTGCGGAGCAGGACACCGGCCTGCGTGCTTTATTTTGAAATCCATAGTAACTTCAGAGATCGATGGCTTGATGTCACTTGCACCATGCAGAAGGAACTGGGGAGAGCCACTGGTGTGCCAGATGTGTGGCTGTGGAATCTGCCTTCTCCGTGGCCGCGTGGGAGCGGAGCGGTTGGTGGCGGTTTGCCCAGGATTTCTCATCTTCGGAGAGAACCGTGCTGCGAGCGCGGTCTCCTCCTGCAGTAAATCCTGCAGCGCTGGCTAGCAAAGCGCTGGCATTTCAGCAGAAGGCACTGCTGTAGTATTGGTTACAGAATTGTTCTCTCAACATCTTTTTCCTTAGGGGCAACGTGGCCTGAGTCCGTAGAACGGCCAGGGGTGGTATCAAGGATAGACTTGTCGGTTTGTGATTTTTTGGGGTTTTTACCTACTTAGATTTTCCGTTTAGTGAGGAGGGTGTAATTCCCCTTAGGACCAACTGTAAGCATCCAGGCTGTCAGTGCTGAGCTGGCGCTCCAAGCCCTCGGTGCCTCCGTCCAGCAGGCGGTGAGGTGGTGGTCCCGCTGCTGGCACCCATCCGTGAGGAGAAGCCACGCGTCCTCTGCCGCAGGGTGAAGCTCTGCGCAGGGGACAGGGACGTTCCTCGGGCTGAGGCTGCATCACCCCGCGTCCTGTGAGGACCAGGGGGGCAACTGCATCTGGCGTTGGGACCGGTGTCCTTCAGAAAGGTGGGAGGGAAGGAGCACGGGGGGTGTCTCGGTGCTGGTGCTTGGTCAGCCCCGGCCAGTTTGGAGGTGGGTGCAGGGTATGGATGGTGAGCTCCAGGAACGGGGCTGGTGTCCTGCTGACAGCTGCTTGCGTTCGTAGCCCTGTCTCCCTCCCTCTCCATCATCCTTCTGGCAGAAGGGTGTCCCTCTGGCTCGCTGCCTGTATCTAAGCACGTGCCTGTTGCCATCTCCCCATGTCTCGGTCCCACTGCGTAGCTGCAGCAGCTCCTCTGCAGGTCGAAGGTTCAGATCTGCCTCTTGGGGTGTGGTGGCCCTGGGTGGGAGGACATTTCACGAGTCCCCGTGGGATGTGTGAGTGTCCTTGTGTCACAGCACGGGGCTGCCAAATGGTTTTCCCTGGGATAGCCCGGGATCCCGTGCCAGCCTTGGCTGGCAGCGGCGCTGCTGTATTTCCTATCAGCAAGTCACCTGCTCCTTGTTGGAAGTGGTAAGTCTTTTCTGGCTTCATTTCAGCAGTGTATCAGGCATGTGTGTTGGCAGGCAACCTTCCTCTTTCTTGGGCTTTTGGATCACAAGGGGGGAGGATCAACCAGATGTCCTCAAAATCCTGCATATCTTGTAGCTATCTTGCAGCCAGCCTGGAGTCCAGCAAGGAAAACTTAGCTGCTCGGCTTGCGTCTGCCAAATCTCTCCCAGGTTTTGTAAAGATGGAACCATTTCAGATCCCTGCTCCTGCCCTGTGCGCTGGTTCTCTGGGGAACACGCGTGCCCCTGCCCGGGTGCTGCGGGCTGGCACCAGAGCCTGGGGGCCAGCGTTCAGAGCTGTGGGTACAGCCGTGCCCCTCTCCCCATCCCTCCTGCCCCGTGTTGCTGGGGTTTCTCCCCTGGGCTGCAGGCTGAGAGCAGGGTAAGGTGAGACCTTACTGCATCCACACGGAGGATCAGAAAGGTGCTGAGCTCATCCTGCAGGTCCTGCGAGCGCTGAACGTGTTTGACACTTCAGCTGGTTTTCCCTATGGAGCTAAGGAAGGGGATCGGAGCAGCATGGCTTGGGGGATGCCAGTTAATCAGATACAGAAATCATTTTATTTGCACCAAGCTTGGCATTTAAATGGTCACAGATGATAAGAAATAGCGAGTAGCGCTTCGTGGTACCTGGCTAAAATAGCTTAGCTGGAGTCCGAAGTCCAGACGTTGAGGTTTTTGGTTTCAGACCATCCACTTGGTCCAGGATCTTCCTTTGGAAAGAATGCGAAGTTCTGCGTCAGCGCTTGCAGCTTGTAGTTGCCGCAAAGACCCTCATCCTGGTTTTAGGATGGAGATTTTGATCTTGACCTGTGAGTCTGAGCACGCACTTCAACAGCATCTTAATGAGCTTATGGTTCGAAGCTATTTATTATCTGTTATAACAGGCCTTTTATTACACTGGAAGACTAATTTGCATTGCTTGTTGTAATTAACACTGTAAAATGTTTAAACAAAAGTACAGATAGAAATTAAATTCACAGGCATTGAATTAAATAGCATTAAAATAAACCTTTGATTTGTTTTTCTCCATTGGCAAGAAAGTGATTAGCTCAAATTAAATTTACGGAAAGCTCTCAACTTGGAATGAGTGATTTAATGAAAAAAAGGCATCCCAAACTGCCAGAGCAGCTTGAGGAAGAGCTGAGCTTTCACTTGCAGAAGGCTGTTGGAGGGAAATTTAACTGTTTCGGGTGGGAGAGGTACATGCCCCGAAAACCTGCGTCGGCCGCTGCCGGCAGGACACGTGCGGGCAGGACGGTGGCTTTGCTTTTCAGAGCCGTCGGTTCCATTTTTCCATGCTCTAGTAGCTCTTTTGGAGGCGTTGGGAGGGATTTTTATGGAGCGGGACAGAGATTTATTCCCTGTTCAGCTCTGCGTGCGGTGGCAAGTGCTGTGTCCCATTGCAGAGCACGATCTTGCCCAGTGCGGGCACTGGGTGCCAGCGCCGTGTCCTGCTTTCCCTGTAGAGGTGGCATCAAGGTGGGCAGATCAGGCAGAATCACAGGACCACTTAGGTTGGAAAAGACCTTTAAGATTGAGTCGAACCGTTAACCCGGCACTGCAAAGCTCACCACGACAGCGTGTCCCTGGGCGTCGCATCTACAAGTCTTCTAAGTCCCTCCAGGGATGGCGACTCCACTGCTCCCTGGGCAGCCTGTCCCAGTGCCTGACGACCCTTAGGGTGAAGGAATTTTCCCTAAAATCCCACCTAGCCCTCTCCTGGTGTGATGTGAGGTGGTGCCGTGCTGCCAGGCTGCTGCTCAGGGGCATGGGGTGTTGTGGTGCCCGAGTGGCACCTCGTGCGAGAGCAGCGTGTCCTCTGGGGTCACGGCTCGTCTTAGCTGAACGTGGGAATATTTTGCTCCAGTGCCTCAGGTTAACTGTCGATTCAGGTGAAATGGAAAAAAGATGGTGGGTTATTCTGGGGTCATTTGGGTGGGTTTTTTTGTGTGCCACTTCCCCCTCTCCACCACTGCCTGTCCTTGGGCAGGGCGGCGGGCACCTTCCTCCTGCCCTGCCAGAGCGTCACTTACGGGCAGGCTGTTCCATCGAGACGTGAAACATAGTTTGGAAAAATCAGCCGGTTCGCATCGCAGCTGATCCCTGAGCGAAGGGGGTGGGAGTCGTGCCGTGTCCCCTGTCCCTGGGGTGCTGGAGGTGGGGGGGCAGGGACCCCTGCGAGCGCCTGCCCACCCTCAGCACATCTCCTGCTGCAGGGTACGTGAGGTGGTGCTGGAAAAGTCTTTTTTACAATAGAAGAGGCTTGGACGTGTTCGTCCTCAAATGAAGTCCTCAAACCCCGGCTGTTTCTGCTCTGGTTTATGGAGCAAGCTTTGACAAAAAATTATATTGCGAGAAAATGGCCTCTTGGTAAGGTTTGGATTCTCTTCTATTGTTTTGAATTTTTTTGTTTTATGGCTGTGATTTGCATAGTTAGAACTAATTTGTAGCGTCTGGGACCAAGGCTCTGAGTTGTCCATGTGTTGGTATTGAGCAGCGGCAGTGATGAATGGGTGAGTACGTGCTCCCCAGGGTCAGGGCTGCCGTGATTTATGGCTTATAGACCTCTCTGGGACTGCTCCGGTCTGTCTGGCAGAAGGTTATGGGAGTCCAAAAGAATAACAAAGGTTGGGTGTAGCGTGTCTCTGCCTCTCCTTGGGTCTTCTGTGATGCTGGGGTTCGGAGGGCGGTTGGCAGCCGCGGGGAGATGCTCTACAAACCTGGGGGCGGTCGTTCAAACCCTGGTCGGTGGGGTCACGCGTCACAGGATGCTCAGCCACAGGTTCAGAAGAAGCTACAAGTAGTTAAAACTGAGGTCTGTCCCAAAGGTTAGCAGGATGGATATTTGGGTACGGATGAGGCGGGTTGGAAGTGGCAGGTCTTTGCCTGCTGCTGGGCAGTTCGATAGCGTTAAAATGGCATTTCCTCCAGCGATCCCTCCTGTGTCGGGGCGAAAACCACCATCGAGGACATGAAAAATGGAGAGTAAATGAACTAGAAGCAACTACAATTAAAAGCAAGTGGAAAAAAAAAAAAAAAAGCTAGCATGCACTGATGCCACGAGGAATGATGATGGAAATTATATTTTCCCAGGCAGGTCATGCACAAACTAGATTATTTTTTTTTTAAATTTTTTTTTGCCTCATTTTCTGTTACTCTGCAGCAGGTAGTTTTCCATGTTGGTTTGTTCTCTCTCTTTTTAACTACTTTTATTTTTAGATCAAGCTCATAGTGCTCCTCCATCCAACAGTTGCTTATCACTATTTTCAAAATAAATCTTTAAAAGTTCAAGTGTCGGTGCATTATCTGTGTTAATCTGGAAAGATTTTCAGCTGATACAAAATCTCTTTCAAACCCTGCCAGAGTATTCGGTAACCTTTCTTCTTTTTTTCTTTTTTTTTTTCCCCCCAGGCTCTTTGCTTATGTAGGCACTGTGTTTATGTGCTGTTCTTTCTCCAGATTATATTGTAAAGTCTCTTAGGCAACATATGACTTCAAGCTGGCGAAATGCATTTTGAACCCATGTGCGTGTTTTTGTTACAACTCTTTGAAACTGCATCACTCCCTCCTCGCCTGTGCTGAAAAACGGGCGATAAGCCCGTAAATCTGCCGATGGGTGGGTGTAAGTTAAGCTTGTTTAAATGCAATATGTAATTGCTTCTCACCCCAAAAACTGCTGGACTGGGTCCTGTAGATAGAGGCTCCGATGGCAAGGCACCGCGCGGGGCGGCGGGCTCCTCTGCCTTAACCGAGGATGCCGATTCCTCAGCAGAAGCTCTTTTTTTTTTTTTTCCTCTGACTACTAATTTTTTTCTAAATTTTTATTCTTATGTTTATTATAATGAAATACCTCCTTGCTCTCCATTTGATCTCTGCATGCCCCAACCACCCAATACACTTAAGAGGGGCATTGTCCCTCTACCAGAAGAAAGACAAAGATGACCTCAAGCTATATATATAAAAGCTCATGGTTTATGTCTTAAGTCCTTTTTTTTTTTTTTTTTCATTTGATTTGCGAAGAGAAAGCTAACCCTTCAGACACTGGGTAATGGAGCTTCTGAGTGAAATAACAATTAGTTTTGCACAAGTTGAGTTAAAATAAACTGGAAAGAAAGGGAGCCTTGCTAGCTGCGACAGTATCTGCTAACAGAGCGCTTTTCTGTTTTAAGAGGGGTTTGTCAGGCCAAAATTACCGATTATGAAGTAGGAATAAAGCTTTTTCCCCTCTTATTTGCACATTTTTGGTTTTTAGTGGCCTGGGCCACGTAAGGCCCTATTCTGGGGTCTGCAGCGTAAGTCTGCTAATCAGTTGTTAAGGAAAGAAAAGTTGTGAAATTAGTGAAGATGCAGGATTTGATGCCTAGAGTTTGATAATGGGTGGGTGTGGGTGTGTTTATTATCTTTGTAAACTTAAAAAGTTTTTTTGATAACGTGACAAGCTGGTGGTATGCATGAGGAGCAGGACCTTCATTTGAGATTTGTTTTTTCTTATAGTTTTTTTTTTTTTTTTAAGAGCAGATTCCCTCTCTGCCCGCTGCCGGTTACTCTGGTGGCACTGTGTTTGGAGGTGACAAGCCGGTGACAAGCCAGGAGCGATGATGCTGGAGTCAGGGGCACCGGGAGGGGTTTGGCCGCACTGGGAGGGGGTTCGGGAGCACCAGGATGGGGCTGGGGGCCTGTGGCACACTGGGGACCCCCCCCCCCCCCGATTCCTCAGTTACAGATGCTTTAGGCTCCACAGTTATTTTCTTACTTTCTTACTTATGTTGCAGTTCACTGAATGTAGAACCAAAATATTCGAGGGGGGGTGGGGTGGTAAGACACCACTGAGCTAATCTTTGTAACCTGGAAACCCTCTTTGTAACCTGGAAACCCATCGTGGCAGATGGGAGGAGAAAGCACTGCGTGCCATAAACATCTAAATTCACATCAGCCAAGGTGCCTCAGCAGGGCTGCGGACAGAGTTAGGGAGCTTAAAACATAGTAGAAGGTGAGGATAGTAAGTTCATTCATAGGGAAAGAACTGGGTCTTATAAGAGACCCAATCAATCTCACCTCTTACTGACTTCTTTTCAATAAAGGGATTTTTAAAAGTTTCTGCTAGGTGCAGGTGTGCACAGCCTCCCTTCTCCTCACAACTGCAAGTTGCACACCCCTGACATCAACACGCTTGTCTTTTCAGGATCCTACGGCAGCAAAATATATCAGCTTAACAACATAAAAAACAGTCTTTGCCAAAGCAAACCTCACATACAACAGGGTAAGAATGACAAGGAGAAAACACTAAAAGTGATCAGGAGTGAAATATTAATCTTTGGGTACAGTTTTCCAGTTGAAATACTGACAGAAATTCAGCTTGCAGACCGTTTTCAGTTCAGCCATTTGGTGCATTCCCAGCAAGCAAAGGTAGATGTTTCTGTACCGTGAAGAGGTTGTAGGAGAAAAAAGCCAACTCAATTTCATTTAATATGGGAGTTGTATTTTAGCAATAGATAATTCTTTGAGCTAGTCATCTTATTGGAATGTTTTATCAGAAGGGCCAGTAGCATTCTGTCACTGGTGTGTGTGTGTGTGTGTCATATTTCCCATGCTATCAGACCTTCATTTAAGTGAACTACTGGTTTGTCAGATCTCTGCCATTTCAGCTGAGTATTTCCATGCTGTAGATCACATCCTCCCTTCGACTCCATGGTGAGGAATTTCAGCCAAACTCTGTCCTTTTCTCATTTCTCAAGAAAGATAGGAGGTTTCTTTCCTGTGTTTGAATAAAGTGGTGCTAAATGTAGGCAAAAATGTCCAAGCTCACCTAGCTTCTTCACTGTGGATAGTGGCTGGAAGGAGCCCAAAGGCAGACATGGTTTCTTACAACATGTGGAAGAAGGTGCAATCTGGCCAAATGCGTGGCCCTTTCTGCTAGGGAGATGCCTTTCGCCCTGCTTGTGAAAAACTTCCAGATTCAGCCACGTGAGAAACGTGTGAAATTACCTAGTCCCTGCATGCACAGCAGATACCTCCCTGAAGTTTCCATACCCACTTCCCTCCCAGCTCCCACAGACCCCTGCAGACAGACGGGGAACGGCACCTCCCTCCCCCTTAGCTGTGGGGAAGTGTGTGCAGAGCAGCACAGCGGCAGGTAAGGATGGCAGGTGTCACAGGAGATGCTGGTACCTCACTCCCGTAGTACTGTGGGGTATCGCATTCGTTTTTATCGCAGTTACGGTACTGCTGTGCTGTTCGGGTATTGCCCATCGCGTCAAAGGGGGGTATGCCTAGGTTACAGGGGGAGATGAGGACAGTACCTCAAGGCACTGATGTTGTAAAAGGAGCCCTGGGTGAGTGAGTGTCACAGTCTAGAGTGGAGAAGAATCAAGTGCTGAGCTGGAAATACCTGTGCAAAATGTAAAGTGAGATTAAGAATCAACTAAAATTATGAATCAAAAAGCAGCAGCGATGGTGAGCAGGTAGTTAGGAAGAGCCAAATTTATTTGAGGGGCTGGGTAGCACAAGAGAGGAGCCAAAATGGTTGAGAATGGAAGGGGGCAGAGATATGTATGAGGAAGGAAGAGGACAGCCCTTGCTCTCTGCATCCTGGCCATAAACCCCAAATTCTTGATGGCGACTACTCCTCTGTTGTCAACAAAAATCACCTACACCCAGCTGCAAAGCAGTCCAGCCCCTTCTAGCACTGGTCCACGCAGACAATTAAAATTTAATGCTGCCAGAATCTCCATGTCTCTGTGATAAATGGAAAGATTTCAACCTTGCTGACAATCCATTTGTCAATATGCCATAGGATGGCATTTTCAGGTTCTTATTTTTAAAAGCTGAAACCTTTTTCACACATAAATTAAATTAAAAGAACAAGTGGGAAAATTCCATGTGATCCCACATTTAAGGTTAATGAGTAATGGGATAATTATAATGAATAATAAAAAGATAATGAGTGTTCACAGAGAAGCCCATTACAACTATGTAGACAAACATTACTCTGTAATTTTATACCTTTTGAACACTTGACTTTGCAACCTTAATGTTTTTTTAACATTGTTTTTGCCTGTGTAATGATATATAACAATCTCCAGACACCATCTGCAGTCTTCATATTTCCTTGATCTCTTTCAAACGAATTTTAGTGCTGGGAATGAGAAGAGGCAAGTGATTACCTCACTGAGCAACAGCCAGGAGATAGTGAGGGGTGCATTTGGTTGTTTCCTCTCTGCACGTTCATAATTTCTATCTCAACAGCTGGGACCACACTTATAAGGTCTTGGGATTGGTTTGTCTGCTTTAAAGCCTCTGTGTTTAAGAAAGTTCTGTCAAAATTTCTTGATTCTGCAGTTTGCTTCCCCCATTGGTCTAACAACCAAACCCAAGTTAATGAGGCTTCAGGACACAATTAAATATTTAATAGTTCAGTTAGGGTTGTGGCCAAGAGCATGGCAACAAGCATTTTCTTGATTCCTTTTCATCTGACACTGTGCCGATTACTTTAGTTCTATGTGCTGTCCTTCACTGCTGGACCCCTGCTTAGACATGGTACTGGGCATATTTTTTTAATTGGAAAGAGGCTTTATGGACTATCATCATATTTCAAGTTTACTGCTTGGAAAAGCCAATATTAATGAGGCTTGCTTTTCCATTTCTTCAGGCATTACATATTTTAGCTGCAAATGTCAGCTCTTAGCAAGTTTTTAGCTCTTGTTTCCAAAGTATCGTAATATTAATAAATGCCCCATAGGACTGTCCCAACTTCTTGTCACTCAAGCAACTCTGGGTCACCTGAAAGCCACTGCAAGTCCCTAAACATCTGCATCATTCAGACTGGAATCCTAATGTGTACCGTGTAGCAACCATCACTATGCTACCTGCATGCTTATATGCAGGTGGTTCTCTTGTCAGCTGAGATCTCTGTTTGCAATGAAAGAAAAAAACTGTTTGCAGTAAAGAGCAAGACACTTTGGGGGAGCAGCTCAGAGACTCGAGTACTTGTGAAGCACACGTTCTCTTTTCCAGGCACATGACCCTGAAGCAGTCACTGCATTCTGAGTGGAAAAGGGGAGTTAACACTAAATAATATTAGATAAGAGCCAATCTCTACTCAGCACTCTTCAAATGGCAGGACAAAAACATGTCTTAGCTGTAAAGTGAGAGATCAAGTAGGAGAGAACAGTAGCGAAGAATGACAGGGCAAATGAAAGACCCTCTCTGCATGCCTCTCTGAATTCTCTCTTCCATTATTAAGTTCTGGGCTGTAAGAGAAGGGTGACAGCGATCCTATGCTCTCACTGTCACGGCAAGTCATTCACTTGTTCTTCAATGTTACCATGGGCTGTAGACGAACTGCACAGAAATTCTGTCTCAAAGTTTATGGAGCATTTTAGTTCCCGCCTCCTTGCATGAAGGAAGCGTACAAACACCTAATTCAAGAGCTAGCCCTCTAACAGCGCTAACCAGCAAGGCAACCAACCAACCAAACAAGATCAGGTGATGTACTGCTACTTAGTTGTTTAAGTCCTATAAAGATGAATGAAAACAGAGACTCTAAATTCCAACACACTGCTTTGAAAAGGACCGTCTTGAAGGTCTGAACTGAAATGATGGGCGGCTGTCTCTGTACAACCACTTACAGACACGTAACCCGTGATCCGAGTAGGCCGGTAGATGACAGCGTGCCGTTGCACACTTCAGTCCCGCAGGACTGTCTGGAAGCAGTTTGACCCAGTTCAGCAGAACTTAAACGTTGCAACTGTTTCCTGAACCAGCTATTCGAAAACACTTCCGGCAGCGGACTTCGCAAGCTGTGCACCCTGCCGCTTGCTCCAGCTCCCCTAGGAGCCACAGCGCCTGTGGCTCGGCTCCTACGTTGCTCCAGCATACCCTCAGTGCTCAGCCCCCAGCGCTGGCCTCCTCCTCTGAGCTGGCGGTTGTTGCACGCCTGCCAGCATGAATACCAGTGCCTTTTGGCCAGGGAAGAGGTGTCATACCAAGCCTGGGATTTCTGGAATATGATACTAAGATTTCTGCATTAGCCTGATGGAGCTTCTAAAATTCCACCTCAGTCGGTTTATATAACACAAGAGAAAATATGTTAAAAGACAAGTTGCAAAGTAAACAGCTAAATTTCTGGAGGACCAGAATTAAGACTGCTTATTCCCCTCTTGAGCCTCTTCATTAAAGTAAAATCTGCAGAATTACATCTAATTCTAATGTCAGGGCCCCTTACCTTGTTCTCAGTGTTGGATGGGCATTGCTAACCGAATGGCAAAATATTTCATATTTTATTTGCTCATCATTTTTTAATGCCATACCATATTTACTGTACGGCATTAAAACTCTGCTCTGAAGACAGAATTATTAATGTTTGCGTAGAGTTTTGAGCAGGTGTTTTTCACTACAGTGACAGCGTGCTTTATAACACATGTAAATTTATCTTCCTAACACCTGAGAAGATAGAGAACTATGTTCATCTCCAGTTAGCAGATAGGCAACTGACACACAGACAAAATTAACTAAAAAGTCAGCACTGGGTTTTGCTGTATGTTCTAAGGAAGGGCCCACATTTTCAGAATACTGTGCATCATATAGCACAGTGCTGCTCGAAGCCCAGGCTTCCACCAGGAAACACATGCTTACTGGTCCCAACTCGTACGTAAACTGGGGGCTTCAAGTAAGCCATCCCCTGACATGGCTACTCTACACCATTAAAACCTGCAGCTCCTTCTCAAACAGACCTTGGCCACAAAGCTAAGAGAGCGGCCAGTAGCCACAAGCCCTTCCTGTCCCCCCGATGGGCCAGCCCACCGAAGCACAGCAGGGAGCCCTGTGGATATCCCGGCAGCAGGGACCTGCTGAGCCTTGGCAGGCGGGTGCTGCTCCACGCCTCAGACCCGCGTGCTAATCTCAACCTTCTTGCTCAGTAAACTTAATCCTACTCTTACAGCAACTGAAAAGAAACATTTTTAATAGGAAAGGATGGGAAACCTTAACAATAAGCAGTTCCATCAATCCTTTTCTATATATAAAATTAATGATACTGAATTGTAAAATTATCAGAGAATGAAGCAATAATTTTACGAAATAGAGAGCTAAAATAGACTCCAAAGGATTAACATCCACAGTAGATTATCCCCTCCATACTAAATTGGGTAATGGATTTCTCTCAATAGGATATTTCTTTATAGCTGAAGCATGAGATAGTCTTTTTTAAAAGATCTGTAATATCTTACTTTACATATGCTTTCTGTTTTCTATTGCTATTTGCTACAGTCATTTAAAACTAGTGATCTTGACTGATGACACAGGCACGTATTCTTGTTGAGATGTTTTAATATATTGGGGAGGAACACACAAGCCACACATGATCTCGTTTAGAAAGATAGAGCAGAGTTCTCCGCTTGAAGATTTCTGGATGCTACGGAGTACAGTGGGACTCAGGTAAGCAAAAATAGCATTGTGGTTAAGATATTGGACTGCACTTGGAAGACATCTTCTGGTTCCTGGCTTTGCTGCAGACATCCTGTGTGTTCTTGGATAAACGCCTCTTGTGAGGCTAGTTTCATTTATGTGCTCATGTACGTAGTAATGAGCCTCATAAACAGCCTATAAATATAATCACTTGAAATAATTTTTAAGGTACAATCTCTCATACTCAGTGAGGGATTTCATGTTCTCTTGGGAAAAGAGAAAGTGTTTGCTAGGCTAAAGGCATGAGACGGGTTTGGATCTATCTCAATTTCAGTGGCATCTGTGTGCACATTTAAATTTGGCATCTGCAGACCATTATGATAAAAAAGAGTCTGCATTATTTGCACTATTTCTCATTTTCTTTCTTGGACTGGGATTGTTCCTAGTTACAGGAATTCAGACTGTAGCAAGCAAGAAACACATATATAGATGATGCTATCTTTGAAGTATGCACTGGCTCTGTGTCCTTTTTGTTCAAGATTCTTGGAAGCATCCTGTAAAAATCTCTGTGCATGCACGACAGTTGTTCTTATTCACACAGAGCTACCGAAAATCACAGACTCATATGTACACCTCGAAGTTACACACCTCAACATGCACAATGTGTGTAGCTATCCAGTTCACAGCTTCACAGGAAGGGTGGTCCTAGAGCAAATGCAGACCTGCCAAATCTGCTAGCTAGGGTGGTGTTTCACTATGGTGCTAACTACTCCTTTGCTGCGTCAGGGGCTTTGTTGCTGCTCTGGCAGCCTCTGCTACAGACATCCAGAAATCCCAGGTAAACAACTGCTGCTTGCAGCCAGTCTACATCAGGCGGGCAGCAAGTGTAATACACCATGGACCCTGGGACTAGCCAGCAAACACAAACTGTGCCAAGGTTAGACCATCATAGTACATCCAGTTTTGTTTCTCAATCCTTCTTCAGCATCTTCCTTTTCAACAAGAATGATCTCCTCCAACATACATCTTTACATAGTTGTTGACCCTCTGTGGCTTAGATGAAGCAAAAAGTAATGGGAATAAGTAAATTAAACAAGTAGATTTTTAAGTCTTTATCTATTGTCTGCACCTACCACCTATGATTCTGTAAAAATACAGCCACCCGCTTTCCAAGGTAGACATGCCTTACTTGGGATATGTCACTATAGAAACTTTTTTCTTCTTTTTGTTTTTTTAACTTTCCATGTCCAGTTAAAAAGCTATGCACAAGCAGTCATTTCCGTATGGATTATTTACAGGCAAAATGGTGTCTGTGTTTCTGAGTGAAAACTCACCCCATCAGGAATACGTTTGCCATAAAGCAGAGCTTCATATGAAAGTGTACCTGAAGACACTCTTGATGATAAGCTAGGAGCTAGCATTTATTATTCATTTGTAAAGTAACCATTGTTCCCTTAAATCTCTATAGCATTCCTTGCATCATGTTACTGTTGTCAAATAACTAGAAATGTCAATACCTTAATGAATCAGCCTACTACTAAATAGCCTAAGATTGTTTGAATACCAAAAAAAAATGATCAGTTCCTAACATAAAAGGGAGCAGGCAAGAAGACAAAATTAAGGACATAAGCAAAAGATACCTGCTATCTCCAAATGAAAAGAATCTGTTTAGATGAGATGCAATGCAGCTAGAAAACCTCTGCCCGCAGCTTTTACAAGAGCTGATAATTCAAATGTGATCACTTATACATGCAAAGAAAAAAGCAAGTACATAACCACTCTGTTAATTTATTTCCCACCACTGCCGTGCCTCCCGTGGGGCGGGGCGGGCGGGGGGGGGGGGGGGGGGGGGGGGGGGGGGGGGGGGGGGGGGGGGGGGGGGGGGGGGG
>JAVJGJ010000047.1:102242588-102253806 GCA_035590215.1 Microhierax caerulescens
CCCCGACCCACCCCCCCACCCCCCCCCCCCCGGATGGGAGCCCTAGTGCATTATAGTTACTGAAGTGAATTCCAGTTCATTTAAGGGCAAAGGTATGTTTCTGGAACTACCCCTGCTGTCTGGTCTGTCAGAGAATTAACAGCCTCAGCAATTAGGAACAGAGCCTTACCAAGCAGCATCCTTTTGTAAGAGAAAGGAGAGAAGACATGAAATGAAGAACCAGTGCCCTCTCTCCTTGCCTTTCAGGAATGGTCTGAGCTATTAGTTAAGTGCCTCGGCACTGGGATGTCTCAGTAACAATAAGGCCTGTGGCAAAGCAAGAATCTTGACACTCCCAAGAACTTGTTAATTTTGGCAAGTAAGTTATGTCTGGGGAGCTGAAGTGGAGAAAATGAGGATGTAAAAATGTCGCATTGCAATATTATAACATTATGAATAACATTCAGAATGCCATCGGATACCTTCCAGAAGACAACTACTGCTACAGAAAATAAATAAATAAAAAAAATGGCTCATATTTTATTAAAGCTGAGGACACAGTGACAGCTCAACAGTAAACTGTATGTAACAATTACTCAATTACAGGTTTTACAGCAAGCTTGGATAGTTTTGCTTGTATCCTTTTGGCATTCTTTTTTTTTTTTTTCTTTTTTCTGTAATGTAATGACAAGGGCATTGCTCATGTTCACTGAAATACCTCCAACTACATACAAGCTGTGATCAGTATCACATTTACCACTGTCTCACAATGCCCCTATATTGCTATTTTCTAATTTTGAGGGAAATACATTTAACATACGTGCACAGAGTAAATCCAAAATGAGCCTTAAATAATCTTGTTCAGGGCAACAGAGAATAATGACTGTGTCTTCAATGAGGGGCATAATTACAACAAGCTGTCAAAGGAAACTTAAAGAAGGTTTTGGGGCAGGGGGAATTAAAAGCTATTTACCTCTATCAAAGCAGAATGAATAAGGGTAATGAGTAATAACCCTGAGAAAATGACAACAAAGGGGAACATTCTCAGCACCATGAGTGGGAAATTAATCAAGTCCCTCTTTTGTTAACAGGTGCTACACAATAAATTCCCTGTGTTCCACCCTGAAAAAGCATCCTTAATATCAGAAAAGAAAAAGTTCTAAGAAGTAAACAAGAAAAATGCTACCTTGTCCTTACAGTGCATCGTTTGCAAATGTCTCAAAGCACCTTTCCATTAAATACAGTAAAAGAAATAGCAAAGCTCAGTACCTTATCGCATTTTGATTTAAAATTGTGGAGACAATACAATGTCCTAAATTAACCAGCAGGCAATGGAACCATGACTGTGAGATCCATTAGGACACCACCAAATGATTTTCAGGAAACTTTATGTAACAGCTAACCCGTGTGCCTACTGGAGATCGGCAGACTTGGACATCTTGATTACATCTACAGCACCTCGGCCCCCTAAGCCAGGGAAAACTTAGTTCAAGTCACAGCAGCACAATGCAGTTGTGTAAACAGAAGACCGAAAATCATGAAACCCTTAGTTCTGAAATGGGATCCAACTGTGCCCCTTTTTCCTGTCCACAAAAAAGTTAATGAACCAACCTAACTCACCCGCCCTCTTCTCCCTCTCTGGCAGAAATAGTGGTATATAACTACCAGTCTCAGTGAAGTGTTGGATGGATTAAATAAATTAACGTGGATGGATTAAATATGTTCACATCTTTAACACATTCTGAGGAAGAAAATGCATTAAATATTATTGAAATAGTGAGCAGAAGATCTTTTCAAGGGGGAATTACTAAATTTCCTTTCTTTATATATCAATTACTCATTAATGCAGCAAAACAAAGAAAGATTAGATTTGACAGTCCACAAGGAATCATTTTCACTGTTACATATGCTCTTAATTTGACACTACAAATAAAAATGTTTCCAAACCATTCCTGAGGGCTACAATTTTAAGACTTTCTGTGCAAATTATTTTCTCTAATGTCCAGTCCAGCTTAGTCTTGTATACTTATATATACTTAAGAAATTGGCATGCACAAAGCATGTTACTGCTATTCCTTGTAAAATTATTTGAGGACAATTAGTTTAGATGCTTACTCAATTCAAGGATTATGAAATACGTTTTGCACCTCTGCACCTTCAGATTTATCTAAAAATCTAAAAAAAAAAATCTAAATCTTTTTATTAAAATAAATCAAAAAACCCTGGAAAACAAAGGCCGCTCCCAAGCAAAAAGCCAAGAGTATTAACTGTTCTGCATGAAAGAGCTAATGTGAATGCCTGAGAGATCTGTGTTTTTTCATGAAAAGCTATGAAAAAGGCAGATGAAGGTGGTATATCAGATCATAAAACCATGAGCTTAACAAGTTCAGGAAAATGAAACACAAGAGGGACACCTTGCCAAGATAATTTTTCTCTTTATATCGCCTATCAAATTTTAAAATTGCAGTAATTTAAGGTTAAAAAAACAAACCCAACCAATAAAAAAAATAAAACAAACAACACCTTTTCTTCACTTTTCCCACTTAGGCAACTGCTGTAGTTGTGGCAAGGGATGTAGGTAGCTGAATGCCAGTAGCTAGTATCAATGAGACTGAATAGGAGGGTGGCATTCAGGAAAGACCCTCTAGGAAGAAATGAGCTGTGTGAGGAAAACGTGAGAACCCTTTTGCAGAATTCAAGGCACAAAATTACATTTGAATTTTGCTCTTCTTTTGGAAGCTATTTGGAAATAAATAATGCTTTCTAGTAACCATAAATAATTGTTTTAAATGGAAGGAGAATGGTCCTGTATAAGCAATCTCAGTGTCTAAGACCAAAGAGAAAGAGAGGGTTCTAAAAGGCGCAAAGTCCAATTTACTCTCAAGCCAGGCACATTCTTCCTCTGTTGGCTTTGGGAAGTCTTCCCCAAAAAGCTTTCAGAGGGGTTTTTTGATATGCAGTTTTGCTTCATGTTGAACAAATATAATTAAAAGTAATGATACATGACGTGAGAGTCATGGGACTTAGATAAATCAGTGGACTTACACCAAGTTATTCTGTCTGTGCATTTGGCCCATAAGCGAGATTTCACAGGAACATACACAAGCGTTATCTTGCATATTAACTTGCTCTGTTTAGAATATGACAGGAAAGTTGATCCAGTCCCACTGCATTTTTGCATGTCTTGAAGCACAGGAAACGAAATGTCCTTTACCCAAACTACATGCTTAGAATACATCCAAACTTTCTGTGTGTCACCAGCCATGCTGAGCAGGCAGGTCTATGATTTCTAATCTAATCAGCCTTGGAGTGATTGTGATACCAACAGCTGTGTCTGAGCAATTGGAAAAATAGATACAGAACAAAGGGGGAGACCCATCTCAACAGGGCTTCTCCCTCAAGTGCATGAACTCAGCTTCAGTGGAAAGTATAAATATTTCATTCACTATTTTGTACTGTATTTCTCCTGTGATTTGTGCTCCAACTACTTTCTTTGAAAGGTACATTAATGTCTCCTTTTAACAGCATCCCTTCTAAACTTTTCCCCTTGCTTAATGGGCCTGAAGGGATTAAACCCTTAGCTAAAAAATGCATCTGTTGTACATAACATCACAGTATTAGACTATCATAATACCAACTCATTTATTTTCATTTTGTGGAAGTATACCTTCCCTTGAGAATGATGCTACAGGGTATATTTCCTTCCTGATGCTTCCTTTCATGTATTGTGTGATATTAAGGAGTAACACTTGTATTCAGACATCAGAAGCCCAAGGCCTGCTTTTTACCTTGCATTTTGAGGCCACATTATACCAGAAAGATAGCTAGGCTGACTAGGAAAGAGCTCCAGAAATCCTGCCTGTCTCAGAGAACAACTGCTGCATGTTCTTTGTGCTTTTCACGGTTCTGGACACTGACCAGACAGAACTGACTTAAATTTGCTTTTGGTTTAGGCAACTTCCTTGTGCATAAATTAGAGAAAGCTGAGCTTAACAGTGAGGTCAGGTGTGATCTCACTGCTAGAACACATACAACAGTCAATATCAGCACAAACAACGGTGCCATTCATCTGGTATTGGGTAAGGCTTTATCTACGCGAAGTTACAGCTATAGCAGTCCTTTGGTTTTGCATTAAGTGGAATTCCCTGCAGGGAGTGCTCACAGTCTCCGTCACACACAAAATCAAGACCTGGTAATTAAAATAGCCCTGAAATCACGAAATCTGAGGGACTACAGTTATCAAAACTAGTAACTATAATTGTTTACTTTAGTAACTTAGCTTTGGTAAACAAACCAAAATTTTTAGTTCATCTGAATGGGAAGATGTTACTTCATCTGTAAACTAACATAACATTAAGCCAGCTAAGAGAAATTGTGTGTATTTGGTGGTCAAATCATAAGGGTCTTTCATTTCCTAAGCAGATACACAATGGTTCAGTGGGATTTTCAAAAAGCATCTGGACACTTCTCCAGGGTACATCTGTAGATATACCCCAGATTCTCCAGGTAGAATCTGGGCAACTGCACGTCTTCAATCACTGGCATATAATTTGGCTGGTTTATCCCCTTTCATGCCTATATGTCAAAGCCTACCTGACTTCCCAACACATTTCTAATCAGTATAGTAATGGCAAAAAGTATTGCACATATGTTTGGAGATCAATAAGTTCTTTCAATATTTTCTTTGAAAGAGCACAGGCATAGTGCAAAGCATTTCCTAGATACCCACAGAGGTAAACTCTGCTGGAGATACGGCTGCTTCAGGTGACAGTAGGAGCAACCCTCAAACCTGGGCGCAGCTTTATCTCTTCTCAGTGAGAGGTTAAACAGACAGCTTTCTCTCATTGCCACAATAAGCAGGATACAAAACAGTATTTTGGAGAGAATTACAAGGAGGCAATCACTTCTATTTGTTATATAGCACCCTTACATAGCATCAGGTAACATTACACACGTGCTGGCAGCATTTAGGACAGAAATACGTGAAGATAGAAACAGTATAGTACCTTTCGCTTTTAGTGGGAGAATTATCCTACTAGGGGGGACCAAGAGAATGACAATTACCTCAAGCATTTATGTGGATCTAAAATGCATCCATCACCTACCCAACAGCAACACGGAGTAGCTAATACACTGGACACTTCCTGCTAGGACTTGTTGAAAAGAAATTAACAGTTGTCTCTAATATTTCATTAAGAAATTGAACATTTCCAAACATGCCAGGTTGTCATACTTCATCTTGTTAGCATACTGTGAAGAACTTATGCGTCGTGATATAATTCCACAAACTCACTATGGGGAAGGATTCTAGTTTTGTAAAGAAATTGCAGATGTTGCATGTTGAAGGATAAAAACATAAGATAGCTACTTTCCTATTAGAGTGAGAGGAAGGACAATCTTAGGCAAAATTTTCCAGGGGCAGTTCTGAAGAAGGAGTTTGTTGAATTGAGTGGAGAAGAGTGTTTAATTCTCCAAGCTAACATGATAGCAATCAGGAAGAAATACAGAGCCAATGCTTAATGGTTCAAATGGAGATGTTGGCAAGGAGCTGTTTTGGAAAGAGACAGATCTGCAGTGGTTTTGACTCAATTTTAGTCTATGTTGCACTGAAAAGTCAGAGCACTAGGAGTAAAAATGTACCAAATTTTCCCAACTGTTTCTTCATGCTAGCCTTTTACATGATCCTGAACTCTTCCAGGTCTAAGGGCAGTCATCAGTCTTACCTTAAGTGAAATTTAAGATGTCTGTTAAATAACAAAGGCAGAGGATGGAGGGGTAGGAGAAAGAGCCGTTACTTCTATCACTCACTCAGAAAGTAGATTATACAGCCTGCAGTAAGTTTTCAATGCAACAGACTTCCTAGAGTACACAAGTGTGTTAATCAATACTTCAAATGTGTCTAAGTGTATAACAGGCTTCACTTTTTGAGAACTCCTATTATCCAAGAGGAGGGTTAATGAATATTAGCACAAAGCAGAACCTACGGTTGCAAAATCCTAAAATGACAGGGAGAGGAAAATAACACCAACTTGGAATCACCACAGGCTTAGCCACTGAATGATGCTGTGAAGGGCACAGTCCCTGTTGACTGAAACTAGAGATGAATTCAAGCCACACAAATTCCAGCTCAGTTTCAGACTTGCCATTATTTTTGCAACCCTGCACAAATCAGCAATCCTCTGTGACTGGACTGCCCTTGCTGTCCTTCTTTGTGCCAGTGCAAGCAGTGGAATAGTCTGCTCTGCCTAACACGTGGAATTACTGAGAAAGAAACCTATGCTTCTTACCCCTTTCCGTGACTTCCTTGTTTACTGAAAAGTTTTTTTTCTATTAACAAGAAAAAGTAAATGCATTTGACTTCCGTCTCGCAGCAATGTATGGTTGCATAATATTTCAGTCTCGTCGGCTTTCCCAGTTGTCTTTCATCTTCCTTGCATAGCATCTGTTTTTCAAAGACAACATATTCTCCACTGTTGTCTTGGGACAACACTGGGACATCTTCCCCGAGGAAGACATTTTCTTGCTGTTTTGCCTTGTGTAAATTAGCAGTGACATCCTCTGAGATTCTTGCTAAACCTTCGGGGCCAATTTTCCTTTGTAAGGTGTCTGACTAAGGTGTCAACTGTGTTTTCGCACTGGACAGGCAACACATACTGTTTTGCTGGTGTTTTCATTATGCTGAACTATACAAAAACCAAGGGACAGTGTGAAAAGCAAAGCCTAACAGTACCGTGTTATTAATGTCAGCATCTGAAATACTTTCATGTTCATTTATCTCAGCATATGGACAGGATACCTGAGTCAGGGTGGCAACTGTTACATAGATTACTCTTTTCCATACCACCAATACATACCCAGCAAAACCATACAGCCCTATTGCGCAACTTTGTGGTCTGTTTTACTTCACCCTGAGCTGATATTTTCCATTTATTTTTTGACATCACAGTATATATAATGTGGAAACTCCTGAGACCAAGAATTTGACTAGAACATTAAAAAAATGACATATTTTGGTTCTTCCTCCATTATAGAGAAATGTTCAATTAGAAATCAACAAAAGAGACCAAATCTTCAATGCTTTGTATCTGGGCACTTTTAGAAAATTGACCCATTTTGTACTGCCTCTTGTTAAGCACTGAGGATTAAATTCGCTTATCAGTTTTGAAAATATGGATGCGTCAATCTATCAAACTCCTTTTACATCCATAGCACTATCCACACATTTAATAAATCTGAGATGGGTCCAAGACTATATTGATCTTCAAACACTGGCTGTGTATATTAACTGCCACTTCTTTTTTCAGAGTGTATTTCACTCATTGACAAAGTAATTGGACCACTGGGTAGGTATAATGCTACAGACATGATTGTTTCCACAGAAAGCCCCTTTCTGATTACATTTTAAGTTACTTTACCACAAGCCTCTTTCATCAATAAGTGTTGACATTTGTGCAGCAACGGAGGATTACCTGAATTATGTAGAAAAGAAATATATGAAATTACCATTACTTGTGATGGCAGGCCAGAAGAGCTATAAAAGCAATAAGCACCTGAGTCAGGTAAAAAGTTTGAATATGTATGTAATATGAGAATATTGCCAGTCATAAGTACTCTGTTCTAGTCAAATCTGCAATAAACACCACCACCCAGGCTGAGTTTCAACTTGTCAAACTGATCAAAACCAAAGTTGTGCATGTGAACTGAAAAGTAAAGGAAAAAAAAAAAAAGCTCCATCAGGCAGTAGTATGTAGTTCACCTTTCAAGTAAGGAAATAATGACTCTGCATGCATGCCTTTCTGCAGGATGACGACTGCAATTTTTGTGGAGTGCAGAAAAGGTAAGACCCTGGAAGTTAGATTTGGTTTCTTATCCCTTAAGTTGGCACGTAACAACAGCTGTCCTAAGGATTACTAACAGGAAACAAAGGCTGGAAACTCTGCAGAGATTTCAAGGTATCACAGAAGCTGAAGTTGAAAAGACTGAATCAGTATTGGGTCAGTCAAACCAGCATCCCTCTCACTGCAGGCACAGCATCAGCTCAATTTCCTTCGCACTGAAAGTCAGGAATCTCCAGGCAGTGATGTTTGCCGTGCTTCAATAGGAAGATCATTTCATTATACTGCTAGGGTCAAATTCTAAACTCTGATGTATTAATACAAAGATACTCCATCAAAAGCAGAACAACTGCTTCAAATTATTATATAAAAGTAAAATTACTATTTTTACTTGAATATAAGGAGACAATTATTTTTATTTATTTCCACATGCACTCTTTTTTTTTTAAGAGGGCAAGTATGACCTTGAATTCAAGGAGAAGTGAACATGTTTATATCCTGTAACAGAGAAACTCAGCCTTCCTCCATCTTCCTCTGCTCTCCCATCAGATCCCTGCCTGATTTCACAACTCATGATCATTGCTCTCCAAACCCTCTCCCTCCCAACCCCCTTTTAAGTGCTGAGTGAGAGAGACAGCAGGAGCTGGAGCCTCCAATGAAATCCTACAAGCCTACCTCACACAAGGGCAAGTCAGATGCTGAGCAGCCAGATCTTGCTGAATTCCTGCTGGCTGCCTTGCACAGCAGCAAGACAGTGCAAAACAGCTGATTGACAGTGACTGGCTCCTGCCTCATGCATAGATAAGACACTGCTCAAATGTAAGGCCATATATATTGTAGAAAATTTCCTTGAAAAAAAAAAGATTCCCTTAATGTTCAGATTAATATGGCAGAATTGAGGATTTTTGCGTCCTTTTGATTTGGATTTGAAAACTTTAACTTACATTTTGGGGAAGCTTCATGAGGTAAAACCCCATCTCCTCATTCCACAGTCTAAAACCAATAAATTCACATAAACTTGATTAACTTCAGAAGTCATTCAGAAATTGTATTTGGCCAAATGAATATGCAGTTTCCATCATCCTTCCTAGTTAGCTAGTTAAGTAACCAATTTTTTTTCAGAAGGACACATTTCACATTACTCAACTACTCCTGTTGCTCTTGTCTGTAAGTAATTTAACAAAGAATAGGTTCCCTAGAAATAGTCATTTAAATTGACCACCAAGAGTAATACATTTTTTCTTCGTACATATACAAAATACAATACTTTCCTAAAGAGGAAGAGGGTAATCAATTTTATTTCAGCACAAATTTCACCCAAGCTATATGTCTGTAAAGTCAACATTCCTACTACTTTCCAAACAACTTCTTTTACAAATATCCTGTATTTACTGTACCTAGGGATCATACCAAAGCTTTGAAGTGATTTCATACAGCCAGCCACTAGCCTGAAAAAAATCATTTGCAAACTTCAGAAGCTATAGAAATTCATCACTTCTTTTAGACGATTATATAGCTAAGATTATACAAAACAAATTTTAATTATTGCTAAAGAGCAATAGAAGTGTAAATTCAAGCTGCGTCTCACAGAAAAAAAATTAAACAGCCTATAAATAGTATCTCAAAATAAAATGCACTAGCTACGCTGTGCTAAAAATAAATGATCCTGCTATTATTCTAGTGAGAGAGTAGATACAGCTCATGACTACATAGCTACCACAAGAAATCCTCAGTTTTGCTTGTGGAAAAGGACAAAATAGTGATTTCTGCTCTGTGGTAACATATCCTCTTCTCATTTTAATGGTAGTCAGACCACTGCAAGATATCCAAAATACATAACTGCCAATTCAGGCAACAGTTTTAAACCCACCAAGACGTTAATTAAATGTTTCTTCCCAGCAAGCATAAATAAACCATGGAACTTATTGCTAGAAGATAGCAAATAGACCAAAAGTGTGGAAAGGCTGACAAATCTTCAGACCGTCAGCAGTTACAAAATACTATGATTTACATATAACTGGGATAAGGAAGTCATATGCTGCCAAGGCTGAAAACTGCGTTAGTGGAAAGATCACTACATAGGCCCTATTCACAGCCTGCACTCTGACCTCTGGGCTGGCCTAAGCCTGCTTGGGTGCTCCTGCATATCCACAGGCATGGCCAGGAACTTCTCTCCACCACTCTGCAGGGCACATGGATTAGGACATTGTGGTTGAATTGACCTTGCTCTCTCCTGAAGCCCCAGGACGTCTGAGAACACTCCTTTCAAACTGAGAACAGAGGTAACTGATAGACCAGACCACTACACAGTAAACATTTTGGAAGCGATGGAAATAGGGAATTGGTTGGTGACCTGCTAGGAAAGAAAGATTACGATCTGCCAAGGACTAAAATTGTGATCAGAATATAGGGCCTGTTTTGCAATGTGATTTAGCCAAAATCTGGCCCATACAGAGTAACTACAGTCTGTAATTAATGTACACTTTGTTTATTATTTATTTTATAACTTATTTAATTGCAAATTTTATTTAGTTATTTCCCTCTAATTTAAATAAAAAAAATAATCCTTTTCTTTCACATACCTACCAGCAGGGGCAGTTGTCTACCTCATTGAACATTTTATTACCCCAAAATGAAAGGGAAGGAAGATAATAGAAGAGATGAAAAATGTTTACTTGATGTGACAATGCTCTATACATACTGGTAGTCTTCATACTTTAACAAGTTTACATACTTTAACAAAATTAAACCTAACTTTTTGTCCTAAAACTAAAGACTTTACTGTATTTTAAATTTATTCAGAAAAATATCATAGGAATAAGCATGTCTTTTTCTTAAAAAAAATAAGAAATCCTAAAATACTTTTAAAAAACATTTCTTCTCAGATTTCAAGCTATTTGTTACACTTGAAGGCAGTTCTATATACACTCAAGAGTTACTGATGACTAATGAAACATTTCATTGGGAGAAGACAAAAGTGTTTTCAGTTCAATTGTTTGTTCAGATGAGAGGTTATCAAGTGAGTTGGCACCAGCTGAAGTAAAACCTCTGAAGACACTGAAGTCCTTCTACCATCTTAGCTATTCAGTTCCTAACCCTTCATCCCATGGGTAGCTTGACTTCAGCTTCCATGCAACTAAAGGGCTATTGCAGCCCTTACTGCTTGAGGCAGTGTCTCTTCCACTTCAAACACTACAGGAAAGAGGCATTTCACACCCAGCATCGGGTCCTGCCCCTGGGGAGGGACAGCCCCTGCACCAGCACAGACTGGGGGTGGCCTGCTGGGGGGCAGCTATGCGGGGAAGGGCCTGGCAGTGCTGGGGGACAGCCAGTTGCCCGCGGGCCGGCAGTGGCCCTGTGGCCAAGGAGGCCGACGGGACCCCGGGGTGCGTTAGGGGCAGCGT
>JAVJGJ010000047.1:102266585-102299139 GCA_035590215.1 Microhierax caerulescens
TATAAAGAACACCACCATGGAAAACTATAATTAAAATATTCACAGCCCCCCCCCCCCCCAAAAAAAAATAAAAGCAAATCTACAAAGGAGTGATGCTTAGGGCAGGTGTCCTTGCAGGAAGCATGTCTCCTTTCCCCCAAAACACAAATATCTGTATTTATGAGAACCTGATACAGCACAGAAAAAAAAACCAAAAACCAACACTAGTTAAAAGCAAAAAACTTAACTAACCAACCACCTTTCAGCTAGAGGTTCTGGTCATTGGGAAACATCTCCATCACCTTATAGTTACAGGTTTTAAAACAAAATTAAACACTGCTTAGTTACATACTTGGAAGAATATAGAAAAACAGACTGGTTTGACAGATAATGCACCAACTTGAAATTAAAGAAAATCAAAGCCTACTGCCATTCTTTTCCTTCAGCAGCTGCACAGCCTTGGGTAAGATCCCTTCTCTCAGTGCCCCTGCTTCCCTTCCTACCTTCCATCCCATCTAGTTACATACTTTGGGACAGGGACCTTCTTTTACAGTATGTTGGTACAGTTCTGAGGTTGATAGAGTCCTTATCCAGGAAAGTCAACAAAGCACTGTGATGAGTAGGAGAAACACCCTGAGTAGCAGAAAAAACTAAAGCCTGGTTTCTTGCAGACTTCTGTTTTCACTCTCACAAACTCCAGCTCCCTCCCTCATGTGTCCTGTGGGAACACCTTCCACACAGTGCTTCCAGTCTCCTCAACACAGCGTAAGTCCTCCCCCAGTAACCTTCATCTTGAAACTGACTGAAAGCAGAGAAATTACTGGAACTCAGGCCCAAGACAGACACACACATCACAGTATCTCCCAAGGTGTTTCTTTCAAAGGAAACCCAGCTAATAAAAGCAATAGCAAACATTTCAGCAGAGGCAACAGATCAGAATTCAGACTGATTAGCAGATTAAGCACGGCCATGCAAGGAACTCAAGGATTTTGATCTTTTTTAGATCACGTGCTCTGAATAGTATCTAAATCGCTGATGGAACATACGCCAGAAAACAGCAAGGGACAAATTATCTTCGGTCAGCATTTGTTTTTCCAGTAAAGCAACATTTGAAATCTGTTAAGGGTTAAAAACCTGAAATTTCATCAAAAGAACATTTCCATTTTGACAAATCAGTATTTCCCACAGACATGCATGTCTTCCAGCTCCCTCTGTAATCAGAAATAGATGTTGACAGTGCCGTGGAATATCATCCCATTTGCAAGACTGGTGTAAATAAAGCCTCCAGGCAAGGAGGTATGTCTAAGTGCAAAATGTAAATTTTCAACACCTATGCTTTTACAAAAATGGGTTGGGTTATATTAATTCAATACCCCAATTAAAATTAAAAGAGAAAAGAAAAACTCCATCAGTAAAATTATTTGAAGCAGTATTTGTTCAGACTAGTCTAAAACTTTTTGCCCTTGGGGCTGCAATACAACAAGGAAGTCTCCTGAGTGTGTTAATTTTTTAAAATGAAAGCAACACAGTTGCTGGCCTTTTGAAATAATCAATCTTTCAAAAAGTGTCAGGTGTCTCCAAAACATGTGACAGGTTGGCAGTTTGTAGCATCTACTCTCAAGCCCTAATATGAGGCTCTAATGAGCCTGGAGGAACTCATCACCTCTACTAACAAATCCTAAAGACAACCTGTCTGGCTCACTGAAAATGAGATGAAGCTAAATTAGAACCACAGACCTCCTATTTGCTAAATCAAAGCAGAAAACCAAAACCAAAATAAACATTAGAAGCACATATATACAAATATAGAGAAACACACACACATACAAGAATGCAGACACAAATACATGTACAGATATGTATAGGTAGACACAAATCTGTACCTGTAAATTACAGACATTTACTGAGATCTGTGTTTACTGCCTCCTACAAGTCTATTTTACAGTCTAAATTTAGGGAATTTTCTTCCTGTCTTTCACACACACACACAGACAAAATAAAAGGCAGCATCTGGTTTGTATTTTTCAAGTCTATTAAAAAATACCTTTTTTCTGCATGTATCTGCCACTTCTGTATGCAAGAATAAATTAGAATCAGCGAGAAAATTGTTAGTCTGTTTGTAAACAAAAGGTTCCCATCTCCAAAACAGATGACCTTATTAGCAGTAGGAGGTGGTGAGAAACTTTTCACTAATACATATTTTAACAATACTGTGGATATATATCTATATATTTTTTCAGTCATTTCAAAGATTTAAATTATATTTTCCAAAAATAAATCTTCCTTATTAAAATAAGTGTAAAAGTTACATACAGAGAATTTTTTCCAATCTTGTTAATATTAATAGTGCAGAGAAGAATATAGTTCTGTGGTCTTTGTGGAAAATTTGACTTTTTCCTCTTAAAATACAAGCTAGAGAGAAATCTATAAAAGATGTCAATATGTATCTTAACATTCTTTACTTATCTGTTGAGAAATGGTAACAAGACATAATGTATGTGACATGTAAATGAGTGGATACAGGAAAAAATAACATTAAAACAACATTCACACATAAAAATCAGATTTCTGAAACCAAATATCTCCAAACTCGAATTTAGGTGTAACTTCTCCATTTCCCTAGACTGTTTGAAAAATATTTGTTACAAGGCCATTGAAACATTTTGCGTTATCTGTGCTCTCCACTCTGAGAGGCCCTGCCATTTCTGACCAGGGTCATCAATTTCACACTGTAATTGGCATCCACCAGAACTCCTGCAGAAAGGAAAACCTCACCTGGTCAACCCCAACCACCCACTTTCACACACTCCTCATTAGCCCCCCTGGGTCTGGCTGGCTGCGTCCTAAGCATTGTACCTTTGCAGGAGACGAGCAGGGCTGTAGACAGCATTTAAGACAACTATCACAGCATCATAAGTACGTGTATATATATATTTAAATAAATCTTCTCTGTGAGGTAAAATATAGTGAACTACTTTGGCTAAAGTCCCACATTACTGGTGACTTTACAACTCTTCAGAGTTCATTTTCAAAGGTTAGCACACAAAACAAACACACTGGATACCTCAAAGGCTGAATGTAAAACACATTTGTGGATTTTGTGATTTTATTTTATTTTTTTAAAGGCCTGGACAATTTTTAATGGGCTGTCACACACAAATGATTATGAAAGCACTACAATGAACTGAGCTGATAAGCTGATCTGATCGGAATTAACTGCATGTGATTGCTACTTTGAAAGCTGGCCTAAAGAGGCAGCATTGAAAGCAATCTCACAAGTCACTGGTACCGCTTGCCTCAGCTATAAGTAAGCACAGATGGTGAGAAAAGTTAATTAAGAGACATATTTGTTTGGAGGTTTGAAATTTCCACCCTCTCTTCTCCAAAGAAGCCAAGCCACAGTGAAAATGTGTTTTACGTTTGTGGCCTAATAAGTTCATGTTTCTGAGGCGCTGTTCCTGTAGATGGAGGTAATAGATAAACAGAATAAATAATTTATGTCAGTAGTTAGCATATGCATTTGCACTTGATCACTAAGCTACTTATTGCACCTGATAGCTACCACACCTTGTCAATTAAAAATAATCTTTTCTCCACAATTCTTCATTTACTTTCCTCCTACCTGGCACAGCTTTTCTCTTACACCACAACTGACACCCCGCAATGGAGATGTCATCCCTTTCATTCTCACTCTAATGACTGCCTCTTTCATTTGCTCCTTCATTTCTTGCAGTATTTCATAAGGAACATATCAACAGTTACAATAAATAGCTTCTGGTGATAAACCTTTGTTTCCTTCTGGTTGGGAACTCTCTTTCCTGCCTCGCTGCAGCCCACGCTTGAGCCTTCCCCAGATTAACTAGTGGGCTTCTGAAGCTGGGGTATGACAGTGCTCTGTAAACTGTTTGCCATCTTTAGAGGATAAAAATACAACACTTATACTTTACATGCTGTAAGACTGTGATCAAAATGTTGTATAGCAGACATTTTGCTCAATCATCCTTCCACAGTGTATGATTCTTTGGACCCATTTCCTTTTTTTTTTTTTTTTAAATCTGTGGTTATTATAATGACAAAAACCAGCAGCACCAGAGGAATACTGGATGCAGAATGGCAGGGATCAATCTCAACTAAAAGCCCTTGATGGTAAGAAAGGGTTAACACTAAGGACAGAGAAAACTGAGATTTCAGAACTTGAAGTGAAATAGAGAGGTTCTTAGAGAGACATTTCCAATTCATGCCTACTGTACTATTTATTTCCTTTCCCATCATTGCTGATTATAAGGATGTGCATGCGTAAAAAGAAGTTTCTTCATCTCTAATCAGACCAGCTCTATTCCATGAATCCACAATCCACTGTTCGTGACATTACAAAATGAATCAGGCAGGAGGCTCAAGCCAGATCAGAAAGTGACAGATTCTGTTTGAATAGGTATCTTTGAAATTAATGATGATAGGGGACAGTATTATACTGCGTAAGCATTTAACTCTTTGCACTGTCTTATTCTCTAAAAAGAGGTGCAACAGATCTATTTACCAGAAAGGTCTTGGTATTCAAAAAAGTAATAAATTGGACCACTGATTTGTGCTACTTATACATCTAGAGAAATAAAGGCCTGCTTTGAATGGGACACTCATGCTACATGTATTGAATACTCCCTGGATTTTAGGAAAGTTGCTTCTTAAAACTTTATCTTTGTATTGTAGTGTATGGTCACATCATTTAAGGTCTATCTCAAGAATTTGGCATGTGTCAGTATATGGCCTCTGTCATCATCTTATTTCTGTGCTATAGAACTGATGCTGAGTAGGATATTACGCTTACAGGAATGTGTTCCCTAACTAGCTTTATATTGCAGATGACAGGATCACAACAGAAGACGAGAGATTGATACCCAAGACAGCCCTGCATTGAGAACCTTCCTATGTCATTCTGCAAGGATTTTAGCCAAAACCATGATCTGTGTACATAAATAGATATACAAATTAATAATTTAGCCATTTTGTATACATACAAATTAATAGCTGAGTCTCACATTCCCAGGTGGTCCCTAAACATTCTATTACCTAATCACATAAAAACGGCGGGTTTTCTGATTTTATAAATGCATGCAAAATAAGTTGTTAAAAAAGTCAATTACTGAGAGCTCAGTACAGATGTTAATCCAATTTGTGTGGTAATGATCAAAACAGTCAGTTTACATAAAGCATTACAGCTGTGCAATATTGCAGTCCTGCAGTTCTGTCATCAGCAATGAGGGTTACGTACCTGCCACTGGGAATTTTTCTGATGGACTCTGCATAGTCATGCTGACAGTGAGTAAGGCCTTCCATTAGTGTTGCCCACGGTGACAGCCTTGCTCCCTTCCTGCTTTTATGTCCAAGGATTGCCAGTGGGAAAGTGTAAAAGGAGCTACAGCTCCTTCTACTGGGTCTTAAAGTTCCTAAGACTAAAGATTTGAGATCCTACCAGGGGCTCAGAGAAGCTAGTGAAAGAAGGCCAGTAGCACCTCATAGAGCTCTATGTCTTTTTCTTTTTTTTTTTTTTTTTTTAATTCTGCTTTGCACATTCCCACTAACAGCATAATTTCAGCAGCAGTCACGCACTTAAAGAAGTTAGCAGAAAGAAGTCTGGGGACACATTGTTGGAATGGGGACAAAACTACTGCTAAACAAACTGATTGTCTGATCCACATATGACATCTCAGATGTAACAGCCTGTAAACATTATCTGTAGAGCTCCAAATAATAACTTTACAGATTTAACCAATCATACTTTGAAGGCTGTCACTGATCTAGTGGAGCGTGACCAAATCCCGTTAGAGTACAAAATAGATTCTAGCAGAAAGTCTTACATATGCTGAGTTGCATATCTAAATAAGGAATGCAAAGACATCACATATGCTACAGAGATGTATGCACATGAAGAAATTAATACATGCAACTAAATTCATCATCCCATGGTCCTACAACAAAGGTTTCAAACCCTGCATGGTGACTCAGTCTGCAACAGTACTGTGTGCTTCATCGAAGAGTATCCCATCACCAAACTCCTTCTTAAGTACAGACTGACTTCGACATAAGTGAGTCAGGCAGTTATCTGTGACTGCTACATGAATATTCAAGAAAAACATGAGAGACTCCCATACAATTTGAACTGAGATAGTCAAAAGCAGATGAGATCTGTGTTTCGTTTGCCCACTTCACACATTTATGTCTTTAAAATTACAGCTCAATTTCAGTAGTCATTTGTTAGAGTTAATTCACTGGACAAGGTTTCCTAAATTCTGTCATCCTTCCAGCAAAATCTGGGGAAAGTGTAATTACGTGAGTCTTTGACGCACTGAAAAAAACACAGGTAGGAAACCTGCACAGATGTGAAAGCACTCAAAGGACTGTTCCTATCTCGCCCAGTGGGGATAATCACAATTACTTCGACTATTTTTTAATCTTCCTTTTTATCTTCCTTGTGTGAAGAAAGTTCATGGGGAAAAGCATGTTAGATGGCTAGGTGTCTCCTCCTATTCTGAGCAGTACATGCTGTATATTTCTGTCTGCAAGCCTCTGCGTGGGAATGCCAGGGGTATTTCTAGCCCCTAATATCAAAAACAAGTTGTCATATATTTTGTAAGGGCCACCTACCACATTATCACTCATATTAGTATACACAGATCCTACAGGGTATCCTGTCTCCCTGTACAGCCAGAATCTTGCCGAGGATGATGTGCAGTCTTTTCTTCCCTTAGATAACTCCAAGAGCTGAAAAATCACTGGTTAAACAAACTTCCTGTTCTTTTCTTTCCTAGGGTGGAAAGACTACTTTTAATCAATGATTGTGTCACTATGGAAGAAAAATGCAGAGTGTGCTCTCAGATAAAATGAAATGAAAGCCCCACCTTTGGCTCAGACATTTTTCTCAGGACTGGCTAGAGTCATAAGGGTCTCTTAACACTCCACCTTGTATGATATTTTTTGTCTCATTCAGAAAAAAAAAAAAAAAATAGTGGATTTTTTTTTTTTTCAGTTACATTTGGCCCAATTAACTAACATGAATCTTTTTTTGTCTCCTACAGCTTCTCTCCAAACAGTAGAGACACCTGAAGCTCTTCTCCTGGCTCTCTCTCCAGGGACTAATATCTTTAAGTACTTCAAGGCCAGATCTAACTCCCTGACATTTGTCTGCCTTGAACTTGCAAAGTGCTCGTAAGTTTGTTAGCCTCCAAAGCATCAAGAAACTACAATGATCTTTAGACATATTCCAAGTGGGAGGTTTTGCAGCAACAGCTTCATACAGCAATAAAACTGACAGCTTGTTCTGGTGAACCCGTGTCAGAGGAGGGCAAATAAAATCCTCTGAAGTATAGCAGATATCCAGTTGAACACATGACATGGGGAAGATTCACGAATAAAGGAGTGAAAATATCCAGCTTTTATTGTTGTCATTTGCCACAGAAATGCTGGGTTGAGCCCAGATCAAACAAATCTAAGTTAGAAATAGGAACCAGACTAATTCTAACTTTATCTTATACACTGCAACAGATACTGAAGCAAATATAAAGGCACTGTTTTCTCTTGGAAACTTGACCTCCACCTGATGCTGCAGGAGGGAGGAGCTGAGTTTGCTGGAGTGCCTTGCCCAGGCCCTGCTTTTGGCCTCACCTTCAGAGCATGCAGAAACAGGGAAGGCATGGAAAAAGTCTGTGATCACAGTGGCAGGCACTGCAATGACAGCCAACCTGTTTACAGCTTCTTACCAGCAGCCTAGGAAGTCAGTCCGGTCACCTACTGAGCCGTGCTGCAGCAGAGCTCCTCAGCTGTGCGGCAGCCAAGAAATGCGCCAATTTTTCTGAACGGTTGAACCCAGGGACACTGAGGGCAAGACTAGTTGAACAATCTGCACGAAGGTTTATGCAACTCCAGCTATTTCAAAATCTCTACTTTCTAGCAACCAGCTAAATCAACTTCCAGACTTAAGTCACATTTCCAACGACTACATATTAAGGTGCTCAATGAAAACAAATATTCTACAGGTAAAGCAGTTCTAGTGGAGGTACCATCAACTTTAGTCTAAATAAAGGGAAGAGAAACTGCGGCATTAGCCTAAAAAGACTGTCATGCCTTGACTGAGATTCTAATTCACACGGGTATAAAGATGCCTCCATTTTGAAACCACCTTACAGGTAGGACAGCATTCCTCTTGCACGTTCTTTTGCTTAGTAGAGTCAAAGCGTGAATCACAGAGAGAGTAGTGTTTAAATTATCAAAGTTAAGGAGCATTTAATGACTTGAATACCCACAGTTTAAGTTAAATTAAGCTGTACAGGGACTCTTTTTGAGCCATCATTCTAGATTAGGAAAATATCTGTGCCCTTCTGATGCCAAATACCTTTTTTTCCCTTCACAACAGTTTTTATCGTTTTCAATGACACCATAATGAAATTGAACAAACAGCTGAATCCATAGAGATGTTTAATTCATTCTGAGATCTCACCACCTCAGAAAAGAGATAAGATTTTACAAATTTATTCCCCTCCTTTATTTCAATTACCATGTTCATGCTTGAGACAATTCCTAGCCCAAACTTCTGGCCAAAAATCTGTTGGTAGGTAAGACAGCAGATCTAAATCAAATCACAACGATCTTGCAGTAAGATCGTGTAGCACAATTGTCCCTCTGTAGTAAAAGCTGCACTCTCCCCTATTTTCCTACTGCAATTCACTATAGGGTGGCAAAACTTCATGACATACACATGACAGGATGTTAAGACAGTATGTCCTGTAAGAAGTTCTAACACTATGCAAAGCTAATTTCAAATCCAAACATTAAAACAACAGTGTAGAGTGGCGAAAAAGGAAGACTTACAAAAACGAGGCCTCCCCCCATTAACACTTTCTCAGTCTTTCAAAATCAGAAGTTAAAAGAATGAAAGGGCTCTGCTATAAGCAGTTTGCTACACCCATATGACAAAATCCACCATCAGCCTTCCCTTGTGGCCCCTTTCTTGGTTGTCAAATTAAGAGACACAACAGTGAGCCTCCTCCCCATTCTTTTTGGCCACCAGTTCACGCAAATTACAGATGACCAGTAGTCTTTGCTTAGCAACAAGATTTCATGTTCACTACTGATCACATTAATGATAAAGTAGCAAATATTAACAAATCTAATGGCGAGAAGAGATGCCCTCCTTCACTGACTCATCTGTACAATTTAAAATCTCTGAAATAAAAAGAATAATTCATTCATCTAACAGACTCACTAGAAACAGAAAAGGAGCCATCAATAATACTGCTTTCCAGTCCACATCTCTGACACTGAAACCCAGGCACACAACAGTAATTTCATGTAAGGAGAAGGATTGCTAAATGTACAAAACCGTATGTATTTCTACTGAGCCCTGAAACTTTCACATTTGCTTCCATCTTAGACTCATTCTAGTATTTTCCAGAGCTAGGGTTAGTACATGTGAGCTGTCCTGACTGCCGTGGGACACGAAGAGCACTGGTGAAGTGTGCTGAACTGTCAGCCCCTGAGCCCCTCCACCTCCCAGGGAATCATACAGCTCATTCAGATAACTGCAGAAAAGGTTATCATTACTTACAGCAGGATGTCCAGCACAGTAGGTGTAGCTAGCATGAGACTGGTAGTGCAAGCTTGCTCTTGGAAAGGTGTATGTATTCCAAGCAGGTTGGCTGCTATTCCACTGGGAGCTAAAGCCAGGGCTCATGGTCACTCTCGATTTACTGTTTTGGTACGTTCTCACTGTGGAGCTGGACTATCAAAAAAGAAAGAAATGCAACGTAAAAATAGCTTTTAGGCTAGAATACAAACAGTGCAGCTACATATCATTATTGTGCATATACATACTGCCACATGGTTTGGAACAAGCTTGAATGTTTCCTGTAAGAAACTGGGAAAAGCAAAAAATTGATTCCTTCAAAGAGATCGGTGAAAAAAGCTATGTCACTTAATGCCCAACAGAAAGACTGATGACTGTTAGACTTCAGGCTGGGATGTAAATCAAATGGGCAATGGGTAAGTGATAGAGATAACGGGATGTCCTGAAAATGTGTAGAGGGTGCAATCCTGCAAGATTAATAGGTGAAACGTCCATGTTTGTTTATTACAATGAACTAAATGCTGACATTTATTGAGCTCCTGATCAACTATGCCCATTGTACAGTAAATGGCAGTTTGGGGCCTGTGTTTGGATACATTTCTTGAAGTCTTGAAATCCCATCTAGTGGTTAGATAAGGCCAAGCCGTCATAAAGCTACCCCTACATTTCAAATATGCAACCTTCTAAACAGATTATGAAACGTCATGACATTTTTTAATTACTTAAAATGCAGAAGAAAAAAAACCCAACAAAATCTTAATTTATTTCTTTTAAGTTAATTCAGTAACTTCATCTGAAAGTAACCCAGATTACAGATGTGTAATTCACTTTCATTATTTCTGGCTTTCTCTCATTTTACTTTATTTTGACTGCAGTTTTCTGCTTCTAGTCCTTGTTCTATGAAAAAATTTCCTAACAAATGCTTCCACTGATAGGGGTGGTTTATTAGGACAGGAAAAAAAAAAAAAGCCTATTTCCAGTAAGAGTAGAAGATGTATTAGAAGCGGATGCATTTTTAGCAGATATTTAGTTTGGCCTTCAAAGACACACAAACATACTTTTTCCTCCATATCCTGTTCTGCATTTGGGTTTTGCTTGGTTTCTTTTTATTGGCAAAGGTGTTCTCAATATCCCATGCAAATGTCCCACTGACTAATTGTAATTATTATTAAACCAAAACTGTTCTTATTCAAGCATTAAATTCACAGTGACCTTAGTAATACAGTGAAAGCTTAAGAAATATGAACACAAATCACATTTCTTAGAAATGCTTAGAAATGTCCCTGTTAGTAAACTGGTGCTATCAATTTTAAAAGCTATATTCAAGAATGACACTTCATTTATTTTTACCCTCCTTTCAAAGACAAGTCTTGTACACAATGTATGTAGCATTAACCAAATATCAATATTGGCCACCATCGAACAAGGTCTTTCACACTGTCCAAGACCATCCTTGCCCCAAAGTGCTCACAAGATAAATGAGGCCAGGAAAGGATGAAAGAGCAGAGTCTGATGCAGAAGAAGAGAATCAGCTTCACAAACATCACTTTCAGTTTCATTTCAATGCTTGAGCTCCGTTTCATTGGGAGAGGATTAGTGAAATGGAAGGGAAAGAGGATGGAGAAGAGATTCACAAAAAGGTTTCAAAGACACATTCTAGCTATAAAAACATACACCCTGTACAATCTTGCCAATTTTTAACACTGTATTTAGATGAGCTGGTTGTAGAGCTACAGACCATGCTGGTATCGGCTGAACACACCCTCTTTCTTTAATTTAATTTTCAAAAGCTTAAGTACACAAAGTTTGCCTCGGTTTTCAATTGCTGGATAAGCTTTAAGTTCAAGAAAAGGCCAAACAACTTCCTGTGCATGTTTATTTCCTGCACCACGGCTTAGGAAGCCTGAAAAGAGCAGTTTCCGCTCCCCAGTTCTCAATATCTCGACAGATTCGCCTCCCGCCCCCACCCCTAAGCACAGGATTCCTGCGGCGTGATTTCTAAAGATTTAACTTACGACTAGCTGAACACAAAGCGTATGAATGAACACTAAAACCCACACTAAACTCTCATTAGTCACTGTGTGTGACAAGTGGTTACTTTGTTCTTACAAAAGGCTTTAGGGGGAAAAAAAAATCTGCCCCTACAGTTAAAGGGGCTTATTTGAAATAAATCTTTTTTGTATGAATTTAAATTATGACAAATCAAAGGAAAGAGGCTATGGCTAGAGCTAGAAAAAAAACTGAAGGGTTTTAATAGGTTGTTTCTTTTTTTTTCCCTTCCCCTTTTACCCTCTTTCCCCAAGGAGCAGAAACTGCATTTTCTTTCCTTTGACATATTACTTATCTTTCAGATCACTCCTCAAAGACAAACCTCTCTTTCTGGGCCCTGGTAGACTTGCTTCTACATAAGAGATGAAGGCTAGGTTTTGTTTCGGACAGATCAAGTAGGTTTTTAGCCATAATATACTTCTCCATGTACATTTCTCCCCTTTATAAATACCAGGTATTCAAGTGTGGCTGCTTATTAATTCTTAAGGAGTTCATCCCTGGCTGAATATTCTGTGAATATTGAGCTGCTGTATCCTAACAACAGCTTTGCTCCTTCCTATTATTTCTGATGGGTCTGCATTGTATGGACCGGTGGAAAATATCTGTGGCTGATGGGATGTGAAGGTGCATTGTCAGCTGTGATAATTGTTAACTGATTATTTTCACTATGGCAGCAAACTCCACTACAGTAAGGAGAGAGAGAGAAGCTATTAGCACTATACAGATGTGCACAATACCTGTTCCTGTGTTAGAGAACAGGAGCAAAAATAAGCCTGTTTTTTTTAAAAAGCCTGCCTCAGGGGCTGAACAACCTTCTGCCTGTTGAGTTGTGTCTCATGTTTGTGTGCTACATCAAATGCCTCCTCTACCTGCCACCATGCTGGAGGCACGGCTCAGCCCTGGTCCTAACTCCAGGCACAGCGATGAGCCCCTCTGCCCACTTTCTGCCCCTCCACCCAGGTCCCACCTCATGGGGTGTCCGTGAGAAATGGTGACCCATTCAGACTGCTGAGGATGTGCTGGGCACCCTACCCCCGTGCAGGTCACGTGAGACTCAGAGGTGGGAAATGAGACCCCACGTACCCCACTCTCCCCAGGGTGGCCATGGGCGGAGGTCCGGGCAAGGAGACCCCTCTGCTCTGAAAGGCTTTGTAGGGGGGCTCCTAGTTCTGGCCCGATAAAAGCTCCTCTCTTCTCTGCTGGCCTATCTGTAGAAAAAAAAACAAACCAACCCAACCCCAAAGTCAATACACAGAAACACTGCTGGGATAATTGGCTTTGAAATCTTGAAGCTACCCAGACCGTCAGCCAGAGAACGGAGACCTCTGCACTGCCAGCCACCACGTCCTGGGACAGCCTGGTCACCTCATGGCTCTAATCTAGGGTGGTTGGGGAGCTATGAAAAGACATCAGGGACCCCAAAAGTTGATGCATTGAAATCAGGGTGTTCTCTGAACAAGCAAACATCTCCGCAGCCTTCCCAGCTCAGTGCAGAGGTGCCTGTGGGAAAGGCCAGCTGTGAGAGCTGGAGGGCAGAGCGGTGCCCAGGTGCTGGCAGCGCAGGGTGCAGGGCAGCCTCCGTGAGGAGAGCCTGGGGCTGGCCCATGCCTCACACAGGGTTCAGCTGGCTCCCACCGACCCACCACAGGGCACGGCTGAGCCCCTTGGCCAAGATGGTGGCACCTCTGGGAAAACGTATTCAAGAACGGGCAAAACGCGGCTTGGGAGTGAGGAAAAAAGTGAGAAACATCCCTGCAAGCACTCAGAGGAGAGCAGGAGGAGGGTCAGGAGGCTCCCCCGCAGCCCCTGGTGAGCCCACCTGGAGCAGATACAGGACAGGGCCCATGGAGGATCCCATGCTGGAGGAAGTGGGTATGGCCTGAAGGAACTGTGGCCCACCCTGGAGCAGAGGAAAAGCGTGAGGAGCAGGAAATAGGAGCTGTTATTCACCATCCCCCTGTGCCAGCTGGGGTGCAGAGTGGGCACAAGCTCAGGAACTGGGGACTGAAGCCAAGCCTGGAAAAAAGGGGTAGAGGGGAGGTATCGTCTTAATTTGCCCTTTCTTCTCACTATCCAAACTTATTTTCCCTGGCAATAAATTCATTTTCCCCAAGTTGAGTCTGGTTTTGCCTGTGATGGTAGATGCTAATTGATCTCTCTGTCTTTTATCTCAGCCCACAAGCTTTCCCACCTGATTTTCTGTCCCCATTTTGTTGAGGAGGAACAGTGAAAGAGCAGCTGAGTGGGTGTCTGGCAGCCAGCAAAGGTAAACCCACCACAAAGTGGCAGGTCTACAAGCTTTCATTTGGGATTTGAAAATGCATCTATTTCCCCGTAACTCTACTGATCCCTCCAATAAAAGGTATCATCTCTCCCCATAATCCTGCCTTACTTATATCTCTTAGGCTGTCAATGGTAGCCCAATGCTGTCACTCCTGGGACAACCTGATCAGCTTTTCTCAGAAAACTTCTCCAGAACATTACCAGATTACAACAAAAAGAACTGTTGCCCTCCTTGCTATGTTTTGCCAGGAACAACAGCTACTACAAAGCTAGAAGAGGATTTTCTTTTCCTTGAATAAGTCACTCCAGTACCTTTATACCCTAAAGGTCTGGTGCTATCTAGAATTGATATCAGTAAATCTTAAATACCTAAGCATTTTAAAATATGACCCCTTTTTCCTGTGCCTTAATTTCTCTGGCTTATAAGTATGGATATTCTTACTCTAAAACTTCTAGGCTAACCTTTTCCTCATGTTTGTAAAAGTTTTGAACATTTTTGGACATAAGCATGAGTGAAGTGCGAAGTATTATTAGTATAATTACTATTTCTTGAGCTTAACTGCTTTCAGTTCTTAGTTCTTTTGATAGCTGATGTGTGAAGTCTAACTGGAAAAAACAGAACCTAGTATTTATGGAGCACTTTTTATCTTCAAAGCACTGTGCAGATGTTAAATGATGACAAAATGTTTTACTAGTGCAAGACTTCCAACTTTTCAAGCAGTTTATAGTAGATGTAAAAACTAGCAGCCACTCCTTCCTATTTGTATGTGAAAAAGGCATACCCTGCGACCAGGACATTAAGCAACAAAAATAGTTCTGACGTAGTCTTAGTCTTCATGTCATCACACCCATGGTCTCCACTCTTTTGCAATACAGTGTCATCATGCAGCAAACTAACAGGAAAAATCTATGCTAATTCTGAAGTTCTACATCACATCAAATGCAAGAGGGACAGCCTTCTGCCAGCTCTTCCAAAATGTTGTGATTACTATTGTCTTTGGCATTCCAAATGAAGAGAGAAGGTCATATATTCTGCTCTAAGTTACCTCTCTACTTCCACTGACTTTAAAATAAAATAAAAAAAGAAGACAAGTGGGATTAAAGAGGTGTAACTGACATCTGGATTCAGCCTCCCATTGCACCATCTTTTAAAAGGAACTTCCCAGAGCTATGATGTCATTTTCTCAGACCACATAATTTAAGCTGTCTCCAGTCCCTTAGATTTTCAATGCAGAATGGTTCTGTCTTCAGCTGCATCTTCAGGGTGTTGTTTGGTTTTTTTGTTTTTTTTTTTTTCTGAAAGGAACTGTGTTTGAAAGGGTGTCCACTCTCTTCCCCCTATCCCTTCAAGGGATATGTCATCCCTTATTTTGGATGTCAGAATGATTACAGGAGTTGGGAAAGGCCAAGCAGAGAAAGTGCCATTCTAGAGATACTGCTTGAAGGAACTCTATATGCCTGAATGTGGATCAGACCATGATGCAAAGCACAGTCCTATGCTCTTAAAAGTCTGGACGCTTCTACCATTCCCATAGAAATCCAAGTTTTCCTATAACCTGGAGAAGTCAGAAATGAAAAGAGCTGCCCTAGAACATTATTGCATGAGCTAAAATGATGCATTTGTTTTCTTGCTCAGAGAAAATACGAAACTGGCAAATCAAATCTGAAGTTACTTCATCACAAAATCCACCTGAGACACCTTAAAGATTGTGGTCATGGTGAAATTGAAGAGTGAGGGTCTTTTTTCTTTTTAGGTTGTTATGAAAACTGAAGATGGAAGATATTGCAGATTTTTATATTTTTTTTTTATATATAGCAGGAAAGAGGAATTTTGTGCTGCTACTTTTCCCAACATAATATTTCACTATAGCTTGCAAATCTTTTACGGTCTAGAACCAGATTCCATCTGTTTCAGTAAGAACCGAGCTCTTAATATTTGGCCACTGCAGATTTCAAGTTTATCGAGTTTGTCTCATAACCTTTATGAAAAAAACTTCAGAGACATGACCAAATTTAAGAGAAACATTGTTTTTCCAGACATGGGATTGAAACTCAATACACTGTACCTGGAAAAACAGGATCAACTGAGAGAAGTAGCATTCCTCTGAAACCGCAGAGAAATCGTGAGGCTGTATTTCATATCTCGGCATACACGTACGGCTATAGCTCATCCAGTGGATCCAAGAGTGCTGAGCGCTAGCCCAGGTCATGCCAAAACCCCAGGCTGACCCCTCCCTGTAGGTGGGAGAGGAATGCTCCCCGCGGGCTAGCACTGCTCGGCAGGCTCCCCACCAAGAGGGTGAAGGGGACCCAGGCCTGCAGAACACAGCTGGCACAGCTGGATTTACAGCTGTGGCCCAACAGGAATGCTAAGCTGAGAGACTTTCTAGGATAGAACCCAAATTATCTAAGTAGCTCTTGAGGAATGTATTCTAGAAAAAGAGTCAGGTAGTCATTGTTATTTTTCCCCAGAGTTATGCCTTGAAAACAAAAGATATATGTTTTTCACACTTTTTTGGTTAGAACTGCTGTCATTTCCAGTGACTCAACGCTGTAATTCATGTTGCACTTTTAACTGTTACTTGAATCTTTGAAATCCTAGGCAAAGTATGAAATATTGCTCTTGTAGTTACAGAGGGTGAGCAGGGAAACTGAAAAAATTCAGGCCTTCACGGTTTGAGGAAAAGGCCATGAAGAACCTGGTTTTCTGCCACCTTATTATCCACATCAGTGCCAAGGGGCAAAGAAATAGTAACAAGAGACAGGCCAGTGACAATTCAGATTAAAGCCTTAAAGGTTTTTAGCGACCCATGGGGAAGACCTGGGTGCTGCTCTTCTCTGATGGGTTTCAGTCAATTTCTGCACACATGCACCTCCCAAAAACCATTACCACCAGCAGCATCTCGGCAGGCAAGCTCAGTGCAAAGACCAAGTAAATGTCAGAAGAACTGTTCCTGTGCTTCAGACTGATTTCTCTAGAATAAGAAAAGGAATTCTGCATGCATAAAAGAAACTTGTATTGGTTTTGTTACCCAAGTTGTACCCAGCCATAGGGAATGGGGACACTCATGCTCCTGGGCTGCCCATTTGTGTGTCTTTTACAGAAGGAAAAGTGAAAGGAGAATTTCCAAAGGATGGGTTTTTTGCTTGTTTATCTGTATTAGATTATTGGCAAAAAGTATACTAGGATTAAAATGTATGTTGTTAGATGGAATTCTTACATGTCTGGTTTAAACCTTTAATTTAGGTTTAACACAGCGAACATTTTGATTCCAAGTCCCCGCCTCCTCTGCCTTCTTCACTTTGACAGAGTAAGGGCATGTCGAAGTTTCTTCTGTTCAGAACATTATTTAGCCAATCTATTGTGAGAAATCTAAGTCTTAACAACCTCAGAAGGACATTTAATATAACCTTATAATGGCAGGTCATTAAGTAATTATTTTCTGAAAATAAAACACACTAGCATCTGTTCAATTTACTCCAGCCTTTTTTACAACACCAAGGTTACACTTTAAAGTACTGAGCACAACCTGAGTGTTCCTAGTGAATTCCAGCAAGATAGCACTGGGTAAGACCCCACCACAGATGATCTGCATAGTTCTGATTTCTAAAGAAGTCACCCATATAAAATAATCACCCCTGTGTATAAAAACAATACTCCTGTGAATGCACATACAGCTCATCTGTACAGAGTGACTGGAGAAAAGAATGTTCTTCCACCAGGAGCTGTCGAGCACACAAGTCACGGAGGCAAAGAAATTGAAGGGTAGGATTTGTGCCGGGTAAGAACATCTGATGGTGAACATTAATCTTAAGAAAAGTTGTTGACTAGATACAAAACATTTCATTAAGTCTGTGATCTTGGCAGATCTTCGGAGGAGTGTTTTTACAAGGTCTAAGAATTCCTTCTCATATGCAACAGTTGCCTGTCTTGAAGTCTTTTCTGCAAACTACACAGCAGTATTTGGGACTCGCAGCATTCCCTTGGTAAAACAGAGGACCCAAAGGGATGCTGCAAAAAGTACAAAAAAAATTATGTGATAAGTGCATTTCCTAGAATCACACTCCCGAGTATAGAGGGCTCTTGAACTAGTTTTGCTGTACATCAGCAAATCACTTTTACCTGGGTTGTGGGGTTTTTTGTTGATTGGTTGGTTTTGGTTGTTTTTTGGTTTGTTTTTTTTTTTATGGACCTATGTACTGCTGTCTGAAACACAAGTTCAAGAGTTTTACTGATTAATGACTGATTTTAGCGTTTATCTGTCTGCTAAATTGAGGCTTTTTACAGACACCTAAAATCTTTTGTGAAACTCATTATATTTTGATAGTTTGGGGAGAAAAATAATTATTTCATTAACACTTGAATTCCTTCCCCTTTTACAGTACCCAAAGGTATGTTTCACTGCGTTCTGCAGTATCTTAATGTTTTTTCTGATGTATCTGTTTACTACATGTATATTGAACTGCTCCCTGAACAATAAATCAACCACTGTCTTGGATACAAAATGATTTTCCTCACGCTAGATCTCCAACACACAACTCTTTTTAGACAATCCCAAGAGTAACAACTGGCTGACAATTTAAGCAAGTCTGCAACATTAACCAGCGAACGCAATCCAGATTCACATACCAGGGAAGAGGGATGCTTATGAACAACCCAAAAACGGCCATGGCACATCAATTCTACAGTTCTACCAAATGAGAAAAAGTCAGATTTCTTTCCTCAGCTGCAGCAGTCAAAGCATCACATGCATATTACAAGTCTCCATGTCCACAAAACACTTACTTTACTGAATGCAATGCAGTTATGAAATGCATTTGGCCACTGGAAGGAATTGTGTAAATCCTGCAAAGCTACCCAATGTGCCACTCCGCAGCTAACTCCTCTGGATGAGCCTGCAGGCTTTTGTAAACCTCACTGTGGGATTAGGACATTTATCAATGCTATGATTTCTTTCCTGCAATGTTATATCTATTGTATGCCAGGAGTTCTGCAGGTGCATGATTTATCCATCCTGTCATTAGTTACAATACCCTGCAAACAGTTTTTATTTTCTGCTGGAGAAACAAATACTCCTCTCGTAGTTTCTTTTACTGCTGACTGGGGAACAGGCTCTTGCTCCCTTGACAAAAGAACAGCTTGCTTGCTTGCTCTGACCAGGGAGTTATAATTTCCAGTGTAACAATCTGAAGCTCAACATCATTTCTTACGGAATTAAGTAATATAGGGAAAATTATAGCTTACTTCTTTTCAATATCATGCCTGAACTCTCATTATCTCTTAACAGATATGTTTGATCGCTTGAGGCTCGTTACAGACAACACAGACCCTAAAGATCCAACAGAGGGAACACAGGAGACAAAGCAAATGTCAGATCAATCAAACATACAACATTCTCTTTTAAGATGAAAACAAAAACTCAATCTGAATTTTCTTACTGGGATTGGGATTTGCCAAAGATTTCAGTTTGGCTGAAAATATTAAATGAACATTTTAAAAAGCAAAGAAGCAAAGTGGATATCCAGGAAATCCAGAAATGAAAAGCCATTTCTTACTCAGTGAAATCATACTCTGACAGGCCTTTCACTCAAATTAAATATTCATAGAACCACATATATTGTATATGACACATTTGAATGTGAAAAGGCTAATATCCTCTGGCTTTTCCAGACTCAACTAATCCATTAGAAATGTAATAGTCAGTCTAACCATTCCGTGACTTCAGTAGGGTGTATCAAAAATAAAAGAGAAAGCAGAATGAACTACAAAGAGTAGAAGAAAATAAGAAGAAAGACATATCCAAGACCAGCTCTCAGGGTACTCAAAATCAATTTCAACTGCCCCAGATATCTGTTGAGTATCAAATAGAAAACAGCAAAACATGCACACGTGGCTACAGAGTTGCCTAGAAAAGTTGCTTTTTCTTCCCTTAAGTTTTGGGCACTCATGCTGGAGAAGAGAGAGAGCTCGTTAATTTATTAAAAGGGATGAGCAAATTACAACTGGGAAGTCAACTATAATGTATTCAAATTCAGTGTAGCAAAGGCTGCTTTTCCACTATACATCGATACCAGATTTCATTAAAAAATAAGTAAATCTCATTGAAAAATGACATTAAAAATTCCAATATAAAAGACAACAGAAATACCTAAGAGACAGTGTGTTAAGGCATGAGACCTTATAGGATTTTGCTTTGTCTTGTTTTCATTGCCCTGGGGAAAACAAAGCAATGAAAGGCTATTAAAATCCAAATAATTCTGCAGATTATTGACAATCACATAGTCTAAACTAGCGGGAAGGAGACATGGGCATCAGCAAACAAAAATACTATTAAGTTAATGAAAAACTTACTGAATATCTTAAACGAAGGAATAAAGTAGCTTGATACCTCATACATGCTGAAAGTTTCACTGCGCAGAGCTTCTCTGACCTTGGTCGGCACAGCATTTAAAATAAAGGAACTACTTATGACCTTAAAGTAAACCATGAGTACAAGCAAGCAGATACACAAAGCTTTGTAGAAACTACTTGAGCTAAACATGGTTCTCTCCTGCATAACTGTCTACTGCACATAAAGCGCTACCACGTGGCTAGATCATAAAAGAAAATTTTGCTCTAAATCATGTCAATCAAATGTTTCTAAATATATAAAACCACTTTTACTTTCAAGTGTCAATGTGAATGCAAACAAGCAACCTTCCCCTCACAGTACCCTTCTTTCAAAAAATAAACCACTCCTTATACTCTTATCAGCTAATGATCAAGAGTTTTATGGGCTGACTTGCACTTTGGCCGCACCACAAGTGTTTCAGATTGGCATTTTGTAGTCTATGAATTGGTAAACAAACCAAAATAACAACAACACAATGCCAATAACTTACAGTTTGGTAAGGTTACTGCAGTAAGGAAAATCCATGAAGGTCCGAAAATAGCTTCAGTTTTCATGAAATTACACTGCTGAGAAAAAATAACCCCAACACATTACACATAGAAGGGTCAAAATGGAAAGCAGAGATCTTTTGAATCCTGTTGGAGGGTGCTCAAATAAGAGAAATAATCGACCCTCAAGAGAGGAAATCCAGCTGAGGCTCCTCAGAGCCTGGCATGTGGAGCTGTGCTTCTTCACTTAGGAAATACTGACAGCTAGGGGAATAACTCCATGCAGCTCAGCCTAAGGGAATTTTCTGCCCCCGTGCCCAATGGTAGGAAGAAGATTCAGAACCTTCTGACTGAACTTCGACATCACAAACCTGACAGGCAAAAGGAGGGGGGACAATGAAGGAAAGCTCTGCTTTTGTGTTTCTACCTGCTGTAATCAAAGCTCCCTTCCCTATCCCCAACTGTGTGTTAAAATGTTAAAATCTAGATTTTAGAATGTAAGTACAGCAGTCATATCTAGGCTGCAAGAACCAGATGAGAGATGAAGAACACAGACTGAGGGCAAGAGAGAAGATGACCAGAAACCACAGCAGGAGGCTCTGAGGATAAACAGATGCTTCCCTGTCTCATCTGTGTTTTCTGTTTTGTGTTTTTGAGTCTACTTCTCAAAAGACTAGACATGGAATGAATACAGATGGAGATTTCTGTCACATTTGCTCCCAGTTGGTTTAAAACCTCCGCTTCTCAAGTCAAATACTTTCTAGAGCTGATGACTGCATTTCCAAAGCCCGAGGATGGATAGAACTTCTTGCTATGCTGTAAGGACACTGGTCTAAAAATACTAGAGGATTAAAAGAAAATTAAACTAATACAGTTACCATAGAAGTTCCTTTAAAGGGTATATTTTGAATTTCATATTTCTATGTCAGTAGATAGTCTGGAGCTCTGTGCTTAGAATATACATTTCAGGAAAATTTGCCATATAGCATATTCAGTCATACATTGTGTTTCTTGGCACATGGGTGTCATAACCTTGGTGCAGAAAACAGGAAAAAACAGTAATGTTAATAAGATTTGTACAGAAGCTTACAATATTAGTTATCCTATTACCTACCAAAACAGTTCAGAATGACTGGTGGGAATAGTTTTGAAGATTGCAAAAGGATATTTTTAGAGATACATATTTTGTTCAGTTTAAAATGTATTTTCAAACCTCCACGTACCTCTACGTAGCTTCATTATTATTTAAGTGAAACTTTTAGTACTAGTGAACTGTTATATAGATACTAAGACAGAAAGTTAATGGGTACAGATGTAAAGAAAAGAATCTCGCCTACTATACTTGGAAAAAAAAGATGGTCTTTCACCTGCAGAGAACTATTATTTGGAAGATAAAAAAATGCCATTAGCTCTGAATCAGGCTTCTGCAACTCAAACTTTCCACAATTTTTCCTGGTGTCTATAACAGATTTTACTGCTTCCTCTGTTGCACCCTTTGGGAGATGGTATGACATGTTTTGCCCATTCATATAGAACAGCAACGTCCCAAATCACTAAATCAATCACCAATCACCTAATCATCACATCAATTTTTTGGTCAATTTTCAGTTATACAATGAATATGAAAGCCATTATAATTGGGAATAAACACAACAAAAGACACCGAGAGGCTTCCAGTAATTCACATACATACACGTAAGCATGAAGTGAAATAAAGAAGAACACAAGCAGAATACAGAGAATATTTCCAACGATGTTTAAATCTATTGGCAAAGCAATTTTTAATGAAGCTAATAGCAGAACCATGAACTGGGTGGATTTAAGAAAGCTAAAGCACAGAGAAAAGCAAAGATGGGGGGAAATAGATTTGAGGAGATGAATCGTAATAATAAAGCTTTGCTCCACCTCATTTATCTATGTATATTTACTGTATATTTACATTTATACATCTATGTGTCTACTACATGGGGGGGGGGGGGCAGGAATGTTGTAAAGCTATTCTTTAATTCGTTGGGATTAAAACCACACCTTGTTACATCTTTTTGAATATTCTTTTTAAATTTTATATTTTGAAAGAAATATCTAGAAACCTCTGCTTCACAGGGAAGGGTAATTTTTTTTTCTTAACTGACTGTTGCTAAGATTTTATGTAACATGGATGAAGAAAGGCACAGGAAAAAGACGATGTTCCACAGCTTAAATATGGAAGAAAAGATCTATCTCGTATTCTAAAAGCTACTTGTATTTATGCCCCTAACTCCTCTAATTTTAGAAATATCTGTTGTAGACTGTCATTATAGCCAAATTGTTTGCAGAGGCTGCTGCACAAGGGAATAGTCAGAGATAAACTGTTGAAATATTTGAAGGCATTGTCAACCTGTTAACAAAATAAAAATTACTAAAAGGACACTGAATTGCTGCTAGTAACACCAAGGTTTGAGGTTACCAATATTTTTACAGCATGCTCTTTTATTTTGACCATGATACAGAAAAACGAATATTTTCTAAGTAGACTCTTCTAATAATAATTGTTGACTTAGCTAGATCAAATTGATAGAACATGCATAGGGGTTTTTTTGCCATCACCTAAAATTCTGATTTGAATCAGAAACATTTTAATTCTTAAGAAGCTCTCTCGAGAAATTATTATGAACTAATGCAAAGAAATCAGTTTATAAAAAGTTTTTATTTTAAAAAATTATTTCTAAGTTGCAGAATGTTTTACTCTAAAAAATAAATATATTATTGTATACCGAATATAAGAAAAGACAAACAGGAATATAGTTGCTATAAATACAATATGGTAAGCTACGGAAAGACAAATTGTAAGTAATCATTTGACCTCCTGGATCACATCTAGCTGACCAAATGACAGCAAACTTGTTAGATGAAGCATCAGATACACTGTTTATTTGTTTCTTTAACATCGGAATCATACATTTTGACAAAATTCTGCTAACTATTCATCTGCAGAACTTTGATAACTTCAAGAAATGCTGGATGTCAATTTTGTTCTCGATGCTAAGGTCCCAATGCACTGAGATCCTTACACGTATGCATAGCTGTAAGCACAGGATCTATTGAAGCCCTGAGGATTTGTTATACTACTAGAATCATACACAGATTTTCATTTGAAAGGCTTAAATACCTAATGGAATTGATCCTGCACTGAAGACAAAAATTTTATTTCTTTGCAAGAACAAAAAGATGGAGACCTAGATAGGAAAGGGGAGATGTTGTCTGTTTTAAAAGGATATACATCTTCATGATGCAGGCTATAAACAAGGATAGAAAGATTATTCCTCTCTGGGCAGCGTCTTCCACTCTTATTATCTACAGGATATCTTGCACCTTGTTCTGAAGCATTTAGCAATGGCTCATGGAACAAGAGATGTTTAATGGTCTGATATGGCCTTGCTGCATCGATCACTGATACAGCAATCAAAACCAGAGGGTACATATGGCCCTTTTTGATATTTACAAGAGAAATATCACCAGTTTATTCATTTCTCTCCCTTGTGTACTTACTTATTTAAAAATAAATCAATCAATCAATACAGCCATCATGCAAAATTTCTGAACTTAAGGGAAGTCAATAGTGTTTCTAAGTGTTTGGCGGAACACTGCCTCTGTGTGTATCAGGGTTGCAAATCGTAAGGAGCCCTACTGACCTTTTTCTTTTAATAAACTCATTTTTGGAAAAAACACACACATTCATTATGTCTCCTACTTCCTGGAGGAAATATTGGTGCAGCTGAGGTCTAGAGACAGAAGACTCAACAACAGGAACAAACAATTGAAGTATTTCACTGTCTTGCTTTTTCCTTCAGTATTTTTCTACACAAGCATTCTCCTTACCTCTACTTACTTTCTATTAGGGCCAAATTGTTCAAAAGATGAGTCATCTGCTGTATCTTTAAAAAAATCCACATTTTTGCATGAAAAAGGATGACTGCACATGAAATAAATGGTTGTGTAATTTGTACTTGAACACTTACATTTGCCTTTAAGAATTCAAGAACTTGCAGACAGAGTAGGTGTAATTAGGCAACTTGCATCTAGATCTGAAATTGTGACCAGCTTCAGGCTATTCCTTAAAATCTTTTTTCTATTAATCTTAAAATCTATTTCAGTGTACCCATGTCTCTTCCATTCTTCACTTGTTTGCACATACTTCTTGTGAAACTGTTTTCACTTCTCTTTATTTAGGTATTTTTAAAAGTTAGGTCAATATATGAAGAATCCCCACCTAAAAGTTTATAGACAATGATTATAATTTGACTCTTAGGAAACAAACAACAATTTAAAGTACAAGATTAAATGGGTAATAAAAGAGTTTGATGTTTATAATGGCCAACAAATCTTCAGTATCGAAATGACTGACAGGAAGGAATCGACTTTTATTAATTGCCTCCAATAAGGAGCACAGATATCTCTACCGATTTGAAGAGCTGATACAAACTTTTCTTTTTTTGTTTTCTTTTATTCTTCAAGGTTGACTGAATTATGTGGATACAGATATCCATAAATTTATAACATTCTTGAGAAGAGAGATTGTGGACTTTTGTTGTTGGGTTTTTTTTACTACTAAAACTTGAATGTATAGGCTGCAGAGTTATCTCCCTATGACTCACTTTGCATAATATTATTATTATTAATAATAATAACAACAGTAATAATAATAATATAAGCTGTTATTACTATCATTATTATTGTTGAAAGAAAGGAAAACAGTCAGAAGATTGTCATGGCTGGAAGGATGGGTTAAGTTAACTGGGGAACAAGAATTCATGCTAAAGTCCCAAACAGCAGCAGCACAATGAAAAGGGTTTCAAAGAGAAAGCCATCTGCAATGCACCATGACATGCTTCACTGCCACTCCAAAACCCAAATGTGCTGCTGCTTGCTCTCCAACATGTTCTTGTAAGCACACTCTATTAGCACCTCAGAAGAGTTTAGTATTTCCTTAGAAAAAGACCTCTTGCTGCAATTTGGCAAATAGAAATACGCAGGGGTAGCCTTCCTTCCACTTAGTAACTGACAGCTTTCCCAATGAATGCACAACACAGACTAGGATTTTCCTTCTTCCTGGTAAAATTTAAAGTCTACAAAGAGCAGCGTGTGTTTGTCACCATTTTTTAAAATATCAGTGAATAAAGTGGTGATAATCTGAAAAAACTCCAGAGATGACTAAATGCGGGTGGAATTTTGCAAGACGACAGGAAAACAGCTGGGTATACTTCCACAGGGCCTTTGTTATGCACAGATTATAAATAGGGAAACACTGTTCTTGCTACAAGTAACATTAAGGAATACTGAGAGCTATACAACCATGGCACTTGCCACCTAACGTTAACTATTCATTAGATAAAAACCGTTACAGATCACAGTGAAAACCAGTACGTTTCTTCTATTGAACATTTTCCAAATGTCATAAAATGGCCAAGTCGCTCTGGGTGTGTTATCAACAATACACAACTTTCTTCCTTTTAATGTTAGCCCAAACTAGGAAGCACCAGGAGAAGCTAAGTAGAAAATCTACTTTTTTACTTTTTCTTCCAAGAGGGTGCAATGAAGTATTAGCCTGGCATGAGCAGATGCTAAATTGATTCTTTTTGCTTGTTGTATCTAAGAGAGATGGTTGTAGCTGGAGAACACAGTTCAGTTGCTAAATTAATATTCACACTGTAGTTCCACATTTCTACCCCAGAATGAAAAAGGTCAGATCATGTGGAGACAGATCTGGGGGGGTAAGCCAACCACTGAAAGGAGAGTTAAGAGAGCTACAGCCATGTTGTGTAGTGCAGAGAGTGGAAAGATCGCACAATGAAGCACTTTGACATCTTGCCAGGTATACCCTGCGAAATGAATTTCAAAATAAAGTTTTAAATTACAGACTGCTTTTCTAAGCCTTTGCTGGCATGAGCACTACTGTGGAAAAGCTTTGACACCAGCAATTAGGGATAGCAGAGTCTGAGATATTAAGGGAAACTTGTCAAGCAGAACTTAAAATATCTAAATATTTCTCCTAAATATTTGCTGAAACAAGAAATAGAAATTGCTTTGGCTCTGCTTGCCTTTAAGTTTGCACCTTCTGGATTATTTTTTTGAAAATGTTCACACGCATTAGTTCAGAACTTCTATAAATGTAATACTAATTCATGTCTTAAAGTATCAGGAATAGGGAGGCTAAAGATAGAACTCTTTTAAAATATAGTATGTTTTGTGCCAGCAAAACAATCCTACAAATTTTACGTTTGTCCTATCTGTCCAAGCAAAACATATTGTGAGCATCTAACCAAAGCTCCTGGAATCTCTTCCTTAATGTTTGCAAGGAATGCAGATGAAGAGCTATTTGTTGAAAGAATTAATCTGATGAGAAGAAAGCATATGCATTAAATGAGTGACAAATAAGGTAAAGTACTTCAGTCCTGTCTTAAATGACCCTTATCCCATACTAACCATTCATGGACAAAAATCTAAACTAGTAATTGACATTTTAAAACCTCACGTAGTGTCTGCACAAATGATAGCAGCACCACCAGAAGGGACCACTGCAATGAAGTGTCATATTATTTTTCCAGAAAACCTTGAAAACTGGTAAAAAAAAAGATGCATTGAATAAATGCGTTCCTTGTACTTAATAGAAAATTATATTTTTCCTAAATACTTATCAATTACCACCTAATGAGCCTGTTTTAAAATGGGGAAGAAACAGTTCTACAGTCTCCAACACTGGACTGCAGTGACAAAAATGATTTCGTACCCTTTAACTCCCAACAGAAGATGCAGAAGGTATCAAATGTAAATGCAAACAACTGGGCTGGTTCCTGCTTCCACGGGGTGCCTGAAAAATTGCCACTGGCACAGTTTCAGAAATGATTTATTTTAAAAAAGATCATCCTAATGTACAGCACCCCTCTAATGGCTCCACCAGGCTGCTTGTCACCGTCCCCACCTTGTTAGTTAGGTCTTCTAGGATAAAGAAGTGGAGGAAAAAGATGTCCAAGCCATGCACTGGCTAACATGAGGTTAAATTCACATAGTTCCAGTTTGCTGCAGGAACTATTTCAGCTCTTAGTAAATCTCACAGCACACAGACTTTGCCTGTTACTTCTCCTGCTGGGTCTAGCTAAGGATTGAGCCTCATAGCTGAATTTTGAGTATCCTTAAAGTTTGTGGATCACAAATTGTAACAGATGTCCCTGCTGTGCAGGGAGTTTTGTTTAAAGGTCCATCTGCCTGCAGACTGAAATCTGGGATTCTTTGTTCACGTCCTGCAAAACCAGATCTTTCAGACCAGTCACCGTAAAAATGCTGGGATTTTTCTGAGGGATAAGGATGATCAATACGTTGCATACATTCCTCCCTCTAAAAAGAGAAGTAGCTGAGACAGTCTTGAGGTTTGGCAGGACACAATCTTACTCATGGTAAAATTGCTTCCACAGAATCAGTTGCCTGCTGGAGGAAGGAAATAGATTTATGCACCTGTGGCTTTTTCCTTTAAACCTCACCCATCAGACTTCAGTGCTCTCCGCTTCTGGAGGTGCGGGGAGGGAAGGAGTCACCTCTGCACGGCCAGGTGAGGTACATGAGCCAGGTGGTGGAACACGGGGTCCAGACTATGGTCATTCAGCGGAGAAAGGCACAGAGACTAAAGCACCGGTATATTTAGATACGCTTCCAAAATCAGAGCAAAAGAAGACAGGACAGTGAAATGACATACAAAATAAGAATGGAAGAGAAGTGAGAGACTACAGAGGAATGAAAATTAGGAGATGGGAAAATAACAGAAAGGGGACAAGTGAAAAGAGGAGGAAAAAGTATTTACTATGCAATTAGATTTCATGCAGGGAAGCACTCAATTCCTTCCTCTGTACATCTTACAATACCACTTTTCAGAAGAAATTCTCCACACTCCCCTTGGCATACGAAGGGGGAGGGAGGGTGGGGGAAGGGCTTCTTCATCCCCGTCAGGCTCCACTGCTCTTTTCTAGGTTCTTCCATTAGATCACCACATTTTGGGTTTCAGACGAAAAACTTGCAGAAGTGAATGGGATCCTTGTACATGAACAGAGCCGACCCCAGCCCTAGGGGTTTTCTGTGCAGGCACTCACGATACCCTTGGGAGAACAGGCTCCAGTTTCCTTCCTCGGCTTCCTCAGCTCACTTTCAGCCCAGCAGCTCTTAAGTTTCTCCACAGAAGTAGCACCTCACTGTCTCTACATTCTCCAATCATCACCAGCTTCCAGTAGACCAGCTTCCCTCCTACTCATCCTCTAACAGCATGAGGATGCTGTTATCTCCTCCTCAAAGTTTTAGTTATCCTATTGGCAGTTCATCTCCCTGATGGCCAGCAAGAAGGCCCACAAGCCTGAGAAGGGACTGTACAGGCAGCCAAAAAATTGTTCAGTTTTCTAAACAGTCTCAAGTGTTGTCTATGCCTAGGTCAGACCTTCCTAAAAAAGTCCTTATTGCCCTTCCTTTGACTCCTCTACCAAACCATGATAACCTCTGCTTTGTAGCCAGCTTCCTTCCTCCTGAATCAGGTCCTGCATAAGCAATCGTGTCCAACACAAGCACGCCTCTCTATTTCTCTCCCCTGTCCAATCTGAGGAACGACATACCTCTAGATATGAAGCAATGAATGATACAGCAATTTCATGAAATTAACCAGAATTCACAGGTTATGACAATATCCCCTTACTTGAAACTGGCTGCAAGTGTCCTTGTGTCTTCAGTTCTTTACTATTTCAGAATGGTGCACTTCACCTCCACTTAACAGTCAAAGGAAGTCACAGAGTGTATCTTCCAGCTATTTCAGAAAACATTCAGCAACAGGAAATACATTTCTCCAGAGACTTATGGTAAATGTTTGCCATTGTTTTATAGACTTGCATCCTGTTCACCAGTTTAGGGGCAATCTATTAGAGAACTTGGGAAAAAAATCAGTATTAAACACTTGGAAAGCTGGGTAACGCTACTCATCTGAGGATTGTTTTTCACATTTATATCTTGAAACTAAAGAATTAAATATTTTTGTATCTAAATCTTTGTAAAGGTAGAAGGTACTGGTCATAATAACCACAATGTGGCCACAGCCAGGATTTTCCTGTAGAAGTATTATAGGTTCAACATTTTCTGCATTGAGTATTACTTTATGGGATGCGTTTGAATTTTTTCAGAAATCAGATGTCCCTGTTCTTTTATTGCTGGCAGAATCAGAAAGAAGAACAGATCAAATCTTCAGCATGGCATTCATAGTTTTTCATGTATCAGTGAAATGTTCTGTGCCTTCTCTCCAGATTTATTTTGTCATTTTGTTAGTTATCTACACTGTCCTCTTGTTCACATTTGGGAAAAAAAAAAAAAAGAAAAAAAAAAAAAGTTCTCTGAATTCTCAAAATGTCACCCTTTTTCATATTAGGCAATTCAGTCGTGACTCTTCATATTAGAGCCACATGTATAGTGGTCAAAATTTGTTGCTAGACTTCTTACAAGGCCCCATTAGTGGCAGACATATTCTTTATTCTTCTACTTCAAGCATCTAGCTAATCTATTTGCTTTTAACTACTGCTGTTTGCCCAGCAAGATCTTTCACTGCCTATCTGTGACTGCACCTCCTGAACTGACAGTCGTGTCGGGCTTGGAGAATTTTTAATGAGCATTCGGTCCTACTGATGGCTAGAGAGCCGGTCAGTCCTCTTTCCAAGGAGAGACTCCTCCGGCACAGTGCAATCTTTAATTGTTCCCATAGTCATTCAGTGTGTCCAAGATTCAGACGCTGCCATACAACTCCATTTCCCATTTATACTATGGGTGACAGGCATGCTGAAAAGGGGTCAGATTTTAAAATAAGGAAATGATTTTTTTTCCCAAAAAAAATAGAACACGCACACAAAAGCAGATGAAGGGAATGCATGCCGAAAACGAAAATGAATTAGCTCCACTCTACGAAAAGAAACCAACAAATGCTTTTACAAGAACAGTGAAAAGCTGACTAGGGCCTCAACTTGCTCTCACTAATGTCAGTAACAGTTTGATTCAATGGGAGCAAAGTAAATCCCATTAGAGCCTTTTATGGCAAAATCCTAATAAAAGCGGACACTACAAAGTAAAGGCCCCCTTCAGCCCTCGCTTACACCATAGCCATTGTAAAGTCACACCATCGTAGCTGGGGTCCGCATTCAGACCTGGAGCATTTCAGTCCTAAGCCCACTGCGTCACAGAAACCCAAAAGGAGATGCTGTAGTGAAATGAGAATTGCAAGTCTCTCCCGGCCATGGATTTAATACGTTATTGTTCGGTTTACGTAAGATCTGGCTGGGTCCCAAACGTGCATTCCCCAACACTCATGCTGCCTGATTTATGCTGTCTTATTTGGCTGGTAGGAGAATCAAATTGGTGACTGGTTTTGAATGAAGGTAATTAGGGTGGTTGATTGGTTTTGTAATTTGGAGAACACTACTCTAGAGTATAAGTCAATTGTGTAGAACTATCCAGGTCTTTAATCACTGGTTTCCCTGTGCAAAGACCTGATGCTTTACATCATTTGAAATTTATACCAGTTATAAACAATTCCATTCTCTCCATTACTCCCCTTATTGCTTCCTCCCCTGCCCCACACCTGGCAAAAACAAGACATTTTGCTGGAGAAAAAGTTAACTATAGTGTGGCCAATTATGTTGCAAAGGTGCATCCAAATTTAATTTACAGGGTCAACCAAGTATGCAGGGGTAATTATCTTGACAGAGCATCTGACAGCTGTTGCGATATAGTGGTCCAGCAGTTCCTGCTAGAAATCTGTAGGGAAGCACTTGTTTAAATCTGAGTAAGATCAACAACAGGCTTCTGTCTGCAAATCCTGGAAAACAACGTCACACACAAAGACACCGACTTTAAGTAAGTCTCTTGGGACTGCCCTGAAAGACTGGAAATACTCATTTCAAAGCGTTTTCTGTCTGAACGGATCCTAAAATAGAAAGATGTGCAGGTATAATACCCCAAATTAAGCCAACCACAGGACAGGAAATCATACATAATTTGCCTATGTATAGTAAACATCTACCTTTATGAAACAAAGTTGCTTATGTAAACATACAGGCTCCAGAAATTCCAAAGCTGAGAAAACTTCACTCAAGTGTTGCCTCAAGCAATTTTTATTCTCAAAAGTGGACAGGCATCAAAGTATACATTCATGGGATGAATATGTTAAAAAAAAAATAAAATCTAAAAAGTCACGTGATATTTAATTGGCCTCTAGGCAACATCTTCTGTTCCCTCACCCCAGCCTGCATTTCTGACATTCATTCAGGAGAAAGGCTGTGTTTTGACAATGGCTTTCGGATCACTAAGTCCCACACCTTTGTGCCAGTGGTCCGCTGATGGTCTTCACCACTGATCACTGACCACCATGAAATTATACCTAACATTTAACTGAAATGGTAGTACATCTATACAACGCTAAAAGTAGATGTGAAATCCTGAATTCCACTTCTCAGCAAGGATATATAACAAATAGTATGTGCTTCACTGAAGGCTGCCATGACACCTCTGGTCAGCCTAGAAGAGGCAAGGCAACTTCAGGGCTTTCCATAATTTGCCGTATCTTCCCACTCCTCATTGAAAGTCCTCACTATAGCTAAACCCTGAAGCCCTGTGCAAACTGACCACCATCAACAAATCACAGTTTGGAGATCCAAAAGTTAGATTGGTAGTTAATAAAGTAACTAAGTTACATTAGTAAT
>JAVJGJ010000047.1:102299239-102310197 GCA_035590215.1 Microhierax caerulescens
AATTAATAACATGTAGGGTTATGTATCTTTGTACAAATTCCTGTATACACCCTTCATTTATGATGGTCCTGAGAGTCTTAAGATTGTAATAAAGTCTGCCAAAAAGAAGGAAACTGGTTCCCATGCTCCAGCAGCAAATCTTACTGATTATGAGGCAGTAATAAAAATGATGTCAAAAGTTGTGCACAGCATGGAGTAGATGATGCAATTTTTACTGCATTCAATACTACTTACAGTAAGCAAATTCCATAGCTATTGAAATGATTCTGTTCCTTGAAATAAAATACAGAGGAAAGAAGAAGCCTTGCGTTACTTTTTTGTTTCACCACTTCTAAGCGACATAACTGAAAATTCATTATCATGCTGGGAATATTGCTCCTCTGGTACTGTAAACAGCTGTGACGTTGCTATGCAATTTAAATACCTAATCTTCTCACTCCACCTCACCAGAACACTGCACATGGTATGTTTGAGAAGACAGCTAAATTTGAATTTGACGTACTTTAAAGCAGCTGCTTACCTAATAACATTCACATGCAACACCATACATAGAAGGACTTATTTAGACAAAAATTGGGTTTACCGTTGCAGTCATTCTGAAATTGCCCAGCACATATTTGTAATAACCCCTAGGAGAATTCTGGGTTAAAAACCCAAAGACTGCCAGGATGCTTTGATGGAGTTTCTCCTCCTCGGTGAGCAGGCCCAAAGGAGAAAGGGTGAGGAGTCACATCTCTGCCAGCTTCCCAGATCACCATCCATGCCTGTGTGACATTACAGGGTGGCGTGTGGAGTCTGCAAAGCAGCATTCCAAGCAACTAACCGATTAATTTGTATCTAAAAAAAAAAATCCCCAAACTGACTTAAGCATTCTGTTGTGCTTATCATATCAAACTTGAAAAATGCTTACAGTCCTAAGCTAGGCTTCCTGGGCCCTGCTGTCAAGGGTGGAAGGTGCCACTTCTTCCAAGGACGAAGACACAAGTGGGTAAAAAACAGTTGTGACCATGCCTCAAAGACACCTGGCTGCAGTGTATTAGCCCTCTATGAGAAACCTTGAGTTATTTCTCCTCTTGCGTTTATGATGCGAGCCTGAAGGGACACACAGCATATATATGACTGAAGCTGCATGTATACAAGACAATGGTGCTTTGCTGCCTTCCTATAGCTACAGAGTAAATTCAGGAACTCAGATCCTGGCTAGAAAAAGGAAGTGAGAACAAATCCAAAAAATACTGTCCCAAGGACAGGGATTCATATGTTCAGCAACTCACAGATGCTGAAGCAACATCAGGGTCCAACAGTGAAGCAGAGAAGGTACACGATCTTCCAGTGATTCCCCGTTTTGCAACGTGGGGTTTAGGCGTTTGTAGAAACAAAGGAAGAACCAGGAGCTCTGGATGCAGACAAATTTGTGACAGACTACAGGCCATGTCACATGCCTTGCTGAGATAATGGAGGCAGGACAGAACAGGGTTATTTCCAAAACTGCCTCCAGATATGAGCAAATGAAGGCACAGCTCCAAATCAAAGGCCCTAATGATACCAGCCAGAAGCACAACCCAGGGCAAGCCAAGGAGCATGAGCGACAGCTGGCAGAAAGGGGAAATTCTTACGCATAATTAGTGGCACTTTCAGCAGCTCACTGAAAGGGATGGTGGCAGAAAAGCTTCACATCCCTCCCTCAACAGCAGGAACACTGGCTCCAAATGAGGCAGGAGATTAAGGCATCCCATCCTTTGGATGGAACAAAGGAGGAAATAATCTGCCAGAAGCCCCTTGGGCTGAAATCCTTTCTACAAGCTTCTGTTTGGGGCAACAGCAATTCAAAAATACTGGGAGTACAAAAGGATAGTGGGGAGGAGAGCGGGAGGGTATGAGAAGGTGTAAGTCCTCCTCCTAAGTGCACCAGCCTCCCTGGAGACCCCAGGCTGAGCTGTGTGCGCAGCTCTAGGCTACTAAGCGAAAGGGTCTGAATAACATCTGGATACAGGTATAATTATAGGAGTCATTCCTTTAAAGCACATGACATAGGACTCACAAAAAGGTAGCAAGCGAGTGTTTCATCCTAGCACTGCCCACTTCTTATTGAAAAATCAGACCCCCGAGAGTTGGGAAATTTATAAAAGAGCAATCCAGCACACCTGAAGCTGACTTTCAAACCCCCCTCTGGCCCTCCCAAGCAAGGCGCGGAAGGGAGAAGACAGTAGCTTTTCAGCCTGCAGTTATGCTCACACACACTTTCCATGCCCCCTGCTGCTCAAATTTAGTTTTACCTTCAGGCAAAAGAGCCATCATCCCATTTCTTAATAATAGGGAGAATTTTCTTGACTGCTCTGTTAGCTGTTCCCTGCAATCCCTAAGAGCCACACATTTCTTCACACAGCAGTGGGAAGCAGAGGAAGGGGAAGAAAAACTGCTGCTGACTGATTCTAATAAAAGAACTGCTGATAAAAAAATCAATTAGAAAAAGCAGCAATTAAAAGTGCCATAGCTGGGTCAGGCACCAGAATTTCCAGATATTTTCCTCAAACCCCAGCCCTCAGACACCAAGATTCTGTCTGCATATCTAATAGCAAGGGTGGGTTCACGTCATCAACCCTGAAGCCCTCACTAGAGATATTTCCCACTCCATCCCCAAAAAGCCTCTAACAAGCGAGCTTCATGCACTCCTGCAAGGTGCCAAAACCATACAATGACTTCACAGAAGATGACTAAATGGTTCCTCTTGAAACAGGAGGATAAAGACTCCCCTAAGAGACACAGGAGAAGGCTCACTTGAAAACATTTAAGACACTCGTCAATGCTCAACTGACTGATTCTGACTGATTTAATGAAAGTGGCCTGTACTGCTGAGGGGGTATTTACAAAAGCAGACTTTAATCTAGTGAGACTGTGTTCCCACAAGAGCCAATGAATAGACATAGGCTTGCCCTGGGCAATATAGAGAATGGAGTCATGCTAACGACTGTCTTTGTGAAGTGTTCCACTGTTCCCCACCATGCACTGAACAACCATTTGCTGACATGGACCATTTCATGTATCATGCGCTCTTTTTGGAAGCACTTATATGATAATCTGAAGAACAATTCACATAGAATGATTCCAATTAATTAGAATAATGAATACACTAAAGAGGTCAACTGTAAAAGATTCTCATTTCTCCCCCAGCTAACTCACAGGGAGAAAACAAGGAGGAAGTACCAGAAACCATCGTCAAAGGTGACTTTTCTGAGCAGAAAAGACCTGTAAGCCTCCTGACCCAAAAAGATTAACAGAGGTTATTGAAGGCGCAAAGGAAAAAAAGAATCCGAAGACTGAGCAGAAAGAATACAAACTTTGGGGATCCTGGAAAAAAACTGACAAAGACCATCTTCAAGCAAGACCAGAAGATTTGTTTTGGATGCATCTCACATCATATAAGATGTATGACTGTACACATAAGCACATAAATATTATATTACTGTAAAAAAAGACTCCTACTTATTGTAGAGGCTCCTACTACAAGAAACCCACTTGTTTTAGACTTTCTAGATAATCTATAGTTTATTGAAAAAGATGGAATGCAAAATGAAACAATGCAAACATGAAAATGCCGTTAGTAACATGAAAATGGCACATACCCTGTATTGGACAGTTTTGGCAAAAGATTGCCTTCTGAGGGCTGCCAGGGTCTGGAACAATTCATACACTCCATTAGTTCTTGAAATAGGGAAAATTATCTAATTCCTTTTGAAAAAACAATACAAACATATTTCTGAGAAAGGAAAACATTTTCAAAGTCTGTCAGTCATACAGACTAACATTATTCTAGATAATCAGATACTGGCAGAAGTCTTGGCAAACTGACCCTACTCTTACCACTACCATGAGAGCGCTTGGGCTAACCTGGCTTCATTCCACAGGCAGACGCAATTCTAAATATTTGGTGAGCATTCATTTACAAATTATGAATATAATCTTTATTTGACATTAGATGTAGAGAAAATAGTGCATAAGTACTCCTCTATAGATTTTTATTTTTAACACGGGAAAAATTCCATTTCAGTTAGTCTTACAATCTCTGTCAAGGTAGTTTATAATTTTCACCATGTCTTTTTTAATTGAAAAAGGTCTTGATTAGAGATCCTACCTTAAAAACCCATTATAAAGCAAGCATATCTTTAGTCAGTTCATCTGTTCATTCCACATATTCAGCTCTCTTCAATAAGTATCCTTGAGTCTCATGGGTTTCCGAGCATCGCTATCCATGCTTATATAAAGAAAATAAAAATCCTTCCATATTAACAGCCTTTTTTGTTCTAATCAAGTGCAAGCCTCTATTCACTGCCTTAAAAAAAACGGAGTCTGTTGTACCTGTTTTTCATGTAAATGTGGCCAGTCAGAGTTCATGCTCATAAGCAACCAGATTTGGCAATTTTCTGTGCTGTATTTCCCTATCCAAGAGCCTAAACAACACAACCAGCCTATCCCTGCTGCTTAATCTCTTATACTAAGACTGGCCGACGGAATAAAAATTGAAAGGACCTTGTCTGTGTGACTCCTCTCCAGCATATAATTGCAGCTCTTCTTACCTGCTTGATCCATAGCAGAATTCATGAACAACTATAACAGGAAAAGATCTTGTTCTCTTGCTCAAATCCTGAGACCGAAAACTAACCGTAACAAGGAACTAGTAGCCCAGGCAGTGAAAGAAAACGTACTTTGATTATTCGTGATTGCAGCCTGATATCCCAGCTAATGCTGCTGAAACAGGGGTTCCCTGAATCAAAGTCTACCAGGGTGGCTAAAACCTCTGGCCCCAGTATCCTTCCACCAACTTCAATCTGTCAAATCCTAGGGCTGCGGGTTTGGATGTTACTACTTCCAGTCTTTAACAGCTGCCACTGGGTACATCAGAAACAACCTGCCAGGTACGGCTAATGAGCAAGAAGCTCCAGGATTCAGCAGGAAAGACAGTAATGGAAACATGTAAGTAAAATTTGGAGTAAACCAAATAAACTCGGATCTCTGGGTCTGACTTCCAGGTACAGTTGGTTGCGAGTGACCATTACAAGTTCTACATCACCTGACATTCAAATCTGAAAATTGCTCTAAAGACGACATCATGTGAGCAAGTCAGGTGCTGCTTTTGACTCTGAGGGCAAACATTTCTGAGAGCTTATCCACAGCAGAGACACTCAAAAAGTGCTAATTAATCAGCTCATTAGATTACGCTTGGATTACAGAACGAGCATTATATAGATCGATTCTGGCTATCAATTCTGTATTTCATTAAATTCCAAGTAGACAGTCATCTAAGGGAAACACACCTGAGGGAAGTTACTAGTGAGTGCAGCTCCCTACTGTGGGGTCACATCGGGGTGCAGAAGACATCTGCATGCACAGAGAGCTTACCTCGAACCTACAGACCCCACTGAAGGTGACCACAGAACTATGCAGCTAGCAAGACAGTTGAAAACCAGACTCATTTATCGTTACCAAAATAAAATCTGTGTGAACTAAGAGATTCATATATAAATATCACAATAAATAAACCAGTAGATAACTTCTCTGGATTCTAAAGCTACCGTATCAACATCAACCCTAATGATCTGGCCGAAATACTATTTGGAGTGGGAGGGACAATGAGGAAAAAGTTATTGTTTTAATAAATATTATCAATATGCAAGGAGACAGAAAAAACTAAGCATTCATTAATAGCAAGCGATGCCTCAGAACACACTTTTTCTTGGCAAACATCAAATACAGATTTCTGCCGTTCTCTTTTTCCCTTTATGCTGAATGCAATACAAATAAAAATGAATATTTATTAGTAAAATTGCTTGAAGGCATTTCCACCTTCAACCCTCTTACACACACTTACTTTTTTTACTCCTTGTTCACCTAAACTCATCTTACATATTAGCTATCAATTTTCAAATAATAAAAAAAAAAGTATAAGGAAGAGAGAATGTAAAAAAAAAGTGAAAGAAGAGATTTCTTTGTAAGAAAGAGCAAGAGGAACAGAATGAAAATAAGTTTGGACTGCAGGAATGGGAAACAAAAAAGTTTTCAGTTCAGAATTAGATAGTTCCTCCCCTTTCTTGCTATTTCCTCTAGTCAAACATTTTCACTAGATAATCTACTTCACCCTGAAGTATTGTTCAAGGCAATAGGCCTCAAAGTCCTCAAAGTCTTTTTTTTTTTCCTGCAGAAAATTAATCTAAAATTGATTTGCATTACTAGCATTATTAGTCCAGTTTCATTTATTTATACTCAGACAAATTTCAAGGTCATATTTTAGAGATCACCACGTAAGACTAGAGTGGAGAACAAGACTCTATGACTCTTTCTGATGCTTGCACTGACTCATCCTGTGATTTCTAGGCAGCGAGTGGCTGGAAGACAATGTGATAATATTATGTAAGGATCTCAGCGGGCAGTGAGAAAACAAGTTGTTTATAAAGCCCATTGATTTCATTAAGGATTTTACTACTGATTATGTTACTACAGGAAAAATTGCTCAGTTGTTCCATCTTTCCCATCTTTATCAGTTCCCCTGTCCTATGAACTCTAGCTGCAAAAGGAGGATCTGAGTCCTCAAGGGAAGGAATAAACAGAGACTGTCCTGGCTCTGATCCTTCCCAAGCCCAGATTTAGTGACCTTGTAATCTTCCTGGGTTGGTCCTACTTTCTTCAAGGCCTGAGAAGCAAGGAAAGGAGAGACAGCAAAGTTTCATTTTAGACAAATGCAATATGACTTGGAAAAGCGTAACATTTTAATTGAGAGCTGGTGTAAAAACAACTGTATACCATTAACTACATCAACAATAGCTCAATGTGAGAAATTTTCATGAAAAAAAAATATTTACAAACAAGCCTTCTTTCTAAAAGTGGATTTTTGCAGGAATTGTTGAAAAAGAAAAAACCCACAACTTTTTCATTAAATATTTATACTTATATTTATATTCTCAGTATTTTTAATAATAGCAACAATAATGTTACCAAGAGAGTCCTTGGAATAAAAAACATGAAAAATTCTGCAAAACAAGGAAAAAAAATCCAGGGTGCAAACTGTAAAACAGAAGTTATTGCATTGTTTAGCGATATGGTATTTCTACATTAGTTTGCATTAAATAATGTGAATGTAGATGTGGACACATAATGTGAATTATAGTTTCTGTCCTACAAACTCTATAGTAACCAGTAGCCTTGGCAAAAACTCTGGGTCACAGATGCTGAAGTCACGGGGCTACTTCTCAGCACCTCTTCTTGCCAGCTACAACTGTCCCTTCAGAGCAGAAAACCTCCTTGCTTGCAGCTCACTTTATACCATGAACACAATGATGAGACTAAACACTAGATGTATCAATACTTAACAGTGTGACCTATGTTACCTATGAATTATGATTAAATTAATTAATAATAAATACACTAATTATCTATCAAAGGTCTTTGCAACTCACTAGTGCTATATATTCTTACAGGTTTGACTTACAAAGACTTAAAAGTGCTTGTGACACTACTTGTGTGGAAATACCCCCATTCAGTACTGAAGGGGTTTGGGATTTGTTGGGTTTTTTTAAACTAGTTACCAGACCTAAGTGGTCAGACCTTGTTACCACCATTTCATCTATGTGCACAACATACAACTCCCTGAAAGGACGTTAATGAACCACGCAGAAAAAGGAAAAGAAAATATCAAAGGAGCTAGTGACTCTTGCCCCAGAAGTAAATTGTAAAGCATTTCTAGTATTTTTGCTGAAGCATCTTTCTATACTTGTACTGTAGCTATGCTGGAAGTTGAGTTGTTATGACACAAAAAAAAAAATGATGTACAGCTTGGGAAAGCTGATTGACATGTCAAGTGTGCGCAGGTTTAGAGAATGAATCAATCAATACAAGAAGTATAGGGCATGCAGTCTGTGTTGCTCAGGTCCTTTCATGTTTTGTTGTTTATTTCAGCAGACTGGAAAGCTCCTCTTCATTTGAACCGACAGCTGACTTACTGAAGTTCCCCTGTGAAGGTCAGATGCCGCTTGCAAGAGAACTTCAGAGGGTTCCATCATCCTTCTCCTCCTTTTGCAGGTAGTAGCTTCAACAGTAGCTTCAACAGAAAGAATACTACTCATCATTCCAGCCCAGAGCTCTGAAGCCAAAATCCTAGGATGCAGGAGAAGTCTGGATCCAGGTTTTGCCAGTTCTCTGATTTGTCACTCTTCATTGCAAGCAGGAATAAACTGGGCAACTATAACATGAACTAGTTGCCCAAGTTTTCAAGTATTTAAGTCTCATTGTTGAATCAAAACCATAGCTGTTTTTTCTTAAGACAATTTCCGTAATACTGTGGTAGCCAGCTTGTGCAAATAGCGTGTTTCTGCTGATTTAGATAGAATAGTTTTAAGTGAAAATAGATCCTATCACTTCAATACAGCAGTTCTGGTTTACTCAAGCTGAGAATTTGATTTCAAACAGTAATGTAGAGGTTAGTTTTCTCTAATTTTTTTACCTCTACTTACTTCTCTGCCATTAGTTGTGGAACAGCCTACCAATAGTAAAGGGCTTTATATTCAAATTAATTTCTGGGGTTTCCTTCAATAAAATCACCTATACTTATTGCCAGTCTTGGGGGGAAAGAAATGTTTCACATTTAGTAATAATTTTATAAAAGGAAAACACTTTTTCAGTATTGTACTTTGTCAAGAGACCAAATACAACAATAGAACCAGATTGGAAGAAAAACTTCCATTAAAGGCAGAAAAATAGTCTGAAATGATAATTAGACAAATCTAAACCTCATAGAACCATGAGAAGACACTTTGGGTAACAAGAATGTTGCCTTTATTTATGTTAATGTGCTATAAAATGCAGAGACATGCTGAAGAACCCAACAAGTTTGACTCTCTCATTTTCACTCTGATGCAATGATTTGGGTAAGTGGACCTGTTATTTCCCCACAGGAACATCAGATACTTTGCTGGCAAGAGTGCAGAAGTGGAGGTAGGACAGAGCTGCTCTCCTCGTACCTCGGTAGTCAGGATCATCCATGTTTCAACAAAACAAAATGGAAACCCAAACCCAAACCCCAAAATAAAACCTATTTTTCTGTTCAAAACCTGACTTTTTATGTGGCATTAACTTGGAATTGTTTCCCTTCTTGATCTTATTAAAAGCCAGGTGCTGTTGAGAAGTGTCTGGTTTTGGGCAGAAATAAAGGAATCCGTATCGGCAACACTTCACTGTTCAGAAGCACTCAGATTATCATCAGGGTTATTAGAGTGAAGGATACACAGAAAAGTGAGGAACGTGAGATTGCAAATCCACAGTTTTTAATGAGCTCCACCACGGGAAAGCGGGTGGCTATTTCATGCCAAACCAGAATTCTGTCCCTGGCAAACCACAGTGCCTTAGGACTGTCCTTTCAGAGCTCAGCGGCACAGGGTTCTCCAGGGTACCTCTGAGCCCGAGACTAGAAAGACAGATGGCCTCCAGAGTGACAGAACTTCACAAATTACTTACAAAAGGATGTTAAACAAACAGAAAGGGCCCTCATGCTCTGCTGTAACTGCATCTGAAATAGTACTTAGCTGTCTGGGCACCTCATGTCATGATAACCACGTATGTGAACTAGAGAAGTTATAGGAGGAGGCAACAAAAGCCATTCAGAGGTGTGAAACGGCTTCCACCTTGTGAAAGAGATAGCACCTGAAGAACAGGGCAATAAATATATATTAAAGAAAACACGAGTGATATGGAGAAGTGGCAAGGATACACGGATGAGGGGTTGCCCAAAGAAGCTACTTGTCAGACTTAAAGCCAAGGAGAACAAGCTTTTTCAGGAAATACCCAGTTAAGCTGTGCAGGTCACAGCCACGAGATGCTTTGGTAGCCAGAAGTATAAACAGCTCCAAAATGGATCACGGAGGACAGATCCAGTGGTCACTGTGAAGGCTAACAGCCTGGATGCAACCTTGATCTCAGAGTCATTAAGGCAATTATTTCCAGGAACCGGGGAAGTAAGCAGCACAGCAGGACTGCCCTCAGCTAGTGCTTTTCCTATTTAATACCTGTTCAAGTTTATCCACGCAATAGCACTGTATTTCCGTGAGAAATTCTCCTGGCTCTTTCCCAGAGAAATTTCATCAAAAAAGGTTATGTTCCCATAAACGCTTCAGTTTTGACAAAACTGGCTCTTTCCACCTAGGGAAAATAAATAAATAAGAAAATCCAACCAGTTCTTACACTCCATGTAACTGAACCCAGTGGCAATTTTCTTCTGAGCTGCTGCAAACCTGGAACTGTTCCAGTCACACCAATGAAGATACTGCAGAGTTCATAAAAGAAGCCGCCCACCGAGTCCCTGTGTGTACAGGAGTAAGCACTCAATTATGTCTGCTGCTTACCAAAACGCATTACATTTTAAGTTGATAATTCCAAATAATGAGAAGGAATGTGCAGCCTTTATTTAAATAGCTGTTTTAAAGACACTGAATCCAAATTGCTAAAAACTGGAAGTCATCCTCTTGCCTTGCCTTGCTTTTCCCCTCTCACACAATGGCTAAACAAACATATCAAAAGAAAGAAAACATACCATATAGGAATTCTCTTTCATCGTTTTACACAAAGTAATTTAAGTATTATTTCCAGTGCTATTGTCAGCCACAACAGGGATGTGCTGCTGCTGTATTAGAAACGGAGGGAGCTTGCCAACTGAAGGCAAAGGGTTCAAGAAATACTTATTACATTTACCAAAAAAAAAAAAAAAAAAGGTCCTTAAGCTTCTGGTGTTTACACATGGTGACATTCCAGAAAACAACTCTATACAAGTTTAAGTCACTATGCATAAACTTGAACATGTATTTGTTTGATCCATTCGGGAATAATAATAATAATAATAATAATAATAATAATAATAATAATAATAATAATAATAAAAACAACAACAACAGTAATAACAATGAAAATAATGACACTAA
>JAVJGJ010000047.1:102310297-102364669 GCA_035590215.1 Microhierax caerulescens
TAATAATAATAATAATAATAATAATAATAATAATAATAATAATAATAATAATAATAATAATAATAATAATAAAAACAACAACCACAGTAATAACAATGAAAATAATGACACTAATTAAAAAAAAAAAAAAAGTTAAGTTTCTGAAAAAATTCTTTACAAAAGGAAAAGAAAACAGCAAAAAGCCTCCTTTAAAAATTACAGATGCTGCAGGGGGAAAAAGCCCTCCTCTCTCCACTTGGAACAATTCTAAAATCAGAAGAGAAGGAATGAAGGAGGTAGAACGAGGGAAGTTCACCTCAGAGCACAAATCAAGCAATCACTTCTTTGGAGCACAGTTATTTTTAAAGATACGATATCATTTTTGTTAATTATAAGGGCTTCTTATGATCAAAATTTAAGATTTTAAAAGCTTTTAAATCTTATTTTTAAAAAGTTCGATTTTTAAAAGGGGCTCATCACCTCACTGAACCGCAATACAGATCTGTGTTAAAGATCAAAGATGACGCATTGCAACCCAAATGTAATTTAAACTTGCATTTTGTCAGGGTGCCACCTTACAGATATCAGCATGGTTTTTGCAAAACTATAAGCAGTTCCTCCCTCACTGTACACCATGGTAAGATCCAATGTTAGAGAACACACTCAACTGCATACCATGTCCGCTTCATATTTTTCTTTCTTTGCACATAATTCTCCTATTTTAAAGGCATTAAAAACAAGACCAGAAATCAATATTGAAGGCAAATTCCTTACCTTGCTCTTGAAAATATCCCTACTTTTATACAATAAAAATGCCACAAAAATTAGACAAACTGTAGGAAAAAATGTCCCATATTTTTTCAGAGAAAAATGCTAATTTCCATTCCCAGTTGTGTTGAGGCTGTGCCAATGATTGGCTCCATATGTTTCAGCAATTGGAGCCATATTAACATTCCTACAGTTCTTTTGCCTTCACATGCTTTGTCTTGGTTACATTATGCAAACCTGGGAAATCTAGCATTTCTTAACACACACACACACACACACACACACAAGCAAATAAAGATTGATTCAGTCTCCTGGCCACAGTGGTTTCTCTAGCCCACTTGCAACAATGGTGATTTCTCCAGACAACGCAAGGAGGTAGAAGGAAACCTATATTTGGCTTCCAAAATATGTTCATTTTTGAGGAAATTATGGTTGACTGCATAGCAACATGCAAAGATCACTTTTAAAGGAAGAGCATCCTTGCTGCTCGTTACAGGAAAATATTAAGAGATTCTATGTGTGTTTTTCCTTGGGGGGGGGGGGGGCATGGGGTGTGTGTGAAGACAACTAAGCAGAAGTATTCATCCTGATCCAGTGACAAACTAGCAGTGAAATGCTAGTTGGGCTGAGACAAAGCAGACCAACTTAATAGCTGTAATTTTCGTCAGTACTGGAATATGAGTGGTAGGATGGAAAAATCACTTTCCAATGCATAACACTGGCAAATGTATTTTTCCAAGACAACCTGTTTTTCTAATGCTGTTGACCACAAAGCCATTCAAGCATATGGTTTTCTTTGGAGGAAGGTAGATCTCCTTAAGATGAGTAAAACCACCGCTACATGAATTTTACACAGATGGTTAAAAAAAGTTTACTCTTCATCATAAAAGGTACAATGCAATCCTAGCTGTGAGACAATCCAGTACTTCCCTTTCAAACAGTATTACTAAAAGACACTGAGTCAAATCACAAATCTTTTGTCCCATTAAAACTCCCATTGAAGTTAGCGCTGGGAGCAGGGATATAAGACCAGAGCACTGATGAGAGCAACTACTGGCTTCTTGGATTTTACTGTGTAGCTGCTTACAGGGTGGCAGATCATATGCCCACTCTGAACTGAAATAAGAAACATCACCATAAAACAGGCTGGCACGAAACAAGTGCTGGTGGTCTAGTTGGTGTGGGGTTTTTAAATTTTAAAAGCTGACAGAAACCCAACCTGATTCTGATTCACATTAACTTAAAACAAAAAAATTTCGTGTGACTTCCAGCCAGCAATTTCACAAACCAGAGCTTTGAAGTGCCACCTAACTGGCAATAAAGGCGGCGTCTATGCTATGGAACACAGGGGAATTCAGAAAATTCCTTTCAAGGACAGTGGAATTTTTAGGACTGTGCTCCATTTAGAAATACCAAGCGTTTTCATAGTAGCAAACCTCAAACTGAAAGCAAAAACTTTCTCCTAGCCAAACCACAGATTACGGATAGGCTTTCTGACATGCATTTTATGGCATTTAAAGAACTTAACTAATGAATCTCTCAAGTCATCGGTGACCGAGATCTTGCTATAGCAAAGCCTTTAAAGCATCTACTTATATTTAAGTCAAGTGGAGCGAATGAGTTTTGAGCATGCATCAAAGATTACTCAGGTTATAAAGTCAAGAGGGTATGCCAAAGGAGCAAAGTAAAGCAAATGACAATTAATCAGATGATATTTTATGAAACACACACTTTCAAGTCTAAATTAATTTTATAAAACAATGCAGAGAATAGTCAAAAAAAAGGAAGAAAAGCTCCCTAAAATTATGAAGGAAAATAACTGACAACTGCAGGCAGCTGTATCACTGAGGAAGAAATCATAACAATCACTCTTATATTTGACAGATCTTCTTTCCCCCGCCTCCAAAATGTGATGATGGGAACTCAGCAGACATAACAGATTTGAATTTTAGTGCCACATTTGTCAAATGCCATTGTGAAATCTTACAAAACTATTCAAGTTCCATTGGATGTAAATAGTGCCATGCAGACTCTTCTCAGCAAAAGGCATCTGGATTAAAATCAAAACTGAGATTGTGCAGAAGCATTAAACAATGCTGGCAAACTGAATGACCACAGTCTAGGCAAAACACGCCATTCCCTGCAAACTTGTTTTACAGACAAATTTTCCTCACTTTTACTGAAGCAGGTATGAAAATTAGGTACCTCTAATTTCTAAACTCCCATATTCTATCATTTACAATAGAGATTTCATTTGAGAGTTGTGTGCAAATCCTTTTTCAGGTAGTGCTCCTATCTATTTGGAATTATTTTCAACATATTAAGTAAGTACTGAATATGCATTAAGAAAAGCCGTAATAGGAATACAAATGGAAATACCTTCAGCAAAGACACTTTATAACTTCAAAAGATCTGATGAGCATGAGCTATATTTTGCCCAACCATCTTCATTTTACAGTGGGTAAATGAGGGCAGAGGAAGTTTGAGCAACTTGTTACAAAGCCGTGTGACCTTCAGGGAGAACAGGACCTAATCCTTAAGCCCCCTGAGGCCCTAAATCTAAGCTCAGACTACAGTACTTCCAGGTGCATTACTCCTTAGGTTACGCAGTTGGCATGAAGACACACAAACCAGGCAACCTTTGGCCACTTACATATAGGATGCAGTGCTGTTACCATTTGTCGCTTAGGTCTTTGGAGATCTCTGTTGAAACGCCTCACCTCCCACTTACAGTAGCCAACAAGTTAATGGAGGTCCTGCTCTACACCAGTATCTTCTCAGCAGATCTCTCAGTCACTGAGGAGATGATGGAGGAGAACGGTGGCACATGCTGTTATTTTAACCAGACAGTTCTATGTCACATAAGAAGGGAAATGGTTTTCTTTCTTTTAGTTACTTATTTACTTGCCTGGGGTGGAGGGGACTGCTGAGTATCCCGGAATGGTCCCAAAACAGTAATGCAGGTCCTGATGTATAAAGAAGCAAAAAACAGCAACACCTCCCACAGAAGCAGAAGCATCAGCAGCGGGAAAGCAGAAATACAAGTTGGATTAGCAGTATTCAGCAGAAAGATTCAGCAGCAGACACCAACTTCTTCTTCTCTGAGGGATGACAACTCAACAGGGTGTACCCATTTTTCTCCTGTGTCCAGTGGCCTATTTATAAGCTGCAGAACAAGGACAAGTGACCACTGCACACAGGGATTCACACACCAACCTTAAAAAGGTGACAAGTAGGTTTTTCCACATGATCACACCCACAGACATTACTTGGCAAAATGGATAATGAAGTAAAGCAACTGGGTGACAGTAAATAACTGCTAAGGTGAACTCAGAGTCCTTTTATTTTGCAAACAGTGCTGCGTGCCATTAATTATGGGCAAGGTGAAACAAGAGTGTATCTCCAAGTAGGATACTTGGAGAAGCAGAACACGACAGTGCCAGAACACTTCTCACGCAAGGGGCGGATGCACAGGAGAGGTACAAAATGCTTGGACAGGAACCTTAATACTGCCTGAAACACTTAGCTCATCAATAAATTTGTCTACCTAATGTGTACACTTGATCAAAAACAAATATCCTGAGAAACAGAGGGCTTTACTACTTTCAGCAAAGATGTAAAAAATGTCTGTGTATTTTGGTATGAAACAAGCAAACGAACAATAAAACCCCTTCTCTGTGTTTGTAGGATGTCAATTGGGACAATAGCATGGTTTATAGCTTTTGCAGGGGTTTTTATTTATTTTCTTATCACCAATGTTGATAGCAGTATCAGGTTTGTTTATATTTTTTAGATTAATAAATAATCACCACAAAAAAATCAGAAATTGGCAAGGGACTCCCCACCAGAGCATGGGGAGACAGCTGTGTTTACAACAATGTCATTAGTACTTTTCTGTTAGTAACTAACAGATCTCTTCAAGACTCAGAAGTATGGTGGTCCAGACACTACAGCAAGAACTGCACCATGAAAGGCGAAGCCCAGAGATGTTATTTCATCTGCCTGGGCTCCGTAGAGACTTGCCAGAATAGGCCCACACTGCATATCCAGGGTACAGCTCAAGGGGAAGGGCTCTTTTAGAAGAAAAATTATATTATCATAGCAGGGGACCAGAGTGATGGCAGGAAGATGACCTTTCTGTGGGAGCAGAAGCTTTGGGAGTGGGCCCAGCTTTTTGCCTTTGAATGAACCTGACTTCCCTAACGGACAACATGGAGAAGGGAGACATTACCCCTGCCACAACTCCCTCCTGCATGCTTCACCCTAAGCAGAGAGAATCTGTCCAGAGTTACCATGAAGAAGCCAATTCAAAAAGCAAATGCTATATTTTGGTCTCCACATGTGAATGTTAATGATCTCTGACCGACAATTGCCTCTTGACACCAAGGTAAGAGGAGCGTGCAATGTCAGGCTGATACAACATGCAGCTTCAATTTCCGAAGTGGGGATGCTGAGCAAATGATCAATTTCATACACTCCCACAGGAAGCTAAATTATTCATTCAGAACACCTTATTTTTATACGTATTTGCATGCAAAATCTTTTTTCACCTGTTTGCACGAGTGCCAAAATGAAAGCCTCCGCTTGCTCCATTTTCTATTTATACACTAATTTTTTCCACACAGAGGAATGTATCTCTTCACTGCTTCCACAAAAATCTTATCAACAATCCACAATTAACGATACCATGTATTATTTCACTGAGATGAAATAATACCATATGCCTCACCAACCTTTTAAATAAATGCCCACCGCTCAGCACAAAGGGGAAGAGTACGTAAGGCCAGCATCTGCTAAACCACCAGATCTATTATTGGAAAAATTTTCCAGTTCTGATAAGATTTAGCAGAAGGCATCCCAAGCAAAAAGATGACAGTGGCTGGCAGAAAGGCTCCTTAGGTTCCCTACAGGAGTTTGTGCACGCTCCCATTCATCACGGTCACTTCAAAGGCTTTGCTTCCTACCTTGTGGGAAAGAAGGCACACAAGAGGGCCTGTGAAGGACCACTTCACTGCCTCTCTTCCTCATTTCACTAATAGCTGCTATGAATGGCACTGGGGGTGAGGAGTGGCATTATGATAACCTGTTACACGCCCTTTTGTCCAGTGCCAGCTGCAAGGCCAGCTGAGGCAGTACACCCAGGTGTGCAAGGGTTACAGTACCTGGCCAAGCACACACAAGCTTCAAGCACTGCCTTCTTTTCTGGACAGTAGGAGAAAAGGTGCCTACATCCCTCCACTTGTGAATTGTTTCCATGCGCCACAACAAATGAAGACAATAACATTTTCAAACCAGCTACCTAATGCATTGACTTTGCTGGAGGCCTGTGTTTAACTTCATGTTGAGGGAGGTGGTAGGGGAAGTTGAGAAGAATTACAGCCCTAAATGCAGAGGGGAAACCAGGCACTTTAAAGGCACAGATTTCATATGAAACAAAACAAGATTAGAACCTTTGTTGTGCCCCCCAACTCCCAACAACCCCAAAAGAGGGTGTTATTTTTTCAGTTGAAGGGTTTCAAGACCCTAACATTCATCTTCCAGGTCTATCACATTTCACATGTGACATACAGGCCATTCCAGAATGGGATAATAAAATTTCCTAACATGCCGCTGTCTCATCTAATTAGGAGGAGTCATTCATGGACATCTCTTTTGAGGTTTGGGTAAGGAGCTTGGAACAACAGAGCTGTGATTTCTACTGAGTCTTCTTGTGAAAGGGTAATGTAAGCAATATTCTTCCAAGAAATCCACAAGACTTTGTAGGAAAAAATGTATTTTAAACATCTAGAGCATCTACTTCTGCTTCCTGCTGTGACTGAGTATATGGGGACTCAAAGCACAAAGGTCACTTCCTAATGTAGCACCAAAACAATGAACATCCATTTCTGAGGACCCCAACTGGTGCCACTGTGGCCCCCATCTAGACAGGAGTTCACCCACAACCCTCAGAATCATTTAAAAGTGTGGATAACAATTTGTTTTGTTCACCTTTAGGGAAGGAGAGGCACAGGACTTGATAGTGACTCTGCACAAGGTCACACAACAACTCGAACAGCCAAGGCAAGGACAGAACTCAGGTGCTTTATTCCTAATAAAGTGCCTGGCTCTCTAAATCATTTTTTATATTGCCATTTCCTATGTACACTGTGGCACAGCAAACTCATTAATTTACTAACAACTGTTAGTAAACATTTCCCTGTAACATTTCCCCAGTTACCAGCTAATGTTTCATTTGAAAACTGAAGCTTTTATTGACAAAGCCATTTAAAATGTGAAATGAATCACGCAAACCTGCAAATGGGAGGTGAAGAGTAATCCATGGAAGAATTACACGGGGATGTTTCCAAACATGAGAGAGAAGGGCTGAGGAGACATTGCCTGGCAAGGCTAGAGGGGAAGGAGAGATTTCACCTTTAAGTGGAAGCAGCTGTTGTAACCGGCCTAACCCCACCGGAATGCGTGCCGGGGCTGCATCTCGCCGGGGCTCTGGCACCGGGACCATGGCAGCTTTCCTGTGGGCAGGCAGCTAACTCACATTTCTGTTATTTTATCCTGAGAGATGTTACCATGGAGACTGGCATGAAAATGGCAATAGGCCAGCCAGATAGAGAGGGAAAGCACGGGAGGCACAGAGTCTGGCGCTCTTAATAAGCTGGCCAAGATCGCCCACTCCTCAGGCCGGGCACTGGGCTTTCCGTGCCCGTCAAGATTAGCTGAGTCTCTCCCATAACGGCAGTCTATCAAAGAAGGTTTGATGGAGTAGGTAAATGCCAGCCATTAAAAGTAATCTATCACAGCTCATGAACACCTAGTTAACCAGCATCATATTGCTTAATATGTATTTGCATGTGCAAAAGTTGTTAAAAGCAGCGTTAAAACGACACAGTAAAGGTAAGTATTTATTTCCCAGGACAAAGTATAGAATGCAAACAGCTTTCCGGGAGAGTCTCATCTTCCTTTTTTTTTTTTTTTTTTTTTGATCAAATACTGTTCTCCGATTCCCTACATGCAAGAATGATCTAACTTTTTAAGGGAATTAGGAAAAAGCTCTGATGTATTATGGGAGGAAGTTTCACATTTCTGGTTATTACAATGCACTTTGGGAAGCCCCAGTGAGAGCAGCAGGTCTTCGCAAGAGCTATGCTTTCTCAGGGAAGGACCTGAAGGACTTGGGAATAGTTTAACCAACCCACAATACGCATGGGGTGGGGAGGAGATGTCATTTCCACCCGGAGGTACTGGGAGCCTGCAGAGTGCTGGGTGCAGGCTCTGGCATCTGGAATACATTGAACCTGAGGGCTGAGGCATGCTCCCTATCCAGTTCTATCTGGGCACCACTCTTTAGAAAACATTTATGTAAAATTTAAAGCTTAAGGATCTGCCCAGGACAGCAATAAAACCTGTGAGAAAATAGAAGAAAAAAGGGCTCAGGGTGAGAGGAACTTCCCCCATGTATGTTTTTGGGTTTTTTTAGTGTGTCCTTTTCCTCTCTTTTGTTTTCCTAAGTGAAGGCAGAGCTGATGAACCACAGGCTCCCCACCACCGAGTTTAGCCAACGAGCACAATAGGATTCCTACACACATCTCTGCATTTCAGACCCATTGTGAACTTTATGGACCATGTTCTTCCCCCATCCACAGGGCAAATGTTCCAGGAGTGATTCACAGCCCTGCCACTCAGTACCAAAACATGCTCCCCTGAGCTGGTTAATTTAAGGCTGGAATTAGTCTCTTTGTGCTGACAACCTTTTTATGAAGGCAGCATAATCCCACAGAGCACTTACTGCAAGCATTTCAAATCCTGATGTTTTATAGTGTTACTTTTTACAACGTATGTGTATATTTGAGAGGTTTCTTTGATACATTCCTTTACCACAGTACAAAGCATAAAATACAACCCACAGAGCTTCCAACTTATTGACATTGCTCCTTGCGTCTGTGTGCATAATGGCAATGTCATTTAAATTGTTTTGAAGTACAATTTACAGCATTAAATAAAATGTTGATTTTTAATACATTTCCTATTTTACTTTTGTACCACAGTGCAATTGATGGAGTCTGTCTAGACAAAGAGGTAGTTTAATCCAGTAATCTTTCTATAAACCACTGAAATAATGGCATCTATTTCTGCATATGTGCCTCTGGAAAAACTAATAGAATTTCTGACATTTCTGGAGATACTAAAAAAGCCATAAGTGACATGCAAGTACTCTCCACAGAAAATTCTGAGGTCAGATGAGGAAACCAAAGTATTTTAACAGACTGAATAGCTTAAGTTTGCATATTATGACACTGAGTAACCATACATAACCTACAGTTTTACATCTCTACCGTAATTCCTCTTAAAACTCTCGTTAGCAGCATAATAAATGCTATATGTCTACAGCAACAGGGCTGGTCCTGACAGCCCTGACAGAAACCCAACGGTCATGGCTCCTAGGGACATGTCTCTTCCTTTTTAGAAGGCAGCTTCACAGATGACATTACCTGTACAGCAAAGCAGGCAGCAGGTCTCAGGATGGGAGGTGCTGGAGCACACAGGAGGTAATTCTTCTTCTTTTGCCTCTAAATATAGTATGCTGAGACTATACCATAAGATAAAAAAAAGCCTCGCTTCTTGTTCTCTTCCTGTGCCTAAAATCTTCAACTTGATGTACCACAAAAGCTGCAATTTCCATTGACTGTCCAGTAAACAAGACCAGATGGGCAAGTCTTTCCTAAGTAGCAAAAGGCATCAAAAATATTCTGGAAGCAAGAAGCAGACCTGATAATTCATTACATCCGGCTTCCAGAGCAAAAAAATCCCAAGGAAAGTGGGGAGGGGGAAGGCATATATCTTACACTTCCAAGATAACAAAGAGTTCTTTCCATGCTGAGCAGTCCAAATCAGGATAAACTTTTGCAAACCAAGAAAACCAAAAAAAACCAATTAAAAGTATGTTTATGAGCTTGTGAAAAAAAAAATTGTATGCCTTTACTAGCCCACTTCTCTACAGTAAGATGCATTTCATACCAAATTTTCTGTGAAGGCCAAAATAAAGTAAGTTTGGAGCAGTCAGAAGGGGAGAAAGGTGTGCACAGCCATGCAGTTCACCACATGCTCCGTGAACACCCATACAAAAGTGTTGTCTCCTTTAAAGCCATACTCAGTTGGAACTTTCTCCTGTGAAAATACCAAGCTGTCTCCTTCTTGCTTTTCCAGTAGAATTTTTCTGATTAACAACTTCTAATCAAAAAACAAAACAAAGGGGGTGGGGGTGGGGGAAAATCCCTAGAAATCACAGATGCTCATGATCTTAGAATTAACAGCAAGTGTGATAATTGATCACAAACTACCCTGAGAGAGAAATGACTGCTCACAACCTTTGGCTAGGCTCTCCCCTCCTACAACTCACCTTATGGTATTTATAACCCCATTAAGCACCTGTCAAACATATTAGCAGGGCTTTAGTTCAATACTTTCAGAGTTACAAATTTTTAAGGCTAAGGTTTATCATTACTCACTTTTGGTTTTTTGCATGTACACACATAGGTGTACCTTTTAACTCTCTCCTGCCTGGCACTCCCACAGATGTTATTTGGGACCATTATGACTTTTCTAGTGCACCTTGCCCATTAGCTCTCTGATTGTTGAAAAGACATTTGGATGAGGAAGAAGTTGCTATTGAAACAGAAGGAGAATTATTATGTCCAAAAAATTTCTTCTACCTTTTTTATTCCTCTCCCCAAATATATTTCAGAAACTGTTCCTCTTCCTCTGATGCTCAAGCATCAATGCATGTGCCACTGTAGACAGAATACAATAGCAATCAAAAAAAAAAAAACAAACAAAAAAACCAAACCATCAACATGGCACAAATCCTTTTCCATCAAAAAACACAGGCATAGTTTTGTTCACAAGACAAATTTACATATTAAAGGCTGTATTTATCAATATTTGATTTAAACTTCTGTGCCTGCACATTTATTGAACAAAGCCAGATGGGTGCAGGCCATTGCACATCTGTATTCATTAATAGAAAGGAACAGAGACATGCACAGACAGCCACAGCAACAAATAAACGAATGGAAAGTATTTGGTTGGACTGTAAGCATTTTACCTCTGTTCATCAACAAAAAATGGAGCCTTCCTCAGGCCTACTTTGATCCTTAACTTTAAGGACCGAAGTACTTAAGTCAGGAGAGTAACTGATGCAATCAGCGGAGAGAGATACTTGCAAAGGTGCTGCAGCCCACTTAAGATATCATTAGGTAGACCTCTCCTCCTTGGCCACACAGGGAAGCTACAGTTCCTCAGGTAGCTGGGATACGTCAGCCTCAATATTTATCTGCCAAGAACAAATTTGTGTTTAAAGTCAACTAAAATGATAAAGTGCCTTCTATGGAGCGGGCTTATGTTATCACAAATGCAATTAAGTTTTCAAGGATGTTCCTAGCACTAAGGATTGAAGCAAAAATTTCGACTTGTCTTTAAAATTAAACACTTAAGTGCACTTCCCTACTGACGCTGTGGCTGCATTACTTTATATGAGCACCACAAGCAATGGAAAAAGATGTTCAACCCAGCTTCTCTTACATGCAATCTCTACTGATAGAACCAAGATAAAATGTATTCTACAGGAATTCATCCATTTATAGGATGAGGCCAACTACTTGGGACAACCTACTTTAAAGTACCAGACAAATAACCTTCAGACATGCGAAACGGCCATCAGTCTCACAGTTAACGTCAACAGGAAGAGGCAACTGCTCCCATCCAGATTTTCAGCAGCATCTGAAGTCAGATCAGCAAATCTCACAGTTTTCAAGAAACTCAGTTTTGAAACCAAAACTACCCGTGAAACTCCTAATTGCTAAGCATGGTAGGTACACAACTTTTCAAATCAAAGATGTTTTCTTGCCTAAGTGGGAGTTGAGTGCTTCACAAAAAGTAATGGTTTCATAGGTGCTGATCACCCATAAAGCTTACAGTATTCTCTTAAGACTGTAGGCTGAGGAAGCCAAGTAGAGATCACCCTGCATTAAATGAAAAAACAAACAAATTAATGATTAGGACAGAGGACTGACACAGGCAGTACATGTTAGCTCTAATGGATCTTTCTCAAGGAGAAGACAAGGGAACTGGTGAGAAGCTGGTACTCTGTTCTGCCAGCGTAACACAAACAAAAAATTAGTCTGGCATAAAACTGAAGGTATCATGAGGAAAGGTCTTTTACACCTGCATCCTCCTTACGCTACTTGCACATGCTTCCAAATTAAATGGGATAATGGGACCTCAGTGTGGGACTTACAGATGATACAGCACCAGTGAGAGATATACCAACTCAACTGCCACTGCACTGAAAAACATGTCTTTTAGATAAATGAGTGAGATCATAGAGCCCAAACCATGCATGGTTTACACTGAGTGAGAAGAAAACTCTATGTCTTTCAGCCTAGATCCCTACCACTGATAGGTCTGCTTCCTAGAAGTAGGATCATACACAAAAATGTAACTGGATACATTGCTGTGTGCAACAGAACTTAAAATTAAACACCGACATAATCGAGGAGTTTAGATCATAACAGCCTCCTGCCAGTCTACAATATTATGCTTAAATCTGCCAGTAGAACGTGGAACAACATAAATATTGCATCAGTGCTTTGGAGCTTACAGCATGTTACAACTTTGCTTCACAAGGAATATACTTCACGTACTCTCCAGTGGGAGCTAATAGTAATTCAGCAACCCACTGAAGTGCTTTCTGCTGAATAAAGGCAAATACCTTAATGCCAGAAGGAAGAAGTTAGTTTTTATATACAGGTTATGGAATGAAACCATCCAGCTTCCTACTTCTGATTTGCTAGGAAGGATGCAATGAAAATGGTGTCTAAGCTCCAGCACTGGGCAGCAGGGATTGAGCAGGCAGGGCCGCCATGGGAATCATTGTTTCACCCAAGAACACTATCTCTGCAGAAAAGCCTCAGCTACTTATCTCAGTTGCTAATCACCACTTCTGGGAACACAACAATGCAACAGGAAAGGGTTCAGTTTTGTTCCAAAATCCTCAACATAAAATGGCAAAAAAAGCACCTTTAAAGATTCTTAAAACTCACTCTTTCCAATTATTTTTCTGTGTCTTAAGAAATAAAATGCAAAGACAGAAGCCCTCCTGGTACCTCACACTGCCTGAGATTTTGCATCTAATTTTGGAGAGAGGGGCATTTCGATATGCAGTGCACAGAGTCCCAACCTGCATCAGCCTCCCAGAACCACCTAGGCAGGCTTCACACTGCAGTGCTGAGGGCTGGGCAGGCTCCTCCTGCCTCCAGAAGCTCTGCTGGTCCCTCAGCTCTCAGAGACTCCTCTGCTCACTGAGGGTATGTGTACACCTGTCTGTGCTTCACACTCCCTTCCCCACACAGACTCTGTGGGAACCCACTGAAAGCTTCACCCAGCTCGTGGTTACGCTGAAGTTTTAAATAGGCTGCCCTGACATCTTCTCTCACACACACCTTGTCTCCCAAGGAGGAAATTCAGAGCCAGATGAGAGGTGCCTGGGGTGGCATTTCTCAAACAAGCTCGCAGGAGCTGCGTGTGAGGCTCTCCAGCAAATTGTCAAACCTCCAGCTATAGTGAAAGTATTATACTTGCAGTTCTTTGAAATTATATGTTTCACATGGTGACCACACATGAAGTCTCTCACGGTCACATATGGCCACCAAGGAAGGCATTACTCGAGGATGCCTTGTTTACCAGCACAATTTTATGGGCCTGGAAGCTGGAATGAGGAGTACTGGGGGGAGTGGTGCAGGGAGCAGAGTGTTTACATAAGGGAAAAACATCTCTGAGCCTGCCAGGAGCACAATCCCTTCATGCCAGTGGTCTTGGCCCTCCTACAGTTTTTGTTCATTTCCTCATGCCTCTTTTGGAACCCTACACCCACCCATTCAGCAAGAGAGCACGTACTTAGTAAGAGGAACTTGAAGAAAACCCTGAGAAATACCGCTTCATCACTAACCAGCTTCTTCAAGGTTTTTCCTAAGGGACGAGATCTGGTCTTGATACAGCTTAGGTCACAGCTGTGTTTCTACACAACAGTAGAGCCTGAAGGGTACCATAAAGGTGCCTTCTACTCTGTAGAGGGTAGGAATCATGGCAGCCTCACTGGTCATCTTCTGCATTATTTGCTCTTCACTAGTAGCCAGCACAGTCTGGGAAAGGGTAGACATTTCAGCCTGTTTTCCCATGCCTAAGAACTACAATGAAAATTCCCCAAGCTCACTTTCCAACCAGTTTTCCAGCAGGAGCGGCCCCCAGGCACCACTCCTGCCCGAGCCATGTAGAGCTGTCTCAGGCTGCAGCCTGCATGGCCACAGCCCTTAGAGCCAGCCACCAAGAGGAGGCACCTGGCAAGTCCATCTCAGGAAACCAAGGGAAAGCAGGTGGAACCATGGTTTGTACTTACCGTACACTGAAAGCAAAAATCTGACCTACCACCAGGCCTCAGATCAGAGAATAGCTGCAGCCTCTGATTTGGCTCAAAAAAGACACTCTCATGCATTTTAACAATGCAGCTCTCTACAGCATGTCACGGTAGATGAAATCACATATATTTCCCTTCCAGAGTGCTTTCAGTCACTTATAAATTTGCCAGTGTTGCTTAGACCAGAGTCAAGGCCTTGGTTCCTGCAAAGGGCAGACAGACCGTAGCCAGACTGCAACACCAGGATGTCCCTGTCCCAACACCTTCGCTCCTCCACTGTCCAGGGCAACCACCTCTCAGCGAGGGCCTGCAGGCGAGCATTGCTCAGCCAAGGCACTGCTCCTCTCACGGAGTGACCTGAGGGGCAACTGGTTGTCTCCCATTGCTCTCAGAGAAGGTGGGGTTCCCCTGAAGGTGTTTTGTAGATCTGTTCTTTATAGACCTGATGCCAGAAGACTGGCTGCTTTGACTGAAGGATCAAGACTGAAACACTGGGCCTGGACGATTTTTAATTTCCTCAGCAGAGCTTCTCCAGCTCTTCCTGCTGTAACTGAAGAGAAGTCTGTCTCCACTTTTTCAGTGGCTCCAGCCGCTGCAAAAGCTGTTTTCCTCTTCCTCTCACCATTTACAACTGCCTTGTGCTACACAGTATACAAGTATATAAGTAATTAAACAGAAAAAAAAAAATCCAAATGTAAATGGGAAATTCTGAAGGAGCCTTTACTACCTTTGATAGTCGAAAAACTAGTCAGGTTTTCTTCTTGAAAGTACATCACTCTAGAGCAATCAAAGTGCTTATTTGGTTTTAAGCCAAGCACACAGATAAGCTTGGTGCAATATCCTGAAATCTCACCTGAGATTTCACCTGTGAACACATTGATTTCAACTCTCTTCTCCCCCCTCACCTGCACTAGATGTAGTCAAACATCTCTTGCTTGAGGTCTGGATCTCACACAGAGCTGTAGTCTCACAAATAATTCTGCATGTAAGGAACGAAGAAACAACCATCCCGTGAAAGATTTGTTCCCCAAAAATATCTATATGCTTGAGTGGTACATCAACCATCCTCAAATTAAGCACCAGGTCACTGACGTGAATGGCAGTTAAGGAAGGTGTCCACATCAAACATCTAGCAAGCTGCATACAGACCAGTCGGGTGCCTCACCATGGCACAACTCACTGCTAAGTACTGAGGGACTCCGCTTCAGGTTTTTAAAGCTCAAAAAACCCAAACTGCTTATCTCTACAGAAAAAATAAAAAATAATAATAAAAAAATCCCAGGCTAAAATTCTCCCCCTTGTGTTGGGGGGAAGGGCATGAAAGGCAAACTGCAGCAAAGCCCTTCGTATTACAGGACTGATCCCACCACTCCCCTGCAAGCAGAACTGCCACACTGAGATCAGCACATGCAGAGTCCAGGGTCAAGTTTTCTTCCATTTTTTGTGACAGACATTGGTTGGAGCGAGGCTCCCTTATCTGCGCTTTTGACAAATATGATTTGCCATTAAACTATAACAAGTCCCATGTGCTTCTCTCTGCTCCAACAACTTCTTAAGTTGTCCCCTGGAAATAAGAAATACGCACAGTGTGTGTTGTAATCAACATCACAGGAGAGTTCTGCTCCACTTTACACATAATTTAGCCAGTCTCATTTTAAACAGAGACATCTAACATAGACAGGTAAACAGATAGCTGTAGATGTAGATCTATAATCTCCGTTTATGGACACAGGGAGCCCTAGATCCAGCTCCCTCCTTCATCTCAGGAAGAAATAGCTGGGCAAATGGTTGGCAGTAGGGCATTTTATAGTTTAAACAACACACACAATCCATAAATGCAATTCCTACCTGAGAAAATCCCATACTGTGCACTGACTGACATGTCTCCTGAGGTTATTTTAAAAGCTACTTGTGTCCTACGGGTTTATTTTGTTGTGGAGCTGTTCTTTAATCTCCCAGTACCTATACATCAGGACCACGTACCATCTGTCAGTTAGCTGATGGGCTGAGGCAAGATGATGGAGAGCAGAAAGCGATGAGATTTCACTGCCTCTTGTCAGTCACTGGGAGGGCATGCATTATTTTTCCCTTGTGGAACATATAATAAAAGGTTGCCCACCGCCACGTACAGTGATGAGCTCCTCTGGATGTCTAATAATTTTGCCACACATTCAGAACTTTGGACCTCAGTGCAAGAATATATCCAGACCACTAGAAATGTCATAGTCATCAACAAGACTCACGCAGGGATGAGGGAAGAAGCCATAGCTGAAGAAACAAGAATTTTGGAGAAACAACCTAGTCTCTTCTGAAGGTATATGAGACTGCTTTTCCCTTTTTATTGCCATTATTCAGTGTTAACAAAAAAGAGAGGCATTTAAAAATAGTTCATTGCTGGTTAAACACACAGAATAGTCCCTCGTTCCAAACTCACGAGGTTTCAGGCCGCAGATGTTCTCCCCTGCTACAATGAATTCTAAAGAGCCTGACGGTGCCAGGACCCTTAGAGCTTGCTTGGCTTATCATTACTTCTATAGATTACATTTATGAAAACAAAGCAGGGCAGTCTAAACGAACTGCTTTTCTAGGAGCAAGCACAAGCAGTGATGCTGCTTGCCATGGAAGGAAGCATTTTCAGAATCTTTTTTGCACATGACATGGCTTCACCTCTCAGACCTAAGCAACCTGAAATTTCCTATGCTGGGGCAGTCTACATTCGCAGCATCCACCAGCTGACAAGTAGGATTTTGTGGTTATAAAGAAAGCTTGCATAAAGCATATTTGGAAATGCAGAGCCCTAGCAGGAGCTCTGGGAAACATTTGAGCCCAATGCCTCAGAGCTACAGGGGCAAAAAGAACAGATGTAGAATTAAGTTGAATGCGGAGTTCTCGGTTCTGCAGTTACCGAATAGGGGGAATGTAAAAAGGTAAGGGATTTATTTCAACTACGATCTCATTCCCTCTGTGTTCCTGCTAATGCGCACAAGAATTTTGCAGTTTTGCTTTTCAATGGCTGCTGTTTCCATGGGCACAGAGGTAGTACTGGTCTGCACAAAGGCAACTCCTCCGGCTGTCCACAAAAGGCAATGGATATTTCTATCAATCAGTATTATTACACTAGCATTCACTAGTGTCTCCATATATAGCTACAGACATTCCCCCCCAACAAAAAACATTTGAAAAGGCAGTATGCTAGTTCTGTCAGTAGTAGTACATTCATATAGACAGATGCTCAGAATAGACCAATTTCTGCTTTATTTTTGCATGGTTCTTAGTGCTTGCTTTCTAAATGCACCCACACAGACCACAACATATGGCAAACAGCTTTTGCAAATATCACATTGTGGGGCAACGTTGAAGGAGTTCACTGGTGATGTGGCTGTTGTAAAATCTCCAGAAACCAAGACCAGTGGCCTTGTTCTTCTCCTCGCTGTGTAAGATGGTACAACGATGTGTACTGCTTTTGTAGAAAAAACATCTGTGTCACTTTTGTTTGCTAAGTGTATACAAGCAGCTTCATGTCATCATATGAGTGCACAGGCAATTAATCCTGGCATTTCCATTAGCTTGTGCAATACAAGTGAGACCAGGCTGCTTCTGCACCGTTACACTTACAGGTCAAGCCAAACTTAACCTATCATGTCTTAAATATATTTGTACTTTATTTTAATTCATCCATTACCAGTGATGAAAGCATCCTAATTTCACAGCCAATTCAATTTTAAATTTACCCTCATTCACATTTACACGTAGAACAAGTCACTTCAATACGCGTACTTTGACAGGGCTTCTTTCATAACTAAAGATCTCCAAACATTTAAATGCCCATGAGAAAACATGCCTTCTCTCAGATGATGTCTGCTTTAGATAGTGATAACTTCTACCTACTTCTCTTACCATTTGATATCTTTTCTTTAAAACCCTCATACTCCAGCACCTTGCATTTGCATGAAAAAAAAACTTTTTTTTTTTCTTGTAAAAGATAAAGTTTAAGCCCTTAGAGCAGAAAACCAAATGACTCAAAGCAACCAGCAAATATAAAATCTATCTATCTTAAAATTAAACAGCTTTGTGGGATCTTGAGGGGAGGGGGGTGGCCATGTGATTTCCAGTTGCTGTAGCTGGCTTTCCTCAGAAGGACAACCTGCGTTTTCACTGCCTGGGCTGTGTTGCACATGACTGCATCTTTGATGCTACAGTACCTAGGCTAACAAGGTGAGGTAAACGGGAACCCCTGCTGACACAGCAGGGCATGCATGATCTAAGAGTATATTTAGAAACCAAACCCAGAGCACTCAAAACCAGAGAGAGTTTTCTGCCAGCATCAGTGGAAAGGGAGTTGATGCCATGGTCTGTACTGTATGTAAAGACAGTAAACTCTCCTGTTCGGGATTCTGTAAATTCTGTATTTTCCAAATTAACCTTTAAGAACACTGACGGATAATTACTCTAAAGCAGGCTTATTTTCAGAGACATTCTTCAAATTTCTCATTGACTTCACTAGGAAAACAAAATACCCTCTACCATTTCCCTATACATATGAACAGCACACTTGCATACTTGCTGTAGTTGTACAGTAAGTGGTGGGAGCTCTCTGCCTTTGATGTCGTCTTAATGAACTCAGCATAATTGCCTTTGTGAAATAATGGCAAAGAGCACAGCAGTACTTAAACACAGCTCAACTAAAGCAAGGGCTGCTCTAGTAGTGTGCCAGCATCCCATCTCCAGGTCCTTCATTACTCTCTCTCTCCCTCTTTTTGAAACACTCCTTTTTTCTCCAAAATATAGGGCCAGGATCTCAGCTGATGTAAAATAATGCAGTTTCATGTGATATTTACTAAGCCATCAGTCCAGAAAAGAAAAGATATAAGTGTATCACAGCCTCCTCTATGTTCCACACTCAGTCGCTGCAGCTGCCCAGCTCCCTCTGACGCCCACCAGCCCCACGTGCCATGCAGTGAGGTTCATTGGGTTCAGCACTGGTCTGCTGGGACGGGAATGGAAATTCTGCAGCTCTCACGGCAACTTTCCAAAGCAAAACACTTTCTTTAATTAAATATGAAAAATTGATTAGCACAGCACTTGACTAATCTCTATGTTTATTTGATTCTGCAGCTCAAGCTTTCAGTATTTTACAGTATTACAGGTTACCAACACACAGCTCTATTGCACAGACTAATAAAACGAGTGCAAGCGATATTTTGGGGTAACCACTTATTTGTGAATGCGTGGCGATTACTGTATTACAAAGTGAATGTGACAGCAAAGTTACAAAGAAATCATGCCTTTGTTGAAAGCTAAATTCATATCTGAAAACATCTCTCTGAAACTATGCACAGCAGGGTATACTTGTCATCTCTAATTTGGCAGTGATGGGCTTGGCTGATTGTGATTTAGAATTCAAATGTTCACTTTGTTAAGGGAAAAAAGAAGGCCAGCTCTTTTAAACCTGGCAACTGAAGTTAGATACTTAAATTTGAGTCTCATCAAAATGAAAGTGCCCTGGAATATGCTGCTCCTTTCATCTTTAATGGATTTCAAAGTGATTTCAATAGACTCCATAACTGAGAAAGCAATGCACAACAGCTCTCATGTGACATCCAGTGAAACCAGTGACTGTTTTTGTGCAGATCTGACAAGTACTGAAGAGCAGGGCTGGGGGAATGGTGGGTAACTTCACGCTATGACTTTTAATCCAGCTCTGACAGTGCTCGCACCAACTAAAAGTCTTCTGATAAAGCTGAGACAATCTGAGCTATACTATTACATGATCAGAATGATTGTTTGTCTTTAGATTTCTCCCTAAATCACCTACGACCTTTACATGCTATATAAATAAATTACAACCAGTATTTTAGCTTCTTTCAGACACAGCCATTATAAGAATGTCACTGACATTTTAGTCAGGATATTCTATTTAGTTTGAAATATGATAGGAGCCTAATGAGGTTTTAACCAAAGGCAGGCAAACGCTAAGAAGCCTGAATCCAAAAATATCTAGGAAAATTAAAGGGAAAAGCCTATAAAGACTATATAGAGAGCAAGCTGATGGTACCTAATGTTGAGCAGCACACCCTTCTTATCTGGAGCTCTAACAAAAAAAAAAACCAATAGCAGGAGGACTGTAGCAGTAGAGATTTTGCGCTGGCTGCAGCACATTCACAGCAAGACTGAGTACTACGGTAAGGGCACACTGACCGCAGCTGGTAAGTCCTTGGAGAAACAGGATCACACGTGGCAGGGTAAGACAACACATGCTGCGGTACATTTTCCCTTGGGCACCAGGAGATACAAAGCAGGGGATGAGCTGGACATCCCGCATGATGGGGCACCAGCTGGTGCTTTCCCAACACCAAGCCCTTACCCCACTGGGGCAGAACCAGCTGCATAAGAAAACATTCTCCTGTCTTCTCACTTGCCTTTACCCAGCCAAGACAGGGTGCAGCAACCTCCATGTCCTTCTACTGTTGCACTCTTTCATTTTTTATGGCTTACTAGAGCATGAATTGCGTAGTTCACCTAACAACCTGCCACTTCTTTTGTTTCTGCTTGCGAAAGCTGAATACAGAGGTCCTTCATACCATTAAGTATCTGTCAGTAAAATAACAGTGTAGTTAGTGAAGGATTAATATATTCAAAATATGTATATGTTCTGAAGCTAATTAATTTCCAAGTACAAGTCACTCAGATGACCATTGGTTAGAACAACCTAAGTCATGCTTGAGCAGTATAAATCAAATTAAATTCAATTAAAAACCAAATCTGAAGCTGTGTTTTTAAATGGTGCCCCCATAAACCTGTACGAAATTATAAAAACTAGGAATTAGGAACAAAACTCTGACTTGACATTCCTTTTCTTAATTTGAATTTAACTGGATTACACAGGAATTACTAATTGCTGTTTCTAGTGACCCATGGTGATAATATGAGCTCTGTATTACAATGACCTGACATTTAATTAGTTTGTATGAGCAGATTATGCAAGGTTTTATCATAAAGTGATTTAAACTCAGATTGCCCTTGGTTATGCAGCATAGCAACAGTGAAGTCTACGCGTTGGTACAAACATAAAATTTCAAAGAGAATCCATTAAAAGAAAAATCAATTGATTAAATGTAAAATGAAAATAAGCTCTGCAGAGTATTAGGTACTAAATTCTATTCATCCAAGCTTCAAAGTTTGTAATCATCAACTTGAACTATGTAAAACAAGTATTAGTCACACTTCAACTACCAAATAACTCAGTCTGTATATTACTTGCAATTCAAAAATTTCCAGAAAGCTCCACTAGACATTGATATGCGAGTTACAAAACCAGCTAGTCTAGAAATGGGTTTGTATGGGAAGCATTTGCCTGACTGGTCCTCGTACAGAGTAACAGCAGCAAATTGGCTGCTTAAACCACTCCAAAATAGGTAGGGGAATAAGCTGGCATGGACATCACACTTCAGCTCTGCAACGAAGTATCTTCCCAACAAGCTGAGAATGTTTCTGAAGAGCTAACAGCAAGCTCAAACAACATAAAGCAACTATAAAGAGGCACAGGTGCCACTGCAGACCATGCTCCACTTTATTTACTGCTATTCATCACTGTAACATCTGATACAAGTCAATAACAAAAATGTTGTCCCTTTCTAACTTCATTTACGCTTTTAGGGCTTATTCTGATAGGAGGTGAAATTTTGTTTTGAGGTTTTAATTATTATTTTTTTAAGTTCTTAAAGATTTATTAGGGAACAGGGGAGCACTGATTTGGAGAAATCCTACTCTTACCTTGAAAGACTGTTCCTCCTGCTGAAGAGGAATTTACACAGATTACAGAGTTCCTACAGGTTTCAGCTTTACCTAATAATCTCTAAAATGTGTCTCCTTGCTGAACCATTTGATTTGAGACCATATAGGGCTGCCCGTTGAAATTCTGGGCATCTCTACTGAGAAACAAGTCCAGGCTCTGGAGGAAATGCTTGCTTGTCTAGAACAGTATGGAGTAAAAAAGGGAGGCCAAATGTCAGTTTTGCAGCCAACTATTAGGGACACATTATAATGTTGCCAAATAACCGAGACAGTTGTTGAGCAATAACCCAAGGCCTGACACTGGAAAACAGATGCTGATTTTTGGTACGGAAAAATGAGTGATCAGATGGCCAGGCTGTACTGAGGATTGGTATCTTCATTTTTGCTGCTTCTGTGCCAAGAAGGATCATTTGATCTGCAGGTCCTTTCTGGTGAGGCTCACACAGCAAGCCTTTCGCAGGGGCCGTGTAGCATGAAATGTTTGGTTTAGTAAATCCCAGAGGGACTATTTCCACTACACATTTGTATTTCTCAGTGTGTGTGTGCGTATCTTTCTAGTTTCAGGTTTCCATCAGTGCTCATAAATGCACATACACTTTCAAAAATTATCATTCCTGATGACCTTATTGCCCTTATATCTCTCAGGATCCATCGAGATACTTAGAAGACAGGAGCAGCCTGTCTGATTTGAAAATAACTTGAATACTTGGCAATGCCCGCTAGCTCTTTCAAACCACAGAAACAAATCGTGTGTAAATCCAGCACACTGCCTGCAGCTAGGAAGCTTTCCCCAGGACAAAAAGTGGCACACCCTGCATTTATCACCTGTAAGTTATGTACCAGCTGCTCCCAGATCCCTGTGCTGCAGGTCATCTTTGCCACCAGTGCTGGCTCAGCACAGAGCTGGGCTCCTACCATGCCTTTCATCAACGTTTCATGTGAGCACCCTACTGCAGCCTGGTCTGCAGGGGTGCAGCTGCTGCCCCACAGGATGATACACCTTCCCCAAACCAGCCCCAACACACCTTTTAGCAGCACCCCACCTTGCCTCCATCAGAGCTTACTATGTCTGCCTTGGAGGAAGCCACACCAGACCTGAGCTGGCCTCTTTAAATAATTCCTCACTTTTCAGCACTGCAGCCACCCTGCCCCTTACTGCTTCTGGTAATGGCCAGCTGACCTTACAGGAATTAATTTTATTTTTCAGTCAGCCTACTCTACAGCCCCTGGAGAAGAGGAAACATATAACCAAGAAACCTGTGAGTCGCAGACCACTGCAGCCAAATGGTTTGCCATGCCCACCTGCCCACGATGAGGACTTGAACTTCTCCCAAGGAAAACACAAGAAACGGAAACCCTGCAAGAACTTTCACACTCGCTTGCCATTACTCTTATAAGTACAAGCATACTTCATTCATTTCCCCTTACTCTTACAAAGATGTCCATACTTCACTGAGTCAAGGCTGATAACTTCCAAAACCATCTACTGGCAATACCATATCAAAGTCATCCATCTCTCATTAGATATTAAGACCTTAAAATGTATTGCTGGTTTTGAAAACTCTGTGTAAAGTGTATATCTGAAAATTGTTTGTAATATTTGAAACCTACCCTACAGCTTGAGCTTGAAAATTGCACACTGCTGAAACCTACCTCTATTACTCTTTGACTTCAATGAGACTATTCACGCAAGAAAGAGGTCCATGGCAGTTTTAGGGCTTTCAGTAATACGTGTGTACATATACCTTTTTATTTCTAAAAATGAAGAGGGATTTTAGAATAAGTGAGATCGTAAAGTGAGTAAAGATTTTTTTAAACCATCAACAAAGCACAATCACACTGAAGAAGCTGACAAATTTCAGCAGCTCTTTTTCATTAAAGTACATTGCTTTAAACAAAACCCCCCAAGGCAAGCTCTGTGAGAAGTTTGCCATGATGTGAATATACTCATGTGAAAGAAATATAGCACAACCTAGCACATTCATAGAAACATCACTTTTAAATATAATGTCCATTATTCATTATTAAAAGAAAGGGATACATATGTGAGAAAAACACCCATCTTGTGGCTACATGCCTGGCAGCAGCTTGTATTCTTTGCAGAGTATTTTACATCCACAATAAATGTGAAAGAGACATGTATATATCTAGCTTTTAGGATGTTTCTTCAGGTTTATCATCGTTGGGAAATAGCTGCATTTGATTCAAGAAGAGAAGCTATATTTATCTTGTAAGTTAAAAGTGCCAAGAGATTCAAAGACATGGGAATGCTGGACAAGTTGAGACACAAGTGGCGACGGCTGCATTATTCGGTAAGACACAGGGTACCCCCCCGATAACAGAGGGGAATTGTCAAGAGCTTGACGAAATAGATTTCATAAAATAAAGTGGTGTAAGTCTGATTTCACTGCAGTTACAGCAGTTTACAACACAAGGTATTGCCTCAGCATTTTGTGGGGGATTATTTTGTCTCCTGTTTGAAACTAGTCAGAAAGATAAATGGATATTAATAGTACTGATGCACAAGCAAGTTATCAGAGTGCATCTATGTTAATTGCTGTTGTATTTTTTTCCTAACCCATAGTAGGGCAGTGCACACATTGAAAAACAGTCGTTTGTGCCAGAGAATCCATATTTAACATCAGGTTAAGACTGAGATTGTTCTTCTGTAGTATATTCCCACTGTTAAAACGTACAAATAATAGATGCAGTGAAGCTTTTCATAATATAGACATTTTAAATAATGTCATTTACATTTTTTGAGCCTCTTTTTGCCCTGAAATTGCACATGTGGCAGCTCCTTAAGCCCTGATGGTTCTCTATAGCTGGGCAGTGAGACAGGGTTTGGAGACTGGTCGTATCTCTTCTGGTTCCAGAAGTTTCTCAAAACATGCTGCCTTGAACTGTGGTAATTTCAACATGTTGGGGCTTTTTTCCCTTCCCTCCAAAAATAAAAGGGAACTTGTACTTGGAGAATGGAAATAGAGTGGAAGAAGACAGAATTCACTGTGGATTGTTTGTTCCCATTCCAGATGGAAGGAAAAATGAAACAAACACTTTTCTGCTGCACCTGACACAATGGAAAGCCTGATGATGAAGTTGTTGATTCTGTAACCATTATCTTCAGAAATTAACTACTTGGTTGGATTCGGACTTGAACTTTGGTTGAACTATTTGGAGACTCGCTTGCACAAGGTTTATGTATGTGAACATGCACTGGAAGTGACATGTGGATTCCCTTGTACCAAAGGGTGAGACTAACCACTAGAAAACCTTGCCTCCACAATATCATACAGCAGTAGGTTTTAGTCAGCACCTCTGTTAGAACTAGCAGGAGCTTCTGCTCAGGTAGGAGCGCCAGACTAGATTTAGCAACTGATGCAATAAAGGGGCAGGCTGGCTTCTGGGGGTGCATGAGGTACCAGATGACTCAAAAGGTCCTTTTGAGCAGTTGTAGAGAGCTAGCACCTGGTGAGGACAGCAGCGAGGATCCATTTGCTCCAGTAACATGGACCAGGTTCAAAACATCTAACCACCCAGCCACCTTACTCTGTTGTGTTCAGGAAATTGTTACTCAGCTTGTAAAGGTGGCCTGTCCAACATCTCCAGTACTTGGCTTCAGAATGGCCCAGTGCAGCTTGCATTCAGCCACCTCTGTGACAATACAGACCATTGCCTACTATGTCACTGGACCTTCTCTTTCAGAGTGCATGGACTGGAAGTGCGATGAAATTCTGGACATTCCTGCTTGGTGTGGTTTTCCAAGATGAGGAATGGTTAGAGGAGCCAGATCCTCTCACAGACATGTCAAGAAGCTCTAGCCCTCAAGTGGTGTTGGAGAAGGATGAGCAACAGGCTGCTTGAAACCTGCATTGGGAGAGGCAGTTTCTCTCTACTCCCTGGAAATCAGTAAGTTGTTAACCACTTCACTATAACTAAAACATTGCCTTTCTGGGATTCATAGTCCCTTCTCTACCTTTGCATTTGTGGCACAAGTGACAGTCTGTCTTTAAACTGAACTGTGACTTCAGTGGGCTACCAGCACTTCTTGGGGCACACAATGAAACAAAGTGAGGTGGAAATTTTTCATATTTTATATCTTGGGACAAGCTAGATGTCATTCAATGGAATGGGAGGAAAAATAACAACAAAAAGGGGCATCTCCTTAGCCAAAGGTCATCCTTCATGCTGCATATCAATGACTCACTGCAAACAGGAGAAAGACAGAAACTTCTCAAAGTAAAGGCTACTAGCATCTTTTGTATTGGAAAGCTTTAAGCAGCTTAAAAGTAGGCACTGCTAGCAATTCCTCCTACAAAACATGGGAGGTAAATCAGTCAGTCTGGAAAAAATATACAAACCCAATAAAGAAAGGAAAACCTTCTGAACGAATCAAGAACCGCTGATCTCACACAGGCACTGCTCCTGACTAGAACTGGAAAGCAGAGTTTGCTACAGTGGTATTATTTTGCTCTTGTGATTCTGAAGCAGTGTGAAGTGCAGAGAGAGAGAGGCCGGGGTTTTAATAGGAATTACATCTAAACTCTGCTCATCACTAAAGGCAGAAAGTAATCACTTAGTACAACTAAGGACACCAGAGGAAGACAGTGAAAAAATTCCAGAAGTCAAAGTGCTGTCGAAGTGACAGCTATAATGCATGAGAACAAAGCTGCAGGAAAAAATCTCTGCCATAGCTGGAGCCTGACACATTAGGGACCCTGAAGAAACCAAAAGGTAGATTTAAAAGCTTCAGTTTTCGGTCTTTCCCATATATTTACAAAGTGCAAAACCAAGGCAGAATACGTACCACAGATTCACAAGCCTAAGCATAAACCTGCTTGCTGTAACTATGTACTGTTTCTCATCCTAGTTAGGCTGAACAGAAGTTCTTTTGCATAATCGAGGAGGAGTAGCCTATTACCCCAAAGCACTGAAAAATGAAATCATTCCCTATGTCCTGAATGAACCAGATTCAAAAGCTGGCCAGAGGGGGAGGCCACCAACCAGCCAGCACAAATTTTGTAGCTAGCCTGACAAGTACCTTGAGATTTGGGATTGGAAATCAAGTACACGTTAAGCAGACAAGAAAAGTCATAAACAAACATAAATGACATATACATATACACATATCTACATCTGGGCAGCTGACAAAAGACATAAGACAGGAAACAACTGGAGAGGCAGCGAGTCTTCACAATAGCATTTGGGAACCATAAGGGATCACAAACTGAACGCAAGTCAAGAATACTTCGCTTTTGAGAGAAAGCAAATATCAAAGGGAGATATATAAACAGGAGTGCTGCTCCTGAGACAGCTGAAGTAAACCACCTGCTTTGCTAAGAAATGGTGAAGCTCCCGCAGCTGGAGCACTGCAGCCAGATTTGGGCACAGTATCTAATGCAAGAACAATGCAGGCTAACTGGAAGGAGTTCAGATGAAAAGAATCATCACTAGAGGTCTCAAAACCTATCCTCAGAGGGAAGTTGGGGAGAAGCAGAGTTGTTTAGTCTAAAAATAAAGATGTCTGAAGGGAGTTGCGATAACAATCTTCACATATAGAAAAAAAGGCTGCTAGAAAGAGAAAGGAAATAAGCCCTTTTCCATGTTTGCTAAGGGTAGGATGTGTAGAAATAGGCTGAAATGGCAGCAAGGGAGACTGAGGTTAGACTTTTGGAAGTGCTTTCTAATGGTAAGGACAGTTAAGCCCTAGAAGAGTTGGCCTGCAGAGATCCTGTGATCGTCATTATTTAAGCCTTTTAAGAACAGCTACACAGACATTTGTCTGAAATATATTGGTTGTATCTTTACTGTCTTGGGGCAGGTGGATGACCTGTCCTTTACAGCCTTCTTTTCTTTCAACTTGCACTGTAACTATGAAAAATAAGCGTGATTGGAATATTAACATGTTTGAGTTTCTGGCAGGCCAGCTCTCTTTGAAAATGTATGAGTCCTCACTAGACTAACGCTTGCTGTCTTCACAGCATCACCTCTGAGCTTTGGTACACAGGCCAAGGTGGCAGAGGGGAGCACAGCAGAACTCACAGGCAGACCAGAGTACTGTTTGCAACAATAATTGGCTTCCTTTCTAGAATAAAAAGGAGACAAAGTGACAAGCTCCATCTCTCTTCCTCCCCAAGGAGCAGGTATGCAGTGTTTGCTCCCCACCATCCCAGCCCAGAATCAGAGACAAGGAGACCATGGAAGGGATGGGAGCTGGCCTCCGTCACACTGCCCGAGAAACATTTTCATCCTTCAGTTTAGCACTGTACCTTTGAAAACAAAACTTTCTCTATTAGTAAATGTGCAAGCAGGAAGACTTAGTCCATTTTCCACCAGGTATTCACTGAGAAGACTATAAAAGCTCTGCGTACATTTTGGACCAGTATTTTATTCTCTTGTGGGAGTGCAGTAAAACACCAGCTGCTGTTAATGTACCTTGGTGAACAATCACACTCGGCTAATTTTCAGCTATGAATGATTAAGCACTTCATACTGTATAAGAACATAAAGAGCCATTTCCTCACACTTAAAACATATTTGATTTGAGAACCCAGTGGAGTGAACCCACCCCATGCCAGTATAAGGACAAGTTGCAGAATTAGGCAATTACTCTTATGCATCCATGATCTAGTGCAACATACACATTCTGCAGGAAAGCTGTGACACCCCTGCACAGACCAATATTCCTGCAATGCTATTCAAAAGCAGACTGCAGGTATTCCATGCTTTTACCTTTGAGTTGCCACGCATACATTACACTTTACAGCTTCCAGAAATACCTCTAGAAAATGTGAGCACAGTTTACAAAGAGGAAACAGTCTGAACTTGTCAGCTGACCTAAGATCCGATCTTGTAAGCCACACTTGATACCAGTAATTACTCCTGCAAACTGTTCTCTGGAAGTCAGTTTGACAAAAAAAAAAAAGCATTCAGTGATCTGACATAGAAATTGCGAAGTCATGCTATTAGCCTACGTGAAGACAACTGCTGTTGCTTTAGCATAGACCTGAGCTTGGGTTTTCAGCCTCAAGTTAACCGAAACCACACACTTGCAAAGCTTTATTATGAAAAAGACATTTAACATTCTCCTGAAGCTAGAAAAGTCAGCGCCCCAACTGTCTAGAGAGAATTCAGTTCTGCACTCCTTCATTTGCTCTTTCTTCCTATGTGAACACATGTTACTAAACAGGAGTGAGGACTGTGGGCTTGGTGACTAAAAGTGTGCTTCCACCAAGCGTGGTTATGTACTGCTCTCCACCACAAAAAAGAAAGATGCTGTATTGTTTTATTGCCAATAGGAATTCTGGAGGTCACACTGCCTGAAAGAGCCCTTGTAGTTATGCACGGTAGGTGGTCATCCTTTCACGAGTGGTTTTTGTTATCCTCCATCCCCAAGAAGCTCCTTTGTATGACACATGGAACACAGCTACAACAAGCACAGGCTGTCAGGAAACAGCCATTCTGATTCTGCACCACCAAACAGAGGTCTGTACATATGGTAATAACAATTTACTTTTTATAGAATAATAATAGGCTTGGGTAATTCCTGCGCCAACAGATCAATGGCTACTGTTTCCACTCAGAGGTTATGAAAGATTCTGCCCTCATCCCTTTCCAATGGCCTCTTGTTCCAGAACAGCTGAGCGTTATTTTTAAGCCATAAAATTGTAGGAGAGTGGCCGAGCAGCTATTATTAACAAATATACAGAATTCTGCATAATGTGTGTCTCAGTCCACTTTATATTCTACCACTTAGCAGAGAAAGCACAGACTGAAATAATTTACAGTCAAGTGACATTTTGCATATATAAAAGATGCATCTATTTGAACAAGTTGGGTTCAAATCTGTGTTCTCTGTTCAAAGAAAACTTAAATATAAGTCAATGAGAACAATGTCTGTGAAAACAGGCCCTGCCTGGCTGCCTTCAGAGCATAAGATCAAGTTTATTCTTTCAAAAATTCCGCAGTGGGCAGCTCAGGATTGGCTCTTTCACCTTCAGGTTCTCCATTCCCCTGATGGTCCAGCTGCAGTTACTACTCCAGCTGTCCTTTTCCTAAACATAATGAGTTTTTCTGCCTTTTTCTAGTTGATTCTCACCTGCCCCCTGTTCACTTCCAACCTCTTTCCTAACAACAGCATCCTCCTCCCCTTGTCTATCTTACTAATGATACAGGACTGGAGAGCGAGTAAAACCAGGAAATTACAATGGTGGCTAAAGGAATTAACTGGCAAAGATTAATTCAGGTCCTTTTGGGAGGAGCAACAGCAACTCCTATTCAGATTTCATGGTGATTTTTATTATTATTTTTTTTTCAGATTTGAGAGAAGAAAACCAGAACTGAATCTTTTCCTCCCTCTTTTCAGGTCACCAGGAAATTAGCCAAACAGCTAACTGCCCACCCCGCAACCCTCCCCCAGCATGCTGTATGAATGCCTCAGATTGCTACAGTTTGTTAATTGCCACACAGAAGTTATCGCATTAATGCAACTTGGATGCCAAGAATAGCTTAAACGAAGTTAAATGAGTAAAGCATGCCTAGTAGTTTCCATTGTTCAGACTCACAGGCAGGCAGTGAGTTGTATAATTGGGCATTCTGACACTTCCAACTCATTTGTTTCATCACACTGTGTTGCTTGCACTCAAATAAACATCTGCAAAAATTATGAACGAACAGATCTAGAAATTCTTCTTGGGGAAAAAGCTGCTTTTTACTTAGATTCAGATTGATTATGCACTAGGAACTTGTGGGATTAGGAGGCTGTTTTGTTTTAAGGATGAGATTTTCTTCCTCCCAAATGAAGCATGTTACGCAAGAGCAACACAGGCCACTGAAGTCAAAGCTCTGAGTATCATGTAGCAGACATCATATTTAAAGAAGGCTCCTGTAAGATCCTGAATTTCTTCTAACATCACATCCCATTACTATTATGTAGGTGCCCTTCACCTACAGGGACATACAGTACTTTGCAAAGTCAGATTCCCACAGCCAGATTATTGCAGCTCCTGGACTTCACCAATCCCAAGGGTGCCAAGAGGTATCCTGCACTTAGGAGACAAGCACTCATTCCCTGCCAAATAAAATACTCTTCAATTGATATAATTCACGGTTGGCTTTTTCTAGCTTTTTGCTGGTATAGCTCCCCTGACTTCCACAAATCTTGCCAGCACAGAACTGCCCTGACAGCAATAGTTGCAGAATTGTCAAATTAGACATCACTCATTGTTGCAGGCTAATGTGATGCTGGAACCCAACAATGACTCTCTCAGTGTCTTCACACTGGTGTTATAGGATGTGCCAAAACTGATCAAGTCCACTTGTACATCTAGTTCAGTAACCTGCCTCCAGCAGAACCTTCGTACTTCAGGGGGAGACAAACCTTTTGTACCGTGTATAATGAGAGGAGAATTTCCCCTTTCTAGCAAGTCGTACAGCAATTTGTGGATACGCTGATGAATGAGAACTGATTAGAAAGACTTAAAAGGTCAGAGGTTATGCACAAATCTCATATGCAATATAAAGGATAGTTTATTCTCTATATCACAGAAACCATATAGTGAAATTTCTGATGTTGCTGATATAACATGTGACATTCTGCAATAGCGGGTTGCACTTCAGTGCAACCTTTATCATTAAAAATCCCACTACAGCTATGTTGTTCTTGTAAGCACGTTTTCATCCTCCCCCAGATAAGACAGTTGGTTTTTTGAAGGCTAGTGAATCCTGCTTTTATTTGCTAAAATAAATTCATAAAGCTTCACCTTCTTGAGAGGTGTCAACCAGCTGACTGACCAAACCCCCTCAAAGTCCTAGCTCTAGAGCTAATTAATTTTATTTCTACATAATCTTACTGAACTTTTCTCCTCGAGAAATGCTGTTTTCCAGAAATAAAAAGATCAAAATTTTCTGCAGAAATGCTCTATTCTCCAAAATTTCATTAAGAAAAAGATTGAGCAGACACTGTATTAAATACTGAAACAAAACTGCAGTGTGGCAACTGACAACCCAAAAGCCCAAGACATTGCCAGTTTGGAATAAAATAGTTCAGGTGCTCACATTGCTACAGAACAGGCATTCTGTGTTTGAACTGGTTCTTTTCTAACATTATGAACTTGTGAATCTATGGTGGGTTGGGGCTGTTTGTTTTTTTTCTTCCTGATGGTTTGGGTTTTTAACTCCAGCAAGTCTCACATCTTTTGACATAAACACCATATACACAGGTTTAAGTTTCTGGCCCTAAGGTTGGAAAGAACCATGTAAAATCACGAACCTAAAGGTCTGAAATCCATATGGTAAGAAAAAAGAACAGAAAAAAGAACAGAAAAGTTGATGCTTTATGGCTTCAAGGAGTTTTGATTTGACTCGTCTCTTGGGAGCTGAAACTTTTTTCTTGAATGAGAACACGAGGGAAATGCTGAGCAAGGAAATGAGGAAGTAAGCAGACAGTGTGCCATATCACTTACAAATTTTGCACCATATAAATACTTTATACAAATGCAGATGCACGGCACAAGATTTTTGTGGTGAATGCAAAGAGCAATGGAGGGAGCTGGTGGAACACATACCTCCTCACCTAGGATTCAAAACAGTCCTTGCTTGTTCTGTCTCATTTCATATCTATATATATACACACATATGCACATGAACACAGTCTAAATAGCATTTACAGTCATTTTTTAATATTACTTTAACATTTCAGAATTGGAATACTAAGCACCAGGTGTTCAAAAGATTTCCATAAAGTGATGCCCGTGCAGCCAGTGGGATTATGCCAGCAATATAACACTACAGAATCAGGCCCTAAGGTCATAACAGTTGATCTCTCATAGCGAGCGACTCGAGCAGAATCCCTGGGAATGCTGTAAAAGTGGCAGATCATTACATATTTTTACACTTCTATTTAATAATTTTGTTAGTTGTTTCATTCCTGCACCCTTCCTCCATATTTCACAACTGTTAAAAATATTCCATTAACATACTCAAAATGATTTAGCTTCTCAATTTGCAGCCCCTGCATGAATCATCATTTCCTCAAGAAGGGAAGCAACAGCTACACTAACCCAGGACAGTACAGGACTCTTAGAAACCTCCATTCATAATTCACATATGTTCCCATCGGGTTTTTTTCTATAGCTGCACCCTTTTATTTTCCCCCCAGCCAGGAAAAGTCCATAACTGCCGCACAATGAAGCCTCACAGCCTGGTAACAGGACCCATTATTTATTCATATGTAGAAGGAGGATGCACACCATATGACATTTTACTGTTTTGTTCAAGTCAGTATTACAGAATTTTCTAGTATCTCCTGAAGTTTATGTTTAGTTACATACACTGAATGCTATGCTAAGTGTGTCACCTGAGTAACTGAGTAGAAAATAGAGTTTCATTTGGATCCAGCCTCATTAGAACAGAGGTATCCTTTCATTTAAAAATAAACCTGTGGCTGATAACGCAACCTTGAAGAAGTCAAGAACAAGATATGACTTGATTATGATTTGACCCTGGGACAGGGAACAAGACCCACTATGCTCTAACCATTGTTTCAACTCAGGACTCATTTCATAAGTTTTGAAGAGCCACTACTCAAAGAGAGAAAATTGATTTAAGTTTTATATACGTGCATAACACAGATCTAGGTTAAAAAAAAAAATAGTCACATGCCACTCGATAGTAATTTCAAAGCATTTCAGAAGTATCTGGTTAAATCTCCATTCTCTGCCCCAGTCAGATTCTCAAACATTCTTGAACCTCAAAGTTCTCATTGGGTGGAGTTTTTTCGCATCTGAGCCCCACACAGTAGTTGTAAATATAGAAAATATTAGAGTGAAGTTCTTCACTATATTGCACTCAACGTAAGTAATAATCACTTGAAATCATTTTGGTTGTGGTATCTTAACATACCTAATTCAAAACTCACTAAATTGAAAAAGTGGTGTTAAAGTGACCAAAAGTTTGGTGTACCCTGTTGACAGAGCTCCTTTCCACAGATTAAGGTATCTTCTCAAAATGGAAACTTCTTAAACCAACTTGCAACTGGCACTCAAAAAAGGCATCTCAGTTAAATTTCTGAAGGTCTAGGACAGCTGGAAAGAAAATAAACAAACGGGGGAGGGGAATAAAGACCTGAAGAGAAGAAGCATATGTGGGAAGGGTGGAAGAGCAGAGTGAAGAAGTAGGTAGGGTGGGAAGAACAGCTAATAAATCACAAGCCTGCTAAACCAGCAAAGATCAGTAGATTTTAGCTGAAAAAAGAGTCAGGCTATAAGCTACATAGAATTGAAATGAGATTCTGAGCACCAGAAAATTTAACGAAGTTACAAAACTAGGGCAAAATCAGAATTTATTTCTTTTTTAAACACACGATGCAGTTCTGTAAGGGCTCAGACACTGTTTTTGCTAATTCTTGGCTCCCAGTGCAGCGGTATGAATCGTCTGTAGTGAGTAAGCAAGTTTGGAGCCTGGTTTAGCCACCCAGTAAGATACTGCGTCTTTGGCCTGTGCATGGGTTATGGACTGCATTTCAACCTGAGTACATGGCTTGGAAGGGGGGAAAAAAAGAAAGAGACAATGAGATGCTCACTGTCACCAGGCAATATTACACTGTCATATGAATTTCACAACACACGTGCATATGTATGTACATGCCACTATAGGCATGCAGAGACATATGTGTTATTCAACTAGAAGCAGATTAGCAGCAGCTAAATAAAAGTACACACACAGATTTCAAAGAAAAACCTCACAAGGTACAAAGTGCTTTCCTGCCTGTGGCATCAGTTTAAAAATAAATATGATAATAAAAATCATCATGAAATGGCATATGGTACATTTCTGTACACATATTATTCACTCATTTTTTATTGTATTTGACTTGACACTGACAATATATCTTACTCATTAGGGGAGCTTATATTTCAGTCTCAGCTGTATGTTAAAAATCTCCCACTGTTATGTGGCAAGAATACATAAAAAACAAATAGGCAAAAGCACGCTTGCCTGGAAAGACTTAATATTTCTCAAAATGTTCAGAAATTATTCTTCCCATTAAAAATCCAAAGTCAAAAGGGGAAAATACAATTGTTACTCTTGATTTTTCCCTGGTGTTCCATTCATTACATCAAGAGTTCCTTGATTGGATTCAAATGCAAAGTTGCTCCCATGGCTTCAAAGTCAGACTAAATTGAAAAATGCACTTCAACAACATTGATACTGAAATAATATCCCAGAATACTGTCTTAATGGCTTTACCCTTATTAAACAAAAACATAACAAAACTTTGGGGGTCCTTTTAAATGAAATAACAGAACAATAATAAAAAACAACAAAAAGAACCATGTACTAAAGAAAACTTTGTCCCGTTTTTAATAAACACCCTCTGGAACTACTCACAAGTTTCAGCTTTGCTGCAGCTCCGAAGAAGCGCACACGGCTGGATCCACATGTGGGGACACCCACACACAGCATCCGAGCCAGTGCCACAGGTACCAGCGGGAAGGCTGCCACTGTGGGCAGTGCCTTGATCAAACCATTAAGTGTTTGATCAAACCTCAATCAAACCAGAGCTGGGGAATCCCAGGAAGCACCGTGTCTCAGACGGAGCATTTAGACACAATTCTCCACAGATTTCTTTCCAGATACATGCAGCTCTCTGCGGAAAAATCAGACTGGAAAGCAGGTCCACAAATCACTGCTGAACAGATGCTCCAAGTTCTCAAAAATCATTTAAATAATCCACACGTAGAGTTGCCCTATAGTATCTATTAGTACCTACTCCCTATTTTAGGTTACACTCTGGAATTTCAGACAGCTGCCATTTCAAATAATTTCTGTAGATGAGATTAAATATTTTGGAGGAGTTGCAGAAATGGCCCATGAGCCGCTGCCCTTTGTAAATAATAGCAGATGATGCTGCCGCTCCAATACCAGTCTTTTGGTACTTTGTTTAGTTTGAAATGACATTAATTCCAACCCTTCCTTCCCCTTGGCAAAAAAAAAAAAAATACAGGGAAGGAGCAATGACACCTCCACTGCTGGCAAAGCTTGTTATTACCTTCCCACGAGGTCACCCCTTGTCCCCCTCCCAGGTGAGCTTCCATCTGTTACGGCTTTCTTCACAGTGAAGTCAAGGCTTGGTGTTTTCTTTTTGACTGGTCCAGCTTGGGCAAAACCAATGTGTTTGTAAACAGTAAATGAGGGGAAAATGCTGTATTTTCCTTATCTAGATCCCATCTCTGGGCAAGCAGGAGGAGATTCAGCTGGAGTAGCGATGACACCCTGATCAGCTGTAACGAGCATGACATCCCCTTAATGATGGGATAAAGATGGCAAACAGTCTCAAACATACCAAACTGGGTCTGTGTTGCTCCAGCGAATCAGCTGGACAAAACCCTTTACAGTCACATGAACACATCAGGACAGTGAAGATGCTCATGGCTCAACTGTTTTGCTAACTCGCTAGCTGTTAGGGTGTCAGTCAGAGACTGTGCCATATCGGGACAGATGCACAGGATGCTGTAATGCTTCCTAACTACAGCAGCAGTCCAGGCAGACGGAGATTTTCTACATAAAGCATGTACTGCTCAGAAGACAAGCAGCCAGAATAGCCTATTTTACCGATATTCCTTGCTCAATAACAGATGAATATTCTCTGACTCCTTATCTTTGTTATAGAAAACACTTTTAGGTGTTTTCCAAGGGTAAGGATCTGAACTGGGTACGGTTAAGCTAAGTCTGAGCTCTGAACTTAAACTGTGGTGTTTCTACATCATATAACCCTTGGAATGATGGCATTTTACAGAAGGTGTATCACAGTCCCACCTAAATCACAGTGTGACTAAATAGGTTTTTTCAGTTCTCGTTTTTGCCCCTCCAGGATAACGGGCCCAGACCACCAAAGCTGGGATATTTCATCTTCAACAATACTGTGGCACAGCATTGCTGACTAGTTTCCATCCACAGAAGTAACACTTTCAAAAGCAATACAGAATCTTCTCCAGAAGGAGGACACCGGAGCTGACACCAGGTTTTGGAGTGCATCCATCGTCGTCACCCAGGTGGCCCAGCATAAAAAGATGCTGCAGTCTCTGGCCACTGCGATGCATGAGGGGACTGCATCTTCAAGCCAGATATGACTTTCATTACATTTATGAATTATGCCTGACATTTAATATTTGAATGTAATATTTTTTATTTTAATAAAGAATCACTGGATCATCAGAATAATGGATAGCACTGGTGCAAATATAATGAAAATGCCAAGCTTTAAATAGCTTGTTTAATTATTAAAAATGTTACCAGAAAAAACTAACTTTGCATTGCTGTAAAGATCAAATGAACGTGAATTTCAATCAAAAGAGAGGCTATTGTACAATATATTAAAACATGAGTTTCTGCCTACAGTAATTATTGTGCACAGTGCACAAAGGGGAAAAAAGGCAATAATATCAATCATAGTCTGTCCACATTCAGTCAATCCGAGCCCCTCCCCTGTTTCATTGCACGGTTTTTCCTTTGCTAGCCATATTACACAATACATGGGGCTTTCAAGATCTTGGCCTTGGTTGTGCATTATGGAAGGCTCTTGAGATCCATCTTGAAAGAAATTCAATATCTTTTCTTGTTTGAGAAAATTGCAATAAACTATACAGCATCTTCTTTTTATTTATTTATTGTTTGTTATTGCTAAATCATCAGTCATCTGCTACTTACCACACTGTCCTTCCTATATGACCATGGCAACATGCTACACAGAACACAACCTCCTCACATGTTCATCCACATGACAGTGACAGTACAAGCAGCCCTCATTCAGGCTGCTGAAGGAGCTATTTCTCCATCCAAGAGAAACACAAGGATGAAGATTTCCATTTTGCACCACTGTGGCAGGTTTGCTGACTAAGTAGATGCTGGTAATTTCCATGCTAAGCAACTGCTGGGAATAATACAGAACATGCTATCTTGCAAGAATCCCACCACTGCACCTGTGCATATTAACAAACTAAAACTGTATAAGCATATCAAGTCCAGACACCCCAGTGTTTTTCTTTATTGGTTGTAGAGAAGCAGGAGGAAACACTACGCATGTATGAGCATTTAGTTGCATGTCCTTGTCCATTTTTCTGCTTCTATTTCCCAAAATTTTGCTAGTAGGCAATTTCTACATCAACCAGGATGTGTCATGTGTATCCTTGGCAGGATTCCACCAACACTTGCTGCTTTTGAAATCCAAGTTCCTTCCCCCACCACCATAACTTTTTTTTTCTTTCTTTTTTCAATCTGCATTGTTTTAAAAATATCCTTCAACAAAATTGGCTAAGAGGTTGAGTTGACTTTTTATTTTTCTATTTTTGCTAAAAGTTTTATTGTGTTACAGCAAAGGCTCTGGTGCTGTATTGCTCATTTGGATATCATTAAAGGTAAGTTCCACATTTTAAAAGAGGAGGTTCAACCTTTACAAAGTTATAGCTTTATGGTGACCTAAGTATACATTCTGAGCTATAGACAATGCATATGCTGAACACACTAAAATGCAGATATATGTTTTCCTCCACTTGGCTACAATACATCATGGCTTTATACACCGTTCTGCATCTGTAGATCTAGTATTAAAAGACGCCCTTTCAGAGTGGGCTTTCTCTTAGGGAAAGCATCTATGGAACCAGTTTATGCTGAAGGTAGTGGGAATTTTGTCCTCAGGCTTCGTCTGGGTTAAAAGAGCAGGACTTGCTGCCCATTCTACCAAACACAGAGGTGTTTGTTTATTTACCCATGTCTGTGAAAATCTTCACATACTCTAACCTGAAGATTCACAGGACTGCTTGAAATTAACCAGCAGAAACAAAATGTCTTCGTGCACACGCTTGAGGGAACGGTCACAAATTCTGTAACCAGGTCTTTATCTCAAGAGAGCTATAAAGCTGTAATAAAAACCATTTTATTGCTACACTGTCCCATGATGGGGCTGCTGTCCTCTCATGAATACTGGAGATTGTCCTGCACTTAGCCATAAATGCCTCCAGCATTACAAACCAATAAGCACTTAAGTTATTCCAGCAAAACACTTTAAACCCACACAACCTGAAGCATGTATTTAGCCCTATGTAGAGTATTTCCAAGTTCATTTTCAAATCAGTGCAGGAATAGGCTCTATGGTTACACCCTATACCAACATCACAGACAAAGGAAACCAAAGGCGAGTAAGGACACAGTCTTTCTTTATAGGAGTGCAGTGGATAAAGCATGTAAGCTGAAACCAAAGCTTCAGACTGGCAATATTTTTTGCCTAATTTATGGGACAGACTTAATCTACAAGTTCTAATGGTTTTCCTGGGAAAAGAGTAGCTATTCCATCCTGCCATACTATCCCATATTACCTTATCTAGGTAGCCAAGAAAATTACAGCCAAAATATATGAGGTAGATTAAAGAAAATGTGAAATGCATTTAATGAAAAGGTGGGCATTGCAAAACTTGCGTAAAAGCCTTAGTTTTCTATCTCTTCTTGGTATTCATACACCATGCCCACCACACAAAGCCAGACAGAGTAGGATGACTTGGCAGTACCCTCACAGAAGCAAGAGACAGATTTTATAGCACAGCCACCACCTTTGCACAGCTGAACTAGTTCCATTTACCTGTGGCTAGTGAGGGACCTAACAAGTTCAGCCTCATCTAGTTACAACCACGTGTACTTGCACTTTTTAAACACCAGCACTGACCCTATACCTGCTCAGTTCTGAGCATGGGTTTCCACCACGAACTACAACTGTGTTAGGACTACAGCTTGGGGGATACAGAGAAGTAACTGCAGTGATGCTTCAGCTCTGTGTAAGTCAAGGGGAAGAAACGTGTTCAAAGCAAGCTGGGAAAGTGCCAGTAAAAATAATAATTACTGAAAAAAAATCCTTCCCATCCCTCTACCTCATAGATTTTGTGGACACAACTTCTAAGGATCAAACAAGTGTAAGTGAAATACACAAACTTGGTCAAGGCACCTACCACAGCATTCAGGCTCTCTCTGCTCCAGTTACAAACTTGAGTAAATCTGTTCTGTGAAATTTTTTAAACATTAGTTCCAAGTTTCACAAATCTCAGCGCAAACATTTTAACTGATAACACCATGGAGAAATTGTTTGAGGAAAGTCACATCTTGTAACTACTTTAAGACTGTCTGTGTTGTCCCAAGTGAATTAGTTGAGAGGACAGGGACAGAACACTGGATCTATTAAACATGTTGGGCTAAAAGCAGTAATTGGCTTCACCCAATATTCTGTAGACCTTGTTGCATTATGCTGTATTAACTTTTTATGGCTTCATGCAGTGTACACTTTTTGACATTGCTTTCCCCTTGTCCCCATGAGAGCAGTCTGTCTACTCATTCATCTTTGTTTACATTCTTTCAATAAATTATACAGATAACTCTCTATTTTGCCAATTCTTCACTACTGGCATTTTTAGCTTTGCATTTACATAAGACATTCTAAGTTTATGAATTGAATGGGAGACGATAAAGTTAAAACTAACAAGGCTATAAAAATGAATTTGCTTTAATACTGCAAAAATGCTCACAGCAAAACATTAGTTGCAGCAAGCTTTTTCTCATTTTCTCCTGCTTCCCCTTCTCATACAGCACTTGCCTCAAGCCATGAAGGGGAAGGTACCTCACCCAAGCCTTTCGTTAGCAGAATCTATCACAGCATATAGAGGAGCATCTCTGTTTATAACTTTAGTTCTGGGGCTAACCAACAAGCCCATCCACAGCCAACCACAGAAGATTCTGACCCAGCAGCATCACTGCCATTTTGTGTGGCACAGTCTGGGGGTAAAGAGGCTTTCATTAGGTGGAATACAACTGGAAATACACTAAGGTGCTGCTCAGAAATTTCCCAGTAATATCACTACAGCTGGTCAGAAGAGGGATTTATAAATAAGTTTAAAAAAAATATTAAAACAAATCAAGATTTTGCAATTAGAGATACAAAAGGAAGTATTTCCACAAGAAGAGCAGCTAACCCATACCCAAACAAAGGAAATGAAAAATAGATGGGGCTCCCAGTCTGCTCCATAATTTAATCTTTTCAGCATCTCTCTGGGAGGGTGAGTGCCAGTCCGTAACTGTATTTTCACCTAAATGATGCAGGCATCTCTTAAGACTTTTAGAAAATAACAGGTTTCTGCTCAAGATCAAGTCTTGTGCTTAAACCACACAAAAAACAGAAAGCTGAGATGCTGCTGAGCACCATTTAACTCACACTACCTGCCAATACAGCCCCAGGGAGGATGAGGAGGCAAGGCAGAGGGTTTGCTTACTCTTAAACCAGGGAACTTGCATGCAAAGATGTAAGTCTATGCTAGCTGAGAAAGTTCAGACACTTGCAAACAACAGGCTTTCAAGATTCTGGGCCAGACATGCGTATTTGAAACAGCAATGCATGTAGCTGACACTATACAATAGAAAGTATTGTGAAATAATGGATTAAAATACTACTTAAAAACACTTTAGCTAGATGCTAAAACCTTGCTAAAACTCTAATGTCACCTAACAAACCAAGTAGGATTTAATTATGCATACAAGGAGAAATTCCGTGAAAATAACCTGAACAAAGAAATGAGACCCTAATGGCAGATCTGATGATCTAATCCTCAGAAAGCCTGCCTAAAAACTTCATGTCATTGAAATGAAACCAGTTTCTACCTTAAACAATCACATCCAATTTCAGTGTTTAATATATGAGTTATTAATTACAATTAGAAACACTTGTCATATTCCAGACAGAAGATTATTTCCTTGACTTATATGGTACATTGTTCTGTTATTATCTAAACCCAGCACACAAAAAAACAACAGCAAGAAAAGGCCATTACCAAGAGCAGAACAACAAAACAACCTGTTAGGCTTAGTTGAAAGGATATTTTTAGTCAAAATAAAGATAATGGATTAGTTTACTTCTGTAATTTGCATTTTATTTTTAGCTGGCAGAGGTTGCTAATGAGTAAAACTCTCAGATTATCGAGGACTTCTGTAACACAACTTGGGGAGGAACTCCAACTATTTAAGACAGGGATCAAAAATTATATGAGTTGTTGATAAGCCCAGCAATTTCCAAAATTAACATTTCTACGGGAAAGCTTTTTTTAAAAATGGCACTTATAAAAACACCATCTCATTCAGGAAAAAAACAAACCAAAATATTCCCATAAAGCTGAACAACTTTGACCTTTTCAGAATGCATTTTGTAGCTTTTGTGTTGTCTCATATGAAGAAAAAAAAATTGATATTCAAAAACAAATATTTTACTTTTTTCTGAAGGGAGCAGAAAAAGTAGATTTTTCATGTGAGATTTTGAAGTTTTGTTCTTACTCTGCTTGGAAGAGGATTTTTTATTTGTCCCAAAACTTTGTATGAAATGGAATAAAACCAGCTCCCACAAGCTCCAATGTTTTTATAGCCTCTCCCAGTACTAGAAGGTATGAGTGTGTGCATGCACAATTATGGGAGCCATAATCAGAAACCACAGCTGGGCACCTGCTGTTCATTTTTCAAAAGAAACAAGAAAGATTATGGTGGGTTATGGGGTGATTTAAGTCTTGCAGAGTTGATGAAAATGCTCACTAGAAAAAAAAGAGGAGGCTCAAAAGGTAGGCAGACTTCTCTAACTATTTCTTGGAGGATCAAGGACCCTAATGTGGATGGGAAAGGCTGTAGATACAGCTCTGCCTCCCACACAGCTGGAGCCTGGTTGGTCCTGGTCAGTGTTAGCAGAAAACAGCATGCAATTTCTTCCACGGAGATGTGGCAGGTGAGGCTGCACATGGGGGACCCGTCACCCCTGTGTCACTGTGCTACCACGCAGCAATGCAGCAGTCACAGTGCCCCACAGAGGATAAAAGGGGCTCCTCCTGTGTCCTGGGCCATCATACCCAGCAGGCAACCCAGGGACAGCTGAGGGGAAGTCTTGCAGGGAGGAAGATTGGAAGCTGGATGAAGCTGCTAGAGGTTCTCTGCAGCAAGGCCAGTTCCTGGCAGGGCCATCCTCAAAGTCCATCTTATTGATGGAAATCCTGTTTCAGCCTTCGGGGAGCAGACACCAGCTCCTCAGGAGATCAGAAGAACCACCAACCCCAGTGGCAAGATCAGGGGAATGCCTTCTTGAGGAACACTGTGGAGCTCTCTGTACTCATCCCCTGCAGGGCCAGCAGCAGCAGCTGTAAGAAATGGGATTCACAGATGTTGCAAGGGGACCCAGTGCTTTGCAGCACCCACTGGTGTCCTGCCAGGCACATGAAGGATCGCACCAGGGGCATATGGCCAGTCTTAGAAGCCCCTGAGATGGCTTCAGGCTGAGGAATAGGGGCTGGTCATCTTCTGGGAGGCATGACCAGCCTGTGGAATGAGGAGGCAGGTCTTGCTCACATACTCAGGAAATAGCTGATTGCCAGCTCTGGAGTCAGGAAGGAATTTTCTCCTGCAGCAGGTTGGCATTAGTCCCTGGGGGTGGGGGTGGAGGGGGTGGGGGGTGTGCCTTCCTGTGCAGCACTGAGCACAGCCTTTGTCAGGGCTCCTCTGGTCCATTTTGGCTATGTTCTTGCACCTCCAAGGCACCACTCGTGCCCTGTCTCTCTCTGGCTCTTTCCCATCAGAAGTTTGCAGTGGGAGCAAGCTCTGTTCTTCCTTTGGCTCCATTTCCCCAGGTGTTCTTGCTTGTGCAAAACAACCTCTGCTTGGAGGGGCTCCAGGTTTGCCACATCATCAGGAGCTGCCACTTTTCAGCCCTCCCTGCACACAAGCACAGAGCAGGCGCAAGAGCACTTTTCATGCATCACTGGCCCAGAAGCACAGTAGAACAGGTTTTTGATGGTAAAATGTATGCTTGTCATGGATACATGTCATACTTTTGAGAATACCCATGGTACCATGCACCTTCTCTTCATTTTTTGTGTGTGGTCAGTCCTGATCCTCATTCTTCACATCCTCGCTCTTTGGAAAACAGGGACTGCTTTGCCTGTGTTCCTGCTGCTACTATCTGTAGCTCTGTCACTTGCCTTTGTCAGACTGTAAAGAATGTTTTTTTCAAGCTAAACCAAAGCTAAACATCATCCTGCTCCTAGCTACACATGTGCATTGTATTAATGCTTGTAAGCATCGGCACTGAAAGAGATTCAGCAAAATAAAATAAAATCCTGTTTCTGGCTGTAACCTTTGTGTTATGTGTCCTTGAAAGTGTTTTTGGAGCTGAAAAATCCCTGGCATTTCATGCAAACAAGAGTCTCATTATTCCACTTATGGGGAACACAGGGAATGGAACATTCTAGTTCTGCTATTTTACGCACGACCTAGGCCTGAGAGGCTCATCCAGAAGAGCAGCTACCTGCAGTGCAGGCCCCAGGCCCATCCAAGAGACAGGGTCAGACACAAGCACACCTACAGTATTGCTCAGGCAGGGACCGAAGGCCCCAGGCTGAGCTGAGACACATCCAGGGGGCCCTTGGTAGGAAATGGTGTGAGTCCCACACGAGGCCAGCCCCAGCCACCATGGCCTACAGGCACCCACAGGACTGTGACAAGCAGATCTGCACTGCCCACATGCACTCCTTCGGACATTTATGGTCAGCTACTTGGGAGGCACAGTACTGGGCAAGATGGACCTTTGCTCTGACGGAGTACTGTCATTGCCAGACTCTTCTATTATGTTTTTCCAAGGGAAACAGTTCAGGCATTTCTAAAAATGAGTACAGGGAGAGAAAAAAAGTGCATGGGGGAAATGAACAGGTATTTGCTCACATCAAAAAGATTTGCAACCATTTCTTTGCAATCTTCAGCCTGCTTTAGACTGAGGGGTTGATCTTTGAGCCTCACTAGTGTCGGGGGGTGGGGGGGGTGGGGTGTCATCCTGTAGAAACCCAGCTAAACTGGATGATTGTAGATGACTTCCAAAACTGCACACATACTTCTTGCAAATTTATTCAGATGGTCAAATTATCTAAAGATAATCCACAGCTCTCACCTCCATGAGAAGGTACATGCCTCCTTTCCACAGTGACAGAGCTAGCTCCTAGGCTGGAACATGATTATCCGTTCAATGCCTTCTGCTTGTGCAGAGCTGGGAAGAAATGTCATCAGAGATTTATTAAGCATATACTGCTAAGGAAAGAAGGAGGTGGGAAGAAGAACAGAAGGGAACAATTCAGCTGGAAGGGACCTACAATGATCTAGTCCAACTGCCTGACTGCTTTGGGGCTGACCACATGGTATTAAAGCATGGTATTAAGGCATTGTCTAAATTCCCCTTAACACTGACAGACTTGGGGCATCAACCACCTCTCCAAGAAGCACATTCCAGGATCTGACCACCTTCTTAGTAAAGAAACATTTCCTCATACCAAGTCTGAACCTCCCCTGATGCATGCAGCTTTCAGCCATTCCCACGCACCCTGGCGCTGGATCCCAGAGAAAAGAGATCAGCACTTCCCCTCTCCACTTTGCCTCCTCAGGAAGCTGTAGAAAGCTGTGAACTTGCCCCTTGGTTTCCTCCTCTCCAAACTAGACAAACCCAGTGTTCTCAGCTGCTCCTCAAAGGACATGCATTCCAGCCCCTTCACAGCTTTGTTGCCCTCCTCTGGAGATGTTCAAATACCTTAAATCCTTTTAAATTGAGGGGCACAATTATGGGGTTGCATTCCTGTACTGTGTTCCCCCACAGTATGGGAATGCAATTAGCACATCCTGAAACAATCAGCTATAGCTGTACTATGTTAGCATTGCACAGCCCTTTGCAGAGAGGAAAGCAGGTCTTAAAATTCACTGGCTATCAGTTTGTTTCCAAGCACAACTCAAAGCATAGATTTTAGGTCTTAAATCCCATGGCATTTGAATTCCTTGATAGATACTTAAAAAAAAATATTTTTTTTTTTTTTCAAAAAGCTCTCTGGACTTTTTTTAAGGGGGCACTTATAGCAAGCAAATTCATCTCTAGCTTCACTGTGCCTGCTGGTCTTCCAGATCCATGCTTGGACATACTGAGCTTGCACCAAAACATTAAGATTCTTTAACTGAACATAGTCCAGCAGCCTTCTGCACTCATTGCACCAGTTTTGGAAACTAATTACTATGTGCATGTTAGAAGATTTTTTTCAGTTTCTTTTATTAATTTTTAAAAAGTTCCTTTGTATCTGAATAACATCAGTAATTTCATCACACTGACATTCTGGCGTGGTTTCAGGTGAGCATATAAAAAGCAGTCCTCCTTTACAGCTACCTTACAGGTGTGTAGTGACTTATTTAAGAGAGGCCATTCCCTTTTTGCATTGGATGGCCACCTGGCCAGCCAGCTCTTTACCTATACCAGCATTATTAGCCACAACCTTCCTCTTCACTAAATATTTACAGAATTCCTTTAAAACCTCAATAACCATTATTCACACTCCTGGAGAGTAAAGCACAGCCCCACAGACAGCAGTGCCACTTCACTGCATTGCACTGACCCACCCACATTTTGTCTTTTGTAGCTTTTTTAGTGTCTGGGCTGATTTGGCACTTTCTCCCATGACACTTCCCAAATAGAAGTTCGGTTAATGCCAGCTGTGGTTGTTTTCTTTGATAGGAGGCAGACATCCATTCTGCTGGTGGTGTCTGTGGGAGGGATGGACTCCAGTAGGCTACTGATGGGTGAAAGCCTCATTAACATCTCTCTCAGGCTCCACCCTTCATGCTTTGATGTCATCAAATGAACAAAAGAGTGAGATGCGTGGTCAGGTCTTTTGAATTTAGATTGCAGAAAAGCATTAATAAAGTAACATAGGTTTCCTTGTCCACATTGCTCTCTGGATTTCATGGCATCTCAATGAAGGCATGCATACCAGCTGCCTCTGATTATACTAAGAAAAGCAGTGAGCAGAGAAGATCAAAACCTCAAATGGAAGATCTCAGTCATTGATAATTAAGGCCAAAACCAAAAATTCAAAATGTGTTTTTACGCAAAAGTTACTGTAACTGTTTTATTTGCCAGCGCATAAGCGCCCAGGACTGAAGTCACATCTACACATTACCCACAGGACCACACACCGTATTCAAGCTCTTGCACAAGCTACCTCTCTGTTTAAAAGGTAGAAGCTGTGCAAATGTAACTCAACTTAAAAATAACATCTTTACAGCCTTGTTTCCCATTATAGAAAAACTCAGGGATTTCTTTGTTATTACTTTTAGATCTCACGTATAATATTCTGCAGAACATTAGTCTCTGTAGAAATTTTTCAGACATTAATATTTGGGTAAAAAAATGGAATCTTGTTTACAGCTTTAACTACAACACACTTAGTATGAAAGTTTCCCCTCACACAGATTGAGGTTTTTTGTTGTTTTGTTGCTTTGTTTGGTTGGGTTTTTTTTTAAACAAAATGAAATCCCTAACCCAACTACATTACACTGATGAGAGTAACTAAGCTAAATTCAGAATGTTCTGAAGATCCAAAAGATGAAAAGGCACACTAAAAACAAGTTGGATGACTTCTGCTCTCCACAAACAGGTTAGCCGGGCTGCATATTGGGCAGGGCTCAGGTTTAAGTACTCTCCTATACTGATGTGCAGAACTAATTTCCACCTCCAGTTCTCATGGCCGAACTGCAGCACCACGTGAACCCAATCCCTCTCCCAGAAGTGAACTGCTTCCTTCAGACAGTGAGAGACACAAACTACCAAACCCCATCAACTACACTAAGCGCACACACAGCCAAAGTGGGATCTCCTGCACTACCACCAAAGCAGCTGGCCAAAAACCTGCCGGGGCCAGGGTTAAAAGGATCATACTGAGCCTTTGTGCCATTTCTATCCACAGCCCGTTGCACATCTCTGCAAGGTTCTTCCAAGCCTCCCACAGCAGTCACATGACTGAGGGCTTCCCCTCACCCTTCTGATCCTCCAACATCCTTAGCAACCCTTGCCAAAGGACTAAATCATCTCTAAAATAAATACACAGATACTATATAGGAAAACATTAGAAGTGCCATTCACCCATCTGTGCTATGATGAATGTTTTGCATATACGCATTTATGTGGCAACTGCCCCTTTCACGGCTGAAGATCTTCATGGCTACTGTGGTATGCTCTTCCCCATGGAAGGGCAGCCAGCTATCGAGTTACACTGCAGTATTCCGACAGAAGACAATTGGTGGGATGCTGAGGTCTTCCTTTATACCACCTTCTGGTGTGGCAATATTAGTTTCATAACTTCGTCTCCTTGGCTTCCAGGTCTGCTGTCAAAGAAGGCTACCAGAGGTCTCACCTGTGGGACTTGGAATTCTTTTCAAGCTACATGCACTACCACTCTGGTCAGATGTTTACATTCCTGCTAAGTTTTTAGCAAGCAAGCTTCAACACCTAACATGGGCATCGAAGCTCATTTTGCCCTCAACAGGATCTAATCCATGGGCTCCAGAGTCACGCTGTGGATCAAGTCAATGCCTTGTAAGCAGGGAGGTTCAGCAGACTTGCTTCAGAGCTGCATTACTGTTCTGAACAAAAATACTAATAATATAGGTACAACCAGGGATATGCTCTGCATTCAACTGCGGTTGGAACAATTCTTTCTCCAAGCAGTTCAGACCTAAGACTAATGTCAGAAGGAAAAGTAATTTCCACCAGAAATGCTTCTAAGCCCAGTCTTAAGAGTTTCCCCATTTACAAAAAAAAAAAAAAAGAAAAAAAAATAGAGTTAAAACTAGCCTTGAAACAATTAACCTCTGCATCAAGCACCAAATTAGCCTGCACTTTATGTCTGCTCAGTAGAAAAATCTCCTCCTGGCTGCAGGAGTGTAACTGAGCAGCACCCGACTCTCTTTCAGCCTGCCAAGGGGCATCCATGTGCCAGGACCTCTGCTCCCTTCCTCCAGCTGGCAAGAGGACCAGCAGGGCCAGTTACTTGTTTTCCATATTCAGTTCTGTTCTCTTTGGAGCACTTTGAGTTAGACTAGTCTAAAGAAACTGTCACAAAAAGATATTACATTCACACATAATGCAATGCCTTGAATGAAATGCCAATTCTTAAGTCTCATTAATTTACTGTATGGCCGTTGAGTAAATATGACTGTAGAAAAAAATAAAGAAATATATATGTTTAAAGTCTCTCAGGTCTCTTTTCCTATTTTCACTTCTCAATTAAAAAAGCAGACAATTTCAACTTCTTACGTAAAAATGAATAAGTGAGACTAGTTAGGAAAATAAATGTAAATCAGGTGGTTTTCCATCCTCTCAGAACAATTTATATACTTTTCACTTTTAAAACAAAAGTTTCAGTGTCTTAATAGTGAAAACTGAGCTCTTTTACTGCATTCTTCATTGAAGAATTCTACTTCTTGACTTTAGCTTTATTCTAGTACAGAAAACCTAACTGAACGAAGGCAGCATTAGCCCCTTTTCTTCCAGGCTGCCAAAGTAGACACACTGCAACCCAACGTTATATCCATACCATGTACTCGCTCATAGTGTGATCTCTCATTAACAGAGCAGCTTATATTGAACAACGTGGCCATTCTTTTACTAGAGGCTGTGAGGTGCAAGGTACATAAAATAGCGACGCTATGTTTTCCTTCAACCCCAACTATACCGAGAGCATGGATTTCATCGGCTGTCTGCTGACAGATGTATCACTGTTTACTCTATGTCCTTGCTTGTGGGTTATTCCTCTGATCTCTAACAGGATCCATCGGGACTTGCCAAACTTCAGCTGCTCAAGTCTCATTCATGATATCTCTTCTCACAGGAGCCTGTAATGCTCATCACAGGAAGCCATGTAAAATTCAACTACAAGAGCATCACATACTTACTAAAACCCAAGAGGGACAAAACCAGCCCTCAGATGACAGTGGGCAGATCTCAGTTTCAAGAGAAACAGCAGCCACACACTTAAGGGTGAAATATAACCTAGGAATAAATCACCAGTGCTGGGAATAACTGGGAACAATTTCTAGAGCCAAATACCTGCTTTTATCATTTTGTATTTTCATAGGTTTCATATCGAGTTTCTCTCCTTCTATTCAGCAGCAGAAAATTTATAACAGTGGGAGCATCATTATTTGTTATACTTTCTTAAAGGCTCCATTTGATTTATGCAGTGAGCAAACCAAAACAAAAAAATCTCTGCTTCTAAATTTATGTTAGTGCTACAGGCTGTCAATTTTTTGCACAAATATATCGAAGTGGCTAAGAGATAATCAACTCTCTTCCAACATTAAGATATTTTAATGCTGTTTCCCCTAACAACTCAGGCTGATGCTCCAGTGAGTTGTCACTCCCGTACTGTACAGTACCTTCTGGGATGCATGGGCAACCAAACAGGTCGACATTGTTTATGGGTAAGCAGCAAGCATCTTCCTGTGGGAGATGCAGAATTTCTAACCCAGAACAGACAGACAGAAATGCTGGGGGTAGAACACCCTTGTAAATATATTCAGATCAGGATTAAGGCTTATAGGAAAGTTCCTATAGAAGGTTGTCATATAAAACCAGCACAACCACCCATAGAGACAGAAAGCAGCTACAAGCAACTGAAGTATGCTCTTCTGAATAATATCATCTTCACTGCTGTCATGCCCTTAAGACCCAATTAGCTCACACTAGATAATGACCAATGTCTTGAAAATATGCTCATCATTGAGAATAATCTTGGATTTAGCCATCAGAACCTTCGCTAGGCTAGACCAGTCCACTGCGAGGCTGACACAATTAGCAACAGCTCTAAGACAAGCAAGAGTTAACGCTTCTGAAGTAAGTTGTAAAAGGACAGTAGGGTTAAAGCTTTTATCACTGTTCTGTCAGTAAACTTGCACTTTAAAAAGCAGGTTGCCACAGATTTTTCGAGAATGAGGCTCTTACATTTCATCGCTTAACATGGTATGTTAGGAGGTTTCTATTAAGAAATGGCAAGTTTCTCATTTATTTCACATCACATTCGTTGAGATGTCTCTAATTTTCACAAGTTTAAGCGAGATGTGCAACAGGATTGATCTAAAGCATGAAAGCCTTGATCTACAACAAGGTAAACGCATTAACCAAGACAAAGCATGCTCTTGGTTAACAGTTAAGACACCCCATCAGCAACCTAACCCTAACAGCAGAGACCATTTTGCAGGACATGATAATGACAGGAAGTGTAAGTCACCAAAGCAGTTATCAAATTCTAAGCTCATAAGAAATTAGGTAACCTTGGATACCCCTTCTGAGCTCATATGCACACTTAAAGTACAGTTTGCAGTGTACTGTGAATACTGTGGAAGAACCTGAATGAAATATAATGCACATCTTACTGTATTAGTGGCCAGATTACTATCAGGTTATTAAATTCACTTTTCTGTTTATTATACTCATCAATATACTGAACTTCAGGCCTACTGAATTTGAAGTTTATAACTACTTTGGAGAGATTAGATAACTCTTCTTGAATCTTAAATCAAAATGTGGCAGGCTCCTAAATAAACAAGAGAATTTTCCAAAATATTCTACAGGAAAGTAAATAATATCTCGCATGGACCTTGATTTAATTGCAAAAAGTCATAGGAGTCATAGGAAAATTCGGGTCAGAATGACCACAGGAGGTTTTTAGTCCAACCCCTGCTCAAAGAATGGCCAGCTATGAGCTCAGACCTGGTTGCACGTGGCTTTATCCAGTTGGGTCTTGAAAATATCCATGGATGCAAGGGTGGACACAACTGCACAGCCTCTCTGGGCATCCTGCTCTGCTGCCATGTCTACCAGGGCCTTTTTCCCAGAGCTGCCTCCCAACCAGGTAGCCCTAGCCTGTGCTACTGTGAGTCTCCTTCTCTCCCACGTGCAAGACTTTTGCATTTGCCCTCACTGACTTTCATAAGGTTCCACCCAAGGCATTCTTCCAGCCCATCTACATCCTTCTAGATGGCAGTACTGCTCTCAAACACATTGACCCATTTTCCCCAATTTGGTATCACGTGCAAACATTAAGAGTGTCCTCCATCACATTCTCCAAGTCACTAATAAACATGTTAAACAGGTCAGGTCCAATACAAATCCCTGTACTACTCAGAGGCATCTCAGACAGGGTACAGCCCTACCTGGATCTAGCTCCTAGGCCTGATCATCCAAACAGGTGGGAGTTTTTTATGCATCTAGTTAACAACCCACTCCTAACTTGGACACAGGAATATTGCAGGAGACCACATCAGAAGTGTTGTTAAAGTCAAAGTAAATGACATTCACTGTTCCTCCCTTGTACTCAGACCTAGTCATTTTACCACAAAAGGCTGGCCAGGCATGCTTTACTCCCCAGTAAATCCATGCTGACTGCTTCCCCAGTCATCCTATTTGTCTTTCATCCGCCCAAAAACGTGTCGTTCAGCTGTAAAACAGATCTAGAAACATACAGGTTTTTTTCTTTTTTCTTTTATTGCTTCAGGTCAACACTTATAATAATAGTCCAAAGGACTAGGCCAGCAATTGCTAAGAACACAAGTAAGACACTGTTTTAGGTATTCACGCTGCTGTGCTTTTATGCATAATAGTCCAAATTCAAAACAGTTATGCCATTTTGTATTATCACCTACCTTCAACAAAGAAAAAAAAATGGTAAAACACTGCATCTGATGTGGGCACATGAAGCTTGGGTGGAGCCTTGCATTAAAACCAGAGAAAAATGCTGCTTCCAACTGAGCTACCATGGGGAGCATCAGTAAAAGTGTATCTTTAAGTGTCATGATCCCATTTACTACCAGTGATTTCATGCATAAATCTTCCTGCTTGAAGTACTAAGCATTTATAGCCTTTCAACCAACAGATGATCATAATTTTGTTAATGCTCCTTAAAGCAAATCAATATCCAAAAAATAAATACTTAAGAGCAACCAAGAGGCTTCTGAACAAATACTAATTTGTGAGTATCAGCATTTATGACTAATGCAGCTTACTATTATATCAAAAGAACAGCTAGGATACTGTGAGTGTTTACTTCTTGTTGCTACATCTATTGATGTAACCCCACTATCTTCAAGGTTACTGTAAGACAAAAAAACAAATTATGTGGCAAATATTGTCTTCCAAGTCAGCAAACTCTTAATTAAATCATACAGAAGAGTCATAATTTTGGTCCTCAAGTTAAATTGGTGTACTTTAAAAAGCAAGACTATTTTAACTAGTGAGTGGTCTGTATCTTCTTAAAAGTAGCAACTGAGTCAGTATGGGAAAAAAAAAAAACATTAAAAAAGGTTGTATTCAACATGCACAGATGCAGGGAACAACGCTGACTTTAATGTTTGCCAGTAATGTCAATCAAACTGGTATGTTTCCTCAGGACCCTAAGGTTAAGCGTATAAATACTTGCAAGATCAGACCTTCGTAGCTCAGCCATGGAGAGATCAATAAAGCACATATTCACATATTGTTGGGGTACTACGCTGGCATCTCACATATTTGAAAAACAAAAGCCAAAACATGTTGTTCATCACAAGTAGGCCACAAGACAGACACATCCACTCTTTCATGCATGTAGCCTGCTAGCTCATACTTAAAGAAGATAAAAAACCCCAATAGAACACAGGAAGGAAAAAAATAAAATTAAGACCTGTGTATACAATCGCCCAAACTACATGAATGAAGATATAACAGATTTTTAACAGAGGAAACTGCAGTTTTTCCAGAAACTGTAGTTTTAGAAGGTATCTGAAAAGAGACCACAAAAACACATACAGGAAGAGATAAAAAAGAACATTTCACTGTCTTGCCTCTAACACATGTTAAACAAAATGGGATGGAAAGCCAAGGCAGCTCCTACAAGCATGTTAGAAGTTAGAAACTAAGAGAGCTGAAAAAGCTGCCAACATTCAACAAAAGACAACAACTGATGTCACATAAGGTCTGCATATACATTAATCTGCTCTAACGCATAATATAGGAATTATAGCTGCCTGCTGACTGAGTGCCAGTGAATCACAGAATCAGAGGATGGTTAGCACTGGAAGGGACCTCTGGAGATCATCTACTCCAGGGGTCCTCAAACTTTTTAACCAGGGGGCCGGCACGTGCATTAAGTGGCAGGGTCATCTGCAGCTGCTTGGTTCCCCTGCCAACCCCTGGCAGGGGGTGGGGGGTTCTGTAAATACTGGGGAGCCGGATTGAGGACCCTAGGGGGCCGTATCCAGCCCACGGGCCATAGTTTGAGGACCCCTGATCTAGCCCAACCCCCTGCTGAAACAGGTTCACCTACAGCAGGTTGCACCAAGTCACAGTCAGGTGGATTTTGAAGGAAGCTCCAACACCTCTCCGGGCAGCCTGTGCCAAGGCTCTGCCACCCTCAAAGTAGAGAAGTTTTTGCTCATATTCAGAATGAACTTCCCGTGTTGTGGTTTGTGCC
>JAVJGJ010000047.1:102364778-102378567 GCA_035590215.1 Microhierax caerulescens
ATCACCCCCCTGACCCGCCGGCCGCGCTGCCCCTAACGCACCCCGGGGTCCCGTCGGCCTCCTTGGCCACAGGGCCAACTGCCGGCCCGCGGGCAACTGGCTGTCCCCCAGCACTGCCAGGCCCTTCCCCGCAGAGCTGCCCCCCAGCAGGCCACCCCCAGTCTGTGCTGGTGCAGGGGCTGTCCCTCCCCAGGGGCAGGACCCAACACCTGCTTTTATAAAACTTGATTAGCTTCCTTTTTTTGACTAGTCCATTGCAGAGACAGAGGTGAGGCTGACCGTCCTGTAGTTTCCTGGGTCCTCTTTTCTGCTCTTTGTGAAGGCTGGAGTGACACTGGCTTTCCTCCAGCCCTCAGGTACCTCTCCTCCATAACCTTTCAAAGATGATGGAGAGTGGCTTAGCAAGAACATCTGCCAGCTCCCTCAGCACTCCAGGTTGCATCCCATTGGGGCCCATAGATTTGTGGGTGTCAAGTTTGTCCAAATGATCTAATGTGATCCTCCTCAACCAAGCAAGTCTTCCTTTCTCCAGACTTTCTTTCTTGTCTCCAGGGTCTGGGATTACTGCCAGGGCCAGCCCTCAGGAAAGACTGAAGCAAAGGTGGCATTCAGTAATTCCACCTTCTCTGTATTCTTCAGCACCAAGGCACCCACCTCATTCATCAGCAGGCCTCCATTTTCCCCTAATGATCCTTTTCCAACTCATGTACTTGAGGAAGCTCTTATTTTCTTTGATATCCATCTCCAGATTTGATTCCAAACGTACCTTAGTCTTGTTGCATCCCTGCATGTTCTGACAATGTTCCTGTTTTCCTTTCAAGCGGCCTGTCCCTTTTTCCACATTCTGTAAGCTTTCATCTTCAGTTTGAGTCTTGCCAGAAGCTCCTTGCTCATCCATGCAGGCCTCCTGCCCCGCCTTGCTTGATTTCTTACTCATAGGGATGCATCCACCTTGAGCCTAGAGGAACTGATGCCTGAATATTAAGCCAGCTCTCTTGGACCTTCTACCTTCTAGGGCCCTAACCTAAGGGATTCCTCCAAGGTGGTCCTTGAAGAGGCCAGAGTTAGCTCTCATGAAGTCCAGGGTCGCAAATCCTACTTATTGCCCTGCTTCCTCCATGCAGGTACCTGAACTCCACTATGTCATGGTCACTGTAGCCAAGGCTGACCCCAGCCTTCACAGCCCCAACCACTCCTCCTTTATTAGTACAAGGTCCAACAGCACACCTTGCCTTGTTAAATGTTCATCAGTAGAATATCTTTTGATCAGAAAAGGAAAAAACCCTTCAAATTTTTTACATTGTTAAAGGCGTGGATAAAAGAAATAAGAGTAGCCCTACTCTTAGTTATGACAGGAGGCTGTCAAAAACATCTGCACATTTTAGCAGCAGAGGACTACAAGTTCCTAGAAACCCTATACATCATTCAACATGCACCTTCTCAAACATTCAGAAAAATGATGTTTCCAAAGTGCATATATGATGGAAGAATTATATACAAATACTAGCAAAAAAAAATTAATCTCCCCAAATCCAACTGAAACACAATCCTTGCCTGGAGACCAACAGAGCCAAGAGCTCCTTTTCCTCTCTAAGTACATCTTCACTTGCAACTAGAACAAGCTCTACTCTGGTATTCCTTGCAAGTACTTTGTCAGTACCTATGCTGAATATATTTATTCTCAAAATAGTATCTTCTATTTTAGACTAGAATTTCTTGGGAAAGGTGAAGGACTGTAACAGTATTTGTCTACAAACATCGTACGTTATCACACAAGGAGGCCTGAAACACAAGTGCTGGTATGTACTAACACTACTTATCGCAGTGGAACTGAGAGTCTTCTTTCCTCCTGCCTCAAAAGACAAGTGGGACCAATGCTGAAGTCACACAACTTGAAGTATGAAATTGTACGGGCAGAAGTGTTTTGAATTTCTTTCTCATCAGAGGTTATCCATATGCTCACAGTTCACTAGCAAAAGCACTTATTGGCCAGTTCCTCCACTCTACAGTTCAAACTGCCATTAGACCATAAAAACAGTATCACCTCAGTGAATCTCACATTTCTTGACTGGTCCTCACAGATGGGCTGTTGCAGCCAGAATCCACTAAATGACAGAAACACAGCTTAGCAGCAGTGCCTTAATGAAGCAGAAGCAAAAGAAAGTACATCTGAGTACAGATACCAGCTCAGCTGTTTTCTCCACTGAAGACTCAGCCTCTGGGTCAGAAAGGATTTTCTACAGGTTGTTCCTGGTATGTTTCAGGCTCAGCTCATAACATAAGTCAGACTGAGTGAGCAAAGATGAAGAAGGGAGAGGGGAAGGCCCGTCTGCAAGATCAGCAATAGCAGGTGCCCAAGAGGGAACCAAGAAATCAGGAAGAAACATGAGCATTTACAAGCATAAAAGTCTTGTACATGCTGGAAAAATATCAATGGGTAATTTCCAGTGAGGACAGCAAGGCAGGCAGGAGCTTTCAAGCCTGCTGATAGTGAAGTGCAGGAAAAGAATTGGGGGGAGGAAATTAGACTGTTAAGACTCCAGCCCATTCAGCCTTCCTTTTGTAAGCCTTTTTAATTACTAGGAGCTCCCAGTGGCAAACCATTGTGGAGGTACAGTTTGCAAACCTTTCTGTAATTCCACTTGGATACGGTAGACCTGTCAGAAAAAGGCTCCAGAAAGAGACAACTGGTGTTCCCATTGCTTAAAAGGTCTCATCATGTGGTTTAGATTGAGTCAGTGGGTTGCCGAGTATCAGAATGTGAGGCTTTATTTCAGTATGCCTAAAGGAGGAAACAAAGTACTGGCAGGAGAAGAGCCAACACATGGTATCAAAAAAATTCCTCATCTCTTAGCCTCCTTTTTAAACTTAGTTCTGTTCTAGTCACCAGAAGGAGCAGGTCTGAAAAAAAAAAAATAATTATAGTGCATTCATTGGAGAACCCACTTCCTTCCATGAAGGATGCAAGCATCAGGAATTTCCACAGATCTTTAGAATATGTTTTTGCCTGGTCACTTGTCACTTTGGCAAGTAGCAGAGTCACTGCTAGCACCAAAACTGGCATCACACTGGTCTTATCTCTTGCTTGGTCATGGTGGGACTGGTGACCTCCAAACAGTCAGCAGAAAATAGAAGAAGGAACACCCCTATGAGGATGACAGCCTTTTAAAGAAGTTTTAGAGGTTTTCCTGAAATAGTCCTGGAAGCAATGCTTCTGACCTTATTGAGTGCAAGATGTAAATGCCTACCAGGAATTGCACTTTCCTCCCAAGCAATAGAGGCAATGGAATCATCCAGGTGAATTTGAGAAGCAACTGCAACATGTAACACCAGGTTAGAAATCTTCCAGGAATACCAAAGCCATACGCCGATGGCCTAGGTAAAGACATCAAGCTTTGTTTCCAGGCATGATAGTAGGGGACTTAAATGAGGGAACCTCCCCAGTGTTCAAGTACAGGAGGTTACTATAAGGTGTACAGCTGTACCTAGAGGCAAAGCAAAGGAAGCACAGCTGAATGACATATGCCACAGGCCGAGAGGAACTGACCAGAGAAAGGACAACAGCACTGCATATAGCAGGCGCAGGAGAGGGCAATGATTGTATACATAGCAATTAAGAGGAGCATCTTCTGGCTTTCAGGGCTCCTGCAAAGCCACAGCCCAGTAAAAACATATCATAATGAACAATAACAAAATTTCTGACTGACAATAGAGGACAAAAGATATATAGCTGCAAAAACAGGACTCTGAAGAAAATACAGTAACTCCACCAAGAATTAGACATGGGAATTGTCAGCAAACAAGTTCACATTGAACTCCAGGAAGCAGGCATACAAATAAGTCACTGAGTAGAACAGGAAAAACGTAAAAGAGGGGGGGGAAATGGATTTTGCATAAGATCAAGTTAAAAAGTTAACCAGGAATGCAATAAATAAGAACTGTAAAGAAAAGCCATGACAAAGTTCATAGGAAAGGCTCTGCATACAGAATCAAAGCTAATAATTATGACAACAAAATTATACCTATCCTTGCAAACCAAGGGAAAGAACACAGCAGCAAGAGAGCAGGCAGTCTCAAAGGATGAAATATTTTATGCATATGACAAAACTAAAAAGAATGAGAGCAGTTTTAAATCAAAGACTAGTATCAACACCAAGGACATGTTTGTGTGCAGCAGGCACAAAATAGATAACACAAGTAAATGGCTCCAGAGACAGCAAGGGACATAAGAATTACATCTTCACCTCTTTGCTAGAAACAGCCAGGGAAGTAAAACACAAGATAGAAGAAAAACAGTATGAATCTCAGAGTAAAACTATGTATGGGACCATATGCTTGTTGTCCATCCAAAGATTACACTGTTACCTTAACATATATAAGCATTACAACACACATCTTTCCCTAAAAAAGATTTAAGTTAATTCAAAGGTTCTATAGCTTTATAAACTGTAAAAAAGGCTCCTGAAGTTTTCGACTCCACAAATGGTGCTACAGTTATCTAGCAATCAGAAAGAGGTGGGTCTCACTGAAACTGTGCTAATAAAACAATCCCAGTCCTGAAATTCTTCAGTGAGGAAAAAGCGACCTTTCAGTACACATTCCAGCAGCATCCAGCGTCCTGAACTTTCATGCCAGGGTCACTTCTACTGAGGGAAGAAATGATCACCCAAATGGGGGAAAAAATAATAGAAAATAATCTGACAAATAACTAAACTCACACTATACCACTGTAATAATTTTCAGGAGTGGGAAGTTGCCCATAGGAAGTATCACCAACAGACAGGGAAGACTAAAGCCAGTTACTCAACTACAAGAGAAAAAAAAAAAAAACAAACAATCAAGGGATATATTGCTGACTTCTGTAAGACAGCCTTGTAACAGAAAAGCGTAGCATCTGAACGAGAACACAAACTGTTAAACCAAACCAGTTTCAGACCACTTCAAGGTAACAACTAGGAAAAAAATAAAAAGTTGAAAGATAAATATACAAGGCAAAATTTATATCAATTTTACTTGCATAGTCAGCCACTGCAGAAAAAAAACTTGACACTCAAGAACATTTTAACTCTCAAGGTGATTTGAAAAATACTTCAGTATTACACACAGTGAGACAAAACACTTTAGTTGTATACTATACAATACTTTTTAAAAGTTTCTCAGAAGTATGTGGGAGTCACTCTGAAACAGAAGCATTTTTCTGAAGGCTCTAAAGATAGAGTGCATTCCCCAGCAGGGCCACAACTGTTCCAAGACCCGCTGCAGAGCTGTGCTGTATTGGGATATCCAGACTAAGCAATACGCTACAGACATGCAGAAACACACAGCAGATTTTCAAACGTAGCAGGAATCACCTATTACACTACAAAACCCACACAATAACATCCTTATCATAGACTATTATCTAGACACCTGGGAACTAAAAAAAAACCCACCTGTCAGACATTACCTCAGTGACCACTGTAATCAAGGCAATGGACCATTTGCTCAGCCATATCTGAAAATGTGAAGTATCATTACAGTAAACTGGACTCCCTCGTCTTTGTGTGATTTACCTGGCAATGGGAAGTCAGGCATATCACTCCCTTTCCCTAACACAGGAGTCTGTCAAATGGCAGAACTGAACAGCAGTTAAAATTATTATGGCTAGTCAAGATGAGCAAGTAAATGTGTGGCAGGCCATTCTTAACAGAAGCAGGTTATAAACACCACAACACCAGAAGAAGCGAGTGCAAGGCAGCTCCTGGGTGACAGCGAGACACGTACTTTGCCGCCTACCAAACGTGCACAACAGTTTGTGCGGTGTTGAGATGCACAAGAACAACCCTCCTAAATACAGCAGATGAAAGGTCAGTTGCCAAGGAGGTTAAGTGGTTACTTGCATTAATAGGACAACATAGATCTTCCTGGTTTTAACAGAACATTAAACAGCTTATGTATATAAAGCATTTATCTTATACTCCTCAGTGTTTTTGAGAGATCTCTCTCACAGGAGGCAAGTTTACTGATATGTAAGGCCTATAGCAGTACAACGCAGCATAGATTATTTTTTTCTGGAAGCACTTGATGAAAGCATGAGAAAGAGCAAAGCAAAGCCTGGATGTTAAACTGTTTTGACTATCTCCCTTTTAACATTTTACAGTGAATGAAATAAAAATAAAAAAATAAAGCTGCATTTAATCTGGAAAGGTGAGGAGAGGAAAATAATTTTAGGTCAGAAACTGGACTTTATTGAAGTTATTTTATTAGAAATTAACAATTATTTTCAATCCAAATCTTCCATAAAGCTTGGAAAAAAAAACCAAACAAAAACCTTCCCATTTTAAAGTACATATAACCATCACTGGAGGTATACAGTACCTAAGAAAGAATGTAAATAATAATAAATAAATAATAAAACAAAAAAAAAAATCAATGCTTTATTTACTAACCACCTTCTATACGGTCTGACTGGGTATTAATTAACACGTGAAAATGTCCAGTGTACTTAACTAATTAGATCTGAAGATAGATTATGTAATCCCAAATTCAAGCCTTGGGGTGTGTAAAGACATGCCCTCAATATGCTGCTGAAAGATAAAGACAGTGCTTGTGGTATGAGTTATAAGCCCCACATAGCACAGCATACTGCATTTCATGATCCCCACTACTCTGCTCATGCACTGCAGCAGCAGTGGGGGAGCACAAGCCTGCTCTCAGCAATATGCATTTGTGGTTGCATACAGGATGCTAGTGAAACAATATGCTGCTTTACAGAAATGCAGATTTGCTATCAAATGCCTTTTTCCTTCTTTTTCAGTTGTTAGCTGCTATGCCACAGGAACATCATGATTGTGTATCTGATTGCTGCAAGGGTATAAGAAAGCACCTTTGAAGTGTCATAATCTGTAATTTAAACCTGTAATACAGCCTTAAACAATACACTGAAACATTCCTTTACAGGCAGAAGACGTTTTCCTTACACACACGTTTAGTTAGGAGAAAAATTCTGGTTTAAGCGAATTTCAACACATGAACTAACTAACATTAACAGAGATTAGCAGTCTAAAGCACACACCAGAAGACCTGTATTTACAGTCAGCTAGATAAAAGTCTGACACAGATGGTAACAGCTAGGACATCTGACATTACAAATGATACCATGTCCTTAAAAAAATTCCATTATGCTCAGGTATGTATTGAGCTCCAGTTGTTTCAGACAACGAAGTGACCTTTCTGCCATATGTGGTCTGATACTTAAGCAAAGCAGGACAAATTAAGGACAAAATACCAGCTTTCACTTTGAATTTTGCCTTCCCTTCTCCATTTCTTTCACATGCATGACGAAGTATAAAAAGCACATACAATAAACCATCATCAAGCTTTCAGTACTCTGTTCACCAGCACGCAAGTGGGATTTCATTCGCATTCAGTAATGCTGTGCAGGGATCAGACTCAATTAAACCACTCACGCTTTTTAGAATTCTCTATGGCTTTCCTCTAAGAAAATTATCACAGTGCAATCAGACCACATCCTCGCCAAGAAGGTAGTCCAGAAACAAGAATATGCCATGCTGTGTTTCTAAATTACTGCAAGAAGCTGAGTAAGCAACATATTAGCTGAACAGAAAGCCAGACATTTGAAAATACAATTACTGCAATGTTAATATGTCACTGATCAGGATTTTAGAGTTGCATTCACAAAGACAAAGTGGCCAAAAGTGGTAACTATGAAACGAAACAGGTGGGAAACTGTTACATGACTGGTGCTGGGTGTGCTGTGTGCATCTTAACCATTGCTGATATGTTTTTATAACAATATTTTTTTTTACACCTTGTCAAAACATCAAGTAAAACCCCACTACAACCAAACTTGTTTGATGCTTGGGGTTCTCCCCTGAAAAATTTCCCTCTCTCCAGTCACCTGTATGCATCAGAAGCAGCTATACATGACTCCAAAGCACAGTTTTAACGAACCGAGGTAAATATCAAGGATCTGGTTTAGAAGTGTTTTAAGATTTAGTGCTTCTGCCTCCCTGTGGCAGTTGCTGAAACGAACCTCCCTCGAGAGCTAGCTCAGCTGCAAACGCATGTCAGCTCTGAAAAACACAGGAGCATTGGCTCTCCTATGAAATCATCGGAAAGCAGCTTATAGTTCATTTTTTAACCGAGTGAGAAACCACAAGAAATTGAAGGACAAAAAGCAGCAAGAAAAAAACCTCACTGGGAAGTTTGTAGGGTTCACCCCCTCTTCCCAAGTTTGCAGCTGTTAGCAAATCTCTTCAGGCACCAGCTCCAGGGAAAGCAAAGCTGAGCACAATCCCAGTACACATCCAGAGACCTTAGGAAGCTGAGCCCAAAGTTATCCAGCACCTTCTGAACGTTGACTTTACCTCACTTATCCTTCATAGATATTGTGGGTGAATTGGTGGCTTTGATATGGAAAGCCTTAAGTTGCTTGAGACTCAGTCTGTGTAATGCTTACTTCCTTTTGCTATATTGACAGACACAATATGCCCTTGTGATGGATTATTGTCACGCTGCAGCAGAAACTGGAAGAGTTGGCCTGCCCTACATGTGAAAATCATTCTGTATAACCTAACAAAACCTTCACTTTTGGGATACATCACACAACATGCATTTAAGTAACAACAGAACAGCTCTAGCAATTCAGAGTAAAGGTCCACGTGGGTCCTATACTCCTCGAGTACGGAAAGTAGCAACTGCTTCAAGAAAAGGTACAAGAAACAATGCTAGCCTGGAGTAGCACTCCTCCTGAGTAGGTAATCCTGTCTTCTGACCCCTACTACATCAACAGCTTTCAGAGACAAGACTTTGATATGCATCATTATGCTGAATAAACCTCAGCAGACGTTTTTGTCAGGTCTTGTTTTATCATGTTGAGCCTTTCCAACTTTCTGCATCTACAATACCGCATGGCAGTGAGCCTCCACATTATTTATTCCTTCCATGAGAACAATCTTCCTTTTGTTCTGGAACAGATTGCCTAATCACTGCCTTGCAGGGTCCTGAGAAGTCATAGAGAACTGGAGATGGATTCTCTTGTTCGGTTTTTCCACATAATCATTATTCCATGACCCCTTAAAACTTTCTCAGTGCAATTAAGCTTTCAGCCTACTCTGCCCAAGCACTTTTTAATTGCTAGAACTTTACCACCTCACTATTATTCAGATCATCTATGAATGCACTGATCATGGGCGCGAGAACCAATCTGCACCCCAATGGCAACTTTTCCCTGCTGTGGAAAAGGATAATTTTTTCCTACCCTTTCAACATCTTATTAATCCATAGAATGACCTTTCCTCATCTTATGATAATTCAGTGAGTTATTCAGTTTGTTTTAGGCACCAGCCAAGGACTCCAGCCAGGCTGTTTTAACACTGAAACCCAAGTACGCCACAGGATCCATACCACTTTGAGCCAGTTCCTTGATACAGTTCAGGCAGATTCTCACCTTCCCTCAGAAGATGCCCTTATATCACTTCTAAATTACAGAAGTGTCCATGCTGGTTGCAAGTTTGATATATATGACCCCAGCACCTCTTTGGGAGACTGGCATCCTATTCAACATCTCCAAGACAAATGACAAAGTATAGGCTGAAGCTGGAAGTTTGGTGGTTTCAGTTTAGTTTACTTGCAGCTCTTAAGCAAGCCCAAACAATAGTTACAGTACTGTTGTATTCAGGGACCAAAAATGGAGTGATTCTTGAGAAAGATCATATATAGGGCAATATGGGAGGAAGACTGAAAGACTCAAAATTCATTCTGTGGATGCTTCTATACTGTAGTGGGGAAAAGTACATAAGGCATTAAAAAAGCCAATACAGCCTGTGAGTCCCTAAATAAAACCTTTCTCACTGAAGATAAAAAAAAAAAAATCACTGCAACCTTAAACATGAGGGAACTCCAAAACAGTTCTAGCACAACAGTAACCACTTAACTGTGACATGAGAACACTCCATTTCACGAGCATTTCCCATACCAGTCAAAACACATGGCCTTCTATGATTCATTTCTCATACTTCTTACTGCAGCTATATCAACAGTTTTACAGCCATTATTTATACACAGGATTTCATATTAATACTTGTACTGCAAAGGCTGGTAGCCGCTATTGCTTAATAATCATAAAATGTCTTGGATCCTGTGTTTGGGAAATAACATTAGAGAAGAAGCTATACTAAGGAGAAGTTCCGAGAAGATTCTGGATTCTAAAAAGAGCAAGTTTAAGATAGGTATCTACTTCAGCATGCAATTTAGTTATTTGAATAACAGACTGAAATCAAAGGATGTCAGACTATTGTGCTGTGACAAAAGACTTGGACCTGCTTACTAGAACTGCAAACAAGTAGCCAAAGGGCATGGAAAGCCTTTCATTTTGAACTGGCTGTTTATGGTGGCCTAGATCAGAACTTAATGCTATTTTCAGTAAATGTTCCATAGTCACGTTTCCAAATTAAGTGTTTTGGTACAACATTCCCAGATAAAAATCAACCTGCAGAAATTTATGCAAACAAATATTAGATGACATCCACCTCTGGCAACACTTCACAACCCACAGTTTGTTAATATGTAGTATTTTGAAATGAATGTTCCCTGTTCTGTGCAGTAGGCAACACAAGCGATTGAAGCTCAAGGGTAATATTTATTTTGCCAAACTGTAAATTAACTCTATAAATAAACTTTCCCTTAAGGAAGCACAAGGCCTCACAAACAACTCCTGCAATGTCCTCTTCTGGCCAGTTCATGTTTTTATTTTTCACTATCAGATACCCATAGTATGCTTCACTCAGTATCACAGAGAAACTCCTCCTTCAGAAGTTCACAGGGTAGTATGGGGAGGTGTACTACATGAATTCTTTAAGGGAGATAAAACTACAATAAAATTGTTTTCCAAAGGAATCCAGACAGAGCTTGATGGCCTACTGCATAGGGTGTCCTACTACAAGGAAGAAGTATTCTTCAATTTTCTCCTTGTATGGTCTATTTTCAGTTCAATACAGCTAGATTTCCACTGAGACCATAACATCATCTGTTTATGTATTCTCTCAAGTGTTCCCAGGACCTACTTGAATTGTTTTTCTAAGTGTAGGGCCTCTGCTGTAGGTCCTCAAATGAAGTGCGTGCAATATTGATCAAAGTCCTGCTTGCACTCCATGCAAGATTCAATATATTCCTATTAGACGGATACAAGCGGAGCTTGATCTTTAGCAGGATAAGCAAGCACTGTACTGCAGGAGACAACAGAGCTCAGTTGTTCTAAGTGGCTTCGAGTTTTGTCTACTCTTTGGAGACCCATCTACAAGTCAGTGAGAGGATTAACAACATTCCCCCCCTATTCCTTACAGTCAGCCATGGTTATGGAGGCACACAGCACAACCTTGCTTACTACCTTCACTGCCCACAAATGTAAGTCACGAGGAGAATGTTCGTGTGCCTTAAGTCTAAGACATTATCATACACTGCCAGATTACCATTTTCCTCCACAAGTTTTGAGTGGGTACATTAGCAATCTGCACACAATATTCTAGTTTTCCCTTCTTCATTTTGCAACTCTCCAATTAACATCTGCATTTTAACCTGTCCATGAAGAGGGATTCAAATCAATCTCAGCCATCGAGGTACTGTCGCTCATTCACTACAGTTAAGGTGCTTTCCCCATGTGAGCACCATTCATACTTCATAGCAACAGAAACCAGCAAAACTGTTTGTTTTGTTAGTCAGGTTCTTCTTACATTGTACATCAAACTTCAGTGTTTCCATTGAAGCCTATAGGATTTCTGTTTTCACTACTTTAGCCTTTTCAATAGCTTGTTAGTGGCTTTTCCTTCATTTTTGAATGTTTAATTCAAAATTGTACTCCTGTTGAAGTTTTCCCCTGCCACATTAATAATTATATTTCACATCCACTACAGCTGAAACAAGAAATACAGCAGATTTATTACAATACCTAAGCTAAGCTTATACAGAATCGCATTATCCAGTTCTTTGCCTACATTAACCCTATTTCAGCTTCTGTCTTAGAGCCATATATTTCATTTAGACTGGAATTAGGGTCCTGGCCCCCAGCATCAGTGAACTTTGAGGTATTATTGCAAGTTATTCATAGGCCTTTGGCTTTTTTAACAGTCCCATCCCCCAAATGCATGAAGCATTGGTGCTTACTAAAATAATCCCGATCAAAGCTGACAGCCTACTTCTTACTGTGATGGTCACCCTACAGAATGTTCTCAGACACTGGCAGAACAGCAGGGTACTAAAGACAATCATCATGGACCTTTGAAACAGAACTCTTCAGCAGGATACCAAGAACACATCAAGAAATTCTCAAAGAATTTACCTCTAAGTCTAAAAGCTGGTCATCAGGATAACACAAGATTTCTAGATATGCTGGCAGAACCATCACCCTGAACCTCATGTCAAACTCAGTTGCAGAAAAGTCTCATTTTCTTTCTAGCACCATATTCACGTGTCTCAGGTAACTTCCACCAATGCTTGGCATCAACCAGTGATTAACTGATTCACTGTTAACATAGAATAGCAAAAAAAATCCCATGTCATTTCCTGAGAAGTACAGTTTGATTCCAAATATCAACATAGCTTGATTGAACAAAAAAGAACTCATACAATCAAGACCTTAACTCAGTAGGCAACTGATCTGTACACTGAAATGTGAGGACTAGTAAGCATCCTGATATAACCAAGTGTTACTGCTGTTCAATGACTACTCAAGCTTATGTAGAGCCATGGAGTAGATGGCAGGGCTCACTAACTGATGAAATAAAACTGAAATACTGAGGTCTGTAATTAATGAACGATTCTTAGCCAAGACCAGCTCCAAGATTAGACAAAGTGACTCTAGAAAGTCCACATTAAGAAAACCCAGGACAAACAGACCAACTTTAAAGACAGAATATCTGTTCTCTGACAGATTTAAAAATGAATTTTATGTGCTGAGGAACTGGTCCATATGTTTGAGAGGTATTTTCCAACTCCAGCTTTTATGATTCATACATAGATTGCAATTTCATTGCTACAGGGTAAATACATTTTAAATTAGACTATATAAAGAAGCTCTAAAGTTGCCATGACAGTTGCAGCAAAATGCCTTGTCATTTCTCATCACAAAGCATAACCTATCTTTATAACCAAATTAGCTTTTTCAGCTATTCCACCAAATGTAGCCTGCAGATCTATTTTTGTTGATCCACCAATTGTTTCTTTCAGATTTGCATGGTTAATTATCAAATACAATGATCATCATTTAGAATATTAAAACAATCCATCAGCTAGCTTTGTTCTCTTTCATGTGAAAGACAGGAAAGGTGAAACGTTTTAGAGAACTTTTTGTCAGGACCTTGTTTAGAAAGGCAGAGAAACAGTTCTATGCCACCAGCCCTGATCTGACCGTCTTCCCTAGACCTGCCCCTGGACACAGCTCAATGCCAGCTGTTTCTCCTCCAAAGGTTAGCTCTACCCCTTGGCTAATATTTGCTCTGGAAAAATCATCAACTCCTTTGTTAGTGCAGCTGATGGTGGATCCAGCCACAGTCTTTTAGTTGCATTTCCTTTTCAGATTTAAGGCTTCAGGAGTATGAAAGATGAGAGGCACAAAGAGCAGAGTCCATCTGTTACTTTTAAGTAATGGGTGAGGGGTGGGGGGCAAAAGTCTTCTAAAAATAACTTAAACTTCTGCTCCCACTTATCTTACAATCTTTAAAAGCATGGGAACACTAAGGGGGGGGGGGAGAAAGGGCGAGTGACACACAGTCGTATGCATGTAGGCTGCAAC
>JAVJGJ010000047.1:102378667-102392441 GCA_035590215.1 Microhierax caerulescens
AGAAAGGGCGAGTAACACACAGTAGTATGCATGTAGGCTGCAACTTGTCATACTAATTATCTTTTGCATCAAATTGATTGCATTAACTAGAGAGCAGAATTTTTTTTTTAAAATCTCCATGAACTGTTCATTCCAGGAACAATTAAATCAAAAGTAAGAAGAATGATGAATTGCTGACAAGTGTTAAAACATCATCTGCAGGCAGCTTCTTTTTTCTTTTACGAAGATGTCATAGCAAAGTCAAACGCATGAAAACTACAAGAGAAGGTATCAAGTGACATTCAATAGAGCACGAGGCAAGATAGCAACGTGTAAAATCCTTTGTCAATCTTTGCTATTAGTCAATGTGCACACATCAGGGATACTATGGACAGTGTAATGGGAAGACCCCACTGTAAGATTATGTACTGCTTCAAACAATATTATCTGAAATTTATCTGACAAGATCTGAACCTTGAGAAGAGTCAGGAATAATGTTGCTAGATGCAGCAAGGAGATAGTTCCCTTAAAAGACTCACAGATTTAGAGTTCTGAATTCAATCAACCCAATATAGAATTTTGTTAGAATCCAACCATGTAGCTGTGTGAACAACAAAACTAATTAAGCCTGATAGTGAACATATACGTGTCTTGCAGCTGATTGACTTTAACTGAATTATTCCTTAAGCTCTGGGGTGAGCTCATCCCCTAACCAGAAAATCTGCACAGGAAACAAAGTTTAGCCTCATTCTTGAAAAAACAGACACCAACAACTGAGTCTTTTGCCCCATTGTTAGGGAATCCATAACATCGTTCTCTCCATGAATTGCGTGATGGCTAGTGAAGGGGGATCTCATGCTTTCCTTTGCTGAAGCATTACCAGCCTCCCCCCTCTGCTGTGCTTTCACAATTCACATAAGAACTTCATATCTCTGGAAGGTACAATTAACTTGTACCCTTCCTTTTCTTCACCGAATTCAGTCAAAATAGGCCAAGTTACAGGCTCAGTAAGCACCCACAGACATCAATAAGCTTCATTCAGTAAGAAAAACAGGCAAGAGTTATGCAAGGAATTTCCAGGAAGTTCGCCAATTGACACTCTGCAGTTTTGAGGTGAGGTTTCTGAAAGGGGTAGGGCACCTTTTGGTGACAATTCAACATGTGACACAAGGAGAATTCTATCTTTATTGGTTTAGCATTAGTAGATTCCTATTGGTTTCAGAGTGGTTTTTTTTTTTTAATCTTCTAAAATTCACCTTCTAGGAAAAAAATACTTCTGAGTGACAAAAGTGCAGCTTACAGATACTTTGTGAAAGTAGAATGTCTATAGAAGTCATTACAAATGCTGTCACTTCCCTTCATCCCCAGCACACATACTTCTCTAGGCTCTACTCCGAGCACACTGAGTAGATACACTCAGTTGGTATTTGTCATCAGAAATAATGACGTAAAAGTGAACAGAATTAGAAAAGGTAGCTGATCTAGAAAAAATCCTATTATGGCAGCTGTTTAGAAACATCATTTTGAACTAAAACATTGTTACACTGCATGTTTATTCTAAGATTACCCAGGCTATAGATGGAATCTTCTGAACCTCAGCTTGGAAGTGCAAGAAATACCAGCAGTATCTGACTGAGTAGTGATGAGAAAGGAAACCTGTTGTATTTTACTCTCATACTTGCAGAAGAGAACACAATGCCACATTTTTTAGAAGAGTCCTCTTATGTATCCATAACTATTACACCTAAATTTTCAGGTTTATACACCTTAATCAGGAGAAACTTAGCATAAATAGTTTACCAAGACTTAGGTCACCATAACTTCTACAGCACATGCACTCTCCAGACTTTTGAGCACTGTAATACTAGACTCACGTAGTTGTTGTGTAATGGGAACTAATGCCCAAATATCATGTTTGGTGGAGATTATATATAGAGATATATATCTCCAACCTACAGCGTGCTCTAAAGGGACCAGTTATATAGATTGCAGAGGACAGTTGACCTGTGTGTTGTCATTTAAACTAACCATGAAGCATAAGCCTAACTTGTAAACATAAGTTTTAGCTTCTTTCTGAAGATACACAACTGCTACCATAGCAGGATGAAGACCACTAATGCTATCAGATACAAAGGGTATCTCCACAAGCACTAAGAGAAAGAATGGGGTCAGACCTTACCTACCGCCACTGCTTCCCTCTGGGCACAGGGTCTCATCCTGCTTGCAACTTATAAAACAGCTTTACATCCAATTCAGTAGGCTTCTTGGTAATTTTTCAAACACAACAGGTACCATACTTGGAGGAGCAACCTTCAAATAACACTATGTACATTTACTCATATTCTGCTACTGACCAGAAGTTTCCTTTTTTAGTTCCTTCCTTATTTTGCTTAAAAACACCTTAACTTTTCAAAGCTAAGTTTATGTTGTACTTGGCAACAGATATAGCAGCTCCTGAGTCTCACTTGGTTGAGTTATCTTCATAGAACAAAAAATAACTTACACATCTTGTTGTACCTATGCATTTAGCTGAGCAGCCAACCCGGTGTGGTGCACTCTCTTGTTGCTTGCATAGCAGTCACAAAGATTAACAGGTCTGCTCTGCCCTTGCCAGTGACCTTGGTGAAGTCAGGTTTGTCAGCGCAGCTTGCAGATTCCCACTGCTTTAAAAACAGATGCCAGGCTCAATCTTCCCTTATGATGTCTTACCAAAAGCAACATGCTAGAAGCAGCAGCCCACAGATTTTACTGAGGAATCATCAAACTTTGAAGTCAAGCAGGGCCTTTAACACTTCCAGTTGACTGGAAGAAACCAGCAATCTCTAGCAGAAGAAATGAGCAAGTGCTACAAGAGATGAGACACACAAGAGAAAAAACTGTCTATGAGTCAGGGTTGTACTTGATTTGCCTACCTACTACACAAGTCAGTCTTTATTAACAGCAGACAAGATCCCACAAAGCTATAATACGCATAACGTGGCATTTACTACAAATGTAGTAACAGCAGCAAACTTGGTACACTGACCACAGATACTTGATTTTTCCAATCCTTCTTCCAATACTTCTTTTGCACATCACGCCTTACAAGTATTTTAACTAGCTAAACTTGCTTCTGCAAGGCACTGCCTCCACCTCAAATTCAAGTTTAATGAAGTATCTAAGGCAAGCCTGACAAAGGCTTGTTGAAATTCAGTGTTGACATGTCAAAAACAACTTTAAGAATTCCAGGTTTTTTTTATTCCGTATTTGATTTTATCCCATGTGCTTATCCAATGATGATTTAAACCCAAATGTAACTAGGATCAAAGTGTAGTAAGAACCAAGTTCAAATGTTGTAAAATTATGATGATGTATGGTATAAAGGTATATATAGTTCTGAGAAGATGTATTATGGAAAGGAGGTATTTAGGGATTTTATACATATGTCAAATTTTTGCAAAACTGACAAATTTCCCTCATTAACTCTGATTAAGCCCACTGAATTTTGCTACAGTTTTTTGGTTTTATGCCAAGTGCCAGGAGGCAGTGACATATTTCTGTTGCTTGGGTTGTCTGGTCTGCTTTTGGAAAGTTGCCAGAACTCATTTGACCTTTATAATAAGGTTTAACCCTAGTAGTTGGACTAAGACACTCATTTAGATGAGCAAACTGGTCCAGCTCAAACCTAGGTCAACAGTGAAGGAACACTGTTGCCATTTGACAGCTGTTCAGTGGCTTCTGGGAAAATTGTTGGTGTTCACAGTACATTTTCTAGTGGACAGGCACTTAACCTGAAGTTTACTGCCAGTTTGCAGTGCTCAGCAGAAAGACAAACAGCTGAGTCATCAGGGAGACAGTGACTTTCTCTTTTTCCCAAGTCAGACGAGGCACTGAAGGGAAAAAGCCTAAAGAAGATTCAAAACAGGCAAAAAACAGAAATATTTGCAGTATTTAGAACTAGGCATCTTCCAACAGTTTAAAACAAAAGTCACTTCACAGGAATGGATCTTCTGAGCCATTGCTAACAAGCACTCCTATAACCTTTGTGTTCAGAAAACATGCCAGATCCCATAAAAAAACACCTCACCACTCCCCATCTCCCTGCTCTAACAAGTAATTAATTCCACCTGCAGGTCCCTCTTATGTTGGATACAAGCAGGCAGCAACAATCGCAGCTACTACTGGTCAAACTATTCCAGCTACTACCGGTAGCTGTACCTGGAATGGCTTCTTAAAACTAAATGCTCTATTTTTCATACCAAATGATTGATCACAGAGTTCATTTTGACCTCTTGCACTGTGGAAGAGACTACTGAACCTGACAGGTACGTATAATTATCTGCTTATCAACACATTACTGCTCCAACACATATACAGGAAGAATATAAGTGCAAAAACAAGGCAAGGGGAAAGCAGGGACACACACATAACAGGCAGGAAACAAGAGAGCTAAGTTATATATACACTGAAATATCTGACCTGGAATTCAGTGAAACAGCTGCTACAGAAAAGCTGGAATATCATCCTCCCTAGCTTCCATTTTCTTGACTGGTATTTCCATCATCTCAATTATGAAGAAGCTGTATTATAAACTATCACATGGAATGGTAGAAGAATTGGCTTATTTGAAATGTAGATCCTACACAGAATGTTTACCAACATCCACTGTCTGTTCCAATTCCTTTAAGAAAACCGCTAACCACTGGGTACTAAAACATAGTACTTATTTCTATGTTTAAAAAGCAGGATATTGAAGAAAAAAAAACCCAACACATTCTGATCTTAATTAAGGAACTGATGACAAGTTCAGCAACAGACAAAGCTCTGACTATCTGCAAGAAACCAAGAAGCTTGTGTTGCCAACACCAGAAAGCCAGAGCAATAAGTCTGTAACAAAGCAGCAGCAGAGCCAGACAGAGGAACATTATGGAAGTTTAGCTGAAAGCCCTACTGTCCTGCAGCCCATTGGACATCGTTTCACTTTCTGCATTTTTACTTCATTAGCTATTAAGCTAATGCCTTGCTAATAGATACAGGGAGGGGAAAGATGCTGAAGTGTTCTATATTATTTTTAATGGCATTTAAGACACAGCAATTACTCTTTGGGCTTGTTTAGCACTTAATAGTAAAGTTGCATTCATATCTTTCTAGAAGGTAGTATAATCTAAGCATATCTAAAGATACTCCTGCCAACAACCCTTGTGCAAGAGACCTGGAATATCGTCACAAAGATGCCAGCCAACAGTGAGGACCAAATAGTCAGACTTGATGGGCTAGCCCCCTAGAGTGTGCCCATGAGCAAGAAAAGACAGCCTCTCTGTCTTCTGCTTGCATATAAAGTGGATTTACTTGCAAGATCTGTTTAGGTGCTACCTGCTTTTTGCCTCTCATCAGCATAAGCAAGTTAGGACAATGGTTGGTTGGTTGTTCCAGCCTTCCTTTTAAGACACTTCACTTATGGTTACTTTCAATGCTTCAACTTTATGTTAGTAGCTAAGATACTGCATTTCTTCTGTTTTTCTAAGAAACAAGTCTTTTTTTCTTTTTTTTTCTTTTCTTTTTCATTTTTACATCTACTTTGGCTACACCACCCCAAGAGTTTCCAAGTCATTGCTAGTAATGAGAAAATTGTTAATGTTAGAACTGCTTCGAGGGACATCTGAGCTGCAACACCAAGTGCCTTGTGTCCCACCCTGCCTGTGTACCTATGTTTCCTAATGAGACACAGACTGCCCCACACATGGATGTGCCATTACTATAAGACACTCGGCCTTGGCTGCCATCCCACTCAGCAAAAGCAGCATCATGTTAGAAGTCAGCTCTATCATTGTGCCTGATAAAGCGCCTCTTCCTCCTTCATTTTCATCAGCAGTAAGAGCCAGTTGCACTTCAGAAAGTACACACAGTCTGCAGAGTACCACAGAAGGACTAAGTTCACTTCAGAGCTTCTCACAAAATTGCTGCAGACTTCTTGACACATCAAGTGATGCCACTAGCCAAGAATGGCAGCATAGGCAATTCCAGCTCATTAGCATCAGCTTGTATCTTCTTGATTCTATCCCTCAAGCCAGTTTAGCACATCTGAAGGCAGTAAGGTCCAACACAACCCCCTGGATGCCAATTCAAAAGCCGAGATTTGGTTTGGCTTCCCTGCCCAACCCTCAATCCTTTAATTCAGTAGATTAATTCCTTGGCTCTAAGAAAGATCAACCTTTTATACTATTGGCTTCTTATTCTGACATTGAGAAAGTAAAGTGCTTGAAAAAAGCTAGCATGAAGCAGGTAGTAATGCTTCTTTCCCAGGGCAGTCAGAAGGAACCTCTTAATCAAGTTTTAAAGACACCTCCCCTGCAACATGACACTTTCCCAGGCTCAAAAAGCAGTGAAAAAAAAAAATTCTCTGAACAGCTTCACATAAAAAACAAAAAAAAAACCTGAGCACACAAATTCCACATGTCCACAAGAGCGATGAGTTAATAGGAACTTATTAAAAACCTTCCTCAGATAGTGTATTTGAGATAGATAAACATGCTTCAGCTTAGCCAATACAAAATACAAGTATGTCTGGGTAGTACAAAGCAAAGTAAGTCAGTGAAAAATGTGTTATTTTCAGCGACTCATTGACCCCACCTGCAAAACACCTTTCAAATCTCTCACCCAGCGGACCTTCGAACTTCACACAGATAGAGGAAATGAAAAAAGAAAACTTGGGGGAGGGAAGGAGGAAATCAATTTAACTTTTAACATTTCTTAGCTGCATCAAAGGTCTCAGCCATGTAGTTCTATTAGGCTTCTGTGTGAATTCTTGTAAGATGTATGTGGAAAAGCCTTCACTGGGTTCACTGCATGAGACTGAAGAAAATGCAGACAATATGAATTCAAACTTTAATCTTTCCCTTTCCTGGAAAGCCATCTTCAAAGAAAATGTTTAAATAAACTATATATAGATGCTTGCAAGTTGCAAGGCAGAATACAAGTCTCTGATCCAATACAAGTATTTTGCCACTGAGCTCATGAGAGTGCACAGCAGTATTCGGGTCTCCCAAACTGAACCGCAGCATGGCTATACAGCCTCACAGTTGGTACAGGTATTTGTAATATCCGTGAGGCAAGTTTACAAGCTTATTAAACCCAGAACACAGAATACAAAAGCTTACAATAAACAAGGATGAAAAAGAAAAGATTAGAGTGTAAACGACAAAGGAAGATGAGATTAAAATGCGTGTGGGACAGCATAGGTGGACGAAAGTTACCACAGGCATGCTTTAATACAGCACGACAATTTTTTTTCCTGCAGATGCTGGATGGTCTAGACATATTTTCAAACAACATTCCTGGGAGTTAATCCCTCGACTCTGCCAGTGATTTGACAGGGTTGTAACATTATGAACAATCTTTATTATGTACTTATCTTCCCCTCCCTCCTCAAAGAGGAAATCAAGCGTGTAGGGCATAAAGTGCTTTTCATACTATTTGTTAGGATGATCTCCTTCTGACTTAGGAATGCATCTCCCATTAACATTGATGGGCAACTGCAGACACAGGAAAAGGGGAACAGTAACTACTATTTCAGCCTTGTATATGCTAGTGATAGGTACTCCATGAACATTTTCTTGCTCACTGTCTGATCCCTTAGCACAGGGCAAGCAACAACACTGAGAAGAATTAACCTTCTGCCTACATAGTCTTCATTTTTAGCCCTATAACAGTGAAAATTCCATATTCAAAAAGTGAAAAAAAAAAACCCATCACCTTGGAAACCTTAGCAAGCAAAAAAGAACATACTTCTATATGGAGAGGAGGCACAAGACTCAAAATACTTTGTGAAAGCAGAACTATTAAGACTGGAAGGATGGCGACATAGATAGTTAACAGCCCATGAAGCATTTAGCCACCTTCTTTCCCTTCATAATTTGACTACAAATTAAATTGATAGTTTCTTTGGCTTTAGTTTTTCAGGCCAAAGCTCAAGTTGCTGAAGTTTCCCCTCTTAGTGCATACACGTCCTTCAAAAAACAAAAATCCAGTACATCAGATCAAGAATTTACTCACCAGGATAACTTAAATTTTTCATAGCATTGAGGGCAAGGGTGTTTGAGAGGAAATGAATGTACAAAGAGGTCAGAAAGAAACAAAAGCAGAAGTTGGGGGAAAGCAGTATTAATAGGATCAATACTGAACAAACACTTGAAGAGTTTTTACAGACAAAGTTGCTTTAGTTGACACACGTTGTTCTTTGATCACAAAGCCAGCCATGTCATTGTCTATAGCCAAAAAAAGTCCTTTGGTTTTGATGAAGTAACAGAAACCCTGAATACCATTCAAATCCATTCAATAAAAAAATCATTGCCAATAATACTGCTGCCTGGCTATCACCAAACAGCTTTCTAGCTTCAGGCTGGGTTTATAACAAGTTTTCCTGAAATTTTTGGCCATTATAACCACTTCACAACTCTGTTGTTTAAAGTAGTGCAAAAAATATTGGCTGGGGGTAGGCAGCATGGGAGAACATGACTTCACACATTGCCAAAGAGCATCAAACACTTCTGACTTAAGTGACAAGACACAAACAATAGAGGGATCCAGCCATAATAACTATTCCAAACAACCTACAGAGGGACACCACTGCACTGAACGAGCGTATAAGCCTCCTCCCTAAGCAGCAACTGCATCTAACAGTTTGCCACAGGATATCCTGCAACAACCTGAAATTAGCATGACCTAGCTGGGCTAATACAGGTAGGTAACACTATTGGATCCCTTCACAGATTGATTTTAAAAGGAAGCATGTATCAACCTGAGCTTCATATCTATTTTGACAAGGTCATATTACCTGATGGGGCTGTGAACTGGACCATCTGCTGTAGGAAGGAGCACCAGAAGTCTTGTTGGCTGTAGTTCTCTGCAAAATAAAGAGACAAACATGTCAAATATTCACCAACATCTCCATCATGACAGTCAGCCTCACTAATCTCAACTATGTAAGCTCCCACAATAAAAAAAAAAATTAATAAAAAACATCAAAAACCCACAAATAAAATACAGTAGCATTAAAATCAGAGATGAGAGTATACTGAATTTACCAGTAATGTTGCCTCAACTTCTGTGTGCTACCTAGATAGCAAATTTAAATGCTGAGCCCTAACCTAAACTGGGGCTGCAAAGCACCACCCTTCAACCTGGTAATTTACTCAGATTAAGCAAACACACTCTAATTGGAAAAGCAATTGACATCATCTACCTGTGTGGCATATGAAGGCACGGACCCCAAGTCAGTGACAAAGTGAGATCCTTCATTGCATACATAAGTGCTGGTCACGTGCAATCGCTTACCTAACCAAGTTCTACCCTGGAATATGCCTACGTGCAGCAAAGCACCTTTGCAGCCAGTTCACACTCCACCAAGCTGTCTACTCCCTCCAAGCCCATCTGAGGAGGTCTCTTCTTCCCAGACCAGGATTTAAGCAGTGGGGGGCTTTGGGCAGCCCCTCATTGCAGACAGGTGTGCACAGACCTGATCTGCAGGTGAGCTCAGAGAGCCAGTTAGTGCCAGTTGCTTCCTCACTACATTTTAAGGCATAATCACTCTGCAGCCTGGCACCCAGACAGCGAACAAAGCCTTTTCTTTATCTCCACATCCAGGCCTCTGGAGCAAGCAGGAAAAGCCTGCACAGATTTCACAAAGAGCCCTGACATACCTGGGCTCGTGCAAAGCTGTCCTGCACAACAACCATCTCTAAACTGGAGAGGCATGGATTTGATGGAGTTTGAGGGACCACTCAGTAGATAAGGAATTGGCTGGATGGTTGCACCCAAAGAGCTGTGGTCAACAGCATTACGTCCAAGCGGAAACCAGTGACGAGCAGCATTCCTCAGCAGCTGGCACTGGAGCCAGCACTGTTTAATATCTTGGTCAGCAACACGGGCAGTGGGATTGACTGCACCCTCAGCAAGTTTGCTGATGACACCAAGCTGCATGGTGCAATTGACACACTGGAGGGAAGGGACACCATCCCGAGAACCTTTACAGGCTTTAGAGGTGGACCTGTGCAAACCTCATGACATTCAACAGGGCCAAGTGCAAGATCCTGCACCTGGGTTGGAGCAATCCCAAGCACAAGTACAGGTTGGGCAGAGAATGGATTGAGAGCAGCCCTGAGGAGAAAGGCTTGTGGGTACTGACGGATGAAAAGCTCAATATGACCCAGCAATGTGCACTTGCAGCCAACCGTATCCTGGGCTGCATCAAACGAAGCATAACCAGCAGGTCGAGGGAGCGGATTCTCCCCCTCTACTCCACGGATGAGACCCCACCTTGAGAACTACGTTCAGCTCCGGGGCTCCCAACATAGGAAGGACATGGACCTGTTGGAGCAAGTGCAGGGGAGGGCCACAAAGATGATCAGAGGGCTGGAGCACCTATCCTGTAAGGACAGGCTGAGGGAGTTGCAGTTGTTCAGCCTGCAGAAGCAAAGGCTCTGGGGACACCTTATAGCAGCCATTCAATAGTGAAAGGGGGCCTACAAGAAAGCTGCAGAGGGGCTTTTTACCGGGGCACATAGTGATAGGACAAAGGGAATGGCTTTAAACTGAAAGAGGGCAGACTTAAGATTAGCTATTAGGAAGAAATTCTTCACCACGAGGCCAGTGAAACATTGGAACAGACTGCCTAGGGAAGTTGTGGATGTCCCATCTCTAGAAGTGTTCAAGACCAGGTGGGATGGGGCTTTGAGCAACCTAATCTAGTGGAAGGTGTCCCTGCCCGTGGTGGGGGCAGGAGGGAACCAGTCAGTCTTTAAGGTCCCTTCCAACCCAAACCATTCTATGATTTTAAGGACACCATTAAAGATGTTTGTCTGACTGTTCTGAGAAGTTATATCTGTATTTTTCCCTAAGTCATAGTGATGTTTCATTCCCTACTTCACAGTAGTTTTATAGAGGCTTTTTGTAACTTATAGAAAATAAAGAAAAATTGTTCTTTCAGAATCACTTCACTCAAAAATGAAGCTATTTTTGGAATAGGTAATAAATGAAATTAATTGTTTATCCACATCTTTTTGAAGAAAAGAACCACAGACTTTTATGATTTATCCCTATACTTCTTTCACCCAATTCTCTATATTTGTTTTCTGAAGCACTAAGGCCATAACATGGACTTTCATATCCTTATCATGTGTCACTTAACAGACCTTATAATCAAACTGCCTTTGATATTGCAGAAGAATCAATGCAATATGGTATCCAGCAGAACACCACCAATTATTAAAATATATATTATCCCCAGTTTCAAAGTAACTTTATACCATGAACATCTAAGCCACTTACTCCTAGTTTAGGCTAGAGCCTAGCATAACACAAAGCTCCTCCAAACCCACTCCTTGCTTACATGAATTTGGTGACTAAAAAAAACAAACAAAAAAAAACAAACACCCAGAACACCACAAGCCACAGTCGGTAGCCAAATATCTTGCAAGCATTTCATTACTATACTGTGTAAGCTCAGGTATTACAAAAACCTTGTGACAACAAAGCTATCTGTATCAGAAAAATCAGGTAGATTTGAGTTACCTACTCATGAGATCTTAATTGAAACAAGCTTTCCAGACAAAAAATACTAATCTATCAGTACATTATGTCATCAGGAGGATACTAATAGGGGGACAGATTCAAATTTCAACCATATGGACATAAATTATATGAAAAAATACAAGTAAGACAATCCAAGTGAGATTTATGCCACAATGTAGTGTAATCTTTGTAAGTATGAAAATAAATAGCCTATGTTTTTTAACACCCAAGTATATAGTACATTTCTATGCCAACTATAACCACTAGGGCTTACACATCATTACATAAAAAAAAGCTGGCGTGTCATTCCCACTAATGAGAAACAGCCACTGTTGTTTGTAATTGTGCTTTTGTGTTAAGTCTATCAAAAAGCAGTTATTTTACAAATTCAATCATTAGCATTACTGTTTAGTGTATTTAGCTTCTACCAGACACCCTTAGAATAGTCATTTTTTAACTAACAGATACACCATGCAACAGAATAATGGTTTCTTTTGACAGAAACTTTGGAAAAGACAAACTGCACACAATGCCGATTTCAGGTCTATAAAAAGTTAAGAAAACTATCTCTACCTACTTCAGGAGAAAGCCTAGTCAATCTATGAACAACAAGTTGAATAATGAGATAGCTGGAGTTTTTCTGGGAGCTATTTTTCAGAAAGATGCCTTTCCACCACACATCTTTTTTAATTTCAAAATTAATATATATAATGTATGCCTTTAGTATTGTCCAATAAAAACCTCCATATTCCTCCTGCTTAAACACATAAATAGCAGTCTTTTATTTCATTACTTACCCCAACACCAGTTTTCTCTAGTATGTACATTTCCTCTACAGCAATCGCTTTTGAACTCTCCCACCTCAGTTTCAAGGACATCCCAAAGAAAGATATCCTTCAGAGAAATAGTACTGTGTTATTACAGAGAAACAAGAGAACCCTTTCCAGGCTAGGCAGCCAGTAGACAAATTCCTCCAGAGACAGAAGGTAATTTTTTGTCTAACTTTACAAACAAGAAAAGACCGGAGCTTACTCACTTAAAAAAAAAAAAAAATATGTAAAACCAGTAGCATAAAAGTTCTAAGATCAGCATTTATTTCCCCTATCCTCACACACACACCCTTTTAAATTCATATATAAACGAGCACATTGATCTATTGCACGTTCCAAGGCAATCGAAATATTAAGTTATAGGGCAAAGGCTTACACTGCTCACACACGGAAGCATCTACATCAGGTCATTTGGGATAGAGTCTGAAAGATCTTGAAAATACTTCCATCAGAGCTTCTATCCAAGATCTGAGGGGCAATAGGAAAAAAAAAGAAGCTGAAGGCTAGACCACGTCCCCCACTTGTCTCAGTGGTTAAAATATTTGAGGCAGGTAACTTTAAAAAAGCACACATGATCAAAGTCCAAAGACACAGCCATACACACACACTCTCACTCCTATCTCACTGCAATTGGTAGAAATTGGACAATGCCCTAACTACCCCGAGGAGCATGACCCTTCACACCTAGCAGCCAAGGTCATGCTCTGCTGGATGAATAGCTTTTGCATACACTTTGAACCACAAAGGAGACCTCAAGGTGTTGCATTTTCACAAAGTATCTTACCAGGGAAAACACAGGCTGCACGTAGCCCCTTAAGCCACATCCCTTTCTTCAAGATAAAATCACCTTCCTCATGGCTCTTCCCTTTGAGAAAGAGGGAGCACACACAGAGCATTTAAGGACTCTCCCTCTGGCACAACTAGCACTTTAGCACAAGCCCTAGACATGATCTCCCACTCTGGTCTCGTCAAGCTCCCCAACAGCATCATCTGAAACATCTAAACCAAGCAACTCTCAGCTGCCCCTAGCAAGCCCCTACACTTTGCTAATTTTATATCCAGCCCTTCTACCTTCCCAGCTCATTTCTGCTCCCTGCAAGCTCCCTCCCAGCCATATGCAGGTACAACGCCACCGCCACCACCCACCTATTAAAAACTAATTAGGACTGACTACTCAAATCATCTGCTTGTCCAAGCTGTTCCTTATGTCCTTGCTGCTCCTCATTCCCCCCACCTGTGAAAAGAGGTTAAACCCACACAGCTGCAGTGACCACCAGTCACTTCAAAAGACCAATGAACTTCTGCTGAAAACTTTAGAAAGGTGTAACAACTTTCACAGATGACTGTACCTCTGAAGGTAATAAAAATGCTAAGTGGACATGTGAGTTTAAGTATCTGAGGTGGAAGTTATGGGGGGG
>JAVJGJ010000047.1:102400108-102445059 GCA_035590215.1 Microhierax caerulescens
TGCATAAATTTGCTGTAAGATTATTTTTTTTAATGTTTCCTTATGATTAAAGCATAAAATAAAAGAAAAAGTAACATCACTCCATCTGCTTTCAGGCTAATGCTTCTTTTTGAAGCCTGGAGAAGAGTTCAGGATGGAAAACATGAAAGATAAGGAGAACTGACAACAGAAAGAGATAGATATTTCCCTACTGTATTCACATGTATTCTTAGCACTTTAGGCACTTATTTCTAGACTGCAGAATGAATAAACAACACTCATATTTTCAGAAATTTCCTAACAACCTTCTCTTTAAATTTCTTTCTAGAAATCTCACGGTAAGTCTCCATTCTTTTAGCACAGAGTCTGTGAAATTGGACTGTATTTTAGCAGAGGTCAAATATTTAAAATAATAACATTCTTTGGAGCTGGTTGATAAATATACATGGAAAGAGACTTCAAGGAAAACACAGGCAATAATGAGAGGCAAACTTGGGATCGTGAGCATATATCCTTTGTCAATTTGTTCAGCGTACAGTAACCTTGCCAAATTAAGAAAATTCCAAGTGCATTAGGAAAGGCTGCCCTCTTCAGACAAACTTAATAAAAGGTATCCAGAAGTTCTAAGCATCTTGAAGTTAAAATAAAAATGTGGTGAAATGAACTGTGGAGTGTAATATAATACCAACTTTCTTCTGCTTAATAACAATTTGCTACTACATAAAGAGAAGTGCTTCTTGTCATTAGCTGCATATTAATGTGTGTTTGTTTAGAGTCACCACAGATCCATTTATATATTTTTATAATGCTGTAAAAACTTCCACTCATATGCTGAAATATAGAGACATAACTAGTTAAGAAAGTTATTGAGTCTGATCTTTCCCTATACTGTCATATGGAAAAATAACCCGTTTTGCAGTGCTGAATTTCTATCACATGGGAATTTCCATTAAACATTATAAACTTGTTTCTTTTCTTTAACAAAATTTGGGGTTACATGTTTTAATCTCCCTAACACTTCAGAATAGTGAGTGGAAAAATGTTTTTATCATTATGATTGCTGTTTTATATTTGATGGTGATTTTTAATTTCTTTTCCTTAAATCTTTCATGAACAGGTAGGAAAAAAACAGTAGGTTTTTACTTAGCCAGAAAGTTTCTTTTCTTTTCCTCACTATCGGTCATCTGAATGTTTTTCACAGGTGAAATTTTGGATTTCTATGTTGCATCACATTAGGTGGCAAAACACAAGGACACTGGCTATTTTCTTGGTGAATAGGAATGAATTCTCATAAGGAAGATGACCTGTATGAATGAAATAACTGTATCTGGGTTTACTGCTGTAAATAACAGCTTCCAATTTATTGGGGAAGGTGAGGTGGGTATAAATGTTGTTAGTGGTGTTCGAAAACTGAAAGGTGTATCATGGAATCTGCCGAGGAGAACCAGAAATACAGATTATTCTCTGTAATACCAAACCTACTTAAAACTATCAAGTTTTCAAGTCCTTTAACAGGACCTGGGACTGTACTAGGCAGACTTTTTGTAACAGTCATTAATTGTCAGCGTAGCCCCCTAAGGTTGCTCCAGAACAGGGGGCTACTGAAACAGGAAGTATTGCCTGTGACAGAAAGGTACAAGGGATTTAACTGCCAGTTTGATGGAAGTTTCCCCATTCATCCATAGACAAGGTCTTTTTTCCAGGTTTTCAGCAAAGCCTCCGATGTCATGATGTCTCAGAGGAACATGCCTAACTGCCCAGTAAGTTTGTCAGCTGAGATATGGTTCTTTTTCACTGCAAAACACCTTTTTTTGGTCTCAAAGCACTTCCTCTGAGCATAATAAATCCAATTCATTCTATATCCTGCTCCAAAATTTCAGTTGAGTTCCCAGCTTCCTTCACCACATCACACAGGCTTTCTGGACAAGGTAATATCTTCTTTAAATGTCCCTTTCCACAGAAAGTCTCTTGAGCCTCATGTGATACACGCAGTGTTTCTAAGTTCACTGTAACAAAAGCCGCACACTCCTAACTTTAACCATGTGGGAAGTCCCTCTGAAGGCTTCTCTTTTTTTTTCGCTTTTCTTAAATAGGATTTGGTTTAAGATGTACTTTAAGTTAAGCATTACTTAAATGCTTTGTTGAACTGGGGCCTGAAATGGGACTTTAATTTCCTTAACAACTCTCAATACACCATTACCAGAATAAATGTAGAAAAATCAGACTTTCTGAAAAAATGTGTCTCAAGGGCACTAGTACAAGCAAATTATGGAGAAGTTAAATAATGCCAAACTATAAATCTCATATCTACCAACACTTATCCATCTGTCTTACCAGTGTGCTAAGCAGCAGGTCTTGTTTAAAGGCTCAGATGTTAGAGCTGGAAATGAATACTTGCCTTTTAGTCCCCTCCTATACTATGGTATTCAGTTTCATGTATAATTGATAGGCTGAAATTTTAAGATAGATAGAGTAAATAAATTATGAGCATTCAAAATACTGCCCTTTTGCCAGTAAAACCCTGTTATTCTTCACACTGACTCAGCCACCTCTCATGCTGCTATCTTTATTTATAGGAGCAGTATTTTCTGTGATTTTGTGGTATACACTTACTAAAATGATATCGATGGAAATCATAACCATGATTTTGTAATAATCAAAATACAGTACCATTTTGTTTGGGTATTTTTCCTTCATTCAATCGAGACATAGTATAAAAGAAAGGCATATTAGCTGAATACCAGCATTTTATATGCTATTGCTAGTTCTTGCACAATAGAATTCCTGAGAACTGTGCTGTAATTCTCTCCTGCAGTGAAACACAGGGGTGTCCACATTGGTATTCTTGAATTTTCTTACACTGTTAAATTATGAGACTGCTTGTACTATGAAGAGAGATTGGGTTATGAATTTTCCGAAGTGACAGATTCTGTTATATAAACCACTGGTGAGTCTGGGAATGCCATTCAACGTTTTCAGCTTCGGAATTAATTTCATTCTCCTTCTTCTCATGAGGAAATTAAAAATGTTCACAATTTTACTGGTAAGGAGCTCAGTTTCCATGACAAAGTCACATCCCTGGGAAAACCCGAAGTAGTTCTTCCAGCCGTGGGAAGACAGAGCCCTGGGTGCAGAGAGGTACAATTCTGCCCTGACAGGTGTGCACCTGTTGTGAGTTACTGAGAAACTCAAACAAGGGACCTAAAATTAAAAGGCTGCTCTACAAGACAGCTGCAGCATCCCTCTTGTAAAACGCAAGGCTAACAGACTTGAAAAAAACAATGGAAGACATAGGTTTTATGTGATGCATTATAAGTCTCTTTTTAAAAAAAAAATACTGGTCTTTTCTCCCATTACATGCAAGTCTTTCCACTACTTTCAGGCCCAGGCTGGTGAGATGGCTAGTCAGGTGTGTCCACTGTCCTTCAGCATTACAGATGTGGCATCAAAACCTGTAAATTAACTGTCTGATACCACTTATAAAGGTTAGTAACATATTCTTATATAGTTTACTTCGTTCCGTGACAATTTGTAATTGCAGCCTACAGAGTCCATTCAGGACTTCATAAAGTAACTACCTCGAGCAGTAAGAACTCTTCTATGGACAGCAGCTTTCAGTAAGAAGAATTTGAACAGGTAAATGAACACATGGAAATTTATTAATAGAGAAATAATACAAGAAGGGAGAGTTTGTAATGAGATAAAATACAAATTCATATTGAAAAATTAGTGGAAGCCAGCATAAATTCAGGGCTGAGACAAAGATTACTGATTTTTCCTTAAATAAGAACAACAAAGCAACCTAACTGTCTCACAAGCACTGGCTGATAAATTCACTTGAAGAAATACAGTTTGATTTTTCCTGTCTCCTCTTCCTAGGCAAAAAGCTGTCAAGAACATACCAACACCATCATTCCAAAACCTGCAAGCTTCACAGTCCTCTCAAATACTCACCTTCACACTTCTAACCAGGAGATGGGGGGAGAAATTAACAACAACCCTCCCTAAATACCCAAACCTCTCAAACAACATATTGATGTAGCCTCATTACCTCTGTTCAGAATTAATTTAGATTTTACCCCACAAAACCAGAAATATATGAAACTTGATGCTTCAGAGCATATCTCCAGGTCTCCGCAAGTATTCTGGGCAGAAGCTCCCTAGGTGTGCCCTAGGTGATTCCTAACACCATCTTGTCACGTCAAAGACAAGTGACAAATGCAGGCTGACCACCAGGCTCACCCACATGCAAAAGCCAAGTCAATTTTCACATTGCTTGACTTTTCAGCAAGCATCATCATGGATGTTCACAGAACATTCACAGCCTGCTTTCAACACCTGAACACTTTGGAAGGTGGAGTATGAAACTTCAGAACCCTAAATGTAAGCTTCAGTCAGCAGATGCAACTCTTGAGCTAGACAAGTAGATCTAAACCCCTTAGCACTGGATTTCAGGAAGTCAGGCATGCGGAACAGAAAAGCTCACAGCCCTAGACCCAAACTACAAGTTGTCTGGAATATCACAGTAAGAGCTGAAATACAGAGGGAAAAAGTTCTTCCTGGGATGTGTCACAGAAAATGCATGCTCTTGGAAAAAAACTAGGAAAGTAAGCTGATATTCATTAAAAATTGAATAAATTGCTCAACACAGTTTTACCATACTTAAACACAGTACAAATCCATTCAAGTAGTCAGGAGTGGGGCTGGGACAGGTTAGTCTGAAATTTAATCTGACTGTTCCGAATGCAGGCAGAAAAGCCACAAGTCAACCTACACAACCTGCTTAAGTTTCACCAAACAAATCATCAAACAAGGGCAGAGATCCAGTGGAGCCCCAAGTCCTTCACCAGGTGTACAGAAGCATTTCAGTTGTGTAACACCAGTGGTGTGTTAACGCAAGTCATGTGTCAGGGTATTTGGCGAGTAGAAATGTAATCCGCAGTTGCATCAGGCCAGCCTTCCTTACGGCATGAAGGTTGTATCCAGTATGATGCAAGTACACTGGCTGCATCGACAGGTTTAACATCAGGACTTCTAAATTCCCATTGTAACCAGTGGGTATTTCAGCACACTGTACTGGGGGAACGATTCTGTGCTTGGCCAGCACAGCTTATTGCAGCTGCCTCGGAGAACCAGCCACTTGTCTTCTAGCTGTGTGATGTTGGCCTGACGTCAAGTTTCATAACACCCCTGAGGTCCAGCTTAGGTATACCAACGCAGGATCGTCGTGTAGGCTGGGACTGTACTCACAGACACGGGTACTGAAAGAGGCCTTGGCAAAACAATCACTCAACTCACATTTGGCCTGTGTCTTTGTAGCTTCAAGCTGGGATTTTCAAAGGAGTTTGAATTTTGCTGGTAGGTGAACACATAATACCCCTTCATTCCTTTGAAGAGGCCAGTCTGAAGCTGTAATGAGCCTGCAAATAGTGATTAGCATTTAAAGTGGCACCCTCAATAATAAAATCTCCGTAAGCCAGATTCTAGGTTTCTGGAAGTGAAAGACACTATTCACATTTACCTCTCAAGAGCCTAATTTTGGTCTCGTACCGCTAAATGCGAGGTCACAAGATATCAGCTCCAGTGAATTACTCCTAGGCTCTTCAGGTAAGATTTAATTCTGGGCATTTCATTTGCAAGCTTTCTGGAGGCTGCAGTCTGCTGCTCCCTGCTCCATTCCCCTGAGGAACCTCCTGAGGAGCAGTACCTGTTGTCAGCCAGGCTGCAGGAGGCTGCAGCTATACCTTCCTAGTCCAAAACCTTGCACCTCCTCCCAAGCAGGTGTGAATAATTGTCCCTGAAGTCTGACTTTCCTATTATGCTCAAAAATCCTGCCCCCCAAATGTGGACCCTGACGGAGGGGTCCACCCCACAGGGGCTGTGAGGTACACTCTGTACCTCTCCTACCTGCTGAGACCAAGTCCACAGTAGGCACTTACAGTTCAGCTCCGTCTCCAGCAAAGCATTTCGTTGATAAATGCAGGGGGTAGTTCAAAACACACAGGAAGGATTTATCCTGACATCAAACCGAAGCTTACTTAGTAAAACCAAAATAACAAATGAGCAAAACTGCAGACAGGTAAAAAAATCTGAACCTACAAGTGGGGAAGCGTTGAAATAACAGTAAAGCTTTCGTTCCTAGCTGCTTCTGCAGAAGCAGGTGTTCAGCAGACACGCCGCATGGAAACAAACCTAACCTACCAGGCTCTTTCGGGAGGGTAAATAGACAGAAATATTTTTCAATGCCCATGTAGACACCGGTACCTCTCTTTCTACCTTCTGCTGCAGCCAACACAAGGACGACGTTGGTCAAACGGTTCAGAGGAAAGGCCAAGCTCAGGCTTAGGAACTGCACGTTCCCCAGAGAAGACCTCCTCTGTTCTGATTTTCAAAAAACATAGAAGTTTCTTACTTGTCTTCACTGATCTGGAAATCTATTCCGTTTTCCATGCTTGACTGTAGAAACCCTCTTAGAAGTCCCTGAAGTAAAAATATTAAGCAGAACACCAAAGTGTTCTTAAAATACTGTAGCACTCGAGTCTGTCTGCCACTCAGTAGCACATAGCAATTTGAAATTATTGAAGCTCTTAAATTAAGTGCTTAAATTCGAAGGTGATCACCACTCTGAACATGTGAATTGTACAGAATCTGAACTATCAAAGCACTTCACTTTACTCTAAGCAGGTCGTTTTTGGAAGTGATAAGAGAGCCTGTGATTGCCCAGCCTGCACTGATTTCAAGCTAGGGAAGTTTTCTATTCATTTTTACAAGTACTTGAGTGATTATGGTAGCTTAAAGGAAGCCTGTGTTGACCACATTTGAGCAAGTTGGATGTATGTGTGTTTGTTTTCTTTTGCTTTGTTTTGCTTTTAAGTAGCAATTTTGTATCAGCATTTTCCTTCAGGAATCAAGTCAAAGCAGGTGTTTTCCCCCAGTGCTTCCATAGTTGTGTGGATATAAAAATTGAACACCCTTACCCATTTCTAGAGTCTTCAATTCACTTAATAGACAATGTACAATTTTCTGAGTATACTGAAAATTTCATTACTTTGTAACTACAAATTGAAACCTATAATGCTTATCTCCGGGAAGCAATCATTAATGCCTTTTTTACAATACAATTTAGTCTTGCAATTTTGACACACGGTGCCTTTTGAAAGTACTTTCTTATACGAACTAGTAATAGCTAGTTACCCCCTGTAATATATTACTCGGTGATGAAATAGTTATATTCCATACGCAAACCCTTAATAGCTGTAAGGACTATAGAAACACGAGAGATCCTTACACTCCAGGATGATTCTTTCCTTTGCCGTCCAAAGTAGCTTAAGGCCAGAAGGAGGCCTTGCCAGGTTTTTTTGGATTTGGACAGCTTTCTTCTACATATTCCCAGAATTGTTAAATATTGCACTATTTCCCACACTGCATAAAGTTCAATTAGAGACATTCTTTTTGTGGGCCTTTTTCTTGGGCTCCTCCAACTGCCCCATGGCAGAGCTGTCATGGCTGATGCCCTGCCTTGATTCACAACTCCCAGCAAATATTTCCCATTTTCCTTTCTGAATAGCTCTAATGATAAAGCATAATTATCTGAAAACTCTGATGAATTCTGGTATTTGTTATAAATTAATTCCACTTCATGCCTAGTCTTTTTAAGGCACTGTCATTCTTTCATTCCCTAGCAGAGGTAACTTGTGAGTTGAAGATTTGTCGGCTACCCTTCCAGTTGTAAACCCTTGCAAATCAAGTCTCTCTTAAGTGGAAGCACATTTTGGCTCTTTGACAGCATTTCCTTTTATACATCTGTACTGATCCATAATCTACTGCAAAGGATGTGCATTATCACTTGCATGCTCTGCCTCCTTAAAATAACGTGTGACCTGGGACCCGGGGGGTTCTTGCTGCAATATCTGTTGCTTACTCACACCTGATTGATAACGAGCTCACGTTTACGATGCTGAACAGTCTTGAACTACATGGGGAAGATTTTTGCCATTTGGAAGACTTCCGCAACCAGCAAAATCTAACTAATTCCTGTGTACGACTTCTGAGTCATGCAGTGTTTGTGCTACGCTTTTCAGCATAATGGCCAGTCAAATACCAGAGGTGAGATAACACAACCATGCTTGACATTTATCCATTATCAAATCATTCACTCAAGTTTACATTGATTTAGCTATGCACGTTGCACCTTGATAAAATTATTTTTATTGGCATACCGTGACACATCAAGATGTTTCAGAGTAATTTATAAAGAAATCTGTCATGTGATTGCAGAAAAAGTATGAAGGTTTTTTTAAGCCATTTGATGTTCTCTTGAATGATTAACCCCCGTGTGAAAAATCAGTTGACAGGTTAATTTTCCAAGTCAAAATCCAGGCTTCAGCACAACCACTTCTTTAATTTTGTTTTACATCATAATGTGGAATAGTTTGCCTGTCACTGGAAGAAGTATAAAACAGTCACAATTGCTTTAGTTTGCTAACTGCTATGATTGCTTACATCTCTGTTCTTTAACATTTTGGCTATAATGCTGCAGATGCAGATTTTTCCTAGTTCCTTGCTTTGCTGAAGAGTTCAGTAATTTATCAGCTATCTCATTCTCACAAGCATTTTCCTGGTGGTTTGAACTTCACCTGAAGCTTTCTCAAATTTATGAATGTTTATCATATCTTTCTACTGTACCTGCAAAGCAAGTGCCATAACAGCAATTTCAGAATGATCAAAGTCTTAATCAAGTTACGTAGTTGAGCTGGTAAACTAAGCTACTACAATCCCGTTAACCAACTGTTTCAGCTTCTTTATTTCTTCTGAAATTGTCCTTGTTGCTGTCTTCACGTCTACACTGCCTTGTACTGCACTGTCCTTTGTTTTACAACTTTTTGCTGCCTCTTTTTTTCAGAGGTATTTCTGAGGAGTTAATGCTTTTTTTGGCTCGTTTCCTTTCTGTCACTCCGTTATGCAGACTTCAGAGACACTTTTATGAAAATCAGTAACAGCTGTTGCAGCATCTATGATATGACCATTCAAAAAAAGACAATGGCACATCAGGGCTGACTTGTACAGGATCCAAACCTCGATACATGTAGACTCCTTTCGTCGGTACAACTGGAAATTTGTTTTGTTGTGCCTTGATTAGCCTTTTCCTTATGCTTTTTTAGGATCGTGAAAAAGAAGAGTTGGAAAAGAACTTGAAGGCTGTTTTGCCCCCACTCTGCATTAAGTTGGGATCAAGCAGTTGTAGACTATCCCTGGCAGAGTTTCCTTTAACCACTTTCTAAAAGCGTCTAATGAGGAGACCTGAACAACCATCCAGGGTTGGAACAATTGCTCGCTATCCCTTCCCATCTTTTGTGTATGTTTTGGAAGATAAAGTTTCCCCTCAGGCTTCCTTTCATTAAATTAGACAAATCAGTTCCTTCACCTTGTTTCCATAGGCACGTTTTCTGATATTCTTTTCCTGTTACCCTGCTCTGGGGTCTATCCGGTCTGTCTGCTCTTAAGCCCAGCTCCCAAAACCCTATTTCAACTACAGCTGCACCAGTTCCAAGAGGAGCAGAGAACTTTTCCTGCCATTGACAAAAAAGTTAAAGCATCCCAAAGTGTCAATTTCATGATTTTGCAGCAGCATCATGAAAGAGGTGCACTTTTTTAATGAATTTGTTGTTCACTCATATAAAACAAATTCTGATAACTTCTATTATCAGCTTATCTATAGCATCTCATGCCTTCAAGAGCTGACGTAAATTTCCTTTTAGGAAAAGGTAAACCAGTGACACCAATTCCCAGTGACTCCATTTGGACGACTCCTATGACTTGTAGACAGCCACATTTAGCAATGGCTTCCACTTCCTCTGAGCTCTGACTTTTCATTTTTCAAGTCCTTTTTTTCCTCATGCTCATCTAAAATAAAGGGATTGTGCTTGTTCATTGCTTTCTCCAGTACAGGTTAACTGCCTCAACTTTTGTTACTGCCATTACTGCAAAGATGCCAGCCCAGTCATGTTGTCAGTTGGAGCAAGCTGATGAGTAGCTCCCCAGTCATAACTCGCTCTTAGCCGATAAGTGATGATGCTGTTTCTGAATTAATGTTATGCTCACTGAATAGTAACTATTTTGCATCCTTGGATATATTATGGATTTTCTAATTTTTAAATTGCTTTTTGTCAGCACTGATGTTTGCATACTCCAAGGATTTAGGGCTTGTGTTTGTCCATTTCTTTCATTACTGCTATCAACTTCTATTATTGCAACTATTGTTCTAATGCTCTAGAAATTTACTTACATACTTAACTTCAGAAAAGACTATCATAGACGTCTGGGTTTACCAATGACTCACATCAACACTTCCAAAAATTGCAGAGTCCATAACCTTGCTTCTGTGACTACCTCAGTATATTTTTGATGCTTGACTTTGTTTTGCTAATGACTGCAAGTTATAGAACTATCAATCATTTGCCAGTCTGGCAAAACAGTGAACTTCATTTCATTTGGCCTCTTTGACCTGTGAGACTTAAGTGGCCCTAACAGGACTTAAAGCTCCAGCCAGCAGAGATGATAGGATCATTGAAACACAGGCTCTTTCATTACCACAAGGGGTAGCCCTGTAAGACTGAAATCTCAGTGGTGCTGCTCGTAAAGGTTAACATTCCTGCTAGAAACCACTACCCAGCATTTCAAAAACACTTCTACGTAAAGCTAACGCCTGAATGCATACTTAGGTGATGAAACCAAAAGTAGTCTGGTTTGGGAAGGCGCTGAGTACCCACATCTTTCAGCAACTTTTTAGAATTAAATGAAAACAGTAAGTGAAATAACAGACCTAAGAGACAGACACAATGGCATATGGCTATAGTCTTTTCAAGACAGAAATAAATCTTTGTACAAACTTAAATAAAAAATTTTTAAAAAGTAAAGTGACTAATTGCTTCTTTTTATATAGTTTAATTGATGGCCTAAAGCCAAGAACAGATTTATAATTAATCAAAGTTTCTTAAATAATTGTGACTTCATTGTGATACAACCCTGAATAATGGACTGAATAATAGGTTAATCAATTGACTGACTCTTTCACTGAACAAAATATCAACTGAGAATATTCACCTATTATTTATATTCATTTGTATTTAGATGTAAGCATGTACAAACCTGACTCCTTGCCATACTGAAACAGGATGGAGTATTACAGCATGAAGAGTTCACAGAGAATTTGTCATCCATCTGGAACTGGAGGCAAGGGTGACTGTAACACCCCCTCTTTGCACATGTGGCCCAGCACACGCTGTGCTTGATGTGCCAAAGAAGAGGTCCTAACACTTGCCCAGACAACATCAACATCACTTCCTCAGGAAACTCCCTCCCTGTTCTCTGCAAAAGATTCAGGGACATGCAAGCAGGGCACTGAATCTGGATAATATAGTCCATCTACACAGGTTGTACACAGCACGCTGTGTCTAACACCATCTTCCACGTCTGGGGTGGATGTAGGGCAACCGATGCACCAAAGAACCTCTACCAAGCAGAGGAGTATTTACCCCTGGAAGACTCACACCACTGACTCTCTGAAGGTTTCAGTGCTCCCAGATAACTTTACACAATTAGGTTTTGAAAGCACTTATTATGGAAGATTCAAGCCAGTTCATAGTTTGCAAGAGCAAAGTAAGCAGTTGTTCCCAAAAGGAACTGAATGTGGAGGAAGACATGGAGATAATAATGAAATAAATACAACCATGAGCCTGCATTTAAAAAAAAAAAACGTTTTGAATGTAGGGCGTCTATAAGTCAGGTGCTAAGCTAACAGGCCAGCAGGCCAGCATGTTTTCTTTTACTCCTTTTGCTAGTTCTAGGTTGTATTTTCAAGTGTCAAGTGACGTTTCAGATCAGCACTGCATATTTTCTTACCAGCAAAGCAAAGCAACACCGATCTTCTGAAATAAAAGTGCATATTTATTTGAGAGCACCCTGCATTATAACAGCAGCCAAATTAAACTGCATTTAATATTTCCTGTTGGCTTTGTATTATTTATCAAATGCTTCAGTGTAGTAATATATATGTATTTATTTGTATTTATATTATATGAACATATTTGAAACTACATTGCCATTTCTCACAACCCTCCAACAAGGGTTTTGTTGTTCAAAGCTGCTGTAAAGCAAGCTGTGCCAAAGGGAGCTATTTGGACTGCACAACAATGAACTTTATTGATCCTGCAAAAGCCATAAACATTGTTACATTTTTCTGAGTGCCATCTATGGGCACATTTGCCATCAGCTGATAATGGGAGTGCATGCGTGCCTATATATTGTTGTTAAAGACAATATCACTATGCAATAAAGAATTCAGCCAAGAGATGCTCCAGAATGCCCAATTCTGGAGCGCGATCTTTGCGACCTTCATGTTCTCTTGCTGCCATTAGGTAAGTTTAATTGGCATCAACTCTGGACCCACATTGAAAGTGCGACCTTATCCAAGCCTGCAAAGGTTTTCTAGCTTTTTAATTAAACTAGGTTAAATCGTTCCATTTGTGGCCTTGACAACTATACGTTTATGTCACTCTATTCACACACATGAGAAAAAAAGAAAAAAGAAAAAAAAAACATGTATATGCAAGTGAAATAACACCTAAATAAGTGTTTTCACAAATGATATGGCAGGTTATTCAGTAAGCACGATATTTGGATAAATTCTGTGTGTGTAAGAAGTACTAAGATACAAAACACTGTCTGTGTCAAAGTACAAATTTGCCAGTGGGGGTATGTTAATGTATGACTTGTATTCCTGCTTGCCTAGTCCAGCAGGACACCTGCTGGAGCATGTCTGCTCCTACCCAGGCATGTTTCCTTTCCTTAAAACCCTAGGTCTGGGAGAACAGTGTACTTGCATGGTCTTATCCTATATAGAAATAAAGCATGGCTAGTTTGTGTGCCCAGACTGGGAAGCACAGAAAGGAGAGCTCTTGCATTCTGATACCATAAACACAGCCAATGTCAACAGGGTTTATTTTACAGGGAACATTAAAGGGGAGATTTTCAAAGAAACGTAAGAAAGTCATGAGCAACCAGGGATCAAACACCTTTAGGCTCCTCTGAATAGCACAAGGTAAAACAAAACAACCAGTACACCGGCCCATACCAATTGCCACATTATAATGCTCCCTGAGGCTTCAGTCCAGGAAATCAGGATCTTGTTTATGTAAATATAATTAAAGCACTTTCCTTGCTTTCCTGTAATAGACACTTTAGCACCTGGTAATCAAAGGGAAATACCTGAGAAGTCCGTCCTTGAGTTTCACTAAAGCCATGCATTAGAAGCCTATTTGCCTATATTGCCTATCTATCATGCATTTTTAAGACGCTCAAGTGCTTTACACTCTTTAAATGTTTGGACCCTTTACCTGCTGCAATGCTGAGAGTATCAAATGGGAATCCTGTCCTTAACACTCACAAGTGATTCACATGTTTCCCTTGGCTCAGACTGTGTTCAGGCCCATCTGTTTGGAAGCACCAACCCTGCTTGCTGGTCCGAAGCTCACACAGAGATGCCAGGGGATGGGAACACTGAGCAGGGTAGCACTCACTCACATAAGGCTACAAAAGTCCTTTCCTTTGCTTCCACCCCTACAGTCACACTACATCACCTCTGCTGCAAGTCTCACTGAAAAGGGGTTCACATCTGCTCATTCAAAGATTGCTGCCATGGAAGCGAAGTATGGTCCAAGGCAGCTTCAGCTATACATGGTGGCTGCTGTGGATGAAGCCTGTCTTCACAAGCTTGCCCAGGAGCTCATGCTCACAGCAGAAATCTGTAGCTCAGGAAACAAAAAGTGATTTTACTGCGGACAAATCTCCTTCTTATTTGAAGGAATTAATGCAGTGGAGGTGCCACAGGGACCTTCACAGAGCTACACACACACACACTCGAGTCCTAAAATTGTAATGAAAGACACAAGTCAGAAACAAAGGACTCTGAGTAATGAAATGATTAAAGAGAAAATACAGCTGAAAACTCCTGGAACACATTATAATTTAATATCTCATTATTTACTAGGCACATTGAACATAACATGAATTTCCCTCTGCTCCACCAAACCCACTTCATATTCCACAGAGCCTACGCTTCTGTATCTCATCCAAGTCGAGATGAAATTGTCTTGTATATCAGACAAATGTACTAGAGAGTAGCCTACACTTTGATAAGGTACAATCTGAATGTTCCCAACAGTCCAGCTTCCACATCATTTAGAGCATTTGTACACACACGTTTTCAATGCACAATGAGTGGCTTTAGCAGTTCATTATTATTAAGAAGTTATTTTACATGCCCTTGTGCCTGGTAAATAATACCACAGAGAAAAAAGTAACCAAGGGTTTGAATAAATAATTCTGCATAAACCTAGAAGTTCTTGTTTTAAATCTGCATTATCATGTTGGTTCAGATCTGTAGGCTTAGGTCTGAACAAACATGAACTTCAGGGACATTTGAAATTCAGCTCTGAATCCTGACCTGGATTTTCTAAACGACCTTTGAAATTTGGAACTAAATCCAAATGTTGCAGAGTCTCTACCTGGAAGCCATTCGCTGATGGATTTTCATTCAGTCTAATGTAGGTGGCAAATTATGCCGGGAGTAAGTCATTTTCGAGAGACCCAAGGTCTGGCATACAGACTACTGCATCCAGCAGGTTTAAATGGAAAACAAAGGTTCCTCATTTACCTCTGAGACTTCTGTCTGATGTATTTTGCTTCTCTGGTTTGCATTTATTTGATTGTTTGTGCCAGGCATAATGGAGAAAATTCAGGCATTGCTAGGGAAAGCTGTAATCTGCAGCACTCCGAGGCAGTCCCTCAACCACAATGACCTCTTGAAGACACCTCTGAATCAGAGCAGAAAGGAGAGGTGGCAACTCCCAGCTGGACAGGCCTTTGCAGCTTCCCCAGATGTCAGCAAACTAGTTTTTACTGGCCAATACTGAGACAGCTGTAACTTTTTACAAAGCAGTGAAGCACATACTTAACTTTACTCACATATTTAAACTTAAGAATGCACTTAACTGCTCTGCTGAACACGGACAGGCAGAGCCACATGCTGTGCTGCTCTGGGGACCGAGGGTCAGTCACCTTCAGAGCACTGAAAGCATCTCAAAAACTCCTGAAAATGGGAAATACAAGAAACACTATTTACCAAGTAGCTACTCCAGTGTCAAGGGATAGCAGTTATGAAAATGTCCCTTTTGCAGACTCTGACTGCATGTGATACTACACTACACACCCCAACAATCCTCTACCATTCTGTGAAGGCAGACATTCACCGTGTATTGGTATGCTAGCAGATCTTTCCCGCACAGAAACCAAAGAGAAACAGCATCATAGCAGTCCTCTTCTGAATTGTACTATAACAAAAATTAATATATAAACAGAATTCTGAAAAGCTGACTTGTACTTACTACTATCATTTGTCTTGATTACATAGGACCATGTACAAGTAAAAATAATAACAAAGAAATGTATTTTACAAATGCACAAATATTCATAGGCAGAAGTCAGTCACCTTTTCATATGTCTCAGGAAATTTCAGATTGCTCAGGAAAGGGCACAAAGATTACAAGAACCAGCTGATTACCATGGATTGTTTCTGTGCAAAAAAAAAAATAAAAAAAAAACCCAACAACCAAGCAATCTATGCCCTTTGGGTTACTGAAAAGGAAGAAAGAAAAAGGAAAATACAAATATGTCTGTCTATACAAATGCATTACTGGATTGCAGTTTGCTGGACTTTATGAAAAGAGAACAGTTTCATATTAGCAAAAAAACCCAATATGATTATACAGTTTTCTTTCTGGGGAATCAGGGATAGTTTTCTGCAGAGGAGTTAATGTAGATGTTAACTGAGTGGCAAATGCTGAGCCAGACTTCCTGCTGAATTCTTAAGAGGGAAAATCAAAATCCTTCACTGAGCACAAAGCTCCCATTTCTTGCCTTTCCTATTGGAGCTCTTGGGAATAGTATAGTTTTAAATTGCCCAGAGACCTTCTTACCTGGAGGTATTGCTGATAACTGTCATTTTCTCACCTTGGCATAAGAGAGGAAAAATAATGAAGGAATGACATTGGGCTGTGCGGACAAACCCCAACATTATGGAACAGCTGAGGTTCACCGTCCATCAAAATGGAGGTTTGCCATTGAGCTCCGGCCAATGTGAAACTTGACAAACGAGATCTTGTGAGCACTCCCCGAGTCCTTCTTTAGCCAGTGAGAAATAAAGCATCTCAAGTGTTCTAACTCAAAAATGTAAAGCCATCATGATCCTTACCACAAACTGCCAATGAAAATAAACTTATGTATCCAAAATCATAATTCATCAAAGGTCAGACAAAATCTACCACGTTAACAGATTAGTATCCTAAAATATTTTAAAAACATTTTTCAACCTGACAGATTAACTAGCAAGTTGCAAAATAAACTGGTATTCGGGAGGATGTGTTACAAGGACATGATTGGATTGCCTTTAACAACTGGTTTTCCCTGTAAGATACATGCCTTAGTTATTCAAATGTTTGTTAAAGGAAGAAACCAAAGCAGAGCTGGATGCAGCTCTAACCTCCTGGAAGACCCTCTTCTGTGAGAGGATCAAGTTAGGAGACTGCAAATTGGAGAGCTGCGATATCAAATTTAATGTATAGTCATCATCAAGTCAGGTAACTTAGAAACTGGAAAGTCTTGTCTTAGAGTTAATGGCTTAATCCCAACATACCATTCACACTGTGAGAAAAAAGTGTCAGAAACTGAAAATCCGTGAAACAAGGTTATGGAAGAAAAAAAAGAGCTAAATAAACATTGTAACTGATAATATGCTGATATTGATTTATTTTCATTCCTGCAACAGGTACTTTCTTGTTTGCTAAAATCTGACAGAATCCTTTATGTTCAAGTCATTATGAGGCCTGATCTAGTATGCCTTTAACTAAATATTAAGTATGAGTATCTATGCCAACCATTGCCACTAAAGATGGGGTATTTATCCTGTGCAATGCCTGAGCTCAGAGGTATTCAGCTCTCAAAGTTTTGGGTTGCCAGAAAATAAAACTGTGATGGCAAAGGATGTGGTTATGTGGTAAATAGTGGAGAAATTTCCTGTTTACTAAACACAAAGAGTGTTTCCTGATTATTAATGATAAGCTTGTGCTCGAGGCCTAGCTAAATCAAAGCTGAGTGTTCCCAACCACACAAACAACAAAAATTATGATTGCATGATAATCACATGTGGTTTGATTAGATGCATCCTACAGGCTCCCACAGATCCTCCTAGTGTTAAGACCAGGCCCAGGTTATCTGCTGCCCCATGGCCAACCAACCATGCCAGCCCCAAACCCACCAACTTTCATAATTTTGTAAAGAAGTGAGGAGGACGTGGGGAAATGTAGCCTGAGGGCCACTGTTTTGCCAGGGCCCTGCCTACATCTGCACTCCTCGAACAGACAAAGCAGCAGACAGCCCCTACAAGCTCAGTCACACATGGACTACATGGAATAGGACTCAGCACCTCGGTGCTGTGACTGCATGCCACATGAAATCCTTTCACCATTTTGCAAGAGGGTACAGAGGGATTTGGATTCCTTCCCTTGGAGAGAGCCTTGATGTGGGAAAGGAAAAGAGGAAGGGAAAGCCTTTGGATTTTCTATTGGTGTACAAGGTTTTGGAGGACTTTTTGGAGTTCCCAAAAGCACTGAACCAAGAAACACCATACCATGGACAATAAATGGGGATACACACTGGAAAGGCATCAAGATTCAGTGAGGGAACACAATAAAGACCACTGCAACTGCCATGTTGGTCCTAAAGTTTTGTTTAGTGTTCAGAGCAAGGGCTGTCTTGATATATACCAGATACAGGCCAAGATACTAGAGACAAGGAAGTTATTTGCCCTCAAGAACTACATCTATGCTGCTAAAATTACAAGATCAGGTACTTGCATGCCACTGGCCATTCTGGGTGTTACTTTAGTCTCCTCCTGGGATGTTTGAATCAAGTCATCAAGTTTTGAGGGGCAAGAGACTTTAGCAGTGTGCGCACATACAGTGCCACATCTCTTGGCTTCATGGTCAGCAAAGAATCTTTGGCACAACTATTTCTTAGTGTAGAGACCTCGGTGCATAAAGGGAGTCCTAAAAATTTCCTCACTGAAGAGGTTGTCAAGCATTGGAACAGGCTGCCCAGGGAAGCGGTTGAGTCACCATCCCTGAAGGTATTTAAAAGACATATAGATGTGGCGCTTAGGGACATAGTTCAGCGGTGGACTTGGCAGTGCTGGGTTAATGGTTGGACTTGGTGATCTTAAAGGTCTTTTCTAACCTAAACAATTCTATGATTCTAAAAAGCAAAGGGAGAGGCAGGCCTGGTGTTAGCAGTGGTGAAATAAGAGATGAGGATAGTACTCATCTTCAGCACAAATATTAGAAGCAGAAAAGAAGAAGTTGTGCCCAGAGAAGCTGTGGATGCCCCATCCCTGGAAGTGTTCAAGGCCAGGTTGGATGGGGCTTTCAGCAACCTGGTCTAGTGGAAGGGGGGTTGGAAATAGGTCATCTTTAAAGTCCCTTCCAAACCAAACCATTCTATGATTCTACGAAAAGGTCTGCAGTGCCCTGGTTATTCCTTCCTCCATAGTGAGAATGCATGCTGCCATGAGTGCTTGTAAATGCAAGTGTTCCCCTACCATGAAAAACGTGCCAGTACAGATGCTTGCACCATTTCTAAATTGCAGGGAGTGTCAAGAACTGTCGCTGCTGATGACAGTGGTGCCTGCTGCCACTGCTAGCTGTAGCACCCTTCAGAAATACCCCTCCCCTAAGAGATGGTAGAAATGACAAATTGAAGTGTTAATTTTTTTAAACTGCGATAGGACTGTCAAATTAGCCTGGCTTAATGCTAAAATAATTCCATTCATTACTACAAAGCCAAAACAAGTATCAGTTACAGAGCCAAAACAAATATCATACCTTTTGATAGTAAAATTCTGTGTGTGCAGAGCAGTCTTACAAGTCCAAGAGGAAAAACAGGGAAACAGGTAGGCAGCTCAGAGTATTCAGCTCATGCAAACGGAGCAAGTCCGACAAGGCTGTTGCCTCTGAAGACACTTCAGACAGCGAGCATATGCCTCTGCTGAACACCCCTGAGGTTCACCAAAGAAGTGTCTTGAACCCTAGCTTCTCTGACTGCTGCTCTGATAGTATCAAAGATTGTTCACTCATGACAAAACCAACAAGTAGTGAATTGCCTCCTAACACATAAAGAAAAAAATAAACTGTCACAATCTTTTTTTGTGGATGGAGGCCAAGCTGAGTCTGTTCCAAGGATCAGGGCCAAAATATCTTCTACAATTAAAGCGTTGCTGACAATGTTGTTGAGGCTACATGAGATGGAGCAGATTACAGGTCACCCTGCAGCTTGGAGGTATATTAACACTGTGATGGTAGCAGTAATAAAAATGTGTTTGTGTCAGTAAAGTAAGCAAATATGACTCAAAGCACACAGGCAGTAGACAGGCTGAATAAGAATTCACTTTTATAAACCACAATTTGAAGTGCCAAGGCATGGTGGCCTACAGAGCCTCGCCGCTGGACAGCTGTTGCGGAAATCTAACAGGACATAATTGAAATTAATGATAGAAGAAAGCAACACTCACAAGGCTACCACAATTACTGCTTTGCAAAAGCAAAAGTTCCTTTCTATCACTGATACATTCAGGAAGACATTAGATGAAGTGAAGCTATGTCATTTGATAAAATGCTACTGTATTACTGTATAGGGATAATTAAGAAGGGCGGTGGGTAAATGCACACACCACAGAGGGCCTGCCATATTCTCACAACAGGAAATACAGAGTTGTGGGGGGAAAAAAGAAAAAAAATAAACAAACACATTTGCAGCTGGAACAGAGAGCATAGCCTACACCATCTGGGAACTTATTCCCCGTGTCTGGGAATGATCTCTAAGCCCATGTTAAAGGATCAATGAATTGCAAAAGATGTCTCAGTCTGCCTGGGAATCTGAAGAACGAGTGGAATTCAGTTTTGCTTTGACTTTAATTTACCCTGCCCACATTACAATTTTGTAACATACTGTCAACCTAAAAATATTTGTTCTGTTGCCAGTGTCCTATCACTACAGAAAGGGAAACAGTGATATTTTGATCGTGATGGGTAAATGGCAAAAGCATATGAAATAAAGTGTGGTGGGGTGTGGTGGTGGGAGGGGAGGGAATAGCTGGGGGAAGAGCCAGTCCCTAAATAACCCAGTAAGGCAATACTTTAATACTCATTGTGAAGCGTGATCACACTGCTAATGAAGCAATAAATCCTCCCTTGCTTTGGTGCTTGAGGGAGGGGGGTCAGAAGGTGGAGAGAGCTCCCTTTCCCTTCTCATTACAAGCAGCAATGCAAAATGCTTTAATAAAGCTAAGTAATGTCCTAGAAGGAACAATCAGCTAACGTTTCTCCTCACGAACCCGTGCTGCAGAATGGCATGGCTCCTCAGCCTCTCTGGCTTTCCTCTTCGGACCCCTGTCCTACAGCCAGCACCAAGCCTGACCCTGCCCTCCCCGTCCTCCTCACCAGCCGATATCCACTTTGGGACTTCGATACTTGACTTCCAGACTTGCACCAGCCAATTTAAGCATACGCATCACTGATTAATGCCTAATCCCCACACCCCCCACACCCCCCATATAACAAAATACCTTGAAATTGTAAAAGAAAGAAACATTTACTTTCCCAAAAATTGAAACTGGCAATGAAAAATGAGCAAAGCCTCTCTCTAATTAACGCTAATCTGTCTGCCTTGTGTACGCACTAGTGAGGGAGCCACAGTACGCTGCAGATCAGAAGATAAAAGCACACTCAGGAGTTCAACCGCTTTAGAAGCACAACATCTGTTAGCCATGTTATTCTGCAGCTACCCAACAAGCAGAGCACTCTTCATAACACTTAATACCTTATGCATTATGTATGCAGCCGTTGATACAGAGGCGCTTGGGTTCTGGGTTTCGTTCTGCGCAAGTCTTAAATTAGAAAACTACCGGCAAATCTGGGGAGTGCCTCTCTTCCCTCTCCTTCCCTGCATGGTTCAGGAGAGCTTAGGGCCAAATTCTGCTCCCAATTACACTAGTACGTCTCCACTCAAAATCAGTCTGGTGTAACACAGAACGGTATCTGACCGACTCCATCTTAATTCACCCAGTGTGTGGAATTAGAATAAAATTGCAAGAACTCTCGTTAGAAGAGAACATTTTAAGTCACTTATTGTCGCAATATCCTTGAGTGATTTATTCACTACATTATTATTACAAATTAATAAAGGAAGGGCATGCATTAATGGAGTTTATGGGTTTTTCAATTACTATTTTCCTATTATTCTTTCTATTATTCAATTCACCAGCTTCTTCATACAACTTATCTATAACTCCAATATATTATAGTACTTCAGAATTTATGAAGTATATACAAAGCATATAAATCCTATTAACTCATCCCATCGTACTTATAATTGAGTCAATTAAAACATTCTGTGTGTCTACAGTATATAAAGGGGAGGGAGAATAAAACTGAGACCAGGGGGTTAATAAATTCTTGCTTATTTATATTTTCTTAAACTTCTCTGCCACAATGTAGCCCAGATGCAGCATGAATATGCCACACTGTGCTCTTTAGACCCTGTAGCCCAGGATGCACTGCCTAGGGAACATACAAGACTCGAGAGCAGCTTACAAAGATTTCCATATTCATTTTAAGGCCAAAGGGACCATTTTGTTCTTCTAATATGACTACTCACATTACACAAGCCCATAGGATTTCACTAAGGGATCCCTTTATAAAGCTAGTAGTTTCTGGAAGAGTTTTTTTTTAAAGTACCCAATCTTTATTTAGGCATTTCCAGCTATCTGTTCCAATTTTGTAACATAGCCTCACTGATAAAAATATACATCCTGGCAGGTTTTCACACCACATATGCATGACCATGTTAGGTATCTAGCTCAGGAATGATTCAACAGATCACATCAAAGCGAGGGACTCAAGTTCCCTGCCTAGTCAATGAAAAGAGGCAGTCAGCTCCAGTGTTTTGAGTCAGAGCATCTAAATGAGTTGCCTGAAAGAGCTAAAAGCGGACTAGGAGAATAAATACCTACCCCAACTTCTGTTTTGAACTGCTCAAGATCCTCCTACTGATAGCTGCTCCTTCCAGCTATTGTCTTTGGCAACATACTCCATTCGCTAGACTGAATAGGCAGCTACTTTCTCTATAGCCATACATACAGCCCCATAATAATTAAAATACATGGAATTTGCAATGTGATAGCAAGATGGATTTTCCAGAATCCATATCATTCACAGAGGTCTTTCCTCATTTCTTCCCTTTTTGCTGCTATCTTTATTTCAGTGCTGACCCACTGCAACTCAACATAGGGTTTAGGCAACAGAACCTTAAGTGCCACTAAATTGAATTTGTGCTACAAAGACATTTAAGTGCTTTTGAAAATCACACCCTTGAACCCTCGATAGGACTGCAGCATTACCCTGGCCACAGAATCCCTGTGCAACATCAATGTATTAATTCCTATTTGTAAGGCCTTTGAAGTGCTCATAATACTGCATTGCACCCTGCAGATTTTCATTGGTGCTAATGTGGTACAACTCTGTTTTCTCCCTCCCCCCAACCTGAACCAGTCTACTGAGAGCAACAAGAAAGACCAGAAAATCTGTTTTTCCCATACATTTGAGAAGACAAATTTTGATGTCCCAGCATGAATTATTCCACACCACACAAAAATGCTAATTAAGCCTTTCTTCTTTAACCTGACAGATGTTTCTGATGCTCTGTTCATTCATTTCATACTGTACAAAAGCTAAAGTTTTAAACTTTTTGTATTATGACGAAATTAGCATTATTCATGAAGACAACTATCAAAAGTCTACTTGAAGCGTTGTCCCGTTCCTCAGAGGGAAGAACATCAAAAAACATAGCTGATGATGGCCCTCCCTTGTGCATTAGGTAGGCTCACCACACACACACACACACAAGGAGTTCACAGGCCCCCATTCCTTCTCTCCACACACCTTCACTTGCCTTTCCTACTAGTAGCATCCTGGTTTACACTTACTCCACATACCCAGCCCACACAACCTAACACTATTTATTCAGAGAAGCAGTTCAGGCAAAAGAAACGGTTGCTTTTGTGACTGTACCACCACAGGGGAAAAGGTGAATCTAAAGATTTTGTGCCTGATCACCCTATTCCTCCTTCACATAGAAGTTTGTCTGAGTGTCCTTCTGTCCTGACAGTGGCCAGTGGCCACCTCGGCAGCAGCCTGCTCTGAAGTCCCTACGCATCCCCTGGCATAGCACTGGTTTTGGCGACAGCCGTGCCGCATCTCTCCTGCTTTTGTGCTTACCAGGGTGGACAGGCAAAGACAAACTCCTTTTCACACATGGATTGCTTTACTCCCCTGCCTCTCCTATGGGTCCCGCACGTAGACCCCAGGGAATGGCCTATCCCCAGGGAGAAGCCCGATGCCCAGGGCTGAGGCTGCCCCCGGTGCTCCCCATCTGCCTTGCTCCTGACCAGGGGGTGGGATGGGCCCTGGCTGCCAGCTCTGGTCCTGCTCCCCAGGAGCCCCAACTGTTCCTGGACCTCAGCCCTCGCTGTGCCCCGATGCTTCCCCCAGGCAAGCCACCATCGGCTCCCATTGTTTGCTTCCCCGCAGTGTCACTGCAAACTCGTCTTCATGCCTGTTCCTTTTATCCTGTCTTCTACACATCTACACAACACCCTTCTGTATATTTGACTCCTCTTATATATCACTATTTCCTTTTCTCCTCTGTCCCTAAAAAAGCGCATTAATACTCCTATCTACTCAGTATCCTGCCCTTGTCACCAAACCAACATCTGAGAAAACACTTGTCCCTTTCTCTTTGCTCTCTGGAGTAACTGTCAGGAAAAGAAAGATTTCTTTAAAAATAAAGATTCAGCAGCTACATACTGTTACTTGGAAGGCAGGTTGTCCCTGGGGTAGTGATTATACATATAAAGACAATAATAAGACCAAAGGCTGCAACGCTGTGTAGCAACGGTAGAAATCTTAAAGTTCATCTTTACAATTTTCCAGAGGTTTAATACATAGTATAAAAGAGCCTATTTTCATGTATGTTCATCACAAATTACACTACAACACGTCTCAAGAAATGCATCAGTAGGAGGATAAACAGAAACAAATATGCATTAAATAGATGCACAGAAATTAATATTTCTAATAAAGTTTTGACTCATCTTTTTTCTATCTGCAAATTTTTGAAATTTAATTTATTAAAAATATATACCCGAGTTGTTATCTGTTACTATAAAGCTGAAGATCTAAGGGATGTGGTCTATTGAGTATCAGAAAAAAGCTACGTAGTCACCTGATTGTTGCTTTATGTACCTACACAGTACATCACTAGATACTCACATGGGATAAATTTTTCTAAAAGCAGAATTTAACCGAGCCAAAATGGTCTATGTTGAATGCATTTCTGTACAGCAAAGACAGAGTTAGGTAAGCGAAACCCAGAAGCATGACACAGATAATTCAGCTACAAGTTTATCAAGAATCATGATAAACTCAGATTAGATTAGACTAAGGATGCAACCAAAAAAAGACATGAAGATTTCCCTATTAGGATCCACAAATCCTAACCCTGATGTCCCTTCCTTCTGCAAGGCTGAAACCAAACAGCAGATTTCCATACAGGATCCCTGTTCATAGGAAGAAATACACACTTCAAAGAGTCAGTCCATAAAATCTGTACTCTGACGATTTATCTAGAGCAAGCAACTGGGCAACACTAAGAAGGATGTGATACTGACTCTGTCCTTCCTGTGAATGCGTGGGAACGAGAAGAGCCAGAGAAAGACTCCTCAGCTGAGCTGGATGGATGGCAGGGGAAACAGAAGGGGCATCTTTCCTCTCTCAAGAATACAACTACTGTGTGGTTCAGGATTTATAACACTGGCGAGCAAGAAAAGCAGGGATGAATTTTCAAAGATCAGTTGCACAGAAACCTTCTTCACAATAGCTTTGGGGTAAGGGCAGTCTTCTTGGATGCAGGATGGTGGGGTTTGAATGAACCCAGACAGAAGCATTAATTGACTTCTGTTTTCCTACTGGAAAAAAAAAAAAAAGTTTGAAAGTGTTCCTGATCAATATGCATTTGTATAGAAAACAGCTCCTTCCTTTCTTAGGTGAGTGAAAAAGACAAAAGCTGTATCTGCCTCCTGATGAACTAGATATAAGGAAGAAATGTTTTACAATGAGTGTGGTGAAACACTGGAACTGGTTGCCCAGGGAGGTGGTAGATGTCCCATCCTTGAAAACATTCAAGGTCAGGTTGGATGGGGCTCTTAGCAACCTGATCTAGTTGAAGATGTCCTGGCTTATTGCAGGGAGGTTGGACTAGATGACCTTTAAAGGTTCCTTCCAACCTGAACAGTCTATGATTCTATAATTCCATGAAGGTCCGAGTCCTGCTAGCACACTTTCGAGGGACTCAGCATACCTATGAGGTAGTGGCCAACAAGAGGTTTAGGAGCTCATGAGTTAGGCAAAAGCTAAAGTCGAGGAGTTGTGTGTTGCCTGTGGAGCATGAGTGTTTGGTAATGCTCCCTATAGTCACAGCTCCTGTTTACCCAAGCAGAGGAGCTACCAGCATGTACTCCCACATCACTGGCTCACCCATCTTCCCTCCAAAGGACCTGTAGCAGCCAGGCATGGGACTTGCACACAGTCAGGGTGCTTTCCCTCACTGAAGGCTTTTCACTGTCTTGGTTTGGAAATGCTTGGTCAGGAAAGAGCAGCCCTGGCCACATGCACTGCAGAGAACTGCAGCATAGGGAGTCTCAGGGACAAAGCACTGAAGTTCAGACACCTCTGAGCTATGGCCATGCCTGTTGAAGGATTCCTTATTTCACTGTTACATGGGATATATTAGACACAGTGGGATTCAGCTAACCTATATTCTGATGTCCATCATTCTGACCTAGTCACTCTGGATTCCCTTTTTAGTGTATGGAACTTTTTAGTCTAGGTGTCTTTAGGACATGGTCAATTTAGACTGTTTTAGAAGTCTTACTTAAAACATGAAAATTACATCTTCTCTCATGACAGAAGAATGGTCTACATGACCAGTAAGCAGTAGGTATCTGCTGTATGCACAGTGATGTATATCAGAGGCTGGACCTGTTTTGTTTTCTGTGATTATGTCCTGTGGAGCTAGCCCCAAAGATCAAAATTACTCCTTCTGTCCTTAAAATCTATTAATCTTCTAATCAGAGCTAATTAAAATGAAATGCATTTTTACCTTTTTTTTCTAGACAACTCTCTTTCATCATTAAAACATTGACATTTTTTAAACGAGCTCCCCTAATAACAAGAGAACATTAATATACCTTGTTAGTATTCTTTTCTAATAGTAACACCACAGGCTTGTCCAATTACACATTTTTATACCATTAGAAAATGAAGTGCGAAGCTACGCTAGGAATAGGCTACATGTAATGGCTCACTCCAGTTAGCACAAAGTACCCACTGTAAATAGAAACCAACCAATTGAGTGTTTCTTCCAGGTATCAGTAGTTCTGGGAAGTATTCTGCTGTAGTTCATGAATTGTCTTTAAGTGTACATGCGATAATTTTATATGAAATATTTGGGATAAAGTTGAGTGATGTAGAAGCAGAAGAACACCAGGAAGGAAGCAGGGGGCTGCTTAAGTAGGACATGTCTCCTCTCAAGCTTTCAGCTTCTCTCCATAGTTCTTATGAAAAGCTTGCAGCAGCAGAAGACAACAGGAGATGTGCCATTTAAACACAGGTAGGCCATTAACATATTGTTTAAAGTAATTGAAATGCATTGCAGAGGATTAGTTGCCTACCAATCATTCCAATTAAGCAGGCGTGTCATTGATCAGGATGGCAATTAAGAGGATTCTAGGGTATCAGCAATTTATTCTTAGCGGCCTCAAAACTAATTGCTTTCAAGCACAGAACCAGGTTCAACTTTCTTTACAGAAGAGAAAAGAGGGAGTTATTGGAAAATTTTGTGTTCTTTCCCCATGAACTACCTATGGGTTAAACTAGATTAGGAAAATTTACAGTACTCTGGAGCTCTAACACAGTAACAAATTATTCCATCATTATCTGCTTTTAGTGACAGGAAATTACAAGATAAAATGAAGCAACATTTGGTATTTTTTTTTTAAATCTGGATTTGTGATGTCTCCGTAAGTCAAGGAGCAATGCAAACTCGGAAGCCAGCACATGGTAAGGCAAAGGCTCTGCAGCAGCACACGGACAGGACTTTCCTGCAGGTTCTTTGACAATGAAGAAGTGTAGCCCTGAAAACCACCGAACTCTTGGCACCCATCCATAGACATCAGTTTCAAACTGGTGGGACTTCCTACACTTGTATGCTCCAGTTGATGCCCTTGGGCTCAGCACCCACTAACATGGGCTCGGCACATGTCTAACCTCTGAGCAAGTTAATTAGTTTGACTCTTGACTGCCTGTGTTACAAGCATGCTGGGATGTCTGGTGGTCTGCCACGTCAGCCGTGCTCAGAAAACCCCCTGTGCAAGCAGGTGAGACTGGAAGAGCAAGGCATCCAGGCAGCTCAGGGGCTCTCAGGAGCCAAGTTGCCACAAGGATGAGTTGGACAGTAAAAACCCTGGATAATTACATGGGCAGACTGAGCAGTGCTGGTCCACAGGAACACCATGGAGTCAGGTTTGGTCATAACCCCAGCCCTGGCACAAATCAGAAACCTAATAAACCTTGTTAAAGTTACAGTGAGAAAGCTTGTGCGTGTTGCTGCACATTACTCTGTGTTTTCAGGTGTTTGGTTGGGGGTTTTTTCCTCCTTTTCTGTCATTTTTTTTCTGTTCATATAGTTTTTATTCATATGCATCAGTGAGGAAATAAACAACAGATGCCTTAACTGGAATATTTACATTCTTGCTTTTCTTATTGTCTTGGTTTAATACAGAAAACAGTGTGAACTGAGCAAAGAAATTTAAAAAATACATAACACCTCCAAAATGATGATATTTGAATGCTTATGTAGAGCAGCACTTGTGAATATTATTTTGAAGTAAATTTCAAATCTTTGCATAGGATTTTACCTTTCTGAAAAATCAAATATTTGGTACTACAGAAATATATTCCCTATTTAAAAATATTTATTATGCAGAGACCATAATGTTTGCTGTTAATTATAGGATACATTAATAACCTCTATAAAAATATGTTATTTTACAAACTACTCTTTACATAAGGTGGGGTTTACTTTAAGTGCATCATTTACATTAAGTGCATCTATAGGATCTGCGGTTCCTAAAGGGAGAAAGCAACAGTGAAGCAGACGAACACACTGGAGACAGTAAGAGGTGGAAGGAACCTTATCCTCAGTCCTTTGAAAATGCCAGCTGTCTGGTCAGTTCAGTCTAAAATCTCCAAACCCTTACACAGAAAGTGAGGACTTTTCTGGTACAAACAGCCCACCAAGCCTGTATTCTGGCTTCATCTCCATCACACCTGAACATCTCCTTTCTGTTTCCTACCTGAATTTAACCTCCTCAGACTTCTGGACTAGGGAATTTCTAACACCCCCGTTTTTGAGGAGTATGGCCCAGAATGACTCACACACCAGAGATCACGCAAGGAGCCCAGATAGACCCCTGAATGGGATTTGGAAGCCCAGAGCCCAAAAAGTCTGCTGCCCTAACTCTTGAACATATAAACCAGGAGTGGTTTTAAGAAGCATCTCTTCTCCTTTAATGACCCTGGAACTTCCTCTTATGGTTCTGCTTTGGGCACTGCTTAGCTCATGGTTCTGCTTTGCAGTCTTGGACAAACTGCCACGTCTCTCCCCAAATAATTCTCCCTGTAAAATTAATATTGCCATCCTTTTAAAAGGCTTTGATATCCTGGCATGACAGAGGCAGTTCCTATTTATCCATTAAATGCTATTTGACGTAGTAGACCCTTGCACCCACAGCTGAAAAGAACACCCTATTAACCTGCTCCTAGCCTAAACAATAATAATTGCAATTAAATTTTAAATTGGCTTTTGCAGAGGTCAGTGAGGCTGCTGTGGGTAACAGGGGACAGAAAGTGCAAAACTGGCAATTAAAATAGCCTCAGCCTCTCCTAATAAAACGTGCAGGAGGATACTGCATACATACATACCGATTTTCTAGCCAGTGCAAGTATCTTTTGTAAACGCGTATTTGGCAACTCAGTAGGTAAACAAATGGGTCAGTGAGTTAAGAAAAATTGTTTCTTTGCTCTGTCATTTCAGGAGGGTAAAGCCTGCAACAGCCTGCATTTTCAGTTAACCAGACTCTTTCTACTTGCAACAGTGGAACTGTTGATTTCCACAGTTTCACAGCTAAGCATTTCCTTAGAAAAAGAGCACAGCCCTGGTCCCCAAACCAGCTTTTTCCTATTAATTTCACTTTGCTTGCTCTATGTGTAATGCAGCCGTTTGAAATCCTTCCATCTTGTTTGCAACTTGAATCATGTCTCTATTTTTAGAGGACTTGGAGCTACACTATGACTTCACCAAATGGAAAATGTAATCATGTCTGTGTTATGTATAACAAAGTGTGTATTTGCCCCGAGCCAGATGAACTGCATCACCAGGATTTTGGATGGAGTTAGATTTTGGGGATAGTAACAATCCAGCAACTTTGCTTTTCCTAACTTGCATTAGCTGGAGGTTTGTGACAGTTCCCCAGAGAACAGCACTGAGGCAGCACAGCAAGAAGACTGTGTCTCAGGAATGCATGAAACCAAATTACTCAGTTTGTCTGTATAGCGGATCAGGATTTGGTCTATTCAATGGGAAAGGACACAGTCAACCCAGGGAAAAAAAAAACAAAACACCCACATTTCTTTAGGAAGAGCATGTATACGACATGGTTGTAACTGACTCTCAGCTTAACTAGCGTTGGCAGAGAATCGAGAGGGTGAAACACACCTCCCAGACTCCACTGGGGCTGATTTATGCCACTGGGCAGCATTTGCACATAATGAATTTCCCTCCCACAGGGTCACATTTACTACTTCTGGCCTGCTCTGGAGGCAATTCACATCTACCTTCCAGGCTCTGAACTTAACAGGAACGAGAACAGAGAAGCTGACAGGGAAACTGAAGAAACATATGGCAGTTCTGTGCATATGGAAAGGAGAGGTGTGACTGGGAGCATGCTGTGTGTTGTTGCTATTGGAGTCCCTCCAAAGACCTATATACATGCAGTAGGTAACAGGAAACCTAAGCTGTTTGTTCATATGCTGGTTTTCAAAGATTCTTAAACTAACACTTACTAGATGCATTATTCAAAGCATTCTGGACCAAGTAACCAATCATTCTTTTAAAATACTTTGACCATTTCAATATATAGCGTGCCTTTAATGATGATAATAAGAGAGGCATAACAAAAAAATATCTGCATGAATCTAATCTGGTTTTCCTCTCACAACATTTTTATACCAGCATAATTCCATTGATCCCTGAGAAATTGCTACAGATTCAATGGAAAAGAATCCGAAGAGAGAAGAACCAGCCAGCGAACATCACTGCCTTAAGACTGGTACATGATATTTTAAAATGCCATAATAAATGCCCACAGAAGCCACAAAATCCCTTGAAAAAAGGAACTCTGATTCATCCATATGTGGGACAATTGTTCCTCAGTAGAGTGGTCTTCCCTCAGTGGAGCAACTGTCAGCATACAATTACAGATCTCTGAGAATCATTAAATCTCCATGTTTACTGGAAATGCATTAGTGAGAAAACATCATTCTATTTCTCCAAATGTCTTTTGAACATAATAGCTTTTTTTTTTCTGAAAATGAAATCCCCAAATCTGCTAAGAAATTACCACAAAATGTCACATTTCTGTAATTAATATTTCAAGTCTTTTCCCTATTCAAACCCATAAATAAATCAAAAATACAATCAAAATGTTGTTTGCTTGGCAATATGTATTCTACTTCACAGCAGCAGTTGTCACAAAAATACTTTCGGTGTTAAGAAAGACATTCCGGGCTTGGTTTATAAACAAATTTTTGCTGGTACAATTGACATAAATCAGGCTAACTACATGATTTACATCAATTGCATTAGATCAAATTAACTGCTATAATCAAGCAAAACCATTCCGTTCTCCTAAATATTGCTAAATGAAGAAAAGCAATGCACATCAGGCGATTTGTAAGCGCTTCCTAGTTGTTTGAAAAGTTACGCTCCCACTTTTAGAAATGCTTCAAAAATATTTGGCATAACATCACTCCACCATACAGTAACTTTGCTCTGTATCAATTATAATCTTTCCTTAGCACTCTGGCCTTCAGCATTACCGATGCTCTGCAATTTAACTTTGCCTCTAGTTCCATGTGGGGGAATAAAGGAACAGAAGGAGCAAGCTAAGCCATGGACCCAGCCATTTTACCACTTTCTAAATAAAAACCTGCACCAACCAGCACAGCTGTGGCAGTGAAAAGATAGAATAATTTATACAGGTAAAGGGCCATAACAAATGCTAGGGACCAGGTATCCATCAAAAACATGAGTGTCAAAACAACCTTCCACAGAAAAGTAGACCCATTTGGAAACAAAGTTATTTGCCTCTTCTGATGCTGTGTGATTTTGGATGAGTATCTGATAGTGTGACGTTCCCCTCCATCTCCAAATGTTAGTCCACTCATAGACAGACACATTGCAAAAGGCTGCCTGCAACTGAAAACCTCCTCTCTTTGGAGACCACATCGATCCACTTCTAAAGTTCCTGGCATAATTTTGCATCACTAGGCAACCACTTCTTGGTGGGCTCCAACTTATTGCTTAGGACAACTTTTTCTGTGCTATATCCATCGTCTACCACTCCTTCCCTCGGGGGGTTGAAATCTGTCAACACTTCTTAAGACACAGGCAAACAGTTTTATTTCTACTTGACCCCATGGCAAAATTGTATTACTTTCCTTCACTGCCTTAAAATTCCTTCTCAGCATCCATTTGCTTTGCATTGAAACTAAAGTGGTAGTTGCCAGGAGTCTTGTCCATCGAAAGGGATTTCAATTCTAGTCCACAACTTACCAAACTTTCTTTTAAAGAGTATCTGAAGTGCATTTTAAAGGCATCTAAAGCCTTTGATACCTGTGCTATGTACAACAGCAGCAGCAACAAAAACAGTGTGATGAGAGAGCGAGTCTTCAGCAAGGTGTGTGTGCCCTGCAGAGGTGCAGAGCCCCATGTCCCCCAAGCACCCTCCAGCTCCCCGTCAAGAATGAGACTTGGGCCGGGAGCATGTGCTAGGTCTCTGGGGGAAGGACGTGGGCCAGAGGAGTGCAGGGGTAATTCAGCCCCTTGGTTCCCATAAGCTGCAGCCAGTGTGTTAGGGTAAAGCCATGAGCCTCCTCTGGTTCAGAGCCCAGACACAGCAAAGGGGATGAAGAAAAGGGATGCATGCATGGCTATTCAAAGTGAAACGTGGGGCTTTTTGAAGAGGTTCCTGCCTCAGTCTCCTTCTTTCCCCCTCTCTTTAATATTTCTTTTCACCATTTTACTCTGACCCACCTCTCCCCACTTTCTGAGAATCTCTCGCCAGCAGAAAAATATGTTTTAGAAACCTATTTCATCTCTCCAGTCCTACTGTCAGATTTGCTCTGTTGACTTCTAAAGACCACCATGTGCTGCTGATTCTTGTTAAGACTGTGCTTACATTTTCTGACAGAACAAGACAATAGGAAACATTTCTGTATCGTATCTAATTAGCCTGTGGCAACTCAGCTCCTTGAATTAGCAAGTTTCTCAAAGAACTATGCACCTATTTCACCCATTACATAAAACCCCCCAATGATTTGTACAAAAGATTCTTATGAGGTGAAACTTTCCTGTATGGAAGAATTTTCTCCATGTAGGGAAATTATACCAAGCAGGAATCTTGCTGAACCTACCATTAGTAATTTCTTTTTAAGTATAATTAATGCATCTGTGTCAGGGTATATGTTGACTCCATGTTTGGACAGGGAAAAGGTTTCCATTTTTCAGAAACAGGCATTATTTTGGAAAAGTCTTCCACTCCTGTTTGAATGATCCAGTTCTACCCATTGTCAGTGAAGGCAGATAGAAAATGCTGTTTAAGGATAAACATCTCTGTCTCTGTATGCATGTATGTATGTAATCAAATTAATCCTTGAATGACTCCTTTGACGTCAATTTTGCATGATTCATGGCAAGACAACAAAGGAAAAAGTAATTCTTTGTTTGTAATTCAGAAACATGAGGAACCTGATTGTAATAAATGTATTGCCTTATGCTGAACGCGTACGCCTGTATTCCCATTTTGAAAAGCATATGCTTCTGGAGCCTCAGCATTTACCACAAGGGAGATATAAACCTCACAGAGGAAATTACTAAGACTGGAATACACCCAGCAAAACCAGAAATCCCATACCATTTGAGTGGAAATCCCTTGCCAGTTAGAGTGGAAAGTTAAAGCCCTGACTGGCAAATGCTAAGGTATTACTCTTGCAGAATTCTGAGTTGCCTAGTAAAATTATTTCAAACAGCTATTGGGAGGTGTCTTTGTGAAAAGAGGATGTACAATATTGCATCAATGCCAGCAAAGAGGTACTGCTGCCAGTTCTTACACTATTCCAAATACATCTTGTCCATGGCTTGTGCAAGGTATTTATCGTTCACGTAGCAATACCACATAGAAGCTCTAATTAATGATCTGGACTCCACCCTACCAGCCATTAAATGGATACAAGCAAAAGATTATTTCTTTCCTACATAGTTTGGTGAAGGGATCCAAAGCGGAGGATTGACCTAAGGGAGGAAGAATTGGTTTAGAAGTCTACATAAACCCAAATTTATATTCTTCAAAATGTAAACTGTCATTCTTTCATTCAATTTACACTGTTCTGAATGCTTAAGTTCCTACAGTCCAAAAATCATCTGATACCTCTTTTTGTTTCACACAACTCATAAGGAGTTGGACAGACCTAAGTATGCTCCCTCCCCTTCTCAAATTCAGAGTGTAATTTGTTAAACTCTTGGTTTAGGCAAGTCTGAAGGTTATTTAGAGCAACATCATGTACATCATGAGATATTTGGTATGAACTAGAGGTCATGTGGACAGCAATAATTCTAAACAAGAGCATTTTTCAACTCTATCAAAACATTTGGAAGCCAGAAACCATATCAAATGAAGCAGGACAGATTGTTTTACAATGCAAACTCAGTGGTAGAAGGAATGAGTAGAAAAAATTAGTTGTGGTTGTAGAGCAATCATGGTATTATATTATTAGCATATGGGGTTAACAGTTATGGTTAACCATTACACCAGAGGAAATAGTTCTGGTGCCAGATTACTTCAAATCAGCATTTAAACGTGCTCTGGTGAAGATAGAATTTATCAGTAAGTCTCAATCAAATAACCTCGTTTGAATTAGCCAAGACTGAGCCGCTGATACGCAATGTTTACAGAAGACTGATAAATACTAAACTAGCAAAATAAAGGTCAGTTTTAGGGAAGTTTGCAAGCCAATAACAATGATCTTCCTTTTCTCTTTGCCTTCTTTGAACAATAGGTCAATGAAAGTTCCATTTGTTTAAAAATACACTGTTAGTAAACATAGCTCACAATCAGGTCCTAAGTGGATGAAGAAAATAGCAGAAACTAGAGTAGTTAGGAGGCAGGACAGACTGAAGCAATTAAGAAATAAACCCCTATCACTCCTTGGAGCTCTAGGTCAATACAGAAGATTGTGTATCTAGGCCACTAGATCTGCAAGTTTGTATTTGACCGAGAAGTGAGAAACCTCCTGGGCACAGTAATAACAGCTCTGAAGGTCCCTTCTTGCTTAAGGAAAGAGATGGCCTCAGGCAAAGCAAGAATCTTGCAGTGAAAAATCCCAGTGTCCATCAGACTCTGTGGGTAGCACCTCAAGGCACTAGGCAGTGTACAAGTATACAGGGGCTGCATCCCTTCTGCCCCAGAAGGGTTAATGTGAAATGTACTGCCAACTTTTGATTAGCAGCAATTGGAGCTGGTTTATTATTTTAGTCAGAAAAAAGCCCGAAAAATCCTGTGTGTGTTATCTTCCATTGCGGAAAACTAGAACAGCAGCAGCAAATAAACCTTGTACCAATTCAATTTGGAAATCACAAGTTCAGCAAAAATGAAGACACAAATTATTGAAGTTACAGCGTTTGAAAAGACCTTTATAGGGAGACAAGGTGAACTAGAGGTGTAAATAAGTTTTTAAAATTGAATGAGCTATCTAAGAAAGCTTTAAAACAGACAACTTACAAGGTGAGGGTAAAACAAAGATTTAGAATGTCATTTAAACATGGGAATTCAAACCGGGGAACGAGGCTGCTCACCTCTGGGACAAATCCTCCAGCTCCCCAGGGAAAATGCTAGAGAGCAAGAAACTGAGAACTGTTCCAGCAGCAGGTAGACCATGGCCACACAAAATCCCCTCCCACAGCTGTGCCTATGACACTGAAAGCCTCCTCCATCCTGCCAGATCAACTGGATGAAAAAACACATGAGGACCAGGACAGACACACATAAGCTTCCTCAAACATGTCAAGTGCCCCAAGCAGGAAGGGGAACGCATAAGAGAAGTTGTGCAATATCTCCACAGCAAGAACACTGGTGTGATAAGGATGTCAAAGCTCACGTCTATGGTCTCTCCAGCAACAGACTCACGTAAAACAGGCCAACACTGTAGACCCATCACTTCTTCCTTTCCCTCTCATCTACAAATTGTACCAAAACACATGATATTTTGGTGATACCAATGACGGTGACAGAGCTTATGAGCTTTTGGCTTGAGATCAAGCTACTGAAAAACTTTTCAGACCTTCAAAGCTCCTTCCAAGACTGCCCTAATTACCTCTACTGCAGACAGTGAATCACCAAAGAACCACCTAAAGAACTCAGCTTTTGTAGTTTGTGAGCCTTCCCTTTCCTCCCCACTCATCGGTGCTGGCAGGTTGATTTTCTCCTCAATCTGGACTAAAAAAAAATTAAAAAAAAGACATCATCATTTTTTTTTTTTTGAAAACCAAGAAAACCCAATGGGAGAATCAGGCAAGAAGAAAATTGCAGGCTTTTCAATCTCCTATTGTAGGGACGTATGCTGGAAAGACATTCATAAAATGAAATGAATGTAAAGAGTACATCCAAGAGTGCAGATTAGTGAGGAACGCATGTGCTAGGATTTGCATAATTCCAGCTGGCTGGTGGAACATTTCATATTAACAATAATGCTAAAAATAACGTATTTTGAATATACTTGAATAGACTATGCTTAAGAGCTGCTGTTTTCTTCACAGTCGATGGGTGCTCTGTGAGAATCAAAGACAAATGCAGGGCAGGAAAATTCATCCACAAGTGAGGTGGTCGCAGACAGCACTGCAAACAGCTACAGCCATTGCAGTGAAAAATGCCAACATATATAATCAAAGAAGACAAAATTCCTCCACATTCTCATCAATAATCCGTTAGTGCCTGCAAGAATCCAGACATTAAGTTCTTGCTCAAGTGATGTTCGGACCTGTTTGATAGTGCGTCTAATTAAGCACTGCAAGGCTGACAGACAGACTTCTGAAACCACATTGTCTTAAAAACTCACATGGTTTCAAGGGTCTTTACTGCAGTGCCTCTAAGCTTTGAACTGCTAAAGAGATACTACATCTTTTATGATTTTAGTTTGCTCTCTGTCTCAGGCTCCTCTACCTCTAGCTCGTAATTTTATTTCATGTATTTTGATTTGGTGTTTTTCTAAAAGCCCAGCTCCTTCAATTATATGTTTATGTAAGGATTTCAGTTTTTGCTTTAAAATAAAAACGCAGATGCTCTTAGCCTTCGTTATTGAAAAGAGAAGTTTTGAAAACATCACTAAGCTGAAGATAAAAGATCAAAAAACAGAAGGCAAATAAAAAGAATGCACATTTCGGTTTAAAGCCCATATTTTTTTCAGCCAGCATCGTGACATTTTTGAAGTATAACATGATTTATAAAGGTTGGAACTGGAGAAAAAAAATACAAAGAAAATGCCTTTTCCTGCAAGCATGAAGATACCTGTTTAACTGTACATATCAGGATGCTCAAAAAGTTAATGGAGTTATTTACATGCATAAGTGTCAATGTGTATGAATATTCACAGTATGTGACAAACATTAGTGGAAAACCCACTTTTTGCTGACTCAGGCTGGACAGACAGTTTTATTCATTTTTGCTGGATAGACAGTTTTATTAATTTTTATTTTGATGTGTTAAAAGGGAATGTCAGCCTTGAGGATGTAACCATGGCTCAGCCAACAGACCATCCAAAACACAGATCAGAAGTGTTGGGTGTAAACATGCAGTACGATGCAAAAAAATATCCACCAATCTCTATAGTTACCAGATGCCTAAACTAATAAATAAAATGGGGTCAGTGGCCTGTGGATAGAAAATACCAATTACATAAAGCTAAAGTTTGGGTGATAAGGTGACAAAAAGAGAAAATTCTTGAACTGAATATCTGAAAGACCACACCAGCAGCCTCCATTACACTCAGAAAGACCAAATTCATAAGTCTGACTTACGAATGAACAGTAGATATGTGATTGACTCATTCATACCTCAGCTTTAATTTTTCAGGATATCAGTAGTTTGATTTTCAGTCCAGGAGCACCTACAGCTCCACAGAAGTAGCAGGAGATGTAAGAATTTAGCCTCTTTGAAAATTCAGCTAAAGGCACTTGGAATTATGAACAAAACGCAGACTCAGTTGCATGCCTATTACTGTATGACCATTATGACTACTCACAAATTAAGCACACAGTTGCACACATGGTCTTAGTCACATGGGGGCAAGTTTCAAAGACACATCATGGGATGATAGGAAACCGACTCCCTACAAAAGCACATGCCTTTGAAAAACTTACCCTGGGCTCTGAACAGCTTTTCACAATGGATCACTTCTTGGATTGGTGGTAATAGAAATCGTTGCTTATATATCACTGGATCATAAGTCAAGATTATTGAAAAACTGCTCGTTTTTCACAAGAGGAGGAAAAGTTCGCACATTGTTCCTGGGAAATGTATGTTGCAATGATGGGAACAGTGTAGGCCAAAGACCATGCAAGAGTGAAAAAGAAATATAACACCTACACGGCTACAAGAGAGACAGCTCATTTTAATCCCCTAGTAAATCCCTTGTTTGTTTACAGTGAATCATGCCAGAGGGGGCAAAAATATAAACTACCTTCCAGTTAAACTCATTCACAAAATTAACATAATTTTGAACAATCCCTTGTATGCTTTTGTTCCATTACAGTTTAAAATTAACATAATCTATCTTATTGATTTTCATACTCTTCAACATTTGCCTTTTTATACTAGGCCCAACACTTAACTGTATAGCATGTTAACTGGGGAGTAAGGGAGGAATGTAAGCACCTTGAGTAATCTCAGTCAAGGGTTTCAGTCTCAATCTCACTTAGGATTCAGAGTATAATCATGCAATTAGCTTTTAAAATCACCCAAATGTATTTAAAATGTTTGCTTGGTTGAATCTGTTATGCTTTGATAGCATCATCACTCCATACCATAAAAGCATGGCAAGGAAATATAATATGTACGATAGCATTAATAAATAATCATTATAAACTACAACCACACCTTTACATGCTCTTTTGATCTTTACCATGTGAAACGCATTTAGTCAACAGGTAAAACAAAGTTCCTTGGAATATACCATCTTCTGAAATGTTATGAAGGAAAGGGAAAATAGTGATCCATAGGATAAAGCTGTGATTTCATGTGCCGTCTTAATTCTGGTGAAGTCAGCAGGAATTTTGCTGCTGTTTGGGGAATTTTACCCTATCCAGAGACTGTTATCCACATTTTTTTCTGAAGATAAAAAGTAACACATAGCCAAGTATTTAGTTCTGAAAGAAGAGGGTGAGAACAGGACAAAAAGCCTTAAAGCTCACATAGGATAACAAAGTGATACGACCCAGAGTCTGTGCAATGTATTTGCGTGAGTAACTGTCCCAGAAATCTGTGGATCAGCCCGCACTTGCAGCTTCAGGAGTCTCTTTATTCCTCCATTCCTCGGCTAAGGGCAACTTTGGCCTCTTACTAGCAGAATTATTGTTAAGGATCAATGGATTATTAAATCCATCAGTTTCAAGATGATTTATGGTAAGCCATAAATCTCTAAGAGACAATTATGAAACTGGGAGCTGGACACCTGCATGTTCTGTCTCCATACTAGTTTCTCCCAGTGGATGAATGCTGGTTGCCATGGTAGGTTTTGGTAACAAAAAGAACGATAGATTCTTCACCATAAACCCTGTAAAGGTTGATTCACAACCTAATCCCATATTTAACAGAAATGAAGAATGTGAGCAGCACGTAATATTAATGGCTGACTTTTACCTGGAGAACTTAAACAGATAGTTTGACATCCTGGAGACCAGACTTTTGATTTGAAACCAGAATATAACCTAAACTAAAAATACATTGCAACACTATGAGAATATTATCTGTCCACAGAACACTTGCAAAGAGGACGGAGGAAACATTTTGGGAGCTATCACTAATTAATTATTCATGATTTAAGGGGAAAAAAAGTGAAGACCCCATTTGAAGTGTACATGACATTTAGAACAGTTTCACTGTTGGATGCAAAGGACAGATGCTTACACATGCTAAGGTACAGTTAATTTTCTCAAGTGTTTATACCAAGACACAAGAGTGGAGAGAATTTTGCAGGCTTTTTCACAAAAAAGAAAACTGGGTAAGAGTTGCAGTTACGCATTACAGTTCAGTCACTGAAGCTGGACTGGATCCATACCATTCCCTTACATCTTTGCAAGATTTTCAAGGCGTATCAGCTGCAATGCGTTATTCACAATGTCAAATATTCTAGACAGGCCAGAAATAAATCTGTCTATGAGCTATGACTAAGAAATCATCCATCAGCAACATAAAAGTAATCTCTGCTGTGTTCTAGTCCAAAGTCCAATTGAGAAGGTCTAACATATTGGCCAAGATTGGTTGCTTCTGAGGTTGTTTTTTTGCCATTTTCGCAGTCATCCCAGAAAGAAACAAGAAATTAGGCAGTGTGTTAGCTTGCCAAACCAATGACATTAAAAAAACTTTTAGTGCTGATTGGATTATTGTGTTTTCAAGGAAGGTGATAAATAAAAAGAAAAAATAAATTTTACATATGTAATGGAAAGACTTTTTAGACACTCTTCATAACATATCAGTGATTTTTTCTCCAGGTTCTTCCTCCCTCATAAATCCTCTCCAAAGAGGTGATATGCATCAAATTCTGAAGACCAGAAAGTCCTTATAAATTTATCACCATCCCTGCAAGTTAAGGGATGAATTAATTTGGTGGCAGACACAGGAAAAGCATGATACACATAAAAACATTAAACCAGCATGCTATGAGATGTTGATGATCCCTAATGCATCATCATCATGGGTAAGCATGCTATGGATACACCGCAGGCCTTCGTCTTCATTGCAGAAATTAGGTGACTTGCCTACAGCAAGCACTGACCAGAGGCCATCGGCACCTAACCCATCCCAGAGCAGCTCCTTGCACCTGAGTGGTGACGTTCTGCGGTTTCAGTGAAGATACCCCAGCACCTGCTAAACTGGAGGGAAGGAAAGCAACAAGCCAAAATCCTATTTCTTTTCTCACAATATGATGTGGCAGACCTTTAAGGCAGGGCAGAAATAACAGAAAGAGAGGCGCACAGAAAAATAATTCAATTGAGACATTGCCTTTGTGTCTATGGATGCAGTGCATAGCAATAGCAATTATTTTAGATGAGAACTTTGTTCTACCATAAACCTACTGATAACAGGGTTTTAAAACCCACGAGCATTCACCCCTCAGTGTAAAGGACTCCTGCACATAGGTCACTGTTAGAAACAGCTAGTTGTGAAGCCGGGAAAGGGCAAGATATGCTAAATGTTGCTCAGTTCTGTTTGTCCAGCACACTTTGGGTTCCCACCTCCTCCCCAAATCCTGTCTTTCTGAACACTCTGGACAAACAGAACATCCATTACTGTTGTCTCAATTTCTGTCAACAGCAAACTTCAATACAGGCCTAAATCTGCTGCCGCTGAAGTTGATGAGAGTACCTCTTTAATAGGATTAGCGCTGGTCACTGCTGCCGACACAGCCTTATAGCAGAGATCAGCCTGCCCTTACACCACTTCAAGTCAAATCCCAGTCCCTCCAATTCCTTGCCTTAGTAACAATCGCCTAGGAGAAAGGAAAGCACAAACTCTGGGTATTTCCTTCGTCTTGGGATATTTATTTATTTTTTTTTTTTAACAAAAGCAAAACAGCCAGCCCATGAACTTCCCTCTAGAACAGGGTGTACTCAACTCATATGCTTCAGTCTCGACAGCAAACAGCCCGTTTAGGCTTAATTGCTTTCTGGCAGCTCTAACCACGCAAACTTCTCCAGCAGTTTTCAGATGCTGCAATCCCATAGCTCCCTGGAAAAACATCAGAATCCATTCCCCAGCCTGTATTTTGGACAACCCTTGTCCTGAACGTTTTCCTATGCAGCTTACACGGGGTAACGATTGTCAGTCAACACAAATACCGGTCGGTTGGTTTGACTGAAGCCCCATCCAGACTATACTGCAGGAAACTACGGTGTTCGGGACAAGACTCACACCTGACTGACTTTATTTTGGAGTTAGGTCATGTAGCCCAGGCTAGCAGCCAAGACCCATTATAATCAGTGAGGACACAGGCATCTGAAGTCATTTAATTCCAACACAGGCTTCTAAATTAAGTTCAATGAATTTACCTCCTTAACTCTTTGACTGTAGAGGGAACCCAGTGAATTAGCTCAGGCTAGTTGCTGCCTTTTTTAGGTCTGGTTAAGCAGCAATTACATGACCTGAGCTCCATGCAATATTGTCAGCTCCCAGTGGGAATTTGATTCCAAATATATATTCCAAAAGATTTCAAATAGCTTCTTAGTGGCTCTCTGTTTACCCAAAACGCCGTATGTTCGGTAACTTCAAGCCAACCTCTAAGAAGTCTAGCTGAGGTGTTCAAATGTCTTAATCTGTTCCTTTTAGAAACTGGAAAAATATGTTTTATGAGATAATATAGCAAAGTCCATCTTTTCATATGACAGCCAGCAATACTTTGTTTTATGTTCAGACATGCATAGAAAATGAGGTGTCTGAATTTTTCAATGTATGATATTTTTCAATCTGATTTTTCATCAGGCTTTCAAATCTGGATGTAATTTTTACTTTTCAGCCAGCTGAACGCACAAATACTACTATAATTGATTTTGGCATTCAACAGAAAAAATGGACTCTCAGGTATTTGGGGGTTTTATTATCAAAAACACTTTAGTTAAAACAGTAGAAATTAATATGCTAGAAACTATAGTGGCATGCTAAATCTTTCAGACACGAGAACAAATTAATGACTTACTGGGTGCAATTGTAATGCTGACAACTGCAAACTAGACTTCTGTAATGTACTGGTAGCATGGTTAACAGCCTGCAACCAAAATGTCTTAGAATCTTTATGTGAACCATCAATTAATGCCTTTAAATTTACCCTACTACTACACCATTAGATTATTTTTTTTTCCTTGACAAATATTATTTTATTTTCTTGGGCAAATTCTACATTAACACAAAATTTTGTCCTGGGGTTGTTTGAAGAAACAGATGTATATAGAAAAGAAATGAACTTCAAAATTAGCAGGCATTCACACAGGGTAAAATAGATTTACCTTGCATGTTGAGATGCTGGAAGGGTGAAGTATCTGAAAGAGTAATTAAGAATAAAAATACTGTAAAAAGGCCTGCATCCCTTTACCCTAGTATAGGGTAGTTCCCGAATCCAGAAAGTCTATGAATAAGGAATCAGCATAAGCTCACCGAGACATCTGCTACTTCTCAGTGCTGCAGACAAGCATGGACAACCTAGACCTTCACTCTGACCTGTTTCTGGCCATTCTTATATCTACTAATTCCCACCTGATGAAACAGTCCACAAAACCAGGCAGCTCTGGGGCCACCCCGGCATGAGACATGATCAAAACCAGTCTAAAATATTTTTTTCTCCCTGCAGAAACCTATGCCAAGGCCTTATCTTTTTGAAATCTCTACTATAACATTTCATGGCGAATCCATAAGACACCACTGCTTACAGAAAGTAGTTACAAAATACTATCCCATAAACTGTGTGTGTGTGTGTGTGTGTGTGTGTGTGTGTGTGTGTGCAGACGGTAATAGAAATTCAAACTTCTTGCAGGAAGACAGTGAATATGTATTTACTTGATGGTAATTAACTCCACCTCCTTGTTACCTTCAAATCTTTTAAGGTGTCACTCTAAGTGATAATTACTGAAAAGTAAATTTTAGTCATTTTTAAAAGGCAGAAAATTTAATCTGAGTAAGAAAGCTAAATTGCTTTTCTTAAAACAAGATATTCAAAAAGTCTTACAATAAGTACATCCTGGCAGAAATAACTGCATTTAAGACCTAAGGATTCTACTTTGGTTTTATGTTTATAGAGTGATATCCTATTCCCCCAAAAGCCAATGGAAATTTCATTGACATTCAAATGAAATTGAAATTCCATTTCAATGGTGGCAGAATTTCACTCACTGAGTTCAGCGAAATTTATTAGATTTTAATGTTAAATGCAGAGGAAAATCCTGTTCAGTTTTCGTGCTAATCTAGACTCAGAGTTTCTGCATGGCTAAAGCAAGAAAGTTGGTAACGTCAGACCTTTCTGAAACTGTACAGAAATGACCCAATTTCCCACATTCTTTTGAATACTAAATCTTTGAGGCCTGTGATGTCAGGAGGAACTGTTATGTTGCACTTTGAGTTTCACTCAGTATTCTGAGTGCAGTCTTTGTAAGTCTGTGAGGATTTATATTCATTGTCTCTCCAGAGTCACTTGCAAAATGATTTCTAAAAATTTTCTCTTTCAACTACTATTAGACGCTGTCTAATACAGAACAAGGAATTCCTGGCCCAAGGGCCAGACACAATCTGCAATTTAATTTCAGGCAGACTGCAGCCAAATGAGTTTGCATGTGTATTTATTATTGGATGAAAAACAAAAGCACTTATTAACACGTGACTTGCCAAACGCCTCTGAGAGACCTAGCTGGTCCTTCTCAAGGAAAGGTGCTCTGCTCCAGGGCTAATAAATTGCAACTCAACATTACAGCTAGGAGGCAAGCAAGAGAGAAATACAATATTGCAGATATTATGCAATACATAAATGCAGCATTCCGATGCGATTGTCAAATAGGTTTGCCACACTGGTACAAAGGGCACCATTAGCAGAGAGAGAGAGGCTACTCAGTACTGGCAGCTTCACTTTAGTCAGTGGCAAAGTTGGGGAGGGAGGGGGAGAAAGGGAAGAAATTACTCTAACTTGAGCTTCAGAGCTGAAGTTTTGGGGACTGGCAGGAAAACAAACAATCAAAAAAACCCAAGCATCCTTCTGTTTTCAAACTGAGCATTTGATACAGAAATTGAGGAGGAGACAAAATTAATATAAGACTCCACAACGTCATTTCTACAAAGTTCTTTTTAAGCAGAACTGTACTTTGATATCAAGCAACATCAAAAGTGAATGCAATAAATTCAGTGGGGAAAAAATGTCCAGAACTGTAGGAAGTTGCTCACATCCTACTGTTACTTGATCTGAACCATCCTATATCCATCTAGGTTATTGCTGTTTCCTGCTGTCACTGATAAATGACTGTTCATGCAGTAAGAGCCACTGTCACGGAACAGCTGTGCTCTAGTGGACATGTTAAATAAAGCTCCATGGGTTGGGAGGTGGGGAGGA